>OY284480.1:19798719-20998719 GCA_958336345.1 Dorcus parallelipipedus | reverse complement strand
ATATAGTGTCGAAGCTCAATGGGCCAGATGAATAAAATGAAGCATATGCTTATACTCCAAATTTTTCAATGAAAACTGCAAATATTTGAAGAAAAATGAAATTCTAAATAATTCTGCCTGTAACGTAGTAAAAATTTTAATAAAACTCAGTTTTCGTGAATGGAACATCCTGTATATTTTTACATCATGAGATACAGAATCAAATTCTACATCAATTGGCAATAGCATTCCCTATTTCTTTTAGTTTTCTTGTAATCAGTGATTGTTTATTTTATTCTGTTTATTTTATGGAATGAATGCAGTTATTCGTAGCAAGCTTTGAAAAAAGAAGCATATATTAAACTGCTATTTTTTTAAGAAATAAATAATTGCTAACCATAACATATTTTGACGTACATCATAGAATAAAGCTATTAGGTAAATACCTACCGTAAGTTTATCATTTTCAATGGCAGAAAAAAATATATAGAAGATTTGAAAGTATTTTTTAAGAAATGGCAGGTATAGGGAATACTAATATCAATTGATGTAGAATTTGATTCTGTATCTCATGATGTTGTTGTGACCATCCTGTGAATTTTTCAGGCATAATTAGGATATGATTTAAAGACCTGAATATTATACTTTCAAACGACATGTTACTGCAATCTTTAAATTTGATATTGGCGTAAATACATTCTCATAAATGAAAGGTCACGAAAACAATTATTTTTTAATACATTTGAAAGTATCACAAAATCGGTTACATATAGGTATATGGAAGCCTTAACATTTCTCATTTAGAATAATACAGTGTATTCTCTCTTAACGAGCACCCCTCATAAGCGGGCACCTCTTTTAAACGGGCACTTAGTTGGGTACCGAAAAAGATCATATCATTTAAATGATAAAGTTTTCTCCTTTAAGCGGACTCCCTATTAACCGGACACGGACACATAAATGTGATGACCTACGCAGCTTTTTTTCTCTATTAAGCGGACAGTACGCTATCGAAATGTCGGGACTTTTTATAACCGTTAGCGCTGCGGTACAAGCAGTTGTCTTGCATTCGACAGCAAGTAAAAATGTCTTTCCCAAATAAATCTCAAAAACGTGTTCAATGAAAATTCATGGATGACTTTCCAAATAATGACCGAGTTCTTACAATAGTTTGACATGAAGATGGAATTGGAGATACGCAAATTACCACTTTTTCTGGATAATGCAGCGTCTCATCCGTAGATTTAAAATTAAAAAATATTAAAATAATTTTTCTTCCTCCTAATATCACTGTATTTTGGCAACCATTAGATCAATTATCAAAAACTTCAAAACCTGGTACAAATTTATAATCTTAAAACATATTTTAGCAAGAATGGATACTGTTTCTTCTTTAGAAGAATTAGCAAAATCAATTGATCTGTTAGACGCTGTTTATTTTATTAGAAAAGTATGGAATCAGGTAACCTAGGCTACAATTTAAAATTGCTCTTTTAAACCTATTCCGACAGTTCTGAAATTGGTACTGATCGTTTTGATCCCGAGGATGAGCTACCTCTACAAACAATAGCAGAAATTTGTAAAATGGTTCAATTAACAGGAACAAATGTCACTGATTTTGAAGAAAATATTAACATCGACGAAAATTTGATTTATGAAGATGAAAGTCTGGATATAAATCTTCAGAATGTTGAAAATTCACCGCCAGAATGTGATTCCGACGATGACACAGTACGAGAAGATAACATAGAAAATAACATTAAATCATATAAAGATGCCGTGTCAATATTAAAAACATAAACATTTACATCCAAGTATGAGGATTCAAAAGGCGTTGAATTGGCATCTGATTTAGAACAACATTTTGACAAAATGCTTATACCTAAATATGAAAAACTTATGCCAAGCAACAATATTAGACTTTTTTCGTCTTAATTACACATATTTACTATATTAATTACACTTGATATGCGTATTTGTTTTGTTTTCGTGGAAATGTATTTTAAGTTCCAATTCAAATTTTGATTATGTATTTTCATATCAAACAAACATCATTGTTGTTTCACTTTTTACCTGTACATACCGTATTACCTATATACATGCACATGTCAACACATTCTTCTCTTTAGCGGGCACCTCTATTAAGCGGACACATTTTGGGCGACCATAGGTGTCCGCTTAAGAGAGAGTACACTGTAATCGGAATTTTCATAAAAAGTATAGCATTCCATTTAAAATGAGAAAGTTAACGATTAGAATTGATAAAAAAGTGAAAATATTTTGATCTGAAAGATCACTTTCCCTTAGGGCTCCCTTAGGGCAGTGTACTAATGTTCAGAATTTTTGTACATTTCTTTCCCCAAAAACTTTTAATAGGCCACTCAACTTGGGATACCCTGAATAATATAGGAAACGTAATATTTTTATGTTAAGTATATTATGTGGCTTTATATTATGTTAAAAGAACTGCTATATATGCACTTAACTGCCAAAAAGTTACAATTCTTGAATAATTTTTTAACAATTGTAATACTTGAGTGAGTCATTAATTAATGCACCGGGTGTTTCATCTTCATTCAAATTGCTTCAACTTCCAAATCTACCTTAAAAATGTTAAACTCATCCATAAATTGAAAATGTCTCATAATTTTTACCGTCCTCTGTTTCGTCTAATTAATTAAGTACATTTTGAAGCCCAATAATAAGCAATGAACAAAACATGTTGCCGATTTACTACCTATAGCAGTAGTGAGTAGTAGATGCAATGTTCACGTTAACTTGGTCAAGGTCAGTGGTTTGCAAACGTAAAAAAATACAAATTTCTGAATTGAGTACACAATTTTTAGCCACTGGGAAAGCTTTGTTTTTTTTTTATTATTCATTAAACAGTTGAATAATTATGCTTTGGATGTTTTGTAAACGAAGCCACATGTAAGTTCTAGTAATTAGGTACTCCATCGTGCATTGAATAGATTTTAATATTTCAGTGCTTACAATAGATATTAAAAACACAAAACAAAATTCAGATACATAATTGCATACAAATTTTATTTATTTTTCTGAGTGTTATTTATGGTCAATGATCTGGTAGGGGGTAGATAGACAGTGCCTTATGTTTCCTGCATTCTCGACTGATATCAGCATGTGAGTGAAATAGCGAATATCTGTGACTAAGTTTGGCTCATGTATCCAACAAGGATGTCACCCGAAGCCTATGTCACGTGACTTAGGATGAGCAATGCTTTTTAAACGGGTGTATTTAACATCTCACTCTTAAGTTAATATCAATTCCTCTTTCTCTACAGAGAATCTGGCTACTTGATAAATCTGTGTTTATGGTTTCAATCAGCGTTACCCGGTCTGGGGATATTTCCCCAGATCTGGGGAATTTTTACCTTTAATGGGGGAAAAAAGGTAAACTTTTAAAAATAAACGAGGAACTGGGGAAATTTTTACTTCTTTATCTTTACAGATATTAATACCCTTCAAAAAAGATTATATAAATTTTTCAAGAAATCAATCTGAAATCACATTTTGTTGTGAATTTTAGTTGGTAAAGTGGATTACAAATTTACTACTCGCCAGTCAGAGTTGGGCTATTTTTATATGACATTTGGCATAAGAAAAATCGATTTGGCGATTGACGTAAGATTACCTTTTCATTTTTTAATTTCACCACAACTTTGCTTCACAAAAATATTTTTTTAACTAAATGGTAAATAGTTTTTTCAGTGGTAATTGAAGCAGTGCTGCCAGGCGTGTCCAAAATAATATTATTGAAAAGCATAAATATCTTGTATACAGAGTATATTATAGAAATCGAATCATCTATTCAAACCTCTGTTGCCAAGTGAATAAAATATTAATTCCCAGAAAAAGTTGCTAGAAGTTTCCAGATTTTCCAAGACATTTTGCTTATCATTTAAAAACAAATTTTCCTAACAATGTGAATACATGGTGAGAAAGCTTGGCAATAGGCATGATGACTTTTGATCGGTCATGGAAAACTACTTTTAATTTTAAAATAAACCAAATCACAAATTCTTTGATTTTAAGTTAAAAAAAAATCTAACTAGGGTTACAACTAATTATTAAAGGCCACGTTTCATACACGCATTTGTTTTAAGTTGCACGCTCAGAAAGTATGACAAAGCAGGAGGCGTGGCTTAGCCTCTATTTGCAACGATCGGTATAATAAGCATAATCACAAATATCTAAAAAAACGGTTCAGAATTTTATTTGATTGACATTTTGACATTTCCAATTCAACTATTTAAATGTCAAATAATTTGAGAATTACCAACAAAATAATAAAATTGAGATTGAGATTCAGTTTCCGAAACATTTTTAGCTCAAACACAATATCAATTTTTAACTTCTCTTAAATACAGGGTTATCCACATAAACCGTTCGTTAAAAGTTCTCAAGGTTGCAGTTCACATAGATATTTGAAATTTAAGGAGCAAGGGTTTTCCGTAGAGATCTCTTTAGATAAAATAAAATTGTCTTTGTATCACTTCCGGTTGTACCGGTTGTCGCTATCAACTCGCTTATTTTAAATGGAATGCTATATTTTTTATGTTTTTGAATTCTACAGGTAAAAATATGTTAAATTGCAATACATTTCCCTATCTATCATTTTGGAGATATTTTGAATTTTCTTAAAAATTTGGATTCTGCAATCTGATTTTCAAAAATTATAACACAGCTATGATTGAAGCAATTTTATTTGTAATAGCTGATATTGTAGTTGCTTCAAGCTTCAAGGTTCTTAAAAATTCCATAAGCATAATCTATTAAGCTACAGGGTGTCTAAAACGCACCGCTCCACTCGAAGATATTCAAACACAGAAAAATACTTTTTTTCAAATGGAACGATCAGTATTTTAATACACCATCGTACACCAGAAATACAGAGAGTGTTCATTAAGTTGATTTCGATTAATAATAGTTATTTTTTTATGGAAGAAGAGCGAAATAGTTTGACAGATAATAGTCTTCAAAGAGTTGTAGTGTTTCGATTTTCGGTTATAGCCTAACTTGTCATAACCGTCATAACCTAATGTGACATTTTGCATTTGTAAAAGCTACTTGATGAATTTTTCCCGCTTATAAGCTCTTTTTTGGAAGATTTGTGATAGCGATGTTAATTTAATTTTTGCATTTGTTTATGTTTGAGAGTTTTGCTTTTTAATTTCTTAGAAGAATCTTTTTATTAAAGAAATTTTCAATACAAAAAAAGGGAAAATTAAATCTATGTCTCAATGAATTAAAAAGTATAAAATTTTTTACCTTTTACTTATTATCTTTGATTATGTATGTATGTATTTTCTTTATTACGGACATTATTTTTTGTAATTACTAATTTTAAAATAGACGTTACCTACTCCTGAGTAAAATAATAATAATTTAATATCTAGCACACGTGAATTTAAACTTTTTTTAAATATTTTATGTTTGTGCTCGCACTTCTAATTTTGCACCGCTATTTTAAGATATCAAAAAATGAAGTTTAAACTTATTAAAAATAATAATTTAACAGTATCGCGTGCCAAACTAAAATGAAAAAAATTTATTTATTTCGCTATTTTTGTCTTGTAAATTTTAATTATTTCATAAGTGTTAACCCAACAAATTTATTAAAACTAAGGCACCTTTGTGTCAAAACATGGAAACAAAGCGAAAGAATGTCAAGCGATTGAAAGCCATCCTCCAAGGCCTTAGAACTAAAAATTATGTCTCAGCTGGATTTATAAAACCTTTCAAAACCGATTGATTTTTAAATTTTTCTTCAACTCTCGCCATGGAATTTCGACGGCATGTCTTAGCTTTACTGTAAAACCAAGGAGTAGGTAAGTTATTCAAGAGAAGACACTCCGTGTCGGCACGTTTGATCTTTGCCGAGTAGTTTCAATGACCTCGAACCAGTTGTCCCTTTAAATTGGCGTAAGCGAAATACAGGGGTAACGAACAACAAATTGCGTTGGCATGACATAAGGTACATACAGAAGTATGTTTTCACCAAGTAAGTAAGTTTTCACCAATCAGATTATCGCAGGCACAATTTTTGTCCGGAAACACTCGAAAGCATACGAAAGGACATTTAAATTGACGTAAATGTTTTCTCTTTTCTAATTCGCACTTCCTTGTTCAAATGAGCCCTTTTTAGTAAAGCATCAAGGAGTACTTTTCACTTAAGCTAAGACATCTCGTCCAGATTTCATGGCAGGAGTTGATAAAAATTTAAAAAAAAATGACTATTAGAATCTCAACGTGTCTGAATGTGATTTTTAATTCCTTGGGCCTTTTGAGGATAACTTGATCACTATTGAGAGATGATTGTGAGACACAAATTAATATATTTTGAGAACAGTGTGCGGATCGTGTTACATTTTATAATTAGATACTAACAGTTAATGTGATGATGTTGACTAATTGTAAGAACCTTTTGCAACAGATGCACGAATATATTTTTTCATGTTTTTCAATTTTTACGGTAATGACGCGTTTAAGATGAATTACGGCCTGGCGGTTATCCATCTTTAAATTTATTGCTCTGTTCGCTGTCCTCTGCTTCAGCAATTTCGACGTACAAATTATAAGTAAGAAGGATTAACTAAGCAATATGATTTTCCCAGCCGAATTAACTTTAGTCAGCCCAATTTGTTTTATAATTGCGCGCGCGTTCGGGACATTTTTGGTCACCCAAATACCTTGATATTCTTAACCTGATGAGGTTTAATTCGAAAGGATGTCGTCGGTAGGTAAATAGAACCGAATAATTTACGTGTTCGTGGTTAAATGCCTGACATGCATGAATTGGTCGCCATCGATTCCTGTCCGCTTTTGTGTGACTGTAGATTACAACAATCGTTAGCGCGTTAACAATGATTATGGATTGCAATACGCATTACACAATGTTTGAGCGCTTTTGGATGCATTTGCATGAAATTCGTTGTACCGTTTTATGCTTATGGATTTATTAACCAGAAATGAGGACACATTCAATATGAGAACTCTGTTATCACCAAAAATGTGTATGTTACGTGTGTAATGGATTTCAAAATGGAAACGAGATGATAGAATAATACAAAACACAATTTATAATTCCTTAAGCACGTGTGTCAGTAGCGATAAATCAAGTATTGTTTAAATTATAGTTATCCTTTTAACAAAATGGATCATATCAGCAAATCATCATCTTTTCCAAAGTCGTTAGTCTCCCATCTCCTTCACACGTCCGATTGTTTTTCCTTCTATGCTGAGATATATCGAAATAATATTCAGATCCTGGCCATGTGCCAACGTTGCCATTACTGCTTACGAAGAACATCCTGCACTCTCTTACTGCAATGATAATTCATTATGCAGAGATTGCAGGCAGAATGCGAAGCCATATGCCCATTTCTGCTTCGCGTATATACGAAATTGTCGTCGACTTTTCGAATCAAAATTAAACTCGAAACTGTTGGGCTTTGCAGGATCGCAGACGTGAGGTGTATTTTATTACGAATAACATCTGGCCTCCCTATCGATTTTAGTTAGCGAGAACAATAATAAGGAAGAGAGTGCAGAACTGAATTTGATTTCGTTCAGGTATAGAAAGAATACCTTCTTGTTTTATGATCGGTCAGTATTATTTCAATTCTATTATAAAACCATTGTCAAATAAATGATATTGATCTTTTTTTGTCTGTTGAAGTTGAAAATGCTCATAACATGGTCATAAAGTTTGCCTATGTCATCTGTCATTTCTTCGACCTATGGGAAAAACTGACGTCTTCAAAATCCGTGACGTGCAAGTCAAGTGCTCACATATGGTGAATAATGCTGTTTACAAGTTTGTCGAACATAAATGTAACATAAAATGCCCGACCACAATAAAACAAGTTTGACGACTTGCTTTTAAGTTGTGATAAAAATTACTCGAAAGTGCGCAATAATACCAGAGAACAAAAGTGCAGTCATGTTTTGCAGACGGAAATTAAAAGAAATTGGACGGGAAGCAAAAGTATTCTAAAGTAGACAAATTATCCAAAATGACGCCAAATAAATCTTGATCGTAATTACGATATTAGATTTTTTGTGGTGTAATGAAATTTTTATTTTAGTCTGGTCATTATTCGTAAGTTTATAGTCGAACACTTCGTCGTAAAAGTGTGAGTGCCGGATATAAAATCGATTGTTCTCAGGATGAAAAAAAAGACTTGGGGGAAAATATGGTATCTGCTTTTTCCATAGAAAATACAAAGTATTCCAAAATTTTGTGAATGCAATGTTAGTTCTTATTAAGTACGAAATATATTCCTTTCATCTTCTTCTTGTTTTCTTGACTACCATTTTGTCGTTCGGCTATCTTTTTCTTTAACTCTGCATCCCTCACGCTTGCGCCTTTTAGAACGAGCAAAAATACGTTTCACATTTGGTTTAAATTCTTGAACTGTTTAAGTTATGCGTGGAGTAGGAAAATTTGAATTGAACCAAAAATTATTATCTGAAAAAAATAGAACGTGTTCTATCTCCAAACTGTATCTGCAGCCCAAAAGATTTTCTGTTCTATTATTATAGAAATTGAACCAAGTCTTCTATGTACACAAGATATAGGGTAGAAAAGAAAACACCAAATACTTTAGGGCATTTTAGTTTACCCCTTGCTTAACGAGTTCATTACTCAGTTTCTCATATTAATAAGGCTCATATTTTATAGCCGGTAATCAGTTCGAAGTGGTTCCAAATTAGAACGAGGACGTCTTAGGTTAATTGGTGCGTTCTGGCTGACTTTACCGCAACTGAAATTATGAGGTGTGCGCAAATCACGCAGCCGATAAAATCGGGAAGTTCACGCCAACCAAATTACCTCATCATTTGTTGCCGGCATAAATTTTGCAAATTACCGTGAACGTAATGTGAAACATTGCGAGTTGTAAATGTGGGGCAGATTGCTCCAAAATTAAACCCTACATAATTGCTATTTAAACCAAATTGTAACAATTACTCTTGAAATAAGTTAATAATGTATACTTATTACGTTATACCTACAAGGAGTACCTAGAATGCAGTTTTTATTCTGTAAGCTCAACTAGTCGAGTCTCCCAAGCTAAGCAAAGCAAAAAATGTTTTTTTGGAATTTGGAAAAGTATTCTCCAAATGGCTTTGAATAACTTCACAAAGTACGAACCATTCTTGTTCATAATAGGTGTGCTTTTTTTCCCCAAGTTAAAAACGACAAATCTCGAATTCTTTCCTCTTTAATTTACAAAGTCAAAAATAACATTTGCTTTGAGGAAATGTAGTGCATTGAATAAATTCATCAATTTAATACGCCCCCCGAGCGGGGTGGGGGGGGATTCAGTTCAAAATACATTTGCAGACTTGAATTAAACACCGCACTTTAATCAACGTGTTTAAGAGGAATAATTGCTGCGAACCCGACGAGGGTAACGTTCGCTTCGACCGGCCTAATTTAATAATTGTATCTTTTGTCAGAATTTAATTCGGGTCAAATTATAACGCCGGGGCATTGTGAAGCCCCCAATGAGGTGATGGTAAACAAAGCCCTAACAATTTCATTTGTAGTACGTACATACACGTGTCTGTCTGTAACGTTTAATGCAATTTTGAGTGAATAGCCCAAAAGATTTTTTTTTGTTAATCAAGTCATGCATGTAATTAGTCACACTATCCACGTTACATCATAAATCTCTGCACGTGAATCCTGTAAGGATGCAGCAGATATAAAACATCCGTCTCCTTTCAAAATTAACATCGTGAGAGTTGTTTCATGTAGCAGTCTCTTGTAATATGAAGTCGAAGTGACCTAGATTTCTCGTAAGGTACCTACATACATACTATATTGGTATGTTCTTGCAATATGAAGGTAAATTAATTGCAAGTTTCGAAGGTACATTCAATAAAGAACTACTGTGAGTCAATTGAAGTGAAATTCAAAGCGCAGGTATCAACCAAAAGTACGCATTTCACAAAGAAACGCCGTATTCTCGATTTTCTGTGTGGAAAGCTCAACACGGATGTATGAGATTTCTCTTTCAAGTGAATGGAGCCAGCGGTTGCTTTCCTGGCTTTGTACAATTTATCGTAAATTCGTTCGGGAAGGTTTGAGGAAATTCGTTCGAGATTATTATGCACTTTATTGTGGCGTAAAGCTTGAATCTTTGGTTAATAACGTAAGTACTTTTTCATTTTTAAATGCATACTTACTCGTACTAGGCAAAAATCAAAAATTTTATTGTGTGCTTTGAATCAGTTAACTAGTTTTTGGTTAGTTGGTGTGCATTAAGAAAACGTAAGTGCAATATCTATATGTATACTGCTGATAAAATCAGCCATAACGATAACAAAGAGTGCTTGCTACAAGCCGGTGAACCTTTTTATTCTATTCTGTCTGTAGCATTTTTTCAGAAAAATACTGTTTAGTGCTTTTACTATTTAAATTATTTAAAATAATTTTTGTTCTAACTAGAAGACTAACTTCGAAGCAAATCTCAGAATAAGCCTTCTTTAAGGCGAAAATTTATTATGTAATTTTTGAATTTGAATTGTTCTTTAAATTCAGACCAATTAAGTCAAAGATGAAGTTTTAGAAGGACGTCTAAAGGAACTAAATTTTAGTTTCCATACAAAAACTAATAGGATTCAAAAAAATGTAAGAATTTGTCCCTTCGTTAATGGGGACAAAGTATTGTGTCGGACAAAAATGTTTGGTTTTTTTAAATAAAAATTCGAAAGCAGATTTTACAGTTCGATTAGAACATGGTTAATCGGAATTAGTGAAAAATTTGTATTATTGGAATCTCTTTAAAATTTGTAGGTACATGATATGGAGGAAAAATATCATATCAATTACCAACAAAAACACAGCGTCCAATTAATGTTCTTCAAAGTGTTGGACACGTCGCTTTCAAATTAATGTTCTTCAAAGTGATAAAAAATTCAGAAAATAAGTCATGGTCCAAGAGGCTCTTGTGGTAATAAAGTTTAGTCAGACGAATAATATGCGAGTTAATTAAGGAAGGTTTCTTTTTGTGTCCTGATGAAATGATGTGATGTACAAGTTAACTTGGTCGGGTTAAAGGACGGAAAAATAAAACGCTATGTTTCAATCAGCTGACGTTTCGGCTATATTTTGTCGCTTTCTTCGAAGCCTAAGACCGAACAATGAGTGTGCATTAAAATTAACAAGTTTATGAATTATTACCTCTGAATGTAACAAAAATAAATTTCATTAGCTACCATAGGTACGCCTGGTTATTAATGAAAATGAGACCTGGAACAATAATCATAGGGCTCAGCAAGTACTCGTAGCTGGTAGGTACAACACAATTAAACTTACAGTCACTATCAGACCATTAAGCACTAATAACGCGTGATCAATATCTTTTCTAATCAAGTGACCTATGGAAAAAAATTATGTGTTTGTTTGGTTCATTATTTCAAATGTCATTTGAATTACATATTTATATTGCATTCCTATACAAAACGATAGGAATGCAATATAAATATGTAATTCAAATGGCATTTGAAATAATGAACTAATCAAAGACACATGATTTTATTTCCGTAGGTCACTTGATTAGAAAAGATATTGATAAAATACTATTTGCGAGTTAATGTATTATGTTTTGTGTGGCCCTTTCGATTCCACGAAACTTCTTAACGATCAGTGGATTCCCAGCTTTATAAACGGTTACAGAGAGAAGTACATTCTAACGTAACGAATGGTGAAATATATGATCCGGATTCAATTGTTGGTCTGGATTAAGAGATACATAATACAAAAACGTGATATTTCATTTTTTCTGGATTACTGTGAAATCCGAATTATCGGAGCTTTACTGTAATATAATAACCATTTAATTGTTTAATTGTATAGTTTCACTATACAGGCTGTTCAGTTTGAACCGTTCACCATTACTAATTTTTTTTAGTTTTAAAGATAGAAACTCGGTTAAATCAAGATTCTCTAATCTTCATGCTTATTCTGAATATCTAATTAAAAAAACAATTGCACTGCTAGTTGTCAAAATATTTGTACAAACGTATTTTTTTTAAATAGCAGTGTAGTAATTTTTGTAATTCATTGAGTAGAGATTTTCTTCCTCTTTACAACAATATCAAAATCACTTAAATTTGCTTAAAAAAATAACGAGATAATTAATAAGAATCGTTTTCAAATAAGTAGGTCATGTTTATGTATAAAAGAAGTTGCCTAGATAACTAACACATAATATTTAACAAATGTCCATGTAGACAACAAATAAATGAACGAAAGTGTAATTTTTAGCAATTTTCTTCGAATTTATATTAATTTTCCGTATCTCTTACCAAAATTTCTTGAATCTGTATACAAAATGATAACATAATTAAAGAAAATCATTTCCGCATGAGTAGGCCATGTTCAAAATCAAGTTGCCTAAGTAATTGATGAATGGTATCTGTCTAGCCATGTAAACAACAAATAAATGAAAGAAAACATTATCGTTGGCAATTTCCTTTCATTTATTTATATTAATTAAAATGAACTATAATGTTATTAAAGAAAATGATGGATATTAAAAAAATAGATATGTATATTTTCAAATGAATAGGCTTCGTTTATGGCGGATTGAATATACTCGTAATCAACTAAACTAATTTCCTAATATTGTTTAGCATTTGTCAATTAATTAGACAACTTTATTTTACACATGACATAACCTACTCATTTGAAAATGATTTTTTTTAAATTATTTAATTATTCTATAAGCAAATTTAAGAAATTTTGGAATCACCGAATGAATTACAAAAAGTACTATACTGCTACTTTAAAAAAACATGGTCGTACAAATATTTTGATAACTAGCAGCGCAATTGTTCTTTTGATTAGAAATTTAAAATCAGCATGAAAATCGGTGACTCCCTGCTAATTTAACCGAATTTCTATCCTTAAAAATAAAAAATTTGCAATGTTGAGGAGTTCAAATTGAACACCCCATATAGTCTTCAAAAAATTTCGCATCTTTTTGTTCAAAGAAAATTTCTAAGTGAATTTTGTCCTTAAGGGGCCTAAACAAATGATAATCGCTTTGCATAAGGCCCAGGTAATAAGGTGGATGGAGTGAAACATCCTAGTGAAGCCACAGCAATTTTTGCTGAGTAATTAAAGACGTATGGGGTTTAGCGTTATCTTTATGGAAAATAACACCCCCGCCCCCATTCTGGCGTTTTCTGTCAATTTCCTTCTCGTTCAGTTGTGAACTGTCTTTATCTGAATCGTTTCATTTTCTGCTAACAACTTACGGTAGCAAGACGTGATTAATGGTAGTTGGTTTTGGGTGGCCTAGGATCATTTCCGCTCCACAATATCGTGAACCAGGAATTTTTCATCCCCTGTGAACATTGACAGTCGTTTTCATTGCGTCTAAAGATCGTTTTGGACTACCCTAATATTTTCTTGTAGAAGACTTGGTTCAATTTCTACAATCTACAATAAAAGTGCAGAACAAGAAATATTTTGTCTGCAGATACGGTTTGAGGATAGAATATGCTTCATATTTCCAGATAGTTTTTAATTCAATTTAAATTTTACCGCACAATTAAATAATTTAATTAACAAATTGAACCACGTTTTGTACAAAAATAGGGTAGGTAATGTATAAAACGCCGAATTGTAAATGGAGATGCGGGCGGTTTCTTTTCGTACCAATTTATATATTCAAGTTCCTGCAAATGATTTCCTACATAGGATTTCGTTAGACTCAATTCTTCAACAATTTCGCAAGTACCTGATAATTATTTTTCAACATCGTCTTGACTTGTACTTCATAATATTTCATTGACCGTGAGTGTCTTACACCCAAAAATTTTCACCACACACTCAATACAACAAATGATAAAATGAGAATGAGAATTAGGGCTGGCGATGCAATCAAACACGTATGTGTGCATTTAGTGTATCGGACGTTTCTTCAGTTACATTTTCGGCGTATTATTTATGTCACAATTGATTGACGATTAATATTAGTGTGACGTTATCCAAGACACACATTTAAATTCCTACGCTTACTTTTATTCGTTTTTATTTTGATCACTTCATGTTTTTTCAGGCTTGAACAGGATTTTTTCCTTTGTAGTTAATAATAAAGGAGGACATGCCGAAAGTACTCCTTATTTACCTCCACGACAAGTTCAATAATCGCAACCAATTCTTGCAGTTTTCTTTCTCTGTTAGCGAAGCCAAAGTTACCTAATTCAAAATACGAAGACTTTTCAGCCAGCCGAAACTTGAATTGAAATTAAAAAAAAAAGAAAATGGCTACTCATGTGACAAATATTTAAAAACGTAGACACTCAAAGTAATTTCATCAAATTTATCATTACTGCAGTCTTTGTATGTGTAAAGCGCACTTGAAAATACATAAATATGTCAAAACATACCAAAATAAGAATAGTTTTACAAAAGTGAATTTTTTGAAGTTTTCTTCTTATGAAAAGTGGCAAAAGCATTAGTAGGTTTCATCAACATATTGTCACGGGCACTATGCGAAAGAGGGTTTCGTTAAAGGATAGGCTCAGGTAGAGCGCTTGCTCATAGTAAGTTCCTTTAATGGTGATTTAGACCCTAATAAACTCGTGGAAATTCTTTAATGCTAGATGAAAGCTTCAACTTCTTATCAAGTTATTTATTTGTTCCAACATTTATAACCCGCCACGCACTATCCCGATCACATCTTAATGATGATCGCATCCTCACTAATACCCCCTTCTGCACTTACTGTACTTTAACTCGAAATGCTAACTAATTGCCCTTAAAAATTAATAACAAAAACAATGTTTGAGGCAGTATTATCAGAAATGAAATGTATTTGAAACTTGAAAATAAAAAAAAATATATACACCGTGTTCACGTATCGGGTTTACTATAGGAAAAACATTTTTATTTTTCACTTTTCAAAAAAAAAAATCATTCAAAAGTCTTTGCTTGACCTAAAAAAAATGTTACAGAAAATAATAAATTCCCAGTAATAACTGAAAAAGTTGGGAAACTTATCATTTAACTTTTACAAAGTGTGGCAAAATCAAAATTCTGTTAGAAATCACGTCAGCTAGGACCTGGCAGTATTAATCTTATCACATTTTAATATACAAAAGTGATTTTTTTATTAAAATTTACTTAATTTTTGAAGGGAGTTTATTTTGTATGATTTTTTTTTCTATAACGTTCTTCAAATTTTTTGAACAAGCAAATGCCTTTATAATGAATTTTTTTTCGAAAATTAAAATTATAGTGAACCTGATCCGTGGACACGGTGTATATGGGACTGATGGTAGATGAAAATGTTTAAAAGCTAGAAATGTGCTAGTTTCATCTATACCCGTTCTAATTTGTTAAGTTTTGCTGTCATCACTGTAAGTTATATCCAATTAGATTCCAAATATAAATTGTAGCTTTTTATTGGAGTGGACGTCTCCGAAAATACCAACTGCAGGGCTCGCCTTACAAGATTGTTGAAATTAGATTTATTTGAGACGAGCAAATGCACCTGTGTGAAACGCTTTTACGCGTAATTCAGACGAAGAAGACATGCCCGGCCATTCTATGCGCCGTTTTCCTCGTTTCTATAATTAAAACGGATCGTTACGCGTTAACGTATCTTTCGAAGTTTGAAATATTCCCAGATTGAAAAGTTTCAAAATAGTATTTATGTAACTGTTAGAATGCTTTCTGTAATGTTAGAGTTTATCGATTTGTACTTGTACGTAACTGTCGACCTTCTGCATTTAATATTTATCTGATATTGAGTGGAGTATCTAATTTCCAATAGGACAGTTATAAAAAAGTTCTAAAATTGTATTTATAGAGGGGGAGTACGTCATAATGCGTGACGACCTTTTGCTTGGTGAATATAACGTTGATATTCGGGGTTGGAATCTTTATAACGTGATAACTCAACGGATTGCGGTTTTCTTCGGGGTCCCCCAGATCTTGGTAAGATGGGCCATATCGACTGGCGTCACGGCGCTGACCTGGACCCGGCGGCGGGTAGTAGCGAGGTTGGGCGCTCGCTGTCAGACGGGAACGAGTCTCGCGACGGCCGCACGCGTTATTTGCACACCCTCACGTGGTTCACACCCCCTTCCTTCGAAAACACCCCGTACATCCATCTCGACACTTTCCATCTTCAACAACGATTTGTCCTTGCACGTCGTTAAAACAGTCACGCCTTCTGCATGCATAAAAATATTGTGAATGACTTGTTGATAGTATGTGAAATTATGTGCTGTGTTCGTGTTTACAAACTCAATTTGTTAATAAGTGCGTCCGTTCGTAAGAAAACGCGATTGTTTAATATCGCACGTCGACGTGAACATGTTAGCGGTGACAGTAAAAACGTTTTAATCGATACATTTCAAATTTCACCGGCTGTTTATTCCGATTTGCGACTGCGTCAAAATTAAAACAATTCGCTTCCGCAACCTTTAAAAAAAATTCAGCGAAAAAATTGCCCGCAACGCGCTCGTGCTGTTTACGCCTACGTCTAAAGGATACAGTTGTGAAATTAAAGAACAGAACAACACACGTCTGCGTTACTAGCAATTTTTCACAGAAAACAACACTTAACACGTGATGGAGCACTTTTTAAAAACGTTCTGCTTGCGCGAAACCTCAAACAGTTAAACTTGCATTTTATTATTCGCTAGCGTCTGCCTATACATATTTATAAATAATATCAAAATAGCTTGAATAATTAAAACAATAATCACGTCGAATTTCAGAAGTTTTCCTCAAAGTACTGAGTAAGTAAACAAGAATTCAAATTTATTTTTCTTTAACCAGTGAATACTCAAGCTTAAACTATGAAACAGTCCGTTACGTTGTAAAAATAAAACGTTTTTATTCTGCTAATCTTAGGTATTTATTATTCGCTTAACATATACAGTACTGATAATCATAGTAGTGCAGATCATGTCAAGCATGCTTCCCCTAAAAAAAAAAAAAAAAACGTGTTTTCAGTTCATCTTTATAGAAAAGTTAAACTTTAACTTTTTGGGTCAAGTTAAAAATAAAAAAAAATAGCATATAGAACTAACCATAAATGGGAATAATTTCAAATCAGAGCATTTTGACTTATGTCCACTGTGATTCTCAGCACCCCATATATACTATTTAAAATACCAAAAATTGAAAATAATCAGAGAAATCGTATTTAAGAACATCCACTTCATTGTGTGTTTCCTTTTGCTCTAATCTCGTTTATTTAAAAACAGAAAACTGAAAGTTTCTATACGCGAAATATAAAGGGTCTTTAAAATAAAATAATACCTATATTAATGTATTATATAGGGTGTTTCATAACGTACGGAGAAAATTGAAAGGGTAGCTAGGGAAGATCAAAATAAAGCTTTTTTCTTAATTCGCTTTTGTCCAAAAATCAATAACAATAAAGTTACAGCAGTTTAAATTTATTGTAAATTTACGGCCACTTATTGACTACCGCTGAAATTAATCAGGAAGAATTGGAAATAATATAATAGTTTTCACGTTTCCAAGCAAATATATAGTTCCGATAGTTCGCTGTTATTTTAATTTTAAAGTACGCGTCCGACAAAAGATTAATGGCAAAGGCAGCACGTAGAACACTTTTTCAATAAATAAAACTTATTTTGCAAAGTACAATTTTATCATTAAATAAACTGTAAATTTATAATAATCAAAACATTCACAAAATGTATTCAAAATGTCGACCCTGCACTTCAACTCATAGGAACAATTATTATTGTTTTTATAATTGTTGATATGAGAATACACAACTATCTTAACTTTGACACTTAAAGGAATTGACATTTAAGTAAATTTCTACATCAACTTGTTTTCTAATTTTATTTTAATTAGTCGACAGCAGTTTTTGGGTATTTAAAAATATTAAATAGCCCTAACTTTTACGTTACTAATTTTTTAATTAATTTTTTAACCAAATATTATTCAACTAACTCTTAGATATCCCAAATTTGAATTAAAAACGTAATTTAGTGCTGCAGTTAGTAACAATTGGTTGTTAATTAATTTAACTTCAACTTGCTGTAACTTTCTAGTTATTAAGTTTTCATTAAAAGTTTATTAAAAAAAAAACTTTACTTTGATCTCCTTTAGCAACCCGTTTAGTCTCTTCCGTACCTTATGAGACACACTGTATAATAAAAACTGCTCCTGCAGTACTGATTTTTTCCTTACTGTTATTTATGTTACTATTACTTTTTATTTTTTAAGCTATTATATAATTTAGTTTTAGTTTGCTTTTACTCAAGCTTATTTCACTTTGTGAATAAAAAAGTTATATACCTAACCTAAAATGCTTGTTTAAAATTGGCATAATTAATGGGTCGATTCTGCTAATACCTGTAAGGACTGTAAAAACTATAGGATCTATAAGCCTGTAACTCAATTATTAAAATATGGACTTTTGAAGATACGATTTCTCCTATAGGTCTCTAGGATTACTCCTAAGTCTCGGCGATATTACCTTGGAGACTTAGAAGAAATCGTATCATAGGGAACTTTAGAATTTCACTTTTTAATAATTGAGCAGGCTTACAAATCTTACGGTCCTTACAGATATGAACAGAATCGACCACCCATTAATTACATAAATTTGCTAGGCTCATGTAATATCATAATTGTACTAAATAAGATATTGTAAGGTGGCGATTTAATTAAATTACCTTACAGTCAAAACAATTAAGTTTATTCACTAATATTTTCGTAACTGAAATCCTAGAAAATAGATTGAACACTGCAGCCAAACATTAATATAAACAAAGCGAAACTCTTCACAAGAAACCCTGAAATAGGGGAAAAAAAATAAAAATAGAGGATGGGGGAGTTGAAAAAACGGAAGAATTTAGCTATGTGGGAAGCATGGTGACACATACAGGGACCCCAGGTAAAGATACGAACACAAGGATAGAAGTAGCACTAACAGTCTTTAATATGCTAAACAGAGTGTGGTCGACCAAGAACATTCAAAGAAGGACAAACCTAAAGACATTTGGATCAAATGTCAAAACTCTCTTACCATAGGTGGCTCCGAGAGGTAGAAAATCAACAAGGCAATTAATAAAGAAATTACAAACATTTATCAACAATCAGTAAAATATTCTGGCCAGATAAAATAACAAACCAACACTTGTGGGAAGTAACGAAAGAGCAACGAACCAGCAGAGAAAACCATTGCAAAACGAAAATGGATTGGCCATACCCTCAGAAAACGATCCAAGAATATCACACGACAAGCTCTAGACTTCAATATCCCAAGGAAAAGAAAAAGCGGCGGACCAACCAAGACGTGAAGGAGAACCATTAGCAGAGAGTTGGAAGCGTACTATATGACTTACGTAGAAGCGAAAATGAAAGCGGCAGAGAGAAACGTGTGGAAGGGGGTAATCCACGAAGTTCCACAAAATGGACCCTTAATGCGTAGGGCTAGATAAAGTCCCTAAATAGATAAAGTACCGCAATTACCGCCATTTTGAGTCAAAATTAAACTTACATTGGCCTAATGAATTACAGTACTTTATGTATTTAGTGACTTTACACGTAATCTGAGACCCTAGATAGATTTATGTAGGTAAAGTTACTAAATGCATCAGGTACCGCAATCCATTAAGCCTATGTAAATTTAGTTTTGACACAAAATGGCGGTAATTATGGTATTTTATCTATCTAGGGAATTTAGGGCTAGCAACGCTACCATGTTATCTACTGCTTTAGAAACACCTTAGGCGCTCTTTGCTCCAGTGGGAGCTTTAGGAGAAGAAGAGTAGGGAAGCGCCACATGTTCACAAGAGGCCGTGCTTGCAGTCTGTTGCATTGCCTATGTTCTCACTTTACAATAACGACCGGTATGTCCTGCATCAAGTATGTATTATTGTAAACGAGGAGTATCTTCATTTAGGTGTTTAAAAATAAAAAAAATATTGATTATGAGAGAACAAATTTTTAAATTTCTTTCGTGCTTTAAATTTAAAACTGAGTCTACAATGCTTTTTACGAAACACCCGCGATACATTGGCTTAATCGTGCGAAAATAAATCATCTCTAGGTGTATCTTTAAGACCTGTCTAAAGCAAACTCTGGCGAGTTTACCCATTTTCACTTACCGAAGTTTAAATTGTGTTTAAATAAAACATATCTCGGCTGTTGGCGCTCTTCTGACCGAATTCATTAACGTCGCTCGCACTCGTCTCTCATAAATTTACGCTCGATTTTTATTAATCAGGTGTTTCCAAGTGAGTCTGTGTTATTAATTTTTCAAACTGAATCTCTGGTATTATGACATGACAACATTTGATAAATGCTCAGGAATCTTTCGACCTTTTTATTTAATATAGATTTGTATCAATTTACCAAGTCCTTTTTCTTTCATTTTCTTGCCTTTCGTCCTTTTGAAACATCCATTTTCTGGTTTATGACTTTTTGTGTAAATTTTATATATAACATAACTGCTGATCATGGTTTTTTAAGCCTTAGTTTTAGAGTTAGACAAAGTCAACCCGAATACCAATTAGGGGCTGGATGCCTTACCGATTTTTTTCTTTTAAATTGCACTTGTTACGTAAAATATTTTATCAAAGATTCATAGTTATCTTGAAAAGAAACAAAATGGCACCCTATCATCGCATTATTTCTTGCTTTTTTTCTTTTGTTCGAAATCCCTGCCGCATTAAATAACGTAAAATGAAATTCTAAAATATTATTGCGTCCTGAAGTTTCAGTTTCAGCTTAATTAAGAAATAAATTCGATCCGGAAGCAAGCATGCAGACATATTAAAGGAAACCGCGCGAGCTTTAATGGTAATTCTTATAAATGTTTAGAGTTTTAGTCTGCTGTCGGAGGAGATAAGAACAAAATTCGAAACTTCGAAACTGTATGAAAATACACTCGCGTAATGTGCAACATAAAACAGTTTGTCAGAAAGTATTCGGAGAAAATGAAATTTGATCACTTGGATTCCTGCCCAATGGATTCATTCTGGAGCCTGCCTTGCAGTTGTATAATCAAATTAAGACTTTCCAAATTCAGAAGGAACTCATCGAAATTGAGGCTAAAACAGGGCTTGTCATTTCGTTTCCATGCGGCTGATTAGCTAATAATAAAAATAAATAAGTTTCTTGCTGGCAGAAGTTATTCATTAAGAATCCGCAGAACGAAACGAGCGTCGTTTAAAGTTTTTAAATTATGCAAAACCCGCGTTCCTAAAATTAAAGAAGAGAATCTCCTCTGTTCTAATCCCGACGAGTTCCCTCTTAATTCCCTCAGAAGCAAATATTACATCGAATTTCGTCTTCGTCCACCGGTTTAGATTTGATGAATCAATACGCAGCATGACAAAGTTATGTTAATTTCGTTTGGGAATACCACAGGTGGATCAATACTCACACATGCAAACGAATATTAAATTATAAGCGGGCCCAATTCGTCGTCGGCTGCAAAAATAGCGTCGGGAAATTTAAAAATATAAACAACATGCATGGAAAGCTCTCGTAATTATCGGGGCTTGTAAGGGGAAAGTAAGTTGCATTCGAAAATAATTCTTTTGAAGATTTCATTATTGAAAAAAAATTACTGTCTCTACCATTTTTACTTACTTTATTAACTTGCCAATCGTCCTTAAAACCAGTTTATTCAGTTACTTAAATGAAGTGACTGTGTAAAACTTAAATAAAAGCAAATTTTCGTTCCTTATTTTTCCCCATCGTCACCCATCAAGAATACAGAAAATGTAGCTTCCATTAAAGTGAATTTTTGCGCGTCATTTTCTAACGCAGATACGAAGAGCAGCAAATAATAAATGATTATTCATACTGTTCTGGATATTTGTTCGAAATCATCGACCGGAACTCGGCATTGTTCATTTTGAATTCGTTGTAAACGATGAAACAATTTTCCCCGAATATTTCATGCGAAAACTATGATTTATCACAAGGATAAATTATTTAGTCTGTGCGCCTTCATGTGAAGTCGTGCAAAAACAAGATCAAGAAAACAAACACAATTAAAATAGCTAGTGCGTTTTAATCTGGAGAGAAATAAATTTGTTTTGTGTTCAGTTGCTTAAAATGCAGTAAATATTTGACTGCGTACGTGTTTGTAGTTTGTTATTGTTAATTTGATGCACAACTAATTAATTTCCATTCTTTCTCGTTTGCTTAGGGGGAGTTAAACTGAGAATCTATATACTGTAGGGCTAGCCATTCAATCTAAGCACTCAAGGTTTACAGATTAAGAAAAGCTTTAGGCCTTACTGATTTTTATTTTCAAATTAAAAGAAATACAAAAATTTTAATAAAATTGTAGCTGAGATTTGGGCAAAAATAAGTATTTAAAAAAATTGCTAGTTGCTTACTGTTTTTACATTGGAGAATTTACAAGTTTTAAGTAAAAAACTTATTATTTAAACTTTTACAATCGTAGGTCTCCACTTCACATTAATGTTAATGTATCAAAAAATAGTATAGTAAACTGTATACGGTTGCTGGGCGTGAACATTGACCGACGCATTTTTCGGGTCCTTACAGTACTTCTGAACTCACTGATATGCCACACTTGCTATTTTGTTTTAAGAGTAATTTTTATTGAGAAATTTTGAAAAAACTGAAATTTGATTCATGTGCGCACATAAGTTAGGTTACATTCAATTGTATGCTGCGTAGCCAAGGAAACGTATAACTTTGTTTAATTAGTCTGTCATTAAAAACAGAATGGCGTATTCAAACGAAGAAAAACTGTCACAAAGATTCCATCACAAGTGGTCAGTGGTGTTCAGAAACCTATTCGGAGATAATTCAATCAAGTACAAATTGGATATTTTTCCAAGTTGGATAACAATTTCATTCAAAGGAACATTTGAAACTCGAAGAAAATGTACAAAAATAGAATACAGAAAGAAAATCAGAGCATTTGTTTGAAGACACTTCAACTTTTCGCAATACATAGCCGTATACGTTGTATCACTTTGAATCAAATTGTTATCCAACTTGGAAAAATATTTAATACTTGGTTGAGTTCTTTTCGGATAAGTTTCTAAATACCGTTGAGCACTTGTAATGGAATTTCGTTGTGATAAAAAAAAAATACGCAATATATGACGTTTTTCTTCATTTGTATACGCAATTGTGTATTTAATGATAGACCAATTAAACAAAGATATAATTTACTTGGCTACGCGGCATACTATCAAAATTAAGCTAACTTAATGTGTGGACCTAAGCTAACTAGGACCCAGTTTTACAATCGTGGAATAATAATCGTAGAATCGCCGAATAATAACTATTCGCCGAATAGCCTTTAACACTCTTCCATATCTACGTCACGTTAATCCAAGAATAGTGTTATACTCAGTTTAATCGGCGATTGTGTGCATATAATTTAATTTCAGTTTTTCAAAATTTCTCAATGAAAATTAAAACAAAATAGCAAGTATGGCATACCACTGAATTCAGAAAGAAATGTGCTATCTACTAGTCTAAACAATAAAAATTGCGCCCATAAGAACGAATGAAGTTGGCTCTGGAAAAACAAAAACGAGTCGCTCCAGAAATAAAGTACGTTCGGCATCCAATCAAGCGTAAAACGTTGCTTCAAGAATGTTTCCACAGATTTTGAAAAAAATCATAAAAATAGAAGTTAAGTTTGATTTTCGAAAATCACAATTTTTAATTTTTCTCCGATTGTGAAGAAACCGTTCGAGATATTTCAAATTTCTTAACAGATTATTAATCAGCATTAAATTTGGCAACTTTGTCTCCATTTAAGGTACGGTATTAGTAAACAAGATCAAGGTTTGCGCAGTTGCAAGTTATGAACACCTGAAATATGGTATCAGGTCAAGGTTGCACAGCTACACTATTTACATACATAAATGGATTCTTTGTTGTCGTAGACATAAGTGTTTTGTATCATCAGTAGTTATCAAGATATTGCTCGAAAATACAGTGTTGGGACACCCTGTATATTAAATTCAGTTTAAATACATATAAGAGATTGTTATTTTTATTTATATTATCTTCTTCGTGAAACAACGGTGAGAAAATATTTGGTTTGTACGCTAACACATTAACAGCGTTGCTCATTGTCCGAAAACTATTCCGATTCTTTGTACTATACGTGTGTATACGAATTTTTTCGATTTTCTGCTATTGTTAGGTTTATTGAGCCGTTAAGGATTGTTGATAAACTCGTTCTTATTTTAGGTTTTTTACGCTGGTCACTTAACTGTTCTTCGGAACGGCGGCATTTGAACTATTAGCACAAAATAACGAACGTCACTCGGATTATTTATTGCTTTTAATTCGGCGAGAAAATATTTTTTTAACCTTATTTCATACGAAACAAAACGAGAATTACATTAACTAAGTAATTAATTAATTAAAGTGATAATAAACTAATCTAGCTATTTTTAGCGACTAGGAAAATGTTGCGCAACTGTCCAGTTAAAATTGAATTTGATTCTTTTTCTGTTCTAAGCAGCGAGGACAATTTTCTGTCACTTCTCTCGTTTTCGCCTGTCAAATAAATGTCAGACCGTGCATCGTAAAATGCACGGTGAGCGACATAAATCATGGAAGAAATTTACAATTTATTGCTATTTATAGGCAACATTGGAATTTAATGTTCTCTTTGTTTCAAATTTGATCCCTGCCTACAAAAAGTAACCACTGTATTTACATATACATATTTAACATCTTTTGTGTCGCAAAAATAAAAATAAAAAATTATAATAGAATTAAAATTAGAATTCGCTTCGGAAGGATCTGTTTTGTCTAAACGGTTCACGTCGAGGATTCTAAACGATGATGATAAATGGAACCTTGTGATTTCGAATTCCAGAATTCGATCTGGCAGTTTACCAGTTCCCATTGCCGGCCATGCCTCATCAATAAGCGCATAATTTGTCCGAAAATAATTGCGCTTCTAATTTCTTTTCGCGCGACGTAACGCGGTTAACGTAATTGTTTTTATTTTGGACGCGCCAAGGCGTTACTCGTAAAACACGACAAAATCTAATACACGCGCTAAGTGTATTGGCAAGCTTCACTAATCATATTAAGTTTATTGGAACATGTCTCGGGGCCGCGTTTACACGTTAATTGTGTGGGGGCCCTAATAAATCAGCGGCAGATCGATTGTTATCTGTACGCGCCAGACACAGAACTGTATTTGTGCAAACCCATAATTGTTGTAACTGCCGCAGTTAGCTCGTATCTCTTCGCGTATTGCAGTGGCATATTTGGTCAATAAGTAACTGAGAATGACATTCAAAGGAACGATTTTATAAAGTTCATCATACATACATGTATATTGGAGAGAGCGAGATCTAAGACAACTAGTACCTACTTTTAACTTTAAATAAACTCTGTAATTGAATCTGTATTCACATTCAGTCATTACACTTCGATTTCAAATAAATCATTAGCAACTCAAGTGCTTCCAATTGGCTCTCCTAATTTATTGACGATCTTTTCATCACATCCTCGGGTATCAGGAAAAACTCGGTTTCGAACTTTCAAGGAGCTTTTTTACGTTTTGCCGAGAAGCACGTTATCCCCCGCGCATTCGTAATCGCGAGTCCGGCAGAGCGATTTCATAAAGAACGCCGGCGAAATTTTTCGAATTCTGTACTACCAACAATAGTTGTGTTCCTCATAAATTACAGAAAAAAACTTTCATCTATATCCCGTCCATAAATTTCCCTCCATACGTGTTCTTATTTGTTTCTCGCCAGAGCATGTCGGAAGGCGTACAACAGCACAGACTGCGTTCCGTTTAGAGCGAAACGAATTGTTGAAAACATGGGTCAGATTTATCGCCGTTTCGGCGAACTTGTAAAATTATGGTGCAAACAAAATGTTTTCGTTCGTGCAAGTGCGTTTCATTCAAGTGCCAATGTTACCACCATTACGAAAGCTTAAAAATACCGCGGCGATGCACGTTGAACGTAAATGGTGTTTTCGTCATCGAGAGTTAAACCTGGACGATGAAAGAATGGAGGAAGATTTAATAAGCCTATGAGAAATGCAGATGATACTGGTGGCCGGAGGGTAAGTCAATAATACATTTATATTTTTAATTAATTTAATATGTATTTAACCATTAGTTGCATAAGCAACTAAGAGAAAAGAAATTAAACTTTTTTGTCTTTTAGCTAAAATTATGTGTTGGAATGGACTAAATTCATTACTGGAACATTTTTTTACCGAACGAACACTTTATCTAGGAACATAAATTGCAGATACTATTTGTCAAAGCTGCACAAATTAAAATCTCTTTTTGATCATACCCTCCTTCCAATGAAACTCATTTTAAAGGTCTCACACGTGGGACATTTCCCTATCAACTTCTTTTATTAATTTTATTTTTTTAAATCTTCATCCCGTATGACTACTCTGATTTGAGAACTAATTCTATCCTTAATTTCTACATCACTTAAACCTAAGAACTCGTGCAGAAAGATTAGCTAGAGCTATCTCAAATATAATAATAATAATAATAATAATAATTTATTTCCCCCTACCTTTATTAGCCCCCTACTCAAAAAGGGTAGGAGACCCCTGCTTTTCATCATTGGCTATGTAATAAAATAGAATACGAACATAGGCAACAGAGTATGAGATAGCAACAATTACCAAAAATAATGCTTAGTACGCTAACATCATAGAGTATACATTAATAACTATTAATTAATTATTATCGTCTATTATCGTCATCAAGTCTACTTTCTCTCAGCAAAATATCCAGTATCATCTTCTGATTGTCGTCATCTTCTGAATGAAGTTATTTTGACATATTCTAAGAGATTTGATCCTTGCAGCCTCGAACCTCTTGTGTTTTGGGCAGGTTTAAATTCTTTACAAAGTCATCCTGGCTTTCCTCTGCATTGCCAAGGTACAAATTATAAAGTGCATTAAAAAAAACCGTTATCAAGTAGGTTTATGTCAAATGCAAATTTTACAGTAACGTCGTAAGTTAAACCATACAATCATTATAAACATAACCTAACTTTTTGTGCCCATTTAATTACTATATTCTATAAAGTGATAATAATTTGCTGCTGCAGTTCTTCTAAATTGTTACCTATAAATTTCATTTGACCTTGAGCTAATACTCTTTTGAATTTTGTTTCTTAAATTTGATATATGTATTTTGATTTTTTAAAGGCTTTTCTTAATTTTTTGCTTGGGTTGGGTTGACCATGAGCTTTAACCTCTCGAAGCTTCATTTTTGAAATTTTATTTTAATATTTTTCCCAATTTCTTTGTCTTGGGTCGAGGTGACCTTGACCTTTAATCTTTGTGAACCTCTTCTCTTGAAATTTAAACTTCTTAAAGATTTTTTCCAATTTTTTGACTTTTATTGATTTCGACTTTAATTCTTTTTGAACCTTGCGTCTTAAAATTTTATTTTGATTTTGACTTTAATTCTTTTTGAACCTTGCCTCTTAAAATTTTATTTTTTTAAAGGTTTTTTTTTAATTTTTTTGCCTTGAATAGAGTTAACCTTCTTGAACCTCGTCTCTTGAAATTGAAAATTTTTAAAGATTTTTTCCCTATTGTTTTTTTGTCTTGAAGTGTTAATTCACATAGGCCCGGTGTTATAAAAGTCAACTTTAACTCCCAGTTTATTGCCATAACAACAATTGTGTCCGCAGTTGTTACCATGAGAATAAACCGATAATTAAAGCTAACTTGCCTTTATAATACCGACCTTTAAAGTATCATTTTAGTATCTTGCCGCATTAAACCTGCCTAAAAATTAAGGTACAAATATAAGTTTAAAGTTTCTTTCTGAAGACAGCTTGCTTTCTACCTGAAGGACAGCAAATTGTGCGAGTGACTTCGAAGTTCTCCAGTACCACTGACTAAACTCCTGAAAACGGGAGGGTTCAACGAAACCCCAAAAGCAAAGAGTGGACAAATTGAATAAGATAAAAATCACCAGCTGAGCACACTTGTTTTTATT
Organism: Dorcus parallelipipedus; assembly: GCA_958336345.1. Taxonomy (NCBI): domain Eukaryota; kingdom Metazoa; phylum Arthropoda; class Insecta; order Coleoptera; family Lucanidae; genus Dorcus; species Dorcus parallelipipedus. The sequence continues at coordinate 20,970,727 of OY284480.1, read as the reverse complement.
TGTTAAGCTCAAAAATTGGTAAAAATAAGAAAATATATAAATTACAAATATCGAGTACGACCCAGAAGAGGTTCCAGTGAATCGAACAAGATGTGAAACTAAACAACCTTTGTTATTAAGCAAACGAACAAGTTAGTTTTTATCCGATAAACAAATCTGCTTCTCGTTCACAACTAAAGCTTAAAGTAGTTAATGAAAATCACTTGATTAAAATAAAAAAAAGTAAAATTAATATAACAAAGTCGCACTTAAGTGAGTCGACCAAAAAGGTAAATAAAAGTAATTAGAATATTTCCGACCTGGTAACCAAAATCCAACGTAAAGGCAAACAGTTGTCAGTAGTGAGAGAGTGCCCTCCAATGGAGATTAGTGCCGCCAGTGACGTACATAATTCGGCGTAAGTGTTACATCACCAAGTGGCGTCATGTCTGCAGGTCGAGTCCACTTTTCACGGGCGGAGGGTGGGCCATGATGCCGGGGCTTCTACTCGTTTCAAACCCCGATTCCGGCCTTTTCTTCTACCCAAAGGGATGTTGATGATTTGAACAAAGGTAAAACTACCACTAAAAAGCTAGTAGAGGAGAGATACGCGTTACAAACAGAACATACGCACACAATTGCCAACAAGACCTACCCGTTCTTTGTCCCAGAAACAGGCCTTAGAAAAGCTTAATAACGAGCTTGAATTTTACTCGGCGTGCTTTTAAACAAATCTCGGAGTAGATTCCGTTTCAGGCTTCAATCAAAAGATTCACATAAAAGAAGCACAAAGATCGTAATCACTAACAAACAGTAGGTCAGCACGCCAGGAGTTATGTTGAAACAATGAGCGCGACGCGGAGGGCTGCGTTCTCCCCAACTATACGCTGAGACGGGGGTCGTTACGGTATGATATCATTTTTAGCGGGGTGTAAGAGTGAAATGGACAGATACCGTAAGACTAGGTAGTAGCGTATGGTTTGGTGGTGAAATCTTGTGAAATGTGACGACCGTCACGTAAGCACACTGAACTATTGCTTCCCGCACAAATACAGGGCGTCTGGTAAATATTGTGAGTAACTTAAATGAATTTTTCAACCGTAACAATCTCCAGTTTCACGAAACAGTGTAGCATTAAATTGGTTATAAATAGTCAGTAATCAACTCTGGAAATTCAGCCTTGAAATCTTTCAAACAATTTGCTCTGGAGTTTCATTTTGAAAATAAGACTTTAACGTAAACATTCTGAGGAGGTCAGTAGTAAACATTTTTCGGCAGTTTAGTTCTTAAAGGACCTTTTTTTGTACGGAATTACAGCAGCAACACAAATATCGTAATCGAATACCTCGTAAAAACCTTTGACAGGTGACACCGTTGACGGCTCGCAGTTATTCAAGGTTGCAACATACACACTAAGCTACGACGTGCCGTCATAAAATAAAAGCAAGTTCAGAGCTTTCTCGATAACGGATTTTATTGTACGCACGTTATGAATAAGCCGAACAATCGTGTCTTCATCAGTTGAGACGTTGCTTTGACTTCAGCTTTAATAGTATTAAAAACTCAGTCAATTAGCTGAAAATAAATCCTTTAGACTTTATTACTTACTTTATCGCCTTACTGTTTAACACTGTATAGAATTGCAGATGTTGGGGGAAAATCGTCCAGCTGAGTGGGGGACGGGGTGGGCTACAAGTAGTTTGTCGGTAGTGTAATTAGGGGTCCTTCAAGGGTCCTACTTTGCGAACGCGATGTCGTAGTAGCAAGCATCGAGATTCATTGGCATCAACAGCAAAACTCGTTCGGAAGGAACCAAATTGGCGCCATTTCTTCTTCGAAACCGTTTATCGTTTCTCTCTCGATTTGTACCAAATTTCATTTTACATTTACTTCTTTTGCGACAATTAAATTAAGAATTTTGCAATTTAACAACAAAAGTAGTGTATTATGTCTTATTAGAAAGCAAAGCTTTCCATCTTTAAAACCGTTAGGTTCATTAAACGTATCTAGTTCAAATTATTGTAGTAAAGGTGTTGATATGTTGGCATATCCATTTTTATATTTGTCACGCCATCTAAGAACTACCCGATGATTCGAGAAGCTTTCACCGTGCTCTAGGTAGTGCTAAGTTTATTGGAAAATTCTTTACTTGTGCCTCAGTGTTCTGGAAAGGGTGTCTCTCTATAAATACAGAACCATACGCGAAATTTAAATCAGTTTCTAGGTAGAGAGCGACGTGTACAATTAATAGCGATTGGTAGAACTGTAAATAATAAAAATGTTACTTGAAAGAATTTTTTATTTAACAAACTATTGTTTCTTTGAAGCCCCGAATTCGTAATAATATATTAAATCATCTGCTTTGAAAATAACTGCCCTTATGCTTCTATCTACTTATATTTAAGGGTGAAGTTTCGTTTGGTTTTGTGTGTATATCTTCAACATTTTTAATTAAATTATTTTTGGATTTTATATTGTTCATCGGGGTCTAACAAAATAAACCCATTTGTTTTATTTCTTTCTTTTGTCAATTATTATTTTGCTGGCGTAGAAATCCCATTTTCTGGAGCAAGTTATTTGCAAGCAGATCTATTTCGAATCGGAACAAATCCAGCGCTTATAAATGGATTGCATCGCGCTGTTCATAAATCCGGATGAATTATAGTTCCTCCTAGCAGACAATTTTCGCCAGATCTATAGGCAGATGAAAATTACGTTTGAAATTAATTTGACAATCGATATTTGTTGTAACTCGAGCGGCACGTTGCCTTTAAATCCCTCGTTAATTTCGTCGCACGCTTTCACTACTTAAAATAATTGGCCCCTTATCAGATCGAGTACTTTCAGCAACAAGTGGTAAAATTCTTTCCTGAAAAATTATTTTATCGACAACTAGCGAAGGCGTTGTTACTTGATGTGAGGACGCTCGTATAATCAGTTCAAGTGTTGCTCGGGTATTCTATAAGTCATCAACGAACTCGTGTGCTTCAGATTAAGATCAATCCTTAAAGTAGTTTACAACGACATGTTCCGTTATAATTTTGTAAGTTTCGAAAAATTTAAAAGCTCTATTTTCGTAAGTGGATTCATTCGTTATTTTTTTTTTAACTTAACGACATTGTCGGGTTTAGAAAAAAATTATTTCGTTGCATAAAAAGAAACCACTCTAGCGACAAATACAAAGTCATTAAGTGCTTGTATCAGCTGCTCATTCAAAGGTTAATGCAGGTATAATGGACATCCCAAGTCTACATAGTGTATCGAAAGACGCATTCATTAATCACTGTTCCGCATTCGATCCTAAAATTTAGTACTACTTCTGTCCGAATGGGTGGGTAGATAGCGTTATCCTCGTCTCCAAATACATACAGCAGACAGGACAAAAATCGAATTGATGGCATTTCCATTGTTTCTAAATCGTGGGCGTTCTTTTATTGTGAAAAACTGTAATACAGTGCATTTCAAGTGCAATTTTGTAGTGAGCAAGCAAACATTTTCATTTTATGCACATCGTTCGATTGTTTGCCTTCGTAATCAAGCAAGCTGGAAAAGTTCGTTTATAATTTCAGTCGATTTACAGCTACAGCTGGGGTGGAACAATAAGCATTCGGTTTTATTTCGATTTTCCTTCTTTGGCATTGTATTCATACAAGCTGCAACTTTTCGTAATCAAACGCATAAAAACATGTAATAATAACAATACCTCACCGTGTCCGTGTATGCATAAGGAAAATTGGAAAATTCATGAAAATATAACTTTCATCCTTGCTGAGTTATCTCCAGGATATTAGAAACTAAATTCCAATAACACATTCAATACAAACTTATTTTCTTCGTTTTCGGTTTTTAATTTCGATTATATTTACATGAGATGCCGACGCGCGTCTCGCATTTATAATTTTGAAACTTGCAGCGCTCGTCTCGACCGTCGGCGTCGGCGTCGTTTTAAAATACATGGCCGCTGCAGAGTTTCGAAGGAAGAGGGAGTTTTGTGTACTTAGAATCTGTTATGGGTCCGCGCAGTTTGCAGATTTGAATAAGGAAATGATGCATAATTTAGGCGCAAGTGGAGCTCCGAAATAAATTCAAGCTCCGACGACTTTAAAGTATCGATCACAGGGCAATTTGCCTTATCAAAGTATAAGAATTTTTCCAGCGTTTTTTTTTTCAATTTATTCTCGATTTTTTAAGAAATTGGTGAGGTAAAGCTTTTATTTACAATTAATTTTCAATTTTCGTTATTCATGTAATTGCTGATAACTTCAAAGTAAACCGCTTGATCAAGTTGAAGTTAGTGCGAAACACAAAATGAACTTTATATAACATATGTCCAAATAAATTTCTGATAAAGGTAGGCCATGGAAGATAAATTATTACATTATTTACATTAAAAATATTGCCCAGTTCTTGAGTAGTTAAGTAAAAGTAAAAAAGTTTAATTGGCCACATCTTACAACTTGATATGTCACTAACTTCAAAAACTGCTTGGTGTTGTAGATTTTTAAACTTCCATGACCTACCTTTATCAAAAATTTATTTGGACATATCGTATAATAATATAATTATCAGGAAACACTTCTTTATACAAAATTAGATTGACACATTACATGTATACTTTTCATATCAACAATAACTGTTTTACGTAATTCAGAACTAATCGTAGATACATATGAAGTACAGTCCTGTAGTTATATTCAACACTCCCTCTCGAAGGCTGTACGAGTTCTCTTAATTTTTCTGATTTGACGATACCAAGATTTTTCAAACATTCCCAATGTTTTGTCTTCGGAAGACCTTTCATCAAAACATCGGCTGGCATTTTATTCGTTGACAAATAATCCAGCCGAATCTTTTCAGATGAAAGAACTTCTCGTACGAAATGTTGTTTCACATGAACATGCTTAGTTCGAGAGTGAAAAACTGTTCTATTTTACGCTAATAGAGCAGTGGACGTCCCACAAAAAGGAAGTAAGGAAAACGTAAAGGTACATGTGCATGAATCGCCAAGTCAAATAATGGGAATTAACAATAATCCTCGTATGCTCTTCAACGCCAGCAAATGAATTTTATGGAGAATCCAAGCCCGTTGCGATGAAATTGGTGGATATTTTGATTACCTATTATGATTTTACTTTGAATTGTGAATAAAATTTGTTAGTAAAGATTTTTTTTTAATTATGACATTTCCTTCGATAAACGTAAGGTTATGATATACGCCAGTTTCAAGAAAGGCTGGTTCACAACTGAGAATTCGCAGCCAACCACGAGGAGAAATTTAAAAAAAGGCACCTTATAACTGTATGATTGATAGATTCTTGATTCCCATCTCAGTTACCATTCGCTTTAAATGAATTGCTTCTTTCGACGCTTCACTTAGAGCCATATATTCCGCTTCGGTGGATGACAGTGCCACTGTTTGTTGTTTTCTGGATTCCCACGATACAATGCCACCATTCATATTGAATCCATATCCGGTATAAGATCTTCGATCATCTACACATGCTGCCCAATCGGTATCTACGTAACTATCTTATTAATACCATTCCCGAAGGTAATTCCCACATCCAGACTACCTTTCAGATAACATAATATAACATACATAACATAACTTAACATAATAACATAACATAACATAACTTAACATACTTGCGACATGCGAAATATCTGGACGTGTTGTGACAGAGAGATACATAAGGGCCCCCACTAGCTCTCTATAGGGAGGCTTTTCTCCATCGTCCTTGGTCCAAGCATCACGTTTGGATAATGTTGTTCCAGGTTCGATCGGTGTTCCTACGGCTCTACAGTCTGTCAATTGAAAACGAGCTAAAATACGTCTGCTCCATAGCGAAGGACTAATCGACTACCGATGGTTGTTTTATCATTTGGGCGTTCGATCAAATCCCAGGTTCTATTTTTCAAGATAGATGCAAATTCACCTGCAATTGCTAACATCCATCCTTCCTTTTGTGAAGCAGATATTGCAGATTTTACAGACACTTCAGCCATACAAGCAAAATCAATTTTCCCTAGGTATTCTTGATAAATTTTTCGTGGTCTACCCCGCGAATCTGTTCGTACAATACGTGGTCTGCCTCGAACTCTTATAGTACTCGTTCTTCAACTTCTTCAACATCTTCATTTATTTCTTCACTTTCTTCTCCAACATTTTCATTTATTTCTTCACTTTCTTCTTCAGCATTTTCTTCGTTATTTACTTCATTTTCATAAAGGTCTGATTTTGGCGCCATGTTGATGTTAATAAATGAATCATTTTGTTCTGAATCCTCATCGCTTTCTCCTTTTCTAAGATTTTCTTTCAGAAATTTTACATCTCGTGAAATTTCTACATTTTGTTCTTTCGGTATCCACACTCTAAATCCTTTAGATTTCCCTTGGCGTAACCAAGGAAAATTCCACTCTTTCCACGAGGATCGAACTTTCCTATATTCGTCGACCGTTTTAAACAGTAAACCTTACTTCCGAATTTTTCGAATTCGCTTACATTTGGAATTTCTCCAGTCCAAGCTTCAAAAGAAGTACGACCGTTCAACTTACTTGTAGGGCAGCGATTTCTAACGTAACTCGCTGTTGATACGGCCTCTGCCCAAAAGAAGAGCGAAGACCAGATTCTATCAAAAAACACCTAGCCATTTCGACTAATGTGCGATTCATTCGTTCCGCTACCCCATTTTGCTCTGGGTTGTACGGAACTGTGAGGCGATGTTGAATTCCATCATTCTTCAGCAAACCATCAAATTGAGAATTGACGTATTCCGTTCCATTATCAGATTGTAAGAATTTTATTTTACCCTTGTGAGATTCCACAATTTTCTTAAAATCCCGGAACTCGTTGAATACTTCATTCTTCCGACGAATGAACTTTACTTCACACCATGCAACAAGATCGTCTATAAAAGTGACAAAATAACGCGCGTTTCCTTTCGAAAGAACTCGCATGGGTCCGCAGACGTCAGTATGAATCAGTTCACCAGGTTTCGTTTTTCGTCATTTTCGATTGGAGACAAACTTCGCACTGAACTTCAGCTTCAAGATCCGTAATTTCGATACCTCGTATGGATCCTTTCTTTAAAGCTTCGCGAAGATCCTTGAAATTTAAATGTCCTAATCTATTAATATGCCAATCCAAAATTGATCCTTTTCGCTCCTTTTCAGTCCGAGCAATTTTTCCTTCCTCTTTGGTACGCGACTCATTTATATAATATAGTCCGACTTCTCGTTTCGTAACTAACATATATTGTTTTGCCTTTCGTGTTCATAATTCGAGCTGATTCCTTATCGAATACTATGCGGTAACCTTTGTCTACTATCTTGCTAACTGATAAGAGATTTGTTCTCAAGTCCGGTACATGTAAGGCATCGCGGACAGTGAAAATTTTGTCTCGTCCACCGGACTTTCGACATTACCTTTGGCATTTATTTCTGTCGTTGAATTGTTTGCTAATTTTAAGCTGTAATGAATGTCAAAATTTACCTCAGAGAAAACGTCGAGATCTTTGCATATACAATGCGACGTGCATTCGCTGTCAAGGCACCAAGTTTTGTTGCTGTTGCTATGTAAGGCAGGCACGAACTTGCAGGAATTTGAATTTGATGTTATGTACAGTGTCTGCTGCTTTTCTTCAATATTACTTGTTTTATGCTGGACGTTCTTATGTAATGACCAACAATTCGACGCTTTATGGCCCATCTTCTTGCAACGGTAACATTTAATTGTTTCTTTTTCGGTTCTTTCCGATTCATTTGAAAATGTCTTTGATTTTTCACTTTGTGCCTTCTTTCGTCAGTCATAGCATTTTGAAAAGTATTATTTCGATCGCTGTTCCTCGCATCATTCTCTTCAACAATTTTTATTCGTAGAATATCGGGTTTGGGCAATTCATCGCGGGGTTCGATGTCACATCTGAAGTACTCGAAATTGTCAGGTAAACTATACAAAAGTAAAATTTTCGAAGATGATTTCTCACGTCATCTCCTTCGTTCATTCTTTGCAGCACTATTTGCTTCAACAAAGTAGCCTTCCGCGCTGGCCCTTTCGACTCATAAATGGATTCTAATCGTTGCCATAATTCGCGCGAAGTATTACAATCTTTGACTTGTTTTAACTCTGAAGGTTTAATTGCTAAAATAATGTCTGACAAAGCTTCACTATGCCGTTCTTCCCATTCGGCAGCGATAGTCACGGACGTGGCATTTCCATCTACTATTTCGGGTTTAATTTTGTTTCCTGTTACATAGCCCCAAGTGTGATTTTTGATTAACAGAGTTTCATATCATTACAGATATCAAAATTATCCTTCGATAGCGATTCTATTCGTACAACGCTTGATGCAGCCATTAGATAATAATTTATTACATTTTCGGATTTCTTTTAAAACTTGCTCTCTGGGCCCATAACCAGTTGAAGTTAGTGTGAAACACAAAATGAACTTTATATATAATAATATAATTATCAGGAAAAACTTCTTTATACAAAATTAGATTGACACATTGCATGTATACTTTTCATATCAACAATAACTGTTTTACGTAATTCAGAACTAATCGTAGATACATATGAAGTACAGTCCTGTAGTTATATTCAACAGATCACTTTAAGTTAAAAGTTAATAAGTTGCATGCTGCTATCTTATCAATCCCTTGTGTCCAACAAAATACCGCAAAAATGCTCTACACACACTGCTGCAATGGCTTTCTTTCGTGTAATCAATCTCATGCCCTTTGTTCGTTTTCTAAGGACCACCTTCCTCTGCAAATTATTTTTTAACATCGTGCTACAGTTACAGTTAATATTGATTGTAATTAATTATGTTTATTTATTGCCACTAATTTTTTTAACTGGAGTTGAATATGTGTATATATATTCATTTCTGCAATTAGATGTTTTGTTATTAATCATTGAGGTCTACAAGAATAATTCATTATCATTGAAAATCTAATGGTAGAGTTTACAATTATTTAAAGGCCATTTTTTAATGTATAGAGTTTACAAAAATTTATAGGCTACTTTGGTTGCTTAACGACTGCTTTATGAAACTCATTTAGGTTTCATAAAGTGGCTCATTAAAGCACTCGAAATTTTATTTTTTATGTTGGCCATAACATATGCGGCTACATTTGCTATTACAAAACTAACCTCCAAATTGACGTTTGTTTGACATTACCTACCATCTTTTTGCCATCTCAAATAATTGCAAACATAACTTCCAAATTAACAAACACTGTCGCCAACCACCACATAACAAAACAGAATATTCCTACATTTAAATTACAAAACGACATAGATTTTTGAGTTTTTTTTTTGCATTAAACCGACAAGGCTCTTAAGTATCATTCAGAATTGACTTAGTGCAGAATATTAGTGCAAATCGGTAATGCAGATTGGCCGTGCAAATGTCTGGCATATGTGTTTTGATGTATCTATTCACAATCAACTTAGTGCAAAACGTCTGTTAATTGTGAATAGATGGAATAGACACATCAAAATACATCTGTCAAATATTTGCATTGCCAATCTGCAGTACCGGTTTGCACTAATTCAATTCTGACTGAGCCTTTACTTCTAAATGTGTTTTGTATTTTCATTTTATTGCCATTTCTTTCTGTTCCAATCAGCTGTGATTGGCTTTCTTGTGCCTTGTTAATGCAGTCAGTCATAATAACCATTGGCAATTCATTTAAGATTGCATCAAGATTTTTTACTTAGATTTTCCCTAATCTCTAAACAGTTTACGGAAACAAGTAATCACGCGTTTATACCTGAACGACAAGCCGGTAATTTATGTGTCAATAATTTCAGTTTCGCATGAGCTTAATGCATGTGCAAAACATGCGAAGCTTCAATCAAAGAAACTATGAATGGTTTGACATGCACTTAATGGTTTCGTACGCGCTACTCTATGATAGAAGCGAAATAATCTAGTTTTTTTTTTCTTGTGCAAAACGGGATCTGTTAGTATGAAATTTAATACAGCAGTTAGATAAGATTTTTTTAATTTGTAAATGTAATTTTTTAAAAACTGTACCTTTTAATTTATATGTATATACTATACACTGTGTCCATATTTCGATGCTCACAATTGGTATCTCGCTTATTAGAAGACATAGAGCAACGGTTAAATGGGGAATGTTTTGCAGAATTCAATACTCGTGACAGATCTCATTTCAAATTCACTATAACTTATTTAAATTTTAAGATAATTTGAAAAAACCAAAATTTGCCGATTTCAATGTTTCTCAATAACTCGATAACACCTAAAGTGATTTCTTCTAAAGCTTTACAATGTTCAGACACTTTTTTAAGACAAAGCTTTTGATATAAACAGAAACCCCCGATTGTCATTTGTTTTCAAGTTATTAGTTCTAACTTTTGTTTTTCATATGGCAGCCATATTGGATTTTTGCTTAATTAGATAGTCATTAAAAAGAGCTCTTCAACGATGTATAACATACCCGAAAAAATTTTATTTGTAGGAGAGATATTAACAAAAATATAAATTAATTTCTAATATGAAATTAGTAGGCTCTGAAATTAAGCAACAATAAGAAATGAAAGATTAAAGATATGCTAAATAATATTGAAAACCAAATACGAAACGATAAAAAAAGTCATAAAAGTAAAAAGTAAAGAAGGAGTACTAAAAGCTCAGATTTACAAAGAAACTGTTCAATATGATGACCATTCTGTTCCATATACTTTTGGCATTTTATTCTAACAGAATTACGAACTCTACGTAGTGTGTGTCCGTTTAATGATCTTAGTACATCCACCATAAATAAAAGTCAAGGGGGGTAAGATCGGGTTATCTCACAGGCCATTCCACTGGTCCATTATTTGAAAGCATTCTCTCATTAAAGTTTTCTCTCAAGAAATGTTTTACGTCACGAGTGTTATGGGCCGGGCAACCATCTTGCTGGAACCAAATGTTTAGCATGTTCTCAGTTTAATAATTTCTCTCAAAGCAGATATTATCTCGTTTGTTAGTAGCTCCACATATCTGTTACCAGTTTAAACTGTAATCAAATATGAAAGGACCTAGTAAGTCATTATCTAAAATGAAACTAAACTCAAAAACAAAAAAAATATATAAACAAAATTGCATACCAATTAAACCGCACCAGCCATTAAAACCAAATCAAACTTGATTCAAAATTTTTGATTTACCAAATGTGGATTTTCAGTAGACCAATGATAATTATGCCTATTGAATACTCCGCAATTGGTAAATCGTGTTTCATCTGTCCAGGGTATTTTCCTAGGAAATTTAGGATCATCTTCACATTTTCGTAGGTCCCACCTACTAAACTGTAATCTTCATTGATAGTCATTATCGTTTAAACCTTTATAATTAATTGTTGTAAAGGTGGTATTTGGTTTTCTTCAAGGTTTTGTGAACAGACGATTTTGGAATTCCAGTTTCACGAGCATTATTTTACAGTATTACTTAGCATTTATTTAAGCTTTCATTCCTTATTGTTGTTGAATTTCATAGCCTACTAATTTCATATTAGAAATTAATTCATGTTTTTGTTAATATCTCCCCTACAAATAAAAATTTTTCGGGTATGTTATACATCGTTGAAAAGCTCTTTTTAAAGACTATCTAACTAAGCAAGAATCCAATATGGTTGCCACATGAAAAACAAAAGTTAGCACTAATAACTTGAAAACAAATGACAATCGGGTGTTTCTGTTTATATCAAAATCTTTGTCTTAAAAAAGTGTCTGAACATTGTAAAACTTTCGAAGAGATCACATTAGGTGTTATCGAGTTATTGAGGAACATTGAAATTGGCAAATTTTGGTTTTTTAAAATTATCTTAAAATTTAAAAAAGTTATGGTGAATTTGAAATGAGATCTGTCACGAGTATTGAATTCTGCAAAACATTCCCCATTTAACCGTTGCTCTATGTTTTCTAATAACCGAGATACCAATGGTGAGCATCGAAATAAATATGAAATTATCAAACCTCAATCACTTTTGTCGCACTACACTTACTACCAGCAATGGTACATAATAATAGGCGTCATTTTAGATTAATTGATAAATAATTTTAACATGTTTTTAAGTTCTTATTCGACTTGAGATTTTGAATTTAAAAAAGTCGTCGCAAAATTTGGCTAATTAGAACGTAGTCACAATTTTTGCTGCATCACGCTGGGCGTTATTTATTAAACATGATCTAATTAATACCTATCTAATCTTCTTATAAAATCTAGGTGTGTTGATGGGGTCTTTAAGGTGCGCTGCGTGCATAACAGCTTTATGTTGCATCACGACATCCTTCCTTAACAAGAGACGTATTATCAGCAGATACCTTCAGTCGCTTTATTTTCAAATTTAAGTAACAGCTAAAGCAAATTAGATTTTGAAATTTCGTTCATATGGGTAGGTCAATATGCATACCTTCTTTAAATTTGTTGGATGCACACATTTATCTTTTACAATATTTTTCTGGCAATTGTATCTTAAACGTGTGAGCATGGGGAGATTGAAGGCATTACTCTTTATTTATTTTTTTTTCCATATGGTATTTTAAGTCCCCCAGATTATACAATAGGCCGTATTTGCATTTGCTTGGACATTCTGAAAATGAGAGAGGCGAAAAAATTACAACTTAATTACTTCTCGCCGGCACAACACAGCAATTACGTCATAACATATTGTTGACCCCAACTGTCCCGTGGTCACATTTTCCAGGTCGTTAAACAAAACCAAACGGACGCACGTCGCTGCAAAATAAAGCTCAGCAGACCTGCGAAGCTTTGTTGTATGTCTTTTTCTGGTGTGACTAAAGGGCAAGCGTCACAGAGAACTTTATCTTATTACGTCTTTATTCCATTACTTTGGTTTAATTTATTTTGAAGTTTTCATCTACCTTAGTACATATACGAGTAATAAAAAGTCTTCTTAGCACTTACATAAATTAAATCCATGTAATATTCAACTACTTGTTATACATACAGGGTGTTTCAAATCAACTCTCCCCCAGGCCCTTTAAATTTTAATAACTAAGAATGTATATGGCGCTAAAATTATCTAACAAGGTCAGTTAGCTGGAATTAGATTCAATAGAGACCGATTTTGAAATTTTAAATGTTTAATATTTTTTATTTTCTATAGTTTATTTTATGAATTACCTAAAAATCAATAGATACTTTCAAAAAAATAACTTGCTCGTTAATAGTAAAGAGTGTTTTATTTTTAAATTTGGCGTCGAAGTTGGCCATGAAGACTTCATTGTAATCCATCATCGTCATGACAGTTGTTAATTTGACGTTTGAACTTTTCCCAACCTTGCTTTCAAAGTTTCGAACTTAACTGTACGATGGGATAACAGAAGAATGTAATCTATTGTAATAAATGAAAAACTACAATAAGAATGAGATCTGTTGTAACAATGAAAACAGACAATAAGATAATAAGATTTAAAACAAATAATCAAAATTGTGGGTGGTGCGTTCACAATAAGCACGGCCAACTTCGACGCCAAATTAAAAAAGCACTCGTTATAAATGAGAACTGACAATTCAACTTAATTTTATTAGCAAAAAATTGACTGTATTACTTAAAAGCCTTTATTATTTTATCCAAATTTTCCGCAGACATGCAGCGCGGTCCTTTTGATGAATATCCCGAACATGCGGTAAAATATCGTGCGAAAGGCTCATTTATTATTCGGCTGCGTCCTTAAATACAAGGAAACCTTATTGTAACGTAATTTACATTCTCAAGTTCAACGTAATCCCTTAGTTTATTAGAGTATAATTTCTGGTTATTTTAATATGCCCCGAGTACAGTGTTTTGTGTGAGGCCATAAGTACGCTTGCAAGTTAAAATTAATTCCGAAACGTGAAAGGCACGAGATAATCCCTCACCGGAGAATTTCCGTCCCTGAATCGATACCAATGACAATACGAGAAGAAAAGGCTAATTTATTATGATGTCGGCGCAAGTTATGCGAGTTACTGCAACAAGAAGTGCATTAATTAATAGACGTATTTTCACGCTTTATTGCTGTGTGATATTGCAGTTTTAATCGCCCTTCATTATACATGCTGGAAGGAAATCTTAAATTCGAATGGAATTTATGTGCAAAATGTGTATCTACATCAGAAGTTCCCAACGGAGTCGATATCGACCCCTTACTTAGGGGGTCGATGGATCTATATGGATGGATTGGTTGGGGGTCGACGAAGTATTTAATGATCCATATTACGAATTCTTATTTAATGGAGGCCACTTGAATAAAAAAAGGAGAAAGAAAAAAGTAGAAGATTAAACAGATTTACAAATAATTTTATACAATTTTGATCGAAACATTTAAAACATTATACATACATAAATAGGTTCCATTAAAATTTACGTACGTTAAACGTTAAAACTCTGTTTGTGATTGGCTAGATTCATAAGGTTGCTAAGCAAGATAGCCTTTAACGTAACGATATTTTTATCGTAATATGTTGCAAAAACTCCCTAGTAACACTCGTATAACGTATGACATATTTCCTTTATTACTAAATTTCACAAATATTTGTTTACATTTTTTTATTTCCTGTTATTGTCTTCATACTTGCACATAATATTCTTTTATATAATAATATTTATTCATGTATCAAGGGTGTAATTAGGAGATTATAACCCGAGAGTGTTTTTAAAGCACGACGGGAAACGAAGTGCTTTTAAATGCTGGAGGGCTATTATCTACATACAATTATGCCCGTGGTATATTCAACGTTTTGTTTTATTTTGGCCGAAATTTATGGATTCAATATTTTTATGTCGGATGCGAGTGATTTATATTTTGTTTCCGTAAAATAATGATGTAGATTGTTTACGTTACTGTGGGTTTACTTACGCTACTACGGGTTTGGGCAGTAAAGGCCAAATTATGCCCGCAATTGAGTGCCAATAAACGATATTATGGCTCCAAAGTAAAATAAATTATTATTAAGTGTACCTATACTAAAATATTTACATTATTATAAATAAATTTAAATTTGTACAACTATTAGTAAAATAATTTGTACAAGAATAATGTTAAAGTAAATAATAACAAATGGAAAGCTAAATATTAGCAAGGGTCAACGTAATATACGTAGACGTAAAGTACCATTTGACATTGAAAATAACTTACAACACTGAAAATTATTATTAAGATAAATCTTCGTCAGAGTCGAAGTTATAGGAGATAGCTGCGGAAGGTTAAGGACTCTGTGACACTGTCTTGCGAAAATATTCCTTAATCTGTTGTGCATTTTTTTCTTTGCATAACTCTGTTACCTGAAATCGTTTTGTTCTAGCTCATGGATTCCTAAACTTTTTGAGACCACCGCCCGCATTGCAAGACAAAAATTTTCAATGATTTTCCAGTTGCAAAATCGCTACCGCCCCGCTAGAAGGCTTCAGCGGCCATTAGTGTGCGGTATCAACCATTTTGGGAACGTCTGTTCTAGCTGATAATTTATAAAATCATCAAAAAGTTACCATTTTCAAAGTTACATAAATGATTGCAGGCGATTTCAAACAAACTTTGTAAGCTTTGTAAATAAATTAATTACAAAATTTAAAACAAATTATGTACCATCATGATCATAAAAATCGACTCAGCGAAACGACCCTTTCATTTTCAAAAAATTTAGTCGTGTAACAGTATATTCACGGCCGGCCACAAGGGGGTGCACCTGGTGCAAAACACACGGGCCCCGGGTCACAGAGAGGCCCCCACCAGGTCCGTAACTAGACAAACTAGTGCTTGTGGCAAAACTCTATCTAACGTTCTCAAATAATATGCAAATTTGTCAAAATCCAAATTATACATTCCTCAGATATATACAGGGAGTTTTAAAAATATGTTCGCATATTTCAGCCAGTTATAGATATCATAAATACAAACACAAAAGTCTTGATAAACATAGGTCTGAAAATCAATCATTTCCGAGATATAGTCGATTCTGTAAAAAATAAATTTTCCTTGTTAACACTTTAGTAACTGTTCAGTTGAAACCAATTTCAAGTGTTCACTTGAAAAATTCATCAAGCAGCCTTTGAATTTTTCATTATATTGTTAAGCAGGTCTTGAATTAGACCGATTCGAAATGCCACTTTATGTTACGTCACGTTAGATTATAGGCATTTACGAAAATTAACCCGGTGGATACACAGTACTCTATTTTTCTCACTCTTACATGCGCTAAGTCTCTTAATGTTCTCTCACACTTCCAACCCGGTTATCAACCGGGTGAATTTTCGTAAACGCTTTATATGCAGAACACTATAACTGTTGGACAACTGTCATCCGTTACACCGTGTTACACGTCAATTGATTTAGGAAGTCATCATCATCATCATCATCATCACTTTGTCGCACTTTATTCTCTCATCAAAAAATTAAAACCAACTTGATGGACTTTTCATAGATTAAATAAATTCCGGTATGGCAGTAATTATTACGTAATAAAGTTTTTAAATATTTTGTCTCTTGAAATGCGGCAGAAACCCTTTTCACAATTTAAACCAACTCTCAAAGAGTATTTGATAGATGAATTCTTTTATTCATTATATGACTTCCTTCAGCATTCTCATTAGGTTTAGAATACTTATGTGTGTCATCATTGGATTAACGACAATTTCAAAAATTCAAAAGTTCGCGCCACTAGTTCGCGGGTGAAGCAGCAAGTACGACACCTACTTACGCGGTGTGAGTGATGGACGCAAACGTATAGAAGTGAAAAATGTATTAACGGCGTTCTGACGTACAATTTGTTTATCTGTATTTGTTGACTTATTTGTATTACTTATTAATAAAATCGAAGAGTGTCTAGCAATTGTTATTTTTATATACATTTAATTGTGACTTGTATATATTATCCTGTTTTTTTTTTATTTTGAAGCAAGACTTTAGAAGGTAATAAATACAATATGTTAATATCCATTTTTAGACTCTAGAGGGCCATGCTTTTTTTTCGTTAAGTTACGTACATTAATTTTGATAGAACTGAAAATGTGATAAATGTAAAATTCTGACACTTTATATTTTAAAGATTGAAACTGCATTTGAATGATTATTTTTACAGTTACGTTTTAGGGCTGAGAGTGGCTCGAGAGTGGACGCACTGTTGTCAGTGCATGATTTTACTTTAAAATTATATTTAAAAACTATAAACTTTAAAGACTTTAGCAAACAATGATCAATTTAGTTTTATTTTACAATATTTTCTCTATTTTCAGTGATTTGAGAAATCCAGTAATCCGACAATAGTTTAACATAACTCTTAATTATTTTAATTTACATTATTTGATAATATGTGAGCTTTCATTACCTTTGATCTTAGCTTTCACATCATATAGGTAATCAAAACATTTAGGTATGTAATTTACTTAATTTATCACTTCTTTTACAGATTTTTTGGAATTTATTAGTAGCCCTTTTGACTTTAAAATACATTTCGTTTGTTGTAGTTTAGGATTCGTATTCCTATTCACCTATTCATAGGGAGAGTTTTGGATATTCGTTGTGTTTTCTATATTTAAATCGATATGTCTCATTACACTCCTCAAATATTTTAAATTTTTTAAAAATTTTCGTATAATTATATACCGGGTGTTCCAAATTTAATACTACAGTCGATATCAAGAAAAAGAAATTATTGTTAAGTTTTGTTGAAAATGGCTTCTATAAGAGTTAAAAGCATCCCCTCAGGGACTACCTCCAACCCTACTTTTTCAAATAGCACCCCTATTCTTTAATAAAGTATTTTTGATTCTGAATACAACAGTATAACCAATAGTGTAATTTTCTATTAAATTTAAACTAAAAAAAAAATTATACCTGTGTTCCAGATTTAATCTTACAGTTAATATCCTACAAGGCAGATACTTAGAACATTGTAGGCATCTGGGAAGTAAACAAACCAAAGCAGAAAATTCGTAACACTAAAAATTTTGATTTTGATCAAAGTAACCGCAGTTTACGTTACGCTATGCCTCTATAAATATTGCACTTGTTTTCATTTAAAATTTAATAGAAAGTTGTTATTTATACTGTTGTAATCAGAATCTAAAATATATTATGAAGGAATAAAAAAATCATGGGGCTGCTCTTTTGAGGATGTTTCCTGAGGAGTTGCTGTTTAGGCGTTAAGCCTAGTCCACAATTGCCCGGAAACGAGAACGGGAACCGGAACGGGAACATTAAAAAAGTTAAATCATTTGATAATCGTGCAAGTGACCACAACGCATCGGTAAGTAGGTTAACGCTAATGAAGCTCTGTAACATCAACTTTTACGTTCCCGTTACGGAGCTTTATTAGCGTTACCGTATTTACAGACGCATTGTGCACTTGTATGATTATGACATGATTTGACTTTTTTAACGTTCCCGTTCCGGTTCGCGTTCTCGTTCCCGGGCAATCGTGGACTAGGCTTTACTTTTTAAGTATTCTATCTTGTAGAGAATTGTAAACCATTTTCAACAAAATCTGAATAATTTTTTTATCTTGTCATTTAAGGAAGATATTGGCTGTAAAACTAGATTTGGGACATCTAGTATATGTAAATATATTTTTTTGTAGCTAACTTTAATATTTCATTCACGTATATAAATTTTTAATTAATTAATTTATATAGGTACATACAAAGTTTGTTAAGTAAAGGCTAGAGACTTTAATTTTATATTTCTAACGTAGATGTCAAATCCGTAATCCTATTAAAAAAGTTTGTATTCTCTATTCAACGAACTTCCTGGTTTAGCTGGAGTCATTGTTAAGTATTCAATCTTTTATAAATGGGACTTTTTTCAGAGAAACTCTCAAACTAACGACGCTCTAATAAGGACGCAAATAAAGCACAATATTTCGTAGAAGTTGAATTTTTCACTGACGTCTTTCCTTCGCTGAAACGGTAAACGTAATTAATTAATTATTACGAGCAGTAAGTTATTAAAAATTCCATAAGTAGACATTGTTTTAAATCAATATTTATGATACCTCAGTACCTACTCTCTTTAATACCTCAAAAAAATATGAAATCACGTCACGCTTCTTTTAATTAAACTAATTAAAATATACACTAATGAAATTAATTAGTTCGGAAACATCGGACGTGACTTCCTCGCTTAATCTTAACAAGACCCATTGAACTTTTTTAAGGCGCTTAAGTTTGAGAAACGAAAATATTGCGCTAAAGTTTATGAAGTTTGGACAAATACAAGTTTTCGTCTCGACCGACCGACGTGTCTGCTTAAAGTTTTTGGGTAACACCGATCACAAGTTGAAACTTTCCGATACGTTTAATAGCGTTTAAATTTTGCAAGTCGAGCTACTTTTGGAGAAAATGTTTTGTATTTTTCATCGGGTTTTTATTTCCTTTTTGGAAAACTAATATACATAAAATTTCTCTAACTTTTTCCATGTTTCTATGTCTATTCTTTAAAAAAAAAATTTCTGTCTATTTATGAATGACCCTGTATTTAAATCAAATCGAATTTTAATATAGTTCTGTTAGACAAATAAACATACAATCCATCTTTCATTAACCTCATTTTATTATAATCTTTTATAGTTTTTCGATTGAATTATTAATTATATTTCTATGAATTTTATATTTTATTGGAAAATCATCATTAGTTTTTTTTGTACAATACAAAGACTTCATTCTTGTATGTAGCTCAGAGTTTACGTGATGGGATAAATGGTGCAATGACTTCCACATAATAAATACATAAATATTTACAGAATCGATATTATGTCGTCCACAACAACCAAGGTATATTTGGGGGTGAGGGGAAAAACAGCAAATTTTCTTCATAACATTTTTTCATGTCAAGAGACGTCCGTTGTTGACGCTTGCGAACTTACATTGGCAATCTGCCAGGTTTACGTATGCATGTAATTTTATTTCATAAAAGGCGATTTAGCATAAAATATTTGAATCGTATATGACCATGCGGGTGCTCGAGAATCGCCGGTGGTGTTCGGACGCGGCCGCCACCCCTTTGGTAACCACCACTAACACAACATTGTATCACGGTCACTACGGTTGTCACTTATCATGTTTCTTTTGCCTGGCCTGAAAAACTTTGGAAAGTTTCGGTGAGTGCGTGCCGCTTGTGCAAGAAAAAGTGAATTTAAAAAGTTGTGATTTTCATTGGATGTCGCAAAAATACTTGGGTATTTTTTTTCACTTCAAAAATTATTATTGTTTATGGTGCTTTTACTTTTGCCCCCATGAAAATACTCGAAACGAACGACCCAATAAAACCAAATTAGAGCGTTTACGTCGCTTTATGTATATACCACATATAAATTTTCCGAACGCAGCCATCGGCATAATAAAACATTTTCTTATAATTACTTCATAAAACGGAACAACAATGTATTTCGGTTTATAACTCGCTACAATGCGTCGACGTTAAAACAACATAAAATCCATAATAGTTTCTTTGTGAAATGGATTATTTACGTTGCCCGATATCGGAAAATAATTAAGTCGACTTTTCATTATATTTAATTTCGCGATTAAATCCTCCTTTTTTTTTTCGGCGAACGTGCGTGAAATAAATGATGCAAATTGCGGGGGTAGGAATTATTCGTTACGTGCAGGCCGCAACTTGTAATCCAAATTAACACAGCAAACTCAATTTTCCCCCGTCAATTTTCATGTGAGTTTCACGAAATTTAATGCGTTTTCAAACGCACAGAATTTTCAATTTGCGATTCCTATGTAATGCATTTTATTTTATAGATTTTATTATTTAAAGCTTTCACAATAAATGCCTTAGTTTATTTTTTATGAATAAAGTTATACTTTACTTAATTTTATATTAATGAATCGTCTTTTTATTGGGGTTTTATAATTGTCAATTACTATTTTTCATGAAATGTTTAATCTATATTCAACTTAGGTTAATTAGGCCTTGCAATAAATTTATACATAATTTGAATTTAATACACATTTCTCGTTTCGTCTTCTTTTTTCATTCTATGGATTAAACTAAACATTTAATTGTGTCTCTGTTCTTCATTTCTGTTTATGTTATAGAATTTTTTTATGATATTCTAAATCAGGCAAATAAACGAAACTCTTGCCTTATTAAAATTATTAAATTAAGTTCGTTTCCTTAGCTTATCATTGATCGTTCGATGGGCAGATAAAAAAAAATTAATTCATTTAGAAAAAGGCCAATCTCGGATTGCCAATACGTCCCTGCTTCCTGCATCAAAATTCTAAAAGGTGTGGATCCAATAAAAAAATTAATGACGCATAATACAAATGTTAAAAAATTGTACAACATGCAATAACTTTTCTTGGGATTTAAAATAGAATTAAATAAATAGAATTGGATAAATTGTAATAATCTAAGTAAATAAATAAAAATGTGAAATTATGCCAGTTTCCTGTAACAAAAAATAAAGGGCCTTGAAGTATGAAAATATGCAAAAAAACGAAAAATTTAAAATAAATTGTATTTCATTTTTCAAGTAATTTTTTGACAATGTATCAGAGTCGAAGTACTCCACTAAGAGTTGGTAAATGAATAAAGCATTAGGTTTATTTATTTATTTTTTATTTTTACGTTTAATATTTTCACGTGATTTTGTTTGTAAAATAGAACGAAAATGTAATCCAGAAACGCACGCAAATTCTGCATCAAGAAATTAGTACGCTCTAATTTTTCGTTGAATTTATCGACTTAAAACATGCAAAGTCAATCTATTGATTAACATAGTTAATAATTCACACGTTCTGATGTGTCTATGCAGTTCTCGGTTTGATATCCTGCATAATTTACGTCCCATTTCTAAATTCGACAAAAATACTCCATGCAAGGTTTTATTTATGGTCACTACTTTGAAATAGGACCCTTTAGCCTTTTATGAAACATTAATTCGTATAGTTTCCTAAAGTTAAGATAAATAATTATTTTAAAATTATATGAAACATATAAGTAAAACAAATACAGTCAAACAAATTGGTACGCGGAATAATTTATAAATTTAAAAAAATGTAGAAGAATGAATTATTTGATTTCTCAATGTTGGTACATACTTTGCTAAAAATAAAAATTCTAACTTAAAAAGTGAATTCAAATATTCATTGTTTTAGATCATTCTGTACTTATTCTCTGAAATTGCTGTCCTAGATATTTCTTTCTTTTTACTGATCCATGAAGATCATAATTTTGTTTAGTTGAGAGCAGTTCCAAAAGCTTGAAAGTTTGAGAAGTTCTTCTATAAAAAAAGAGCCTGGCAGGCTCATGTTTTGGCATTTTTTTTTAAATAAATTGTAACTATTGAAGTTATGAATTAAAGGTCTGTTCGTTATCCTTCACTGGTATATACCAATGCATACTTTTTTGCAAAATACGCTTTAATGAAACTTTTGTGTGATAAGTCAGTAACAATGAGCATGATTCGTATTGACACATTATCAAAGAATTTAAGCTTCATTAAAGCATATTATGTACTACACTAGTGTACACCAGTGCAGGATAACGTACAGACCTTAAGTTATCCTAACTCCCTCTATAGTAAGGAATATCAACTTAGGTTGGCAGCAACGCCAGCAACACATTTTTCTTTAACAAAATCAGATCTATCTTACGTTTTGATCCCTTATGTATGTGTGGACGTGTATACCTATCACCTGAAACGCGTTCTTGAATTCCGGGAGCTTAATGGACGGAATATTGAATCCAATGAATAATGAATCTTGGCGTTGTACTAACGGTGCCAATTTATCATGGATTGTAAGCAAATTAAGCGAATTAATTGCAGCAATTACTCATTGACTGGCATTACATGGTAATAGCGTTTTAATTAAATATTGTTAAATTTACCTGCCAGGTAAGCCGGAGCTTTTTGTTTGATCAAATTTGACGGGCCACCTGAAAATAATCCGACATCCCTTACATTTTCACGTTTTAAATACGAAAACGCAAAGGTCACAATGTAAGTAATTGATTTATTTTTTTTTCTGTCGTGTCGGGGTAGACTTTTTTTTCTGTATTGACATTCTCAAACGAGCTTATTTTTACTAGCTTCTATTATATGACTATTTATAAAAACGGCCGTCCAAGAGCGATGTGTTTATGGCGATAAGGTGTCCAAAGCACGCACAATATTGCCGGTTGTGTTTCCACATGAGAACCTTGTTGGGGCTTGAATTCAAGCATTCAAGGTACTGAAATGTTATAGGATCTTAGCAAAACGAATTATTAGAAAAATCAATTTTAAGTGCGTGCCTAACTTTCGTTTTCTCGTTGCTTTGATTTCGATGGCCAAATAGAATTATTTTTGAATGCATTTAATATAATTCTAGCTTACACTTACTCCTACTGATAAATGATGAACGGTTGAATTAATTAACAATAAATTTTACTTCATTAGAACATGTTCTGTTTTAGTTCTGCATTTATTTATCAATTCATCTTTCAATTTAACGTTCAGATCAATTCAACTATAAATCAATACAACCTTTCAAAAGGTGAAAAATTAAGGTCCATACACATAGTGACCTCTTTTAGAACAGATACCCTTTATGATTAATAAACGACTTACATTTCCAATTGTATTGTTAAAACAGTATCTTTTTAACTATTATTTATAAAGTTGTTAAAGTTCGAGTAACTAATACGTTTATGTAAATTATACTCGGCGTTTGAAAAGCTCGTCGGAGCTGTTCGCTTTGAAATAATTTTTCTACGTTATTGGTTTTCCGCGCATACACACTTCAGGCGTCGCTATAATTACTCCTTTGTTGCCTCGTTATTTATTAATGAATGTGTGAACAAATTATTGACTTATTCGAGACGGTATTAACTCATTTTTGACTGTACCGAAATTAGCGTACAACCATGAATAATGAATCGGTGGAGAACGGGAACAATGGAAGTTTACG
Source organism: Dorcus parallelipipedus (assembly GCA_958336345.1). NCBI lineage: Eukaryota > Metazoa > Arthropoda > Insecta > Coleoptera > Lucanidae > Dorcus > Dorcus parallelipipedus. The sequence continues at coordinate 20,946,829 of OY284480.1, read as the reverse complement.
AGTTTATTAGGCGGTTTGTTTTAATAATTTAATGATTATTGCTATAAATAGTGTTTTTTGTTGGTATTTCCTATTGTATGGTAATTATAAAATTCATATTTCTCCACATGTTTAAGCAGAACTAACTAAAATTGGTTCCTTACAATGTAATCAAATTGCTCAGAATAAACCCCTCCTTTGCTGATAATTTTTGTGTTGCTATATTTACAGAAGCCTCTGTTTCTTGCATCCAATTTGCCCCATGCTTTTCTGTTATCTTATTACTATTTCATTTTGGTTTCAGTTCTTAATCTCATGTATATGTTACGGACAAAGATGATAATTCGGTCAATGACGTTATTGGTCGGTCAATAATGATAATGTCCAGTCAAGTTGGACATTGTTCATAATGACCGGCCAATAACGTTAATGTCCGTGTCTTTGGGGCAATGTTGATAAATCATAATACAAGCGCGCTGTTAACATCGTTGTCCGGACGATATCGTCATTGCCCGTTAAATAGTGGCCAATGATGATAAAATAGAAAGACTAGCCTCAGTTGGCATTCCATACGATGAAATCAACCATTTGGCCACTGAGAAGATGTTGAAAATTTGCTAAAAGTAATGGAAGGAGAGTCTACTGACCTTGAGGATCCTAATTCGCATAGGGAAAGATAAGATAAAGAAAATACAGTTCCAGAAACAGTAGATGCTGAAAGCTTGACTGAAAACAGTAAACTCATTTCGTATTTTTTATCAATTCAATGGGAAATATCCATATACGAGTATACCTGGCCCACCAAATACATAACATTCTATTGAATTTTTGTCGTACACGAAGGACAAATACTTTGCGGCCAGTGCTTTACAATATTACCACTTGGCGAAGAAGTTAAAAAAATGTCTTAATTGCGAACGTCAGGGAGCGTAAAAGATCCAGAGAATGTTTAGAAAAACAAGCCACCAAAATGGTGAAGCTATCTAATAAAAAATTCTCCGAGGTTGACGTTGGAACTACGGACGTAGACAGAGTTCGTGGTTCTCCCCGTAATGTACTGGCTGTTGTCAATAGTGTAGGAGATGGTATTTATAAGCTTTGTGAGTTTATAAGCTGTTGAAAACATAAATCACACAATAATGTTGAGATTTTAGATACAACCCATGGCGTTTTAAAGCATAAGTTCACCAGATCTGAATTTAATCCCTGCATTGAAAAGTTTATTTTACAGGAGAACCTGAATATAGTATTTTAGGGGGACAGGGTTACAAGAGTTGTCACTGCTATGGCGGATGTAAAAACAATAAGTGTGCATGTCATGCAAAGCAAAAGATTTGCAATTCCAAGTGCCATGGATCACTCTCATGCCACAACAACATTATTTGAAAAATTAATATTGTTCACCTTGTTCTGTTTTTTTTTAGTTTTTTAGTTACGTTACCAAGTAAGATTTAATAAGTGTGAATAAGTGAATATTTTTTCACATAGTACCTGCTTCAACGGTGCGCATTTGATAAATAAAAATAATAAAAGAAAACATATCGTGGAGTTTCAATAATAATCATGATACCTAATATCAATATTCTCCAACAGTTTTTGGCTATTATCATTAATGACCGGGCAAGGATGTTAATATAACATGAAAATAAAATGTCAATTTTTAACAACATTGCCCACACCAACATTGTTAGCGATATTGGCCAGGAAAAATGGACATTCACGTTATTGTCCGGCCATTATCGTCAATGTCCAATTATCGTCTTTATCCGCAACATATATACCTACATTCTTCTATCTTCTACGGGACAGCTGCTTGTCATACGTTTTCTTTTCTCCATCCTTTTTCTCAACTTCTTTTGTTATCAGACATGTTTGAAGGGAGATCGTTGATAAAGATAGTGAAAAACAACGGACCCAATAGTGATCCTTGTGCCACTCCACATCTGTTTTTGCATAGTTGTGATTTTATATCTCTGATTTCCACCAATAATTGTTCTCTCTCCGTAAGATAAGAGTTCAGTAATTTCAAGGCGTTGCCTCTAATGCCGTAGTGGTAAAGTTTGTAAAGGTAGTAGTAAGTCATGCTGTACGCAATCGAATGCTTTTGATAGGTCACATAGGATCGCCTCACATATCTCTCTATTTTCAAGGGCTCCATACACAAAATTTACTATCGAGGTGGCAGCATCCGTGGTATTTTTCCCTATTCGGAAACCGTATTGGTGGTCACTGATGCACTCGTTTTTGTCAAGAAATTGTAGTAGTCTCTTAGAGAGAACAGCTTCAAAGACCTTCGAAAACACGGCTAGTATTGCTATAGGCCTATAGTTATCAGGAGATAAAGGGTTACCTTTTTTTTAAAACTGGTATGACTCTTGCAGTTTTAATTTTTTGTGGGAAGACTCCTATCATACAGACGTTAATGATGTCCGTTAGGGGTTCAGAGATATATTTACTAACTCTCTTTATGAGCTTTACGTTCAAACCATAGGCATCTGGGCTTAGTGAAGGGTCCGCTTATGATTTTTCTACCTCATTGTTTGTAACAGGGGTTAAGTAGAGTGAATTTTAGGTGAAATTTGCTTGATAATATCAAATTTTAAGTTACAAATTGTAGGAAAAAAAAACCTGTCTTTAATAATGTTCTATAAAAGCCGTTTTAACTGTTCTTTTGTATTGAGTTTCAAATTGTTTTTACCAATTGCATTATTATTATTTTTATTTTCGTGGAGCATTTTCCGACAATCTTTGATGTTAAATTTCCTGCCCAAGTTTCAAACCAAAATGGCTGCAATGTTTTTTTTTGTTGCTTTTTGAATATTTCCAGAATATGCCAACTTGTTAGCTTCTTATAATAGATTTGAAAAAGGTGTTAGGTTACTTATGACCGCTTAAGTTTTACATTTTTTTCATCGAAAAAAAAAAGAGAAAACAAATTCAGATCGATCATACATAAAATAACTTCAGCATTTCTTTTTTTGCATAAAAGAGACGGTGTTTTTATCTTCGTTAATATGTTCTAATTTATTTTATAAAAGAAATTGATTGTCTTTTGTGTTTCTTTTACTTTTCTTTAAAAAAAAACGATTATTCGATGTGTAAAAAATGATAAGATGAAAGGTCGCTTTTTAAACATTTTTGTCGAGATCAAATTACGATCGAGCAGAAGCATTTGATTTTCGTTTCTGCGTCAAAAGAAAAAAAATTAACAATCGACGTTAGCTATGTAAAAGATGTTAAGAAATGCCACTTCCGATTTTGGTTTCTTCGTTAAAAGAAAAACGAAACTGATCTCTTTTATTTAAAAAATATGATAGTCTTTTGTGTTTCTTTTCAATAACATTACAATAATATTACAGCCTTTATTGAAAATTTTCTAAATTTTGGGGATAGCAAGAAAATAACTTCTTTTAATGTACAAACTGAAAAGTTTGTCACAATTATGTACAGAATTTTTAATAAAATTGCTTTGTAGTAATTTTAAACATCTCTTCGAGAGACCATCTAAAAACACAGATCACAAATTTCTTGGGTTGCTGTGCTATTCAAGGAACACATTGACACTTGCAGGTTTTCATTCAAGCTCAAACCTATGAGAAGGTAACTGGTTGCAGGCTTTTTCAACTAGATGTCATCAGAAAGGAGACAATAGTACATCTTTTCAAGTATTTGTCTCAGATCAGCAGAAGAACTACATATTTCTGATATCACTACTCTTGCGCATTAATTTTATTTTCATTATCATAGTAACATCATCTTTGTAGAGAAACAAATCTGGTTTTTTCCTTTCTTCAGTCTCATATTCAGTGGCATAGCCACAACCTCGCAAGCAGTGGACCAAAAAGTATCTGCTGCAGAATGTCATGATTGATTTCCCTTGCATTTGACTTCTTTAATGGCAGAACAAGGATTTCTAACTTTTCCTTGAAATCAAGCAAGAGAGCTCTCTGCAGGGATGGAAGAATTGAATTGAAATTCTGCACCGGTTTATATCATTTTCCTGAATATCATACACTGCCAATTTTACATGTAATTCCTGCTTGTCCATTTGTTATCGATTATTTCCACTATATGATAAATAAATCTGTTCCAAAAGATTCGTGAAAAAGTCAAACAACAAAGCTCCCTGTTTTCTGGATCATGGAATACAATGTGTAGAAGTGGTCTTCTTCAAGGTTATTTAGAATGTGAACCAATGATTTATGCTTAGAATTAAGAAATACCTTTACTAATAACTCTACATTTATCTCATCAATCTTGAATGTAAAAAAAAGATTTGAACAGCACCACTCGTGATCCCGTAATTGCCTATAACTTTTTCTTTCAAAAATTTAACAATAGACCATGTGTTCTATGTGAAGATACTTCCATTTTAATTTGGTACCCATTGTATTTCGCTTCTACCTGATGCCGTTTATGAGCTGGAGTATCAAACTTCTGAGAGTCAGTTCATATCAAATCAACCAATGGGCGTTGCTGACACGTTTTATTTTAATTTTAATTATGAATTATCTCTTTCAATATAAATCTGGAAGTACAAAACGATTTTTTTTTCACATTTTAAACACGATTTTCTAATCCAGTTTTAGTTTATTTCCGTAAAACCTAACAAATATTTGGTCATAACATGAATTGTGGATGGTTTCATGTACATTAAGATGGTTTTTATTTCAAGTTGATATCTTAATAAATAAAATAGTTATTTAACTTACCGTTAGCCTTTGAAAACGCCAAAAATGTCTATTCCTTCTAAACAAAATGGGAAGTAGAAGCCAAAGCGTTAGTGATAAAAATGTGAAAAAAATTGGTTTGTACTCCCAGATTTATATAGAAAAAGATAATTCATAGTTAAAAACAAAATAAAATGTGTTAGCAACAAATTATTTTATTATTGGTTGATTTCATATGAAATAGAACCTGAAATTCATCCTTTGTGAACCCATAGAATTCGATGAACCTATTAGAACTCTGCTCGTCGTTTTTTAGAAACCTATATCCTGCCCAGAAAACTAGAAAGGCCCAGACCAGAAACGTGGGAAATATCAGTGAGAAATGCCCCTTTCTCTTCACAAGATTACCGAACAGGCCGATGCTGTGATTAATCATCTTTTCCAATTACATTTGATCTTTCAGAAATGCACGTACATAGTCTATCAAGACAAGCACCTTCAATTCTCGTATGTAGTGAATCCATAGATATTCAGACAAGTTTTTCAATCCTTCAAATATCAGGTTATCATCACTTGAGGTGTACCTCTCGATTATTGCTCCATCTACGACAATCAGCTTTCTGGTCTCCATCCAATTCCTTGCTGTGAAGCAGGTAAGGATGTGCTTTGTAGGCATATCGTGAATCACACGTTTGCAAAAGTCCAACGCATCGCGTTCAGTACTATGGAAAACTGACCTCTAGTACTTCCCAAAATGTTTATTTCGGAATTCCTGATTCTCTGGCCCCATGCTCTTCAAGCCCTCAAACAATTCTGTATTACTGTACAAAGTAGTGAGGTTCTTTCCCAATCAATTTTCCCTTTATCAAAAAACAAACAAACGATTATTCGATATGTAAAAAATGATAAGAAGAAAGATCGCTTTTTTAACATTTTTTATTGAAAATAAAATCGCCATCATCAGGAGTGTTCGAATTATGTTTCTTCGTTAGAAGAAAAACGCTTTTTGCAATTATTTTTTCGTCTAAAGCAATAAAAAGAGGCAATCGACTGTATAGCAATTATTTTTTAAAACGGCTTCTGATCGCGACTGCGAACTTAAGGAACAGTTGTGAGTTCTAGCAGGATAGCAGTCACTGACTGCTATAAAGTGATGTGGCTCTTTTCCGCTCTATCAAAAGCAAAAAAAGCAAGCGATTGTTCGATACATAAAAGAAATATTAAGAAAGTTTGCTTTTTTGAACATTTTTTTTGTTGAAAGTAAAAGTCGATCAATTAGAAATCGTCAAAAGAAAAACTGTTTTAACTCCTCATACCTATAATATTTTTAGTGTGTTCGAAGGACGATTATATTTGTTACAGGAAACACCAATTAAGTATTTATAGGTGTCTTCCAAATTGGGACAATCGATTTATTATTTTCTTTATACAGACTGTTTCTTTTTTTTAACTACCTAATCATCTAATTTAGGGCATTAGCGTAGAGCCTCCAAATTCTCCGTATTTTATACCAATCGTATATTAACCTAAATGCTCAAATTATACATCAATATTTACTGAGAAGTCAAGGGTGAATAACACTTCGCCTTATTGTTAGTCGCGTTGCAGGAATTTCTGTTATTGATTATGTTTTACCTAAAACGTAAACGTCAGAATACACAGAAACTAAATAATAAGTTTACCTGCTAGTGAAACTCAATTCTATTCCTCCTAACCATAATTAATTTTAAATTACCATATTACCCCTAACATAAATGTGTGTAACACAGATCTTCAGGAGAAAGAACATCGTACAAAGATACTTTTGTGTTTGTAAATGGATATTCTATGTTTTTTGAAATAAGTTCCGAACTGCGTCCATTTCAATTAATCATTCTTAAGGGGGTGAAATGATTAATGTTCTTTTTTTATAATAAGCGAATCCACCTGATGATCTACGTGTACGCATGTCATGTGAGACGTGTTTCGATATCCATAGTCGTCACGCAATCGCTATTTTCCTACCTCTTACATTTCAACTAATTTCTTAGTGAAAAACAATTTTATTTTAGTTAAAAAAATTTCACATGTAGTACCTACAAGCTCTACTAATTAGGTAGCAATTTACTTATTATGGAGTGTTCCAAATGTGATAACTTTAACTTCTACATCTTTACTATTGAGGAATCAATCACCTACAAACTTCAACAAAACAGGGCTTTATCATCAGGTTATCGCGAAAGCCGCCCCCCAAAATAAAAACCCTTGCGCTTCGAACACACCACGCAAACAATTAATTGGCGTCTCTTTAGAAAACTGCAAACTAGGTTTCGACGTCCAACAAACAAGCATTCTCCCTGTCTGTCGACTGCTGAAAAGCATGCGGGGCAAGTTTGATCGTTAGGAAATTCCGCCCTGTCGGAGCACTTGGACCGATAGCGCCTCAATATTATCGTGATCCGTTGTGATTTATTACTTTTCTGCACAGGTGCGGCCTGACAAATTGCTTATCCTTTCTCTCTATACGTGTATCATCCTATTACATGTAGCGACTTAATCAGATTACATTGGATGAACTTTACTCGTCATTAAAATTAAGAAAAAGTCAGCATTTAATTCAGAAGTAAAAAAAGGAATAGTTTCAGATCCTCCCTTACTTAGACCACCGGAACCAGAAGTATTCCAAATAATTAAAAATTCGGATAATCTGGAAATAAAAGCACGTGGGGGCGTTTGTTTGATGAGAACTCCAAAATTCTTTCTCTCTTCTTTTTCTTTCGATGTTCAATTTTGTTTTCCTTCTTCCAATCTCTTTCTGTTTGTCAAGCCTCGACTTCCCCTGTCTTCTACGCCCTTTACCTTTATTAACTTTTTAACAAATACTCTTTTAACCATTCGAAATTACTGCTGCTGTACCTAAAAGAAGGTGTCTTCTATTTTAATTCTAATTCGTTATGTTTTTTGTCTCCTCTCTTCTTTCCCCCTTTGCTTTTTTCTTCCTTCTTTGAAATCCTTTTACTTTATCAAAATATTTCTTTCTACGCACGCGTCCTTTACTTTTGACTCTTATCTTCATTTATCATTTGACTCTTTCCTCTTCTTCTTCGTCCATCGTACCGCTTCTTTTATACTTTCATATCTCATTGTTTTCCGTTGCTTTTGTCAAATTCTTTTTCTTATTCCATCCATGTGATGTCTTTCCAATTATCTTATTAAGGCCCAGTTTTACAATCGTGGAATAAAGACGGAATATCTGTTCGCCCAATATGCTTTAAGCCCGATTTTACAATCGTCGGATAAGCATTATTCTTAGAATAACGTGACGTATGTAGGTGTGACGTAGATATGGAGGAACATTAAAGGATATTCGACGAACAGTTATTCCGTCCTTATTTCACGATTATAAAATGTTTTTCCATATCTACGTCACACCTATGCCACGTAATTCTAAGGCCCGATCTTTCCACCTCCTGATAAATTTATTTGACGAATAACGTTATCGGGAACTTTATTAGGAGGTGGAAAGATCGTGCCTGAGAATATTCGACGATTGTAAAATCGGGCCGAAGTGTAATATGTATATATGTACATTTTTGTTTGTTTATTGACCCTGTTTATTACTTTCATGTGTTCTGCGTGTTTTTCTTCATTATTGCTCTTGTTGTTCTTAGGAACTTACAAATCAGTCACTTCTGTCTCTTGCGTTTATCACCGTAGCTTCATAGCCATCGTCGTCTGTTAAAATCTATAAAAGTAAGTACGGTTCCTCTCTTTTTATTTATTTTTCAATTACATTTATCAATCTTAGGCCCGTTCTTTCCACGTCCTGATAAATTTATTCGACGAACAACTTTACGAATCTCCATGGAAACCATTCATAAAAATCAAGTTATTTGCCAAATAACGTTATCGGGAACTTTATTAGAAGGTTGAGGGTCGGGCCTTAATATGATTCGGAAATTTGACAGTAAAAGTTACAAGAAGAAAGAAATTAATTATCAAAATTAACAGTGAACTGAAAAGTAATTTCACGATAAGAACTTTTTGTTGTACGGAGGGAGAGGCACGATAAAATGAGCAACAAACCAACTTGAGCGGAAAACGTACATATCCGGCGTACTTGTGTTTCCTTATATCACACGCAAAGTCTTATTTATTAAGTGAACTAGTTCGAGAAAGTTTACTGTTCTCGTGAAGCGAATTATGTTGTTCACGTAATCGAATCGATTAAAAACGTGACGTTTTCTCCTCTCGCTGAGGTTTTTAAATATTCCACTACTTCAGAAAAAATATATAAATTTTATTAACTTGACTTGGTTTTAAACAAAATGAAATTCAAAATAAATATTTCAGTACCTACTTTTAAAAATGACGGAAACTTTTGCTGCGCCCTGTACATTTGTGTTTTAATAAAATTTTTTCTAGATTAAAAATTAATTGATTTCGCTTATCAAATGATGTTCATGTGACTAATTTAAGACGGAAATTTTTGATCTGACTCGACTCGATTTGCACAAATTACAGACAGGTAATAATAACATGTGTCCAACAATTATTGTAGTCCTGGGTGGTTGTGGAATCAAATATGAATGTTGATTCTTACTTCGCATCGTTGAATTGATTAATAATGATTTATTAGTTTAAAAGGTTTAATTCCATAGCCACCCAGGACTACAATAATTGTTAGACACCCGTTACATAAAAACTAAAATAACAGCAACGTTAGATACGATCTCAGTCTGGAAAGTTGAAAAGAATTTATAAATTCATAGTGTAAAGACTGCGCTTTGATTCTTAAATTTTGTTATGAATTTTTTAGTTTTGGGTAATTTAGAAATAATATTACGAAATGTAAGTGTGTAATTTAGTGTAAATTTGTTATAATACGTTATTTAAGTAAGTGTAATTGAACGCAAAACGCACGGAAATTCCCGTACCAGGTACGACACGCACGGAAATTTCCACGCGGAGCGCCGAAGATGCGTTGTTTACGAACTTTACAGTCGAGATTTGCGAATTTTGGTAACAAAAACTAGTTAACGTTTGCTATATAAACCAGGGAAAATGGCCCAAGAGGCATGAGTATCCGATGAGATCTCATCACGCTTGGTCGATGTACGAGCGAAGCATCTTATTTCAGCCGGTGAGCTTAAATAAGGAAGATCTGGTTGGTGTTTGAAAATCGCGTCCGTTGCGAGCAGTTTTCAAACAGAACTTGTATCTTACTCTGGCCGATGAGCAGGGTAAAGACAGATTTTGTCAATCATTTGGAAATCGTGTCCGATGCGAACGATTATTAATTATTCCTTGTATCTTACTTCGGCCGATGTGCGAAGTAAATGCAAAACTGTTAGTTGTTTGTAAATCGCGACCGTTGAGAGCGATTGGCAAATAACACTTGTGTTTTACTCTGGCCGATGAGCCTGGTAAAGCCGAGCTTTGGGAGATGTTTGATAATCACGTCCGATGAGAGAGATTATCAAATATTAATATTAATATTGTTGTTAGCTTGTTGGTGGGAGTTTCTGTTGCCAATTTTCTGTTAAGTATCGCGTCCGTTGCGAGCGATGTTTAATTGTGTGTTGTTAATTAAAATTTCTGAGATAATTAACTTACAGATTTATTCTAATGTTATTTTTGATGCTATAGGGATCCTCCGCACGTATTTTATTTGGATATTAATTATCAATTCTGTTATGTTTTACGATTTTCATTAAAATAGTGGTGAATGTATTAAATGAAGTTTTCTTTATGAATCTTGGCGTCACGACTAAGTTACCTGGCACTCTTATGTGTAAACGCCATATGCTATTATTGGTGGTGATTGGAAAGAAAGAAATATACGCCAGAGGAGCGTTTACATAATTTGGCGCCCGAGCAGGGACTTGAAAATTCCGAGAGTAGGGACTTGAAAATTCCGAGAGCAGGGACTTGAAAATTCCGAGAGAAGGGACTTGAAAATTCCGAGAGAAGGGACGTGAAAATTCCGAGAGTAGGGACTTCAAAATTAAGAACAGGAATCTCAAATAGCATAACCACCACACGTTATTCTAATTGCATCACAGGAGGAAGACACGGAAACTCCTATGTTAAATGTTTCAATATTGGTGATTGGTTTGTATATTATTTTTAATTTGTGAAAATTTGTGTTAAGTGTGAACTTATCGGTGAAAGTAAATATGTCAGATAGCGAAAGCGGAGAGCAGGAAGAAAGTTCCACTCCCTTACAAGACAAGAGAACAGGATGGATTTATCACTTGAAGAAGGAAGAGTTAGCGACAGAATTAAAAAATTTTGGTCTAAACACAGGAGGTACTGTAACGCTGATGCGGGCCAGACTGGTACAATTTCTAAAAGGAGGCTATAAAAGTTTGGTAAGAGAGAAAGATGGAGATCAGAATGAGATAGAGGAAGCTACACCAGTACAAGCAGGTATCTCACAAGATAACAATCCAAACCCTTCGCGAGGAGAAGAGCCAGGAATTTCAACCGCGGCGATGTGTGAGAAGGTGAGGAAATGGAACGTACATTTCAATGGCGAGGGCGATCCATTAACTTTTCTCGAGAGGATCGAAGAATTACGAGAATGTTATACATTTCCTGGAAATAGATTATTGTTAGCAGCACCTGAATTTCTAAGGGGAAAGGCTTTACTGTGGTATAGATGCCGGAAACAAACATGGGTCATATGGGAAGACTTCGTGAAAGATTTCACCACGCAATTTCTGCCTCCACGATTTAAATTGAAGTTAGAAGACGAAATTCGAGTTCGAACTCAAGGCGCGAAGGAACCGGTAAGAGACTTCATTGTAGCGATACAAACTCTTATGAGAAGAAGCGGAAAATGGCATCCGACGAAAAGTCTTGAGAGAATATATGAAAATCTGCTCCCAGAGTATCAATTCTATGTGAAGAGAGGAGATTTTAGTACATTAGATGAACTGATGGCATTAGGTGAGGAATATGAAAGTATAAGGTGCGCATCCACCCAATTTAGACCTCCTCCGAATCCAGCTCAAGCTTATGTGTCTGAAACAGCTTATCGTCCACCAAAGTTAGGTAACTCACCAAAGATGGTGATTAACTCAGTAGAAGATGGAAATATCCCGTCACCATCGAGTGGGGAAATTAAATATCCGCGCAGAATGACGCAAAGCAAAATAAACATGCCACGAACAAATATCCCAGCGTCATTACAGAGCCCTACAGGTAACAAGTTCTACCCAAGAGTATGTTGGACTTGTGGGAAGGAAGGCCATTTCAAAGCATCGTGCAAGGAACGCCCAGCAGATTGTCCCAGGTGCAGAAGACGGCAGCAAGATTGTCATTGTCGACGGGCGGAAAACTTCAGGGGGGGTCCGAAATTAAAAAGGCCGAGGAGACCCCAAAGTAATTCGGTCATGTCAGAAACGTACAGGGAAAGAATATATAGCAGTAAATCAGAAGATTCTCGGATATGGATTCCAGTAAAAATTTTAGATAGAGAAGTATCAGCACTCATTGATACCGGAGCATCTACATCATATATGAACCATGCGTTAGCTTACTTTTGTCGACAAAACGGATGTGTATTTAAAGTTAATTCTCAGAACGTTCTCTTAGCGAACAATACAAGGCTGAGTGTAGCACAAGAATTTCAAGTACCTATCAACATTGGAACTCGGAAGAAAATAATCAAAATATGGGAAATGGAAGAGTTGTCCACCACCTTAATATTAGGAATGGATATGTTAAGTCTTTTGAAAATCATGGTTGATATCCCGCAAAAGTCTATCTTACTTTTACCGGACCTTAAGGAAGAAGAAGTCAGGGCTAGGAAACAGTATATTAATGTTATGTCCAAAGTGACTCAAACGGAACAAGAAGCAATACAAGAATTTCTAGCAGAGGAACTTCCAAAGTTTGATGTTCTCCCAGGGCGGACACATTTGGTGGAACATTGCATACGCCTTAAAGACCCGACGCCAGTTAAACAACGATATTTTCCACGTAACCCGTATATTCAGAATTTGATTAATGAACAAGTAGATTCAATGTTAGCCGAAGGAGTGATAGAACCTTCAGAAAGTCCATGGAGTTCACCAGTAGTGATGGTAAAGAAAAGCTCAGGACAATACCGCTTTTGTGTTGATTTTCGCAAAGTTAATGAACAAGCACAGAAGGATGCGTACCCCATCCCATATATACAGGCTATACTAGATAAGCTGAAAGAAGCCCGTTATATATCAACATTAGATCTTCGACAGGGATATTGGCAGGTACCTTTAACAAAAGAAAGTAGACCAATCACTGCGTTTACCGTACCAGGACGAGGACTTTTCCAGTTTACCGTAATGCCTTTTGGCCTACATTCAGCTCCAGCCACATTTCAACGTCTGTTGGATAGGATTATCAGTCCGGAATTGGAACCCAATGCGTTTGTATACTTGGACGATATAATAATCTTAGGGAAGACACTTGAAGAACACCTGGAAAATTTGAAGGTGGTATTCGAAAGATTGCGATCCGCAGGGTTAAGATTACAACCAGAGAAGTGTAAATTTGGACGCACGGAGTTGAAATATTTAGGTCACCTGGTTACGAGAAACGGAATACGTACAGATCCTGACAAAGTACAAGCCATACTGAAGTTAAAGCCTCCAACAACAGTAAAAGGTGTTAGACAGTTCTTAGGAATAGCAACTTGGTATCACCGATTCTTGCCGGATTTCGCCACGATAGCAGCACCCTTGCATCAATTATTAAAGAAAGGTTCAAAATGGAAGTGGCAAGAAGATCAACAGTCGTCTTTTGATACAATCAAGCATCTTTTGACACAGGCACCAGTGCTTACGTGCCCAGACTTTAATTTACCATTTGTGGTGCAGACTGACGCCAGTAATAGTGGAATTGGAGCGGTGCTAACTCAGGAAACTCCTGAGGGGGAAAAAGTAATTGCGTATGCTAGTCGAAAGTTTTCAAAGAGCGAAGAGAAGTACTCTACAACGGAGAAGGAATGTTTAGCCGTCGTTTGGGCTGTCCGAAAATGGAAACATTATTTAGAAGGGTATAAATTCTTGGTAATAACGGACCATCAGTGTTTAAGTTGGTTAAACTCACTTAAAAGCATTTCTGGTCGCTTAAGTAAATGGGCTTTGGACCTACAACAGTTTGACTTCGAAGTTCAGTATCGTAGAGGAAGTCTTAATAAGGTAGCTGATGCTTTATCAAGATCACCGGTGACAGAAGAATTAGGCGCATTGCTAACTACTCCAACGGATGAATGGCTACATAAAATAAAGGAAGGTATTAAAAAGAATCCCAGAAAATATCCGGATTACTATGTGGACAAAAGAAATGTGTTCAAACGGATAGTTTCCACACCAGGAGGACCGGCAGAAGATTTAGAATCGCCATGGAAATTATGTGTTCCGAGTCAATTGAAGGAAAGAGTTCTAAAAGAAGCACACGACAATCCAGAAGGAGGTCATTTAGGGATATTAAAAACCGTCAGGAAAATTGAGAGACATTATTTTTGGCCAGGAATGGTGAGAGATATTAAACGTTATGTTAAAAGATGTCAGTCTTGCTTACAACATAAGCATACAACAGGAAAACCCTATGGGTATATGCATTTTTCGCGAGTACAAGGTCCGTGGGAAATCGTGAGTTCAGATCTAATTGGACCTTTTCCAAGGTCAAGTCGAGGCCATGTATATGTATTGGTATTTCAGGATCGTTTCACGAAATGGGTGGAATTAATTCCATTACGCGTGGCTAATGCGAAGGCAGTGTTAAAGGCTCTACAGGAAAGGATTATTTACAAATTCGGAACGCCGAAGAAGCTGGTTTCCGATAATGGTACGCAGTATGCGAATAAATTAATGGCGATTGTAAAAGAGTTCGGTATAGAACATCAATTTACTTCTCCATATACGCCACAAGCCAATCCAGTGGAAAGAGCCAACAAGGTGATCGGGACAATGATTGCGCAGACAATTAAGAATGATCATCGGAAATGGGATGAGTATCTCTCTGAAATAGCTTTCGCAATAAACACTGCACAACATAACTCAACAGGATATTCACCAAGCTTTCTCAATTTCGGCAGGGAAATATTACCCCCTAAATCATTAAGAAAAGAAGTGGACCCAAGTGAATCAACGACCTTCACCGCGACAAATACGAATGAATTTGCGGAACGTTTGCGTAAATTACCGGAAATTTACAATTCAGTGAGACAGAATCTCGCCAAGGCATTTTCTACTCAAAGTAAATATTATAATTTACGTCGTAGACCTTTGAAGCCGCAACTTGGACAACAGGTGTATCGAAGGAATCATGTTTTGTCAAATGCTGTTAATAAGTTTTCCGCAAAGTTGGCTCCGAAATATGTGGGTCCTTTTTCAGTGGAAAAGATTGAGTCTCCAGTAATCGTGCAATTAGCCGACGAAGAGGGAAAACCCGTGGGAAGAGCACATGTCAAGGATTTGAAAATCTACCCCGAAAAGCAGCATTCACATGTTTTAATGTTCTTTCAGAATATGGAAGACGTGAGAACACCCCCGAGAGCCCCAACTCCAACTCCGAGTCTGTCAACGGTTAAAGCAGCCCATTTAAAGACCGTCTTCCAGGATCTATTTGGATCCAGCCCGGAAACGCCTTCTCCGAGGAAACAGTTTTTGTCTCCATTTCCAGTGGCACCTCCAGTGACTCCAGGGAGAGACCTGCCTTGCCTGACCGGGTCTCCTTATGGATTGGTGTCCTCAGCAATCTCCCCCTCCACGTCGGACTTCTTCCTGAGGAAACAGGCGGAGCTGTGTATTCCTGCCGAACCTTGCCCAGGAGATGTGGCTATGTCAGGACCACTAAGATTGCGGTGTTCAATTCCTCTGGAGAAGTTGGGATCCTCGTGGAACAGACCGCAAGTTGAGGCCCCAGTCATTCGGTTGTCAGAGCCGGTGCCAAGACCAGCCTGCTTTAATTCGACTACTGCGAGTGTGCCATGGGTCGTTCCCATTCGATCAGTGTCGAGACTGCCTGTTCCTAACCCAGTCACTGTACCTGCAGGCGTCACCAGAGCTGCTCAGCAACGAAGGCGTCCCCGAAAGCGGAGACCGGATCAGCAGAACTTTAAAGTATTTCTGCCCGGAGGTGGTTTTTTCCGGATAAAGAAGGCCGATGCAGAAACCCTCGGATTCACCGGGAAGGCCTGAAAGAAGTTCCTAGAAGGAATTCTTTGCGGAAGTGAAGGGGGAATGTAAAGACTGCGCTTTGATTCTTAAATTTTGTTATGAATTTTTTAGTTTTGGGTAATTTAGAAATAATATTACGAAATGTAAGTGTGTAATTTAGTGTAAATTTGTTATAATACGTTATTTAAGTAAGTGTAATTGAACGCAAAACGCACGGAAATTCCCGTACCAGGTACGACACGCACGGAAATTTCCACGCGGAGCGCCGAAGATGCGTTGTTTACGAACTTTACAGTCGAGATTTGCGAATTTTGGTAACAAAAACTAGTTAACGTTTGCTATATAAACCAGGGAAAATGGCCCAAGAGGCATGAGTATCCGATGAGATCTCATCACGCTTGGTCGATGTACGAGCGAAGCATCTTATTTCAGCCGGTGAGCTTAAATAAGGAAGATCTGGTTGGTGTTTGAAAATCGCGTCCGTTGCGAGCAGTTTTCAAACAGAACTTGTATCTTACTCTGGCCGATGAGCAGGGTAAAGACAGATTTTGTCAATCATTTGGAAATCGTGTCCGATGCGAACGATTATTAATTATTCCTTGTATCTTACTTCGGCCGATGTGCGAAGTAAATGCAAAACTGTTAGTTGTTTGTAAATCGCGACCGTTGAGAGCGATTGGCAAATAACACTTGTGTTTTACTCTGGCCGATGAGCCTGGTAAAGCCGAGCTTTGGGAGATGTTTGATAATCACGTCCGATGAGAGAGATTATCAAATATTAATATTAATATTGTTGTTAGCTTGTTGGTGGGAGTTTCTGTTGCCAATTTTCTGTTAAGTATCGCGTCCGTTGCGAGCGATGTTTAATTGTGTGTTGTTAATTAAAATTTCTGAGATAATTAACTTACAGATTTATTCTAATGTTATTTTTGATGCTATAGGGATCCTCCGCACGTATTTTATTTGGATATTAATTATCAATTCTGTTATGTTTTACGATTTTCATTAAAATAGTGGTGAATGTATTAAATGAAGTTTTCTTTATGAATCTTGGCGTCACGACTAAGTTACCTGGCACTCTTATGTGTAAACGCCATATGCTATTATTGGTGGTGATTGGAAAGAAAGAAATATACGCCAGAGGAGCGTTTACAATAGTGTTAAGCATGCAAATTCCAGTTCTTATTGAGAATGTTGTACTTTCATTAAACCGATATTCGGGCTGTCGCTCGTCCGCGTGTCATGCCTACAATGCTCGATTGGCTTAGGTTAGGGTCAATAACAAAAATCCTTTTCATAAGGTAAACCTGAGTGCGTGCGCGGTTCATTACCTAATAAACATAAATCGATATAGGTATATTATACGAAAGGATATTCTAACACAGTAGCAACCCTTATATTTTTGTTTTCTTTTTCCAAACAGTAATAAAGAATATTTTCATATGTATATACAGCGTGTAATCAAATAAGTTTCGCTTACTCTAGCCACCATTAATACACAAAAGAGGACGCGATTTTATGACATTCGTATGGGGCAAAGGTCAATAACTCTGAAAACTTCTTTCGTTTACATATTACAAAAAACGCTTGAGAAGCACTGGATGTGATTTAAATGGCCCAGCTGAGCGAAGTTTACTATTAAGTGCAATAAATGATACAGTAGTAAACCCGTAAATGTAATCCAATAAACGTTGAAGCACGTCATTTATGAATTTCGTATAAAAGAATGAGGCGATTAGCAGTTAGTGATACGTATGCAATTACAAAAAAACAATGATTTATTAGTACATATTTAAGTAATAGAAATGCACAAAATAATTCTTAATTAATTAACTTAAGGAATTACCTCAAAACAATAATCATGAATTATATCTAATAATAAGTAAAAAATTTGATAATAATTAATTCAATAGAGGTCACATGCTAAAAGTATTATTGGAAAAAAAGCACGCCGATACTCGTCATCCCTTAATTTATGATTCTATTACTTTATTACGTTCAGACTACACAAACAAAATTCCGAAAGATCGTGCAGAATAACATGTACTTATTCAAAAAAATAAATAAATGCGTTGATTGTGTTTAACGCATTTTGTTTTC
This sequence comes from Dorcus parallelipipedus, assembly GCA_958336345.1. Classification (NCBI taxonomy): domain Eukaryota; kingdom Metazoa; phylum Arthropoda; class Insecta; order Coleoptera; family Lucanidae; genus Dorcus; species Dorcus parallelipipedus. The sequence goes on along the minus strand of OY284480.1, from coordinate 20,928,927 downwards.
TGAGTATACAGGTCACTCAGTGTTGCAATGCCAACTAACTAATAATAACATTCATTTAGTTTTTCAATAATTTAACAAACTCAATCACATAGGGTCTTATTTGTTTACAAGGTATGGAATATCATTATGTAATTATTGTCGATTGTCTAATGAAACAGATGGTCCAAGATTACAATACTTTGTTTTGGTGATGTAAATTACTGCACTTTTCTGAGCAGCTACAAACAATACGTACAAATTGGCTTACAATTTATTATTGCAATACTCAACGCGAGTGGATGTTTAGAAGCTTCTTTCAAAAGACGATGGGCGCTTGTGGTAGGTCAGTTTTTCATTTTTAATGTATTTACATTTTTGTCTTATGCAATGTTTATGAAGTAATTATAAGATACAAGTTTGTGCATATTTATGTTTTCTTCAAATGAGTTTTTAATGTCTGCCATAAACAATAGTAAGCACTTTAATTGTTTAGTACAATGTTCGTCTTCAAAGAAAATATCCAGTTTTGTGAACATGAGGTGCAGTGAAGTGCAACAACGTCGTGTCGGAATCGAGTTCCGGTGTTAAGATGACGCGAATTGTTTTAGTCTTGAACGATGACGTTGAAAGGGATGCATTCTGTATATTTATATAGCACTCATGGCGGCTGTTGCCGGCCTGTATGGACTGGGAGATGAGGCTCGTATGCCAAGGTTTGTTAAATTGTAAGGTCATTTTTCAATTCTTTTAAAATACATTACATATTATGAACCAGACAAATTAATACATACATGCAATAAAATTCAAAAAAAGGGCTTTTTTTAAATGTTTTAAATACTCTGTTCTACAGAAAAATGTTAGAAATTTTTATTTGATGCTAACACATTTTTTTAAAGTTAAAGTTGAATACATTTTTATGTAGAGTAATCAAAAAATAATGTTTTTGGTTTAAAATTGATGGATGCACTAATTTGTCCAGGGGTTAAAAGTAGATGTTAAAAAATAGAAATCGTTTATTTTTATTCTCTATTCCTATCTGAATATGAGAAACTGCTTCTCAGACAACGTGTTTTTAACAAATATTTTTCCCGCTATATACAATATTTAAAATTAAAAATGTGATGTTTTGTAAAATAGGCAAATTTTAAAATTAAAAACTGTCGATAAATTGTTACACGTTAAATTACAGACGCAAAGAATGTTTCTCTTTTTGTTAGTTGCTGTAAGCTGCTACTACACGAATAATTACGCAGAGGCAATATAAATTATTCAAGGGAGTGACCTGCATCGATCCGCCGGTCGATGGCGCTGTCTTCTCACTAACAATAAGCACGTGCTTGCGGTAAAGCTTGGACCACGTGCCCGGCACTGCACGACGGCGACCTCTGTTACTATCTGCGGCTGAAACTTGAAATTTCGATACAGTTTTAGAAATTAATGGGATAACCCTGATTAATGATTAAAAATCATGAAAATGAAATGCCTGTTTCATTTAGTTCGAATTCTATTACAATTCTTTTCTTTTTGTTTACCAATTTATGATCAGAATATCACAGCTTGTAATGCCGGAATGTTGAAGGTTAAAATTAACTAACCAATTTCTAAACAAGCTCATCCATTTAACAAAGAGAGGATATTGTGGATCTTTTTTGAAAATATAATTATTAAATATTATAAAATAAATAATACAGACTAGAATTAAAATTTTGGGTCTAATTTAACATACATATTTTTAATTTAATTATGTCATTTTGCCAGCTACTAATGTGAACGTACAGGTGATTTAAAACAGGACCAAAACCAGACGAATTTATTCCACCAGGTTTTAAAATAACACTTTAAACTGATTGAATTTTTAAGTGGTACCGTTTGCTTTCGTTTATCAGTTAATTAATAGTATAATAATCAACTTATTTAAATTCGCTGTAATTATCGAATTATATTGTCCTCCTACTGTAAAAATTCGTTCGTATTTTTTATAATTATCGTAACCGTTCGTAATGATGTTAAAATTGAATGGAGGAATCGGTGGAAACTTTTTGCTTTGAATTTTTCATTGGCGATCGCATTTCGCCATCTACCGGTGGAAAACGCCGCCAGTGTGACTTTCGTTTATTGATTGTTGGCTAGCGTGCAACTGATGATATTTGTTAATTATGTAAATTTCATTTATTAGCTTTAGAATCCAATACGTTCTTGGTTGTACGTGTCATTCTGTACAATAATTAATAACGTCGTGTAATTTGATAATAATACAGTTTAGCATGGGCATTACTTAATCCTACGTGCACAGCAATATTAATGTAACATTCAGTATTTATTGGTGATGGTGACTATGGTGTTATTATGAACGCAACACACACACAAATGTAACCAAATTTGTTCCTACTATCAAATTTATTTTAGTCATTTTATGAACGGTAATAAAAGCTTTCTTTAAATTAAATGTCGGAGTATTAAAAAAAATAGATTAATAGACAAAGTGTTTCCCTACAGGATGATAATAGATGATTGAATATTTTTTTTTGTAATTACATTTTAAATCAAAAATTTAGGAAAATGATTTAAGATATAAAACGAAACATTCATTTGATCACTTTGCATGTATACTTCGCTGGATACAAAGTTAAAAAAAAAAACAAGGTTTAAGACAAAACTGCGCAAAATTTGTGCGCACGTTTTCAACGTAAAATGAAACATATGGTGTATACATTATACGTTGCTTTCACACAGTCAATCGTGAAAACCTTGACCAGTACTTTACTACATATCCAATAATAATTTTATTGTTCAACAAATTTCTGTGTCTAGTTTTTATTTCTGAGCACTTTCGGTTTTGAAATCCCTTAAATACATTCAAGGTTCGCCTAGATACTCCGCACCTAGTAAGAAAACACTAAACATAAACATTTACACGACGTAAATAACAATTTTTCGCGGTATAAATTTTGTAAAATTATTAATTATGAACGTCATAACAAAGTTGATTTGTTATTGCAGATTCGATAATCTTTTTACTCTAGCTGGAAAATATGTTTATAATAAAAAGTTGAATATAGTGGGGTAGAAGTCGAAATGTCTATTTTTATTCTTTAGTATTTCCGTGATCTTTTTAAAGAATTTAATAATAATGGAGAAAACAAGAGCGCTTATAAACATATTATTTATGTATATTCAGTAAAATTGCATTTGTATAAAAATATAAACCATTCCACTTATGTTTCTGTATTAATTCTATTCAATTATGTATTATTATCATCATAAAATATTCTGTGCAATATAATTTTATTTTTACTAATTGTTGTCTATTGGTTAGCTTGCTTTAAAAAATCTGTAAGAGGTATTTGAAATGGGTTTAATTATTATTATTATAAAAAAAATAGAGCAAAAGACATTTGCAAATTCGCATAATTTAAGAATCTCTGCAATTTTAACTCAATTGGTATCCTTGTGTTTTGGTTTCTATTTGAATTCGATTTTCCTTATATGCAAATTAGGTTTTCATTGTAAAACTCCTCTACGTCTATGTTATTAGTCTGCAAAAATGGTAGTAGTAAGGTCATTGCTTGCGGAGCGTATTCTTCTGCGGCCTTGTTATAAATAGCATGTCCTCATAAACATAAACAAGTCATAGACACCAGCGCCACGTTGCTTTCGGAGTAGCAACCGGTACCGTAGTTAGGGTTAGGGCTACGCTGCGGTTGTCAGCCTGCGATCAGCTGTAGCAGTGCGGGGGTTCACTATTGATCGCTCCTGCAGCGTTCTCCTCTCCTGATCAATGATCATGCTCTCGTACTCTCCTCCTACCACGAAAGCTTACTTGCTGCCAACTCACGATTCGAATACACCAAAGGACGCGTGCACATTCCTGCAGGACACTTCAGAAATACACGAGTACCAAGTGTCACGGCTCTCGCTAAGCATGTTTCTAAAATTGACCTAATTTCCTATTTTTAGTGCTCATTAATTATATCTCCTGCCTGCTGCGTTTTTTTTTTCGAATGTCTGCGACTATTTTTAACCGAAAATATATTTAAATCCACGTGCATTATCATTTGAGTGTCTCGGTGTTACCTTTTCATTGGTCTGTTATTTCCTGCGTTTAAAATACTGTTAACGGCAGGAATATGTTATCGGGTCTGTAGGTTAATGTTGGCAAGCTTGTAGCGGGTGAACACGATTGGCAACGACGCATACCGACGGCGGCGTCTCCGGGCGCAGTCTGTGTGTGACCGCGGCCGTGTGTGTGTGCAGCCCCTGAAGTCCAGCATGGGGCCCGAGGGGGGAGGCGCGGCTCCCCTCTCGTGATCCGCCAACATTTCCCGCTTCGAGTTGGTGGAGAAATGGGGGCTGACCCCTGTCCTCAAGCCGAGGCAAGACCCACGGCCCCCTGAAGGCGCCAGGTACGACCACTCCCGCTACTGGCGCGGATGCTGCATCTCACATCGATAGGGCAACCCCTTACTACCCCCTACAAAAACGTACTACGCGGATAATCGCCGCCAGCATTCATCTTAAAACAAACCCCCACATCCACTAACAATTTCCCATGAAATTTTCACACGAACTTAATCATCACATGTGTGTACAGTAGCATGGTCATTGTCCTCAGAATGAAAATATAATGGAATTTCAATGTTACTGAAACCGAAAGCTCTTTATTTACGTGAGCTTTCGAGTATTAATAGAGAGGCCAGAACTCGTGATTGTCGCTTACAATTTGAAAAACAGAAACTTACTGAAAGTGACAAAAAAAAATTTAAAGCTCAGTTTAAGTTAAGCTATTAGTACCAAATTATGGTGACGTTAATATTTCCCAATCTTCTTGCTTTCCTGTGTTATAAAATCGTACACCTTCTCCTTATTCGAGCAGAGACCGGCTCCTTAATAGATGGATTGTTTATGTGTTATTGCTACCCCCCTATCTGTAATTAATTTGACGTCTGACCTTCACTGGGTTAACATTTTTCTGTGTAAGTAGCATGCATGCATCAATGTTTACCACACTGTATGCATACACAAGTCACACATCCACCTCTGGCTATTATTAAGTAACATCAACATGCCTCTTAGATAAACCGTCGATTATTTATTGACCGCAGGTAAATGGAAACGGAAACGGGAATTCGAAATTAACGTCGAACTGCGGTGCTGTTAGGATTTTTTTTTTAACTTCTGCGCAGATGTTTCCATATTGAATGATTACATGATGCTGCTGCTCCTACTGCTGATGCTGTCTGCATCTATTCCTCATTTGTTTTACTTTTCAAAAGCATCAAGCATTTTTTACCTTCACTCTCAAATTTTAAATTCATTAATCTTGTTAATGCAATTGTTAATTCAAGCCTGACCGGTGCAGTGAGATTTATTTATAATCGTTTCTTGGACGTGATGTTGAATGTCTCATCATTTCCGAGAGTGCTAAATATACAAAAGAAATTTAGAATAATCCCAAGTTTTATGCTCGTGTTTATACTGATGGATATAGCTCAACGCACGAACTATTTACTCGAAAATATTGGCGTAGAAAAGTCAAGTGCTCAGAGAAAGGACGTCTGTTGTGCACGTCTGTAGGGAAAATAGTTCAAAGTTCCTCCGCCTTTTCGTTTTCCTGCCAAAAAATTCTGAGATTCTCACCAAAACCTACTATTTTTTTTTATTTATCTATTAAATTCTGTTAGACAATAAATTATTTGTATATTTAAACCTAGTATTTAATACTCCCACTAAATTAAAGCTATGCTATTGAATACTTTTTAAAGCGTGAAATCTTCTAAGCTCTTATCTCAAATTTATTTTTTTTTTGTATTGTGATGAAGTATTTACCTTAATTACTTCTGGTTTTTGTGAAAAACTTCAGTATGGCGGTTCTGAATAAAGTGCCGGGTTAAGGGTCCTAGAAGAGTCCTTTAAGAACTTAAACTCAAACGGGCATGCTTCTACCGAAATGTACAACATCGATGAAAAAGTTGCATTATCAAAAACATCCTTTTACCACAGGTTGCCTGTTTATATATATTTCAGATTGAAATTGCATCGTCGATTTAAAAGTTCTTTTACTTGTAGATAGATCGAATGTAACATGAACGTTGCCATTTTTTATATTCAACAAATAATCCCTAGAAAAGTTTATAACGTGCTTAATTCATGTATGTTACAAAAGCTGAACTGATTTTAAAACCAATTCACGAGAATTATTTTCGCATTTGTTGCTTCCAAAACACTGTTTTATTTACAGTTTGTACCTAAACATTAATCAATAGAATCAGTGACAAATTGCACATTATGGAACTTAAAAACGTATTAATATGTATATTACTTTTTATCTCACTGATTATGTCATGTTATTGGATTACGTTTAATGCTAAACAAACAGATTGATTTTTATTTCAAATATGAATTAACATAATTAACTGTGCTACAAATAAATGACGTAACTATTACGTCTTTTTTTTATTTTTTGGTTTTTCATTTCATCTGACATCGTTAAAATATAGGATATCCAAATAAATTTTTGATGAAAGGAGGCCAGTTACAAGAAGCCCGTAACCAGCAGTGATGAAGGCTCATAATCAAATCCATAAAGCTAGGAAAGACACACTAATTTGTGTACGTCCAATTGTATGTTATACATAAAACAGAGATAAAAACTTATTTATACTTCTACCGCACCTTAAATCATACGCGTGTGATTTATGACGAGCCTTCATCTCTGCTGGTTATGGGGATGACTTACAACAGCCAAGGTTAGGAAATTTTGTTCGAAATTTTTCCACACAAGTTAATTTACCCATTTACTTTGTTCCGGAATGAAAATTTACCAATGAGTTAAATCAAACCGACATATTAATTAATTGTTGCAATCTCAGACGAACGTTTTGCTTTCCCATGGCCAAACCCTTATCAAAATTTTATTTTGACATGTTGTATAACTATAGTTATTACGTTTTATTCAGTGTATGAAAAAACATCAAGAATTCGGAATGCTTTTACTCTGATCTGGTACAATCAAGGACAGAACATTAGCATCAGAAATAAATTTCCGAAAAGAAGACTTTGCGCGATTATTTCAAGATAAGAAATAAAGCCGGGCATTTGATTTAGTGCCGGCCTAAATATTTACGTTCGTTTAGTCCGCGAACTGTTATTAGAATACCGCAAAACATAAACAAATCCGGTTCACACTTTTACATTTATCCACTCCCGCCGATTAATGAATGTGTATGCGAAATTTTATTGGATTTTTTTTTTTTGTATAGAAAGCCTTCCATTAGAGCCTCAACAACGAATTGCGTCAATAAGTCACGTAGATTCGACGGAGAAAAACGCTTTCATCGCACGAAGATATACATTTTTTTTTTCTTCTAATTTGTGTGGGTCTCATTCACGTTTTACGATTTTAGAGTGGAGTGGAGTTAGTGGAGGTTAAAATTTCATTGAAAGGAATTACAGAGGGGTTTGCTAAACTCTGGCAGATATTATTAAAAAAATTGTTTCCTCTTTTAAAGTGCTTTCGAAGTAGGTAGGTACATGGATAGATCAATTAACTTACTGATTTTTTCCAGCACCATAAATCAAAACCTTTGCCCTTTTCCCAACGTATTAAGAAAATGAAACCAATATACTTCCGAATACATATTTCATTACCCAGGCAATTCCTTCGATCATCTTCATATCCATAAACACATAAAAAACTGTATAGAACTTATCACTATCTTAACCTTGCCCCAAATTCCTTCTCATTAATTTTGATTGCCCCGGGGGCAATAAAAAGGCTTAATATCGTAGATTATACTTCTAAATAATTACACATAAAAGTGCCCCATTAGTTTCTCTTAATTTTGTTAGCGCTTGAAATTCATAATTACTTTGCTAGAAATTATAGACTTTATTTACTGTTGCACCCTTTTTTGGGCGTCTTTGATTTCTTTTGAATTAAGTCTACAAAAGCAATTTGTTTCTTACATGAGCGAATCTTTTTCAGCAGGGATGCAAATTATGTTCGTCACACCAACGAACGTGACCGAATCGATTTGTCTTGAATTATGAAGTTGCTCGCGTTTTCGTTGGCTTTTAAATTGGAAATAAGTTAATTCTGAAATGGATTCGTTTTGGTTGTGGAGAGGAAGTTTATGCACGTCTACAACATCCGTTTCAAATCGCTCTGCGATAAATTCCGTTCGTTTCCCGAAATGTTTTAAGTTTTTTCTTGATAGAAGATAACGTATCGCATAAAATTACTATGTAAAAGGAAATGGCAGGGTAGATTAGATTACGTCTGAAAAAATTTTTAATTACTTTTACTTAATTTCTTAATCTTGATCTGACTTACTGCGAATGGAATTAGTCTATAAACACAGAAATATATTTTCTTTCCTGAAAAGCGTGCCAAGGATATAATATTAAACGACCAATTTGTTTATATTCGTAATCCAAGATTTATTAAGAACATAAACGCGATAAATCATGGTAAATAGTGACAGAGTTATTTCAACAAATATTTTGCAAAAAATTATAGCTGTTTCTATATTTCGTTTTATTACGATAGATTGATGTAACTTTTCTGTTTCAGGTGAGTGTCACAGATCTTTCCAAATACTTACCCAGTCAGTAGTAACGTGATGAATTACTAAAACCGGCAAAGATTTGTAAGTACATAATAGAAAATAGATCTTCTGCAGCTGAGGTATTTAATCTCATTTGTTTGCTTAGAAGATTTCCAAGCGCTTTCTAAAAATATACAGCGACCATTTCATCAGCCACTACACAAAAACGTGATGCATAGCAGACCAATAAGCCCCTCGATAAAAATTAATCTTAACTCCCATTCTGCAAGATGTTACTTAAACTATCACTGAAATCACTTAATTTTATTGCGTAGTCTCTATCTTACATGAATCATCAAAGATATTTTTAAAGTTTTATTTAATGCCTTTCGTCATATGGGTTTTATGTCGTTTTTTTTATTGGTATAGTTACTTCGAAATCAATGAAACTTGAAGAGATTCGTCAATACTGTGATGTTCAAATTCTACAAGATTATACAATTACGGTAAATAATTTTGGGTATTTAACAGGAAAAGTTAAGGTTCAATATAATTTTTATAGCAGTTTAGTTTCCTTTAAATCCCCTGTAAAGAAAAATCTTTATTAGTTTGGTATTATGTAATTATCTGATTTTTCTCGTAACTTTCAACATGTTGCTTGCTCCTCTCTTTTAAGACAATGGAATCGATGCACTTTCAAGTTCCAAGTGGAAACTCGCTTACCCAAGATCTTGTTTGAGATTAACGCAATAGAGAATTGGTCGTTTGAAGGCAACGTGTTTGTCCTTCTAAAAAAAAAAAAAACGTATTTTCAACACTGTAATGTCTAATAGTTTTGTTAAAAAAATACTTTATAATACATTAATTTAAGTCATCCATTTTCTTCACACTGATGGATAGAGTTAGTAGTCTTCAGTAAACGAGAGTTTAAATGTGAAAAGGAGTTTAAATGTGAAAAGGAGTTTCAATTAGTGGTGAATGCGCTGTGAAACTAATAATGAAAGCCTAAGCTACAGGACTCCCTTAATTCTGAAGGGCCTCAGACATAACATAAAACATTTTTATTCACACTTCCATTTTGGCTAGAACTCTTAAAATTTTTGATGGCTTGTAATGGAAGAACTCCATTGAAGAAGATAACGGATTATACAATCTCCGTTCTTACTGGGAAAAGCTCAACTACGTAGCTCAAGGATTCCACCTCATTCCGCTTTTTAGAATATCAAGACCCTTACAAGATTTGCAAGATCCTTCGAACCTTATGTTATATGGTGCTCTAATGTCGGTTCCATTAAATGTTAAAAGGAGTTTCAATTAATGGTGAATGCGCTATGAATCGAATGAAGCCTAAGCTACAGGACCCCCCTAATTCAGAAGGGCCTCACAAACAACGTAGGAAATTTTTGCACACACTTCCATTTTTGACATAACTTTTCAAATTTTTGGTAGTTCAACTCCATTGAAGACAATAACTTCGTTCTTCCAGGGAAAGGCTCAACCGTATAGCTCAAGGATTCCACCTAATTCCACTTTTTAGAATATCAAGATCCTTACAAGATTTGCAAGGTTCTTCCATCTTTATGTTGTATGGTGCTCTATTTTTATGATACATTATTCATAATCATAACAATTGAAACTTCAAAGCTCAAAGCCACGAGCCCCAAAGACGTGATGAGTGATTTTTTTTCTCATCAACAATGCATTTCAAACTTTTTGGAAAGTTCTATCTGTACAGAAGAGAATAAGAAGAATAGATTAACATTTACATTCATGACTGGAAGTCAGAAATACTTTTTTCGTTTACATGACCCACAAATTGCCGTCCGGGTTGTTTTGACGATATGAGACGGGTGTTAATGAGCTGAGATCGGCAATGTTTATATTGGTGGAGTATTCTCTGCAAAATGATTTTGGCGGCGGGCCAAGCGCAGTGTGCTCTGTTATATCGGTTATGTCGACCGACAGTTCGCCAGCTTGCACCACTCTCTGCACTGCACCATCGTACGACGACGTTTCTTATGACCGTGTTCCGGTTCTGTCTTGTCTCGATTTATGCACCCCTTGAAATCAGCACGCATGTATACGTTTAGCATAAATTATGTCGTGCCCGGACTATATTGGGGCGGGACCTGATGACTAATTTCGCCTGTAAATTCTGCCTACTTCCCGAATTTGAAGTATGTGTCCCCGCTAATACATAGTTGACTTAATTTTTTATTCTATATTTGTCCTGTAAAAGGCGACTGCGATGTTTTTGAAGGTTCACCACTTGAAAATACTACTTATTTTTAAACGTTTCGGACGAAAATAGTAAAGGACAAAAGAAATTTTAAGAAAACTAGATTTTGCCCATGAGAATTTTGCACCATGACCTGTTCATAACTTCGTTATTATCAAAATAAGCAGAAGAAGCTTGAGGGATTATCCAACCTTTTGTGTTTTCTAGGCCACATTGGTAGAAGAAGAATTTTCTTGGGCCACACTTAAAAAGCAAACACAAACGATAGCTGATGTGCAAAAAGAAATTGTAAATTTTCCTGGAACGATTGCCGTTTAAGACGGAGATTATAATTTTGAAAATTGGCAAGTAACATACTTATGTCGACTAAAAATTGAGTCGCAAATCTACCAAAATTTTGTTTATTTTCCAAAATTCCTATATCAAATCGAAAACCTAGGCTCCATATTTTTCGCTGTTCTCAGTTAAGCCAGTGCATAAAATTGTTTGGCTTAATTGGAGTTTGCCACAGTTTCGTTTTCATTTGGAACGTGCTGTTATTGTTTTTGAAACATTGTACTGATAAGTTACCTTGAGACGCATGTTTTAACTCATTTAAGTGAGCAGTCAAATCCACTAAAAATTCTAAATCTGTAGTCAAGTTCTGGCACAAATTTTACTTTTAATACAACGGAATTTCTACCACCTGCTACCTACTCGCTTACGAACAAATCATCGCAGTCCTAACTAATTGATTTATATGATATCACATATCGACCTAGCTACGTTTCTGTCTAAAAGTAAATGACGTGACGTTGCCTTAGTCAGTATCCAAATTTTTAAGAAATTCCTGGACTTGGCGATAATTTAATTAAGCTTTCTTGACGATGATTTATTGATTTGTATGACGTTATCCATTTTTAAAGCTTTTGCCCATACATTTTTTTAATAAACGAGTTGTGGTGGCAATTATATTGTCTTCTGTTAATTTTACAAGGATATGTTGACAATGGAAACAAAACATCGTTTTAACAGTAGTTGTAAACGGTACGAAAAATATTGCTAAATTATTTATTTAAGTTAAAGTTGCTGGTTGGACCGCATTTATTGATGCGGTTGATGGTGATGGTTCGAATTGGTAGTATGGGCGTATTCATAATTTTTTTTTATTGACACAACATGAACAACACAGTATAAAATATTGAATAACAAATACGCATTGGAAATAAATAACTCCTCTCCTCGCTATTGTCGTCTAGGAACCTGAATGGTCAGAGACAAATCTGATGAAGGAACTTCTTCAGAACGTCTCGGTTCTTCAAAATATTTCCTACTCCTTCTCTTCAACGACTAGCTTCGAAGGTGTTGATGGAGTGTATAGAGTGCGTGGGAGCTCTTTCAGGACGAATTGATTCCTGCGGTGTTCCTCTCTTCAACTGCTGGCTTTGACGAGTTTGTTTGGAGTGTGAGTTGTCTCTTGACAATGACTGCACAAGAGGCTTGTGGTCGCACTTGACAATGACTGCACAAGAGGCTTGTGGTCGCAATTGACAATGGCTGCACAAGAAGCTTGTGGATTCTCTTGTCAATGGCTGCACTAGAGACTTATTGATGCTCTTGACATTGGCTGTACAAGAGGCTTGTGGGTGTTCTTGACAATGACTGCGCATGAATTATTGAGCTGGAACCAAGGATATTAAACTCTATAAACTCACTCTATTAGCAGCGATCTTCCTTTAAAGTTAACAAAATTTTTAGAACTTTCATTATAGTTAGACAGCACACATGGCCGTCTTGTATAGGATGACTTATTATGTAGCAAACTGGCTTCAATTTGTCAATTTTAATGCAATGTTAAGTCAAAAAGCGATCGCAGGATGTCGCGATTAAAACTTTTCTTTAAATTTAATGAACATTTTAAGTAGCGACATCTTTCGATCGCTTTTTGACCTGACATTGCAGTAGGATTGACAAATTGAAGCCAGTTCGCTACATAATAAGTCATCCCAGGCAAGGCGGCCATGCTTGCTGTCAAAGCTGCTGACGAAGGCCAAACTAGGCCTGAATCAGCTGAGCATGCTCGAGGAATCCGCTGTAATCAAAATCGATTTGCACAATTTTTTTTTTAAATTTAACGCTTAACTTTTTTAAGAATTAAATTAATATAATTTAGTTCTTTATTTAAATATCTAATTAAAATAAATTACTATAAAGTGTACTACGTGTTAAAGTGTTAAGTATCCTTGAGCTGGAAAGGTTAGTGTCCTTCTTCCGTAGCGGGGTTGAAGTAATTTTGCTTCATTGGTCTGATTGTGTAATCACTAATCACTGATGATCAGAGCTATAGATATCTTATTCGTCAGGGAGGCAGCTTTTTTATGTTTGGGGATTAGTTTGGCGACCACATTGAGGATGCGATCCTATTTGCGGACTAATCATGAACGAATGCGGTTTTGCTTTAAATCGTCAATGGGCGGCCGTAATTTTGTTTATTTGCGACGATCGTCTGTTTGATTATAAAGGCCCCAAGCTATAACTCATTTATTTTTGCTTAAACACCCAGTAAAGTGTATATATTCGTAAATGGGACGTTGTTTTCTAGAGAATGAAGTAAAACAATATTTTCTTGGCTATACTGTATAGGAGTCATGACGTCATCGACATTTTTTTTTAATGGCACGATGAAAATTTTTTTGCGAAATACAATAGAACATCCTTTTCTCTTTTCAACCACATAAAATTTTTTATCCTTACATAAGAAAATTTTCGAGAAAACTGAAAAAAACTACCTGCATAACTTACCATTTAACATTTAAGGCACGCTAATATTTCTAGCATGCTATGAGTAATTTTACTGAAATTTGTCATACTTTATCTAATTTGGTAAACAATTTCTAAAATACCGGCACTGTCAATCTGACTTATAATTAGTTTGAAACGGTGAGAAATGAATAACATTAATGAAGAAGCCGATATGCTAGAGGTTTACTACGAATGTAGAAAAAACAGTGCAGCAGCTTTACGGTTATACCGTCAACGTTATCCTGATCGAATTGCTCCATGTAGAAGAAAATTTATTAAATTTACAACGATTTGGAACATTAAAGAAGAAGAGAGTGTCTTTAGGAAATTCATTTACTGAAAATCAGGAGTTAGACGTATTATTAAGTGTACAAGAAAATTCGAACACTTCAGTTCGTGAACTGGCTAGATATTTCAATTTAACTAACTATGCAGTACATAAAATATTACGGAAAAATAAATTGAAACCATATAAGGTTACGCCAGTGCAACATCTGAATGAAAATGATTTTCAATGCAGAATACACTTTTGTCGATGGTTTTTAGACAGCGCAAATAATAATCACAATTTTTCCATGACAATATTGTGGTCAGACGAAAGTAATTTTTCAAATAATGGTATGTTCAACCGCAATACATCGTATCACTGGAGTGAAGAAAATCCTAGAATTGTTAGAGAAAGAAATTTTCAAAATAGATTTAGCGTTAACGTTTGGTGTGGTATGTTGGGCGCGAGAATATTGGGTCCCTATTTTTTTAATGGCTCTTTAAATAGCCAAAGATACAACGAATTTTTAAGAAATCAATTCCAAGAGTATTTAGATGAGTTAACAATTAATGAATATATTAATATTTTTTTTCAACAAGATGGCGCACCCCCACACAATGCTTTCATAAATACAAACTATTTGAATACCCTATTTGAAAATAAATGGATCGGTACAAGAGGACCAATTCATTGGCCAGCACGGTCCCCCGATATCACTCCTTTGGACTTTTTTCTGTGGAGCACCATAAAGAATGAAGTTTATCTAACGCCACCAGACAATATTGATGATTTAAAAAACAGAATAAGTGCAGCAATCGCTAATATTTCAAACGCTGCTAAACTAAATGCTGTAACAAGTGTCATTAGAAGTTGCGAATTATGCATTGTAAAAAATGGACAGCAGTTTGAGCAATATTTATAATTTTTTTATTTTGATTTGACTTATTTATTTGTTAATAATTAATTATTTTCTGCAATTGTTTCATTAGCCTTTAGTTGTCTGATTTATACTTTTCTAATGAATAAACTTATTTCTAATTTACTAAATTTTCTTCTACATGGAGCAATTCGATCAGGATAACGTTGACGGTATAACCGTAAAGCTGCTGCACGGTTTTTTCTACATTCGTAGTAAACCTCTAGCATATCGGCTTCTTCATTAATGTTATTCATTTCTCACCGTTTCAAACTAATTATAAGTCGGATTGACAGTGCCGGTATTTTAGAAATTGTTTACTAAATTAGATAAAGTATGACAAATTTCAGTAAAATTACTCATAGCATGCTAGAAATATTAGCGTGCCTTAAACGTTAAATGGTAAGTTATGTAGGTAGTTTTTTTCAGTTTTCTCGAAAATTTTCTTATGTAAGGATAAAAAATTTTATGTGGTTGAAAAGAGAAAAGGATGTTCTATTGTATTTCGCAAAAAAATTTTCATCGTGCCATTTAAAAAAAATGTCGATGACGTCATGACTCCTATACAGTGTAGCCAAGAAAATATTGTTTTACTTCCTTCTCTAGAAAACAACGTCCCATTTAAGAATATATACACTTTACTGGGTGTTTAAGCAAAAATAAATGAGTTATAGCTTGGGGCCTTTATAATCAAACAGACGGTATATGACATAAGTCGCGTTTCTTTTACACCGATTTTAAGATAATCTTACCTCACTTCCTCTTCCTCACTTTACTTACACGTTCCTTTTGCTTAAAGTGAGGAAAGCAGAAATGAGGAAGTTTCTTCCCCCCTTGCCGATTTGAAGGAACCGCAAACCCTTCCTCAGTAATGAGTCCCTCAATTAATAATATATTTTTTACACAAAACACTTGCGCTGAAAAGTTTCATCTTGAAGTATTTGCCAAAAATTATTTCATAGTTAAATAAAACGCAAAAACGCGAATTTTTTTACTTTTCTTGACGTACGAACTTTTTTTCCCGGTTTTTTCCCCCTCAGTTCCATTTAGATAAATTTTCGTTCACTTATTGTTAGTCTAACCCAGTCTAACCTGAGTTCATTTGTAATAGCAACTATTAGCTGCTTTCCATTTACATATTAAATGAGGAAAAATTGTCTGATATATTTTACCTCACTTTACATCAATAGTAGCTGTTTTCGTTTCAACAGTGGAGTAGCTCTCAACAGCAATGAATAGAACAGATCTGAGTGATTTGTGATCTGATCCGTACAAAATGCGTTTTTTTTTCATACCACCATGGGATCAAATGGAATTAGATCAGTTCAGGATCATTTCAAGTTCAGATCAGTTGCGGATCACTTATGAAACGAAAACGGCCAGTGTTTACACGTTTGGCGCAAAATGTCACATTCAAACCAAAGATAAATGCAGGTTTTAAAACGCGAACTCAAGCAAGTGAGGACGAACAAAAGTAAGCTCACGAAGACGAAAGGGGGGCGGTAAATTCCTTAGATCATTTTCATCAGTAGTTGTAAATATAACACGCAAATAAGTGAGGTGAGGTGAAGTCATCTAATAAATGGGTAAAAGGCAAACGGCTACTGTCTGAAGTTGTTAATCTGAGTTTCTTGACGTCTGTCATTTTGACGTTTCTAACATCTGTCACTTTGACGTTTGTTGCCATATATCATCGTGACACGATTCATTAGTCGCTAAGCAACATATACGCCGTCACAGAACTAATGCCCGGTTTCTGGAACGTTACATAAAGTTAACGGTCCGATAAAAGTAAACGTTCCTATGGCTACACATGTTAGAACTATAGGATTATTTTATTTTATCTATTAGTTAACTTTATGAAACGTTTCAGAAACCCGACCTAGGAGAAACAAAATAATAAAGACAAACATGCGATGTGACTATATAGGTATTTGATACACACACACTTATGCCCGATTTCACCAATGCGGATTGACACCAGCACTCGGATTAAATCCAGTGTTAACACCAAGTATGCGTTTCACCAATATGAATTACACAGAAGCTGATGTCAACACTCGGATCAGATTCAACTCTCCGATTTTGACGGATTATTTGAATAACACTCGTTTTGTTTTTCATAAAAGTATGTATAAGTTTTTGCGGTAAATTTTATTAGTGTTGCAAGAAGGCTGTTTTTAATTTTAAAAAGTTAAGAATCAAATCTTTCAATGAAAACTACAAATAGGTACATGAAAAAAAATTAAATTTCAAATAATTCTGCCTTGTAACGTAGTAGAAATTTTAATAAAAGAAATTGTACAGTGATTTGATTGAATTGAAATTTTTCCACATATTTAAGCTTGAACGCGGGCATTAGGTATGTTTTTTTGCAAAATTCTGAAACAAGTAAATTTTTAATTTTAAAAAGACACTTTATTGCAAAAGTCTTTTCTCAATCGGCATTTGTTTTGTGTATGTATGTCATATGATAAAATTGAATCACGCATATTTACTTGTATTTACAGAGTTTATTTGCAAATTGTAAGTGCTGTTTATGAACAGTTTATCGTTAATAAAGCGTTGTTAAGTAGACGAATCGTAAATTAGTATTTCCAGTTTCTCCTCTAAGTACCTACACAATGTCTTCAGATTCTTCCTCGGACGATGAGTTTTAATTGAATAAATAAGCCTTTTCTTAAAGTGAACTAAAAGACATTCAAACGAAACATATTAGGTCTGTTTGGTAATAGTACACGAGATAGCATTCGTGTAACGAGTGCAGTAACGTGAGTGTAGGAAGTGTACAGCGGTGAAGTTGGTGCTACCAAACTGCTTGAGTGTAGTTAGTGCGGTTTATTTTTCAACGTGTTATAATCGTTGAACTTTGTAAACATCAACTATAACCTAAAATCTTACATGTTATTTCAAAATAGAATTAAAATGCATACATGGCAGTCTATTTTAGTTGTAAACGCATCTGGCAAGAAAAAAGTTTGTAAACGAGTATTTTACGTTTTGAATAATTCATTTTGCATTTCCTTGTGAGATTTAGCAAAACATATCCACGTGCAATCGAACACACAAATGACGTTTAATAATCCATTGCGCATGTCTACCCTATCTGCACTCGTTACTCTTTCTCCCGTGCTGGTGTAGTTTGTGTAACACGAAATACACTACACTAACATAACAAACAAGGTAGTGTAACTGCAATGAATAATACCAAACAGGTATTAAGAAAAAAGTGTACACTGGTTTGCACTAGTGCAGGATAACAAACACACCTATTATTTGGTTTTACAAAAATCAAATAACCACTACAACCACACGCGAAGTATGTACCTATGTACCAACCACGCATACAGTTACTAAATTTTTAGGGAGTTTATGATATTTTACGAAGTTTAACTAAATTGTATAGTGAGGATTCGTTAATCCATCGTGTCGTAGCATACGGTTTATTTTGTGAAACAGCACAAAGGTTGAATCTCGAATTAATTCGTGGTTCAGAGTTAACAAACACTTGGATTGAATCCGCGTTGGTGAAATCGGGCATTACAGTTGCGGAATCAAAATAAAACATACAAGTCTTTAGGCTAGATTTTGCAATATTAATGCGCGGTTGCACCAACTTTATAAGCAGAGCTTAAATTTAAGTGGTGTTTAGACTATGACATTATTTATAGATTTAACAAAATGTTAATCACATTTAATTGATGTTTAAGTTGAAGTTTAAACGTCAATTAGAATATATTTGACGTTATACTGACCATACGTAAATGTCACAATCTAAATATAACTTAAATTTAAGCTCTACTTAAAAAATTGGTGCAACCGGACATAAGTGTAAATCGATCTCTGTCAGATTGACATAAACGCTGACAATTAAATCATGTAAAATGACACAAAGCATAATTCAACTTTCACTTTTAGGAGTCAAGAAGAAAGCAATAATAAACGAAACTGAGAATTCATTTACGTTAAAATAATATACATAAATATATTTGACAAATTAATGTCTAATGCTTCACAGCAGCTCCATTATTTCTCACAACACTTTGCAAACGCTCAGGCATTGAATAAATACAAGAACGGATATAGTCAGGGTAAATTTCTTCAATCTTCAATCTTATCTAATAATTCGTTTGCGTTTGCAGGTCTAAAATTAATGGCGTACATTTTCTTCACGATATAACCCCACACATTTTCAAAGGGGTTGATAACTGGGCTTCTGGAAGGCCATGGTAAACGCACAACGTTCTTTTCTTGAAGCCAGCTTTTCACAACTCTAGATGTATGAATGGGACAATTGTCGTCTTGAAATATAACATTTCTGTCCGGAAATATAACTTCAGCAGATGGCAGAAAAACGTTTTCTGTGCATTAATCCAGGCCAAATATTCACTGAGAATTTGCACGTGTTCAAAGATTTTTGGGTATAAGCCTCATCGTACCTTGAATTTGGTGGTCTGTATACACGGATGTGTCCATTATAATTTAACTGAAAAACTTTTTCGTCTGAAAAAATAACATTTTCCCAATAATTTTTATTATATGGTATAAATTCCAGAGCAAACCCAATTCTTTGCTCTTTATTTCGTTCTGTCAGATATGGTTTTCTAACAGCTGCTCTATTTCTTAAATCTGAATTATTTTTTATTCGATTCTTTGCGGTGCGAACACATCCGGGAAAATTTGTTCTGTGGACTGCACTTACGGCAGTTTCAAATGGGTTGCTTCTTATGAATCCTATGAGATATTCATCTTCTTCTGGGGTATATTATTACGGCCAGAACTCGCCTCTCGAGATGTTTCTCATGTTCCCACTTTGTTTTGATTCTCTGGATGGCGCTTTTATTAACTCCAAATCTTTCGGCTAATCTTCTTGCTGACCACCCTTCTCCAATTGGTGTAATTATTTGCGCTTTTTGGGCAACTGTTAAATACGGCATGTTACTGTCGGATTGTCACCTTGACAATTATTTTGACTTAAAAGACGAAAATATTTCGAACAAAGCGAGACATTTTGAGAGTATGCTTTTTTTAATTCCGCAACTGTTCATGTATCCACAAAAAACACAAAAAAGACAAAGAAATATACAAGAAAAGAAAAACAAAGGAACTTTCCTCACAAAAAGTCTAAAAGATAGAGAAATACTAAACTCTTACAATATTCTTTTCCCCAACTCTAAATTGCATTAAATTGTTGCCCAAAGAAAAGGCCCACGACCAATACAACATTACAATATGTTCAGTATAGATCCTTGTAATTTTTTCTGCTCTTCTCAGTCCTTCCAATTCCTTGTGAATGTCTTTTCAAATTCAACTCATCCAATACTTGGGGTATATTCATCCTATTCATAGCTAACAAGAACTTCTTACTGATTTTGATTCATAGATCACAAAAACTAGCACTAATTAAAATAAAGTGACCTATTTCAACTATCACCTTTGTTTAAAAATATTTTTTTAATGTTCTTTGTGTATTTATTTTTTTCGTTTCAGTTATAATTTTTGCTTAACAAGTTTTTCATTTATTAATATTTTCTTGTAGTTTCTAATATGTAATAATTTTCAATTTATGAATGTTCCAAACATAAACGTCATGAAGCCTGTACTTATTTACTTTACCTTGTTAATTTACATAATATGTTGAGATTTTTTATAAGTATTATTCAAATGTTTATGCTATCACAGGGATTTCGATCAATATCCAGAATTATTTTTAAAAAAGTCGCTTCTCTAGTCCTAGCCAACCCTGTGCGAATAATCTATTTCTTACTTAGCTAAATATTTGGGAAGATGATAAATTCAAAAAAAATCGTAGATGCAAAAAATACTCTATGTTTGTAGGTGTTTCGTTATCTCAAACATTTTTATCACCCCATTAAAAATATTTTAATCTTAAACGTGCGAAGAAACTGTGATCCTATCCTTTTGTTGCTTTGCTCTGGTACACAATTTAATTTAGAGCTTTTTTATCAAATTGTACAAAATCCCTAGGTGGATTGTCCAAAGATGTTTGATGTTAAGGATACTAAGGGATAATCGGGATAAAGAAAATCATCTCCTTTTGGATGTAGTTATTTGGAGTACGAGAATTCTTTTTTAAACTAAAACATTAAAAAAAGTACGTTAAAACAGTTACACGTATTTTTAAATTGTTTACCTTGGACTAAAATCGGTATTACACGAGAATTTCGTTAGTATGTTGTACCAGGTATTACACATTAACCGCTACGTTTAGAAAAAAAATAAATAAAGCGCATACTTAAGTATGTACGAACCTTTCGATTTTTGTCTCGGAGAGAGCACTTTCATTTTCTTCGTTCTTTGCGAATATGCAACGATTCTGCGAGCAACCAATAACATCTGGCAGTGACTGGAGTTTTATGTGTTTTTCTTTGACTACGTAAATATTCACGTTATCCTCCAAATATCCAACTCAATTGCCTAGGGTGAGAATGGAAAGTGTATATGTTACCTACTCGTATTTTTATGAATTGTGAACTAGGAATGAATCGCCGAATCAATCATTTGGTGTTGACAAAAATTAAAGATTCTATAATATTTGAAGTCACATAACAGCATATTAAAAAATATGTTGACATTCAGAACCGAAATTTACACCATTTAAATGGGACGTATGAAGCAAATAAGTGTCTCTTTAACCCACCGAGCCAAAGTAAACTGTAACCGCATCAAGAAGCACGTTTAAAACAAATAAATACAATTAGTTAATTTAAGACATTTGCTGATTTTAAGGCCATTTTATACAAACAAAACTTTATGTTCACGGTGTTTTTAATGAGGCGCAGTTTTAATGAAATATCTCCTGGGTTATTTTAGAACCCATTAACAGATGTTATTTATCGATCCATTTTGAATTAAGAATGCGCGTATTATATCTGATGTAAATATGTATTATTTTCTTTTACCTATTCGCTTACTTTTCTTTTTAATGGGAAAGAGAAGCAAGAAAAGGGCTAATCTATAATGCAGAAATTTACATGCTGATGAAAATAGAAGGAAAAAGTGTTTCGAGAAACTCTGAACGTAATTCTTTATTGCTCTCACGGTATAATAAGCGTGCCACTAAACTTACAATGAAAACAAGCCTGAAAGGTGAAGGTAGAAAAAAAGGGAAGGAATGCAGCAAGGTAAAAAGAAAGAGAAAGTTAAAAAGCCCATACAACTCCAATAACGCGAGTTAAAAAAGCCACAGGACAATCTTTAGGTATTAATTAAAAGATGGACAATTTTTTCGAGCAACTCGAGCTTACAGGTCAGATTAATAAAAGATATAAAAAGTTCGCTAAGAAAGTGTATGTACACTAATTAAGTAATACACTAATGTGCTTAGATGTGTTTGTTTCTTTGACTTTTCGAATTTCCTCATCAACAAATTGTAACAATTAATCATCACTTAACTTCGGCCCTATTCAAATACTCAAACTAATAGTATACAATTTAAATAAAAGTGGCGTTAAATATTTATGCGAATTGCGGCAAGTCTTGCCAGTGGTTGTTTATATGTGTGATGTCGGAGGCTTTCCTTCCCACCTGCCAATGAACCGGGGGCTATTTTTAGAACATCTTTTAGTTCTAAATATACGTGTGAATTTTCCACGTCGCACGTGATCTACGAACCACGTGAACCCGCGAAGAAAGTTTTTGAGGATCTCTTTGTTCTTTACTCTTTAAATTTATTTTTAGGGCTCCTTAATGACATGCCACATTTATTTGTATCGCGGCAAGAATTTAGGCCACTTGTATGTATATATACATCAAGTATAAATGCCAGTACAATACTCTGTATAGACAGTCAATATTCCTCATAATTCTATTACTCTTACCATTCTGTCTCTACTAATCTTACCATTCTGTCTCTACTAACAACTGATTTTTTAATTTTTTTTTTATCGACTCTTGTCATGAAACATGGACGGTATGTCTTAACTTCATTGTAAAATAACATTCAGCCTTTACTTCAGCTCACAGGTTGTTATTTATTATTTTCTGTCATCTAGTCAACTTAATGAAAAAAATTATGTGTTCTTTGTTTTTCAAAATTACTAATCACTATTCCCCCATGAATACACGGGATTTAATTCAGCTGTAGGCAGAAAGGTAGGCAGATGAATGGTGTTCTGTTCTATGGAAGCAGAATATTTTTAAATATAAATTTTGCGACATTGACAAAGTCATCAAAGCTATTTTCGTCTTATATAAACACAAGAGCGTCAGGAATTCCGCGTTTTATAATCTAGAATTTACAACAAAAAGAACACCAGCACGTAAATGACTTATAACTGTGTTATAACTACACGCAGATCTAAAATTTAGTACAAAGCAAACGGCAAGAATTGCTTGTTGAAGTAAGATCGCTAATGAAAATTAATTTTAGTCATCAAGGACAATAGTAGGTCTTAAAGTTTGAAAAAATACAAGAAAAGAAAAACATTAAAAATTTAAATATGACGAACTGAATTTTCAAAATCGAATCCATTCATCTTGAACGATCTAGTGTCAACTAAAACCCAGTGACATTTCTGGAAACACGCAGATCATTCCAGATTCTGTGCTGTGTTGGTGACCTATATACATCAAGATGTAACAAAGAAAACTTATTTTTTTTTTAAATCGTTATTGCGATCACTAAAGCTACAAAAACAGAACAAAAAGTGACTATGAAAATTGGTTCAAAAGTCCTTATAAAAATATATCTAATTTTCCTTTAATTTTACATAATCTTACGAATCCTAAATAATTACTACAAAAACAATGATTAAAGGAAAGGGGGAAAGAAAAATAAAGATTCTTATATGATTCTTGCCTTTTTATAGAAAATTGTAGGCAATGTGCTTGTTAAGAAGAAAATTCATATTCTTAATGATTACATTTTATGATTTCCTCACCGATTAGAAATGTTTACGTAATAAATTTTGATTACGTTACGATCAAAAGTGTTTATATTATTATCATAAATATTATTGTTCCATTCATTAATGCAAGTTTCGTGCTAAATTAAAATTTTGTTTGTTCTAGTTATAAGCGAGTATAGCCAAACTTATTTTTCGTTTTGAAGAATAGTAAATTTAATAAAACAAAAAAAACTAAATGTTTTTTTTAATTAAATACAAACGTCCTTGCAATGCAATGTAGAAAATGTATAGAAATTATAAAGTTGTTTCCGTTAATCCCAGAATGCAAAAAATGACGTGAAGTAAATTTAAATTTTATAAATAATATAATTCATGTAAGGGCGACCAAAATTAACACTTTTTTTCAGTATTATTAAAATGAGGTAATGCGTATACATAAATTTAAGTAATCAAAACGCTCACCATTTCCTTTGGCTACCGGGTACCGTTCGCTGCCATCACCTCCCATTGATATGATGCGTTCATGCAACAATAACAATTGTTTACAATTAGCAAGAGACAACAATTATTTACTCACCGGGGGTCCCCAATCCCCTGGCCCCAACGGTCTGCACCTGCTCAACTCCTTGGTCAATTCACAACTCGATCTAGTGTCTCCACCCATCGCTCCTGATGATGTCCGACTTTGGGCCTTCAGTATCATATCTGTTGCTCTTTCATAAACTATTGCTCTGAAATGTTATGTCCAGAAACACCAGCCACATGCAGCACAGATGGCCTTATTTACATGCAAACATACTCTACCCTAGGTCTTTGTCATATCCGACCCGTAGATTCTCTACCACCAATCTACTCTTCCACCAGGTGATTTAATCCGGCGTCACCCGCATCTCACAGGTGACATAAATCCGACGTCCTTACCATAGACACTCCTTCACATCTGGCATGTAGGGGTGGTGACAATTAATAACCTTAGGGCTCCCCATCCGCTACATCGGGTCCCTAACGGGTCACTCATGGGACCGTGAACAGTACGTCGTTCACCCTCGGCTGCGCTTTTACCCTATTAGTACGATTTCCCTTCGGGAATGGCCACCACGTGCACCATACTGCTTAACGTGCTTTAATAAGCCCAGCAAACTTACATCACAAACCCTACGTCAGCGTGGCCACCCCCGCCAACCTACTAGTCAGCGGTCAAGCGATATAGCACTTGCTTTACTGAGCCTATCCCAGGGAAATCGCTCGTCCGTACCATGCAGCAAACACTTCCAGCTAATTCTCTACGTATCGTGCATTAGCTACAATTAATAACTTATCTCTAGAGTACTGCGTTCTTACTTCTCTGGGCGTAGTGAACAGTACTTTCTGAACACACCCTATATACGCTCGCCAGGAATATAATACACGCGCACTATACAATTAACGCGAGTTGCAAGTGCAATCATTTACCATTCTTTGAATTATTTCAGTTCTCTCATTGTAAAAAACTCGTTGTGATAGAAAGAATTTTCATATTTTGAATCATGTTATTTCCTCCTTCGAAATAGGTTTTCTACATCCCCACTTTATAAGGCGAATGTCAAAGAAAAACAATAACTAGTAAGTCAGTCACACCCGCCATGGGCAATACCTATCCTCAACAAAACTTAAACTTGGAGTATGATAGTTAATGAAGTAGTAATGACGCGTTTCCACTTTAACGGTGATCCAAAAATAAAAGAAGATCGCCGATTCTTCAAAAAGAGCAACGAATGTAAGAAAATTAAAAAAAAAAAACAGAAAGTAAAAGAAGAAACTACGCCAAACAACTATTTATTCTAAAAAGTAATTTGGCAAAACCAAAGGAATAAAAGACCGAGAGAAAATAAAAGAAGAGACTGCGCATGCGCCTAACGCCTATGTTATTCCAAAAAGTAATTCGACAAAAGAAAAGTCAAACAAACGACATGGAGAATTTGATTTAAAAGCAAAAGAAGATCGGCGATTCTCCAACGAAATGTAAGAAATTTTAAAAACCTACCGTCAGTAATAGAAGAAACTTTGTTGTTCTAAAAAATAAAAGACGAAAAGGCAAAACAAAATCAAAGCTAAACAAACAACATGAAAATATTAAAAAACAAGGTCCAAAAATAAAAGAAGTTTCCCAGTTTATGTTTCTTTTTTCCACCGCTTCTCTCGTACTTCCTCTATCCAGCATTTTCTAGGTCTTCCTTTTTGTTTTCTTTTCTTTTGTTGGCTTCGAACACTCTTCTCACCATCTTGTCTTTCTTCATCCTCATAACTTGCCCCAACCATCTCAGTTGTCCTACTTCTATTCTGGATTGTATGGGTTCTGCTTTAAGATTTCGCCTTATTTCACTGTTTCTTACTTTATCCATATTTTACTTTATCCGTATTTTCTCTTTGTGTTTCTTTGTCGTTGACCATACTTCCAACCCATAGATTAATATTGGGGCCGCTATCCTTTTAAAGATCTCTGTTTTGGTTTGTTTGGGTACCTCTTTCTCGTTTATGAAGTTACTGTTGATGCTGTTGAATGATCTTCCTGTTGCTTCCTTCCTTCTTTTTATCTCTTCATCGAATGTCACCCGTCTTTCGTCAGAGTAGTTTGAAACTTTCCACCTGCTCCAGATTTTTCTCTTTCAGGTATATCTTGTGGTTTTTGTTCTCTTGCTTATCACCACGGTCTTCGTCTTTTTCCTGTTTATATTCATGTTAGCTTTCTCCAGACTTGCACTATATCTGTTCACATTTTCATTAGGGTTTTTTTTTCATCTTTTGGCACTAGGACCATGTAGTCGGCGTAAGCAATTTCCGCTATTCGTACCATTTCCATATTCCAATATCCTATGTTGTGTTCTTTCACCTGCTTCTTCGCTTCCTTAACTGCTTCGTCAAAGACTGCTGTGAACAGTATGGCGCTTGCGTCGTCACAAAGTGTTTGGATTTCTCATGGTGCGTCCTAACCGCGCTCCTCGTTGTTTTGTACAAACACTTTATGCCACTAATTGTTCTTTCGTCGACTCCTCTTTTCCCTAAGGTTGCCCATATATCGACTCTTTTTACCCTGTCAAAAACTTTCTCTATGTCTATGAAACAGGGGTGAAGCTCCTCTCCTCTTTCCATTACTTTCCCGATTAACTGCCTTATGATGAAAATCGCATCTGTCACCCCCCGTTTCGATCTGAATCCAAACTGTGTAATCCCTCTGTAATTTTTGCATTCCTTAGTGTCTCCCTTCTTGTGTAATGGTACGATAATGCCTGTTGTTGGTGCTGTGCTTGAGTTGAGGACCTTGTTCATGATTAAATGCATAGCTTTCAACAGCTGATCCTCTCCTGCCTTTACCATAGCAGCTGTTATGTTGTCACATCCCGGGGCTATTCCAGGTTTTATTGTTCACTTCTTCTTCTGATATATCGTTCCTCTTTTCTTGGCTTTCTCTATTTCCTCTGTCTACTCTGACCTTATATGTATGGTCTGTTTGCGTTGTCTCCTCTCCCTCCAGTAGATCCTTAAAATATCTTCTCCACCTTTCCATAATTTCATCTTCTTCCATTATAATATCCCCATTCTCGTTGTTTATGTTTTTCAGGGTTGTTTTATTATCTCTTGCCCTTTGTTTCTTATTACACTGTAGAACAGCTTTTTCTCCGAATTTCTTCCAGCATCTTTCTTTCTTTTTACCAGTATCTTAACTTACTTCCTTTCCTTTTTGTATTTCTCATAGTCTTCTTGTGTTTGTGTGGCTATATACTTTTTCCAACTTTGTTTCATTACTTTAACTGCATTCTTGATCTGTCATTCCACCAGTGTGACCTATGAACCTTCGTGTTCGAGATTCTCGTTGATCCAAACGATTTCTCTGCCACTGTTAAGATAGTCTCTAAAGTTTGTCCATATCTGTTCACCCGGAGCTTGTGGGTAGTTCTTGTAAGTTCCGCTCCAGATGTTCTAGCCTGACCAACGGTTCCTTCAGTCTATAGCATCTGATCTTTCGTTTTACGATGTGTCTTTTTTCTTTCTCTTGCTCCCTTTTGTTTTGCCATCTCATGACAAGCATGTGATGGTCGCTTCCTATCTCTAAACTTCTGTTGACTTTGATGTCTTTAATTCTATTTCTCAGTTCCCTGCTTAGCAAGAAATAGTCTATTATCGGTCTTTCTTTACGGCTTCTGACCCTCGGAAAATAGGCGACGTTCATTTGTTTATCTTTCCATTCTATCCTTAGCATTTCGATGTTACTCTAATTTTGTTTCCTATCGAATTTTGTTTCTGATAGTTTCTTTTTCTTAATTTTCTTTCATCCTCCACCGCCAGTGCGAATGAAGTCAATCTTTTGTCTTGTGTTCGTGTAGTTTCTTTTTAAAAGTACATAGTTACGAAATTGCGATCACCTTAAATAATTCAGTTGTTTCTTCACTTTCCATCGAAAGTACGTAAAGTCGGAACTATTTCTTTTCAAAGAAACTGCAGTCGATGCGCATTAAAAATGGTCTTACGAGTTTACATATCATTTGACTCCCAACACATTGCATACACAAGAAACGCGATTTGCTTGGATAAGTTATTTTTAGTGCACCTAAATCCTAGGTCAATAAAACACCGTATAGCCAGCGAGGATTTTACAAACGTGCGTCATATTGCACGTAAATACATATTACAAAGGAATCGGACCCACACAAAAGAATGAATGAACAATGAATGTATAACAATGTAATTAGCGTTCTGTTAGCGACTCGATTATTAATATGGGGCTGAATGAAGTTCATATTTAATTTTTTTATTGTCGCCATTGTTATTTGAATTTTATTTGTTGT
Source organism: Dorcus parallelipipedus (assembly GCA_958336345.1). Lineage (NCBI taxonomy): Eukaryota > Metazoa > Arthropoda > Insecta > Coleoptera > Lucanidae > Dorcus > Dorcus parallelipipedus. The sequence continues at coordinate 20,900,505 of OY284480.1, read as the reverse complement.
TAATAAAAGAAAAAATACACGAGACCCTAATTTGCCTGGCTATTTTTAGTGCGCGACGAATTTAGGTCAATGTTAGGTACAGGAAAATCTGTTTTTGTTTTTTTTTCTTTATTTTGCAAATACGCGTATTTTATTCCCGGTCTCGAACGTCACTCATTCCCCCCTGTTAGATTTTGTTACATTTGCTTCTATTTTGGTTAACTAGGCATTACATAGCGCTTATTTATATCGAAACTAATTCTACTAATAGCGTCCGGCGAGTAGAAATAGAGGTGACCTTCCACGTTTCATCTCGCTAGATTCCGCCTTGTTATTTTCAAGTCTGTTTTACCCTTAAAACGGGTTCGTGTAAAACGCACATCAACTAAACTCTTATCGCAGTCGGGGGTGCATAAAATATCTTCCCGATACCCACCTCCCTCACCACCGTGGACTTCTTACACGAGCGTCGTCCTCGATGTTCCCGGGCTAATGAGGATAAAATTTAACATTTCCTTAAAAAGTTTCCTCGGTAATAAGAAGCGGATGAAATAAAATCAGAAGGAGAATGCTTGCCCATTTAGATGTAGATTGTAAAACGTTTTGTAACATTCGATTTACCGTCTTTCAATTATTAAGCATTACTATTACATATTATAAAACTAATTTATATTATTCACATCTGGAAATGAAGAATAGGACAGCAATAAATACGTGTGCTACTACATATTTTTGTAATCTTCCTGCCTCCAAGGAGATAACGTATCGGTCATTGTTTTATAAATAACAGGTAGCAGTTTTCAAATACCTAATAGGTCATTGAAAACTGCTACCTGTTTTTACTTCTTATTTATAAACTGCTACCGGCGCGCCTAGCAAAAGTCGAAATAGGCAACCATACATCCATGTAAAATTTCCATAAGAAAGTGGCTTAGATTTCCTCATAGTAGTAAGTATATCTACCGTTTAATCTTTAAAATTGAATGAAACTTGAATATTTTAAAATTAAGTTAATTAAATTGTATTGCTATTTTAACATCGTCGTCAAATAAAAAGTTACATCAGTTTTTCTCGTCCCTGTTTATTCAGTTCGTAAACGTGTCTCCTTTTCAGCGAAAACGTCAATACCTACTTTCTGCTAAAGAGTCAAACTACATTGAAATGCGCAGCGATGCATCGTTCCATTCTAAATGTAATTTCCTGGAAATAATTTTTATTGATGCTGGCGAGGGAATGATGAGCACCGTGACGTCAGCGTCCTCCCTCTCCCGTTGAATGAGAGCGGTGACGTCAGTAACGGAAGTAGGTCGCTCCATGGCAGGACAGAGACCCCAGGACCTTCCTCTGGACCTCCACAACGAATCCCCTATATATAGACGTGTTTACCCTTGACTTGCTCAAAAATGCTTATAATTAGAAAGCCCTGAAATTGCAGTTCTTTGTTTGCTTTAAACAATACCGTTGCGTTACAAGAAATTGCTTTCTGAAACGGAACCAATTATTTGCGAACTTTAAATAACAATATTCGTTCGTTGATCATTGACCTCATACTGCACACAACCTCATAAATTGTATGCAATTGGAACACGCAACACATAAGCATCGTTACGAGTAATTACGAGATAGTTTACGTTTCTCTATACATCATAAAACGTTTCGGAAATATTAAAATAGTTAAATGATTTTGCAACTTTCACTTTGTGTTTCAATGAAATAACTGTGACTCGTAATAAACAACCACTTTAAAAGTGGTGGTGAATGAAAACATTTCGATATTACGTTATAAAGGAGGATTATTTTAAAAACTGTCAAAATCTATACCAGGATATTTCTAATTTCTTGTTAGTTATTTGGGCAAGATTTTTTTTTTTACTAAGCTTCCCTTCCCTTAACTGAAACTTCTTTCTTGCTTTGCCTTTTGTTATAAACACTCTCGTACATACTTTGACTCCTTTTTAGTTGAAGAAAATATTTATTTTTTTAGATAAAATTTAATTTTAATAATAAACTCTTTTATTTATACACAACTAATACTAAATTGGACAAGTCTTATTGTTGAAATTTAATGTTAGTTAAATTCGGAATATTATTTTAAATTTTGATAATTATTTAAAATATTATATATAGATGCGAATAATAAATGTATTCTCTTCACGTGTATTAAACTTAATTCCATCACAACTATATTCAGCAATACTAAGAAAGTATTGTTTGTTCTGTAAAATCGCAGAAATGCCATTTAAAATTCTTCAAGTGCGTCGTAAACGTTCCAAACAAATTCTGATTCGCCACAGACCGAAATAAATTATTTTATTTTGTTTACCTCCAAGTAGAATGGGGAAGTTGTTGATATTCGCCGTGAAAGTTGTACAAAAACAAGAAGCGAATTGTTTGGAGCCCCGTGACAAAAGTGAAAAATAAATTTCTCCACAGAAATCCAATTTGATGAGTATTTTTTATTTTGTTCTCATATTTTTTTAAATTTTATATAGTTTTATCTTTTTACTCACAATCAGTTTTTTATATTAATATTTAAGGGTCGTTTACACGAAGCTAATAGAGAGGCAAGTCAAGTCGGCAAGTTACTTGCCAATAAATAGTAGAAGGGGAAAGCAAGTTAGCCAGAAAAGAGAACCGCTCTATCCACTTGACTTTCTTATATTATGTAGCAGCAAATAAACGTTTACACGAAGCAAATAACTTGTAGTAAGTAACTTGCCGGCTTGACTTGCCTCTCTACTAGCTTCGTGTAAACGCCCCTTTACACAAAGCAAGTAAGGCCGCATGTCCACCAGATCGGGCCGACCACAATCGGTTCAATTGGAATCGTGCGATAAAGATCGTGTAAATGTATTTCTATTCCCATTGGACGCGACTGAAATCATATCAGTGGACAGGTTACAATAGAAATAGATTTACACGATCTTTATCTTGTAGTAAGTAAATTGCCGACTTGACTTGCCTCTCTACTAGCTTCGTGTAAACGCCCCTTTAGTGCCGGTTAACCTGCTCCAACAATAAAATTTTTTTCGTAGGTACAGCTAAAGGTAACTCGTTAGTTTGTTTAATTACAAATATTTTAAAATTTATGGACGCTAAAGTTTGTAAAAGAAAATTTAAATTCAATTAAAAAAAACTATCTATACTTTTACAATGACAAACAAGAAAATGTGTGCTGGACTATTATTAATTATTTAATTTTAAGATAACTTGTTTACAAATTCATCTCGAATTTTAATTATTCTTGTATAGTATATTGCTCATTTCTTTCTATTTTCAAATACTTTAAAAAAATTTTAAGGTACGATACGTGTAAATAATAAATAAATTAATATGAAATTAATTAACAAATAAAAAAGTTTACAAAATTCGACAACTGAAGTTGAGATGTTTTACAGGTTTTAAAAAATGTTCTTTTATTATTAATTTGCAGTAAATTTTACTTCTTTTCACATTTAACAAGTTATACAAAATACAAAATGTTATGGACTTTTTCTATAATTTTACATTTTCATTATGTACTTGGTTTACACCGAGGAATTCAAATTTATTTTAACTATCGTCTTCATCCCCAAAAGGTACTCTAAAAAGTTTCAAAGCGTTTTAATGTTTCTAGATATTTTGTGTGTTGGTTAAATTTCATAAAAATAATTTGACCTGCATTCAAGTTTATCAAAGTAGAGTCTACTGGTACAAATTAATTTCTTTTGTATATAAAGTATTGGAATTTCTTCGAAAATGCGATCGTCTTTTGTTTTATTTTTAATTATTTCGTCTTTGTTTCGAATCATATGTCTGAATGGTACGATATGACATCTGGCGTCCCTCAAGGTTCTAATATTGACCCTTTATTGTTTCTTCTGTTTATAAATGATGTCGGGAGCAAGCTTCGTTCCAGATACCTGTTATTTGCGGATGATTTAAAAAATTTTTGAACAGTTGAAACTGCGGAGGATGTAGATATTTTATAAAATGATCTAAAAATGATCGAGAAATGGTGTGAACTAAATAGCATGACGTTGAATGAAAACAAATGTTTATCGTTATGTTACAGCAGGAAAAATAATAACTGCTCAACTCCTTATAAACTCAATTCTGTAATAATTAAGGAAGTCCATGAAATAAAGGATTTAGGAATTTTTCTTGACAAGAAACTAAATTACAAAACGCATTGTGACTACGTATTATCGAGGAGTTCCAAAATACTTGGCTGCATAAAAAGATATACTCGCGATATGAAAGATATTAATTCTTTGGTTATCCTTTATAACTCACTGGTGCGATCTATCCTAGAATATGGCTTTGTGATATGGTCTCCTTATCACGGAACGCAAATCCAAAGATTTGAAGAGTTACAGTTAAATTTTTGTAAAACGATCAAATACAAACTTAGCAATCAGAATATTTATCTCAACACAATTGACACGATGCGGTATGTAGGACTACCAACTTTAAAGTAGCGAAGAGAATATATATGCAACTTGGATTTTTATTCCAGATATTAAATACATTAGTGGACGCCCCAGATATTTTACACGACATCAATATAAACATACCACCCCGAGATACTCGTAACCAATTACTATTTAATATTAGGTACTGCAAAGCAAACTACATTCAACAGTCGCCAATTAATAGAATGATGGCTTTAGCTAATAATTACTGTAATGATGTAAGTTTCACAGGTATTTCTTTAAAAGCTTTTCAAAATCGCTTGCGAAACTTAATCCAATTGTAGTAATCAACTAATATTAAACCTAATTTTAGTATATATGTGATTTTATTATGTGATTATTAATTTTGTTTCAATATTGTAATCAACTAGTCCATTTATGTGATATGTGTTCTTGTTATTATGTTCAGCTGTTGCTTGACGATTATACCTACATAATCTATTCAATCTGTGAATTTATATTATATATAACTGTACAATCTTATTGCTATGTAATGCTGAATTGCGTAAATATATACAGGTTGTCCCATAAATAAGGGGCCATACGGTAGCAATGGATAGGTGACCATATACAATAACTTTTTTTCTTCTAATAAAATTTCGAAAACAACATCGTTTGGGAGATATGCTAAAGTATAATACTGAGTACGAACTTGCCTTCCCTGACCTGCGCAACGGAGGGTATTTCGAACACTTGCTATAGACATCACGGTAACTAATGACATAAATTATCGCAGTCCAAAAGACTTCAGCAATATGTATCATTATGTTGAGCAGGTCAGTTTTATTACCGAATTTTCTTCGCTTTGAATCACATCCGCTTACCTATGACGTATAGAGTTTATAAGCAAAATAGGACCGCATTCCGATCGTAATTTCTTTGAAAAATTCCCCAAAAAAATTACCGAAGCAGACCACTTTCATTTACATTCGCGGACTCTATTTGCACCATTGTGTTAGCCCTCGCATTATGGCCCCTTATTTACGGGACACCCTGTATATTATTATTATTATTATTATTATTAAATCTAGAATTCAAATTTTCATTTTATTTTTCATGCAATTATTTAACTTCCTCACAGATCACTTTAACAAAAAAAAATAAGAAGTTATTGTTATCGATTTGTAAATCCATTTCATCTGTCATAATTTTTTTAATTCTAAAGGTAAGAAAACTGGGCTCATTTCCCTTCTAATTCTAATTTATGTATTTTTTACTCTTCTTGTTTGTTTTTTTTTATTTTTAACTTCTAATGTATCTTTGTATTGAAAGTAGATGTTATTTTTGTTTCCGTTTAGAGTTGTAAATTTTGTTTAATTTTTTCTTGCTTACAATTAAAATTTAATACTCTTTCTAAGACAGTCTTCTGCTTTTTATCCTAATAATTGAGTACAAATACAATGCGATCAGATTAGGTACTTAGTTTGCCATGACTTTTAAAAAAATTATGTTGGTAGCACAATTATCGATTATCGTTTTCTGTTTTATCGACATTTTTTGTTTTATTCTTGAGATTAGGTTTTCTTAAAAAAAAAACAACTAACTTGCTCTTGCAACAGATGTACAGAATTTTTATTCAGAAAAATGTTTGACGTCGATCGTATATTCATTATCGAAAGCTATTTTAATATAATATATTAAATATAACCTCAAATCGTTAAATGTCAAATTCTGATGCCAAGTAGTGTTGCCACTACTATAAAATGTAAGGTAGGTATCAACTTTGTTCGAAAAACGTACTGAATTTTTATGTTAACATACTGTCTGTCTTTTATTAAATAAAGTAAAAATTAATACATTCAAAATTTTACTAGAAACAAATAATATAAATAAACGTTTTAAATATTCTCATTAATCACATTGGCAACGCTAGCTTCAGACGGTGAAAATTACAAAAGAAAACGAGAGTTAATGATTGATTGTTTAAAAAATGTAAGAAACTAAAAAAAGTACACTATTTTTTACAAAAAATAAATTACAAGCGATAACAAAAGGTGTTCGAAATTCAAACGAATTTGATTGGAATTGATTGTCATTCATTTTTTTTTTTCGTTTTCTTCTTTCTGGATATTCTCTGCCAAAAATGACGCTATTGCAATAATGTAAGTTTCTAGGTATTGTTGGTAAAGAAGAAATCGATTTTTATGGCTAATTAATTATTTTATGACAGGTGTCATCACAGAATGACAGAATTAACTGAAATAGTTCAATATTTAATTTTTATTAAACCTTGACGCTGGATTTCACAAACGTCACTTAACTTTAATCATCGATTAATCATTCCTATACCTTCATGCAATCGCATGGTCGTCGGTTCGATTCGCGCTCGGGATTTTTCTCGGGGGTGGTCGGTATCGACTTCACGCACCCTTCAGTGTTGGGGATAAAATTCGACACTGCTTCCCCTTAAACGGCGAGGAGGTTTGGAAGTAACAAAGACATGGAACACTTTACACACATTCAAATACACTCCCGCTCCTGAGGTCCTGACTTAGAACCCCGTTGGGCAACCACCACAGATTAAAAAAAAACAGCCTTGCGGCTTTTGTCATGTCACGTCATTTCGTCGTATATTTTCTTAACTCAGATCACACGATCGGCATATAGTAAAAAAATGCTCTGTATGTTACCCAATTAGTTAATTATCCATAGCCTTATCAAAGTGAAATCGTTAACAAATAATATACATCTGTCCCAAAAGAACTTACTTAGAGTAAGAGTAATTCAAAGAATTTATATGTAGGTATATAAAATCGCTTCGTTTGGTCATAATCCATAAGAATTAAATAAGAGTATTTATTTGATTAATAATCAAATAATTAAATTAATAATAGTATTAATTAGTTCTTGGGTGTTCACACCAATGTAATGATGTACCCCGTATTCCTATCTGTGCAAGTTTATTTAAGAGTATTGAGTGTGTGATGCAGTCAAAATTGTTACTGTGGTCCTACCGCGATTTAAATATATTATGTTTATATGTGTAATTTAAGAGTTTATACATAGCATTTTCCGTATTTTTTACTAGACTGACTATTTGATCATTGACTAATTCATTTTCCGCCAATTCTCTTATTTCCTTTGCAAAATGTGGTAGAGCATCTTGGATGAGTCACATCTATTATGGAAGCTTCAGCAGAGAGTCAAATGAACTCGTCTAAACTTTTTGTTTAAAAAATAATTAGATGAGCATATCTATCTAACTATAATCCATTCACGTTAAGAACAATGTTGCCGACTTTTTTTTCCATTTTTAAGGGAATTTTTACAACCGAAAGGGAAAAAGGGATTTTTTTTTCATTATAAAAAAATATAAAATTTCCAGTTACACTAATATAAAAATTCCCTGTTTTTATATTAGTGTAACTGGAAATTTTAGATTTTTTTGAGCAGGCATAATTACTGTATTCGTATCTCTTATAATAAGTGGGGTCCCCATGCCGGAAAAGTTATCTGCGACATATTGTATAATAACAAATTTTCAGAAAGACAGTTTGATGATCTATTTAAGGCAAACAAAAAAAAGAATGAGATAGGTTAAGTAAAACAGCTTTAGCTAAAGCTTCTTTGGCAATTGGCATTTAGCTGCTAAAGAAGTTCTTTATCAAAATCTTTTTAAAAAGCTGCAAAGATTATTACGTTACCAAAGAGCAAGTTAAATTACATAATATAATGATCTTTTCATTCAAAAACAAACAAGAAATATAACTAATAGCGTTTTCAATCGACTGCTCTAGAGCATTCATCCCTTATTATTACATGAAATTAAAATTAATTAATTAATTAATTTTGTAAATAAATTGTATTTTTGTACATAAGCTCAATGTTTGTATTATATATTTTTAATTTTTGTTTAGAATTATAAAATTTTTCATTTTTACATGCGAACTAATCAAAGAAATAGGTTCATTTATTTATGTAGTTCCAGTAGATTGGCAACACTGGTTAAAAATACAGGGTGTTTCGTAACTTCATGGAAATAATTTAAACAATGAAAGTTTACCTGAAAATGAATAGAATGGGCCATTTTTTGTTGAACAAATTATTAATTATTAATTAAATTAAATATTGTCGAGAAAATAAATGTTTTTGTCGTAAGGGTAAATCGTTTGAACGTCCCTGGCTTTGGTTTATGATGTTTTCGGAGAATATGCATGACCTAATTTGTTGTTTAGAAATTTACTCCAAAAGTGGCAGAATTTACGAATAGTGCCTAAAAGTGGGCAAAACGCGTTTGTAATTACGTTTTACAATGCGTGTGATCATTAATTCGCCGGGCAGATTTGTGTTTACCGAGTGACCGAGGGAAGGAATTTTTAACACTTATTGTGAATCAGCCGGCATCGAGCCAAAGATTTTAAACATTTGTTAATGCGTTATCAGTTGTGGGTAAGTTTTATTTTGCTTTTATTTCCGTTTTTATTTGGGTGCATTCATACACACATCTGATGTCCAACACGCCATTAATTTTTTTTTCAAGAACTTGCGAAACATCCTGTATTACTATACAGAGTACAACGCTCACTAGTATATAGTGAGCGCTGAGGTCTGCGTACGTATCAGGTATCACGTAGGAGTTATAACCGGAAAAAGCGGCAAATTTTACATCCAAAGAAACATCTAATTAAAATTTGAGCGACTCATTATAAATTGCACAGTTTTTAACTGTTTAATTCAAAAGATTTGAAATAGTAACAATAAAACAAACGACAAATCAAAACTACAAAACGAAATAATGCTATCTCCTTTTTCGTCTTACTTGTTTGACCGTATAAGTATAAAGTTGCAAACACTGGGGTATGTTAAAAACTCTACTTGGAAATGCCCAACTCAGTGGAGACGGGATGGCTACAAATATATTGTCGGTAACTTAAACCTAGATTTAAAGAAGGCGCCACTTCGCATAAAGTTGGCCAAGTAGGCTAATAGAGCTCGTGGTACCGCTAGACCTACGCACGGTATTGAAAGTAACTGAAATTCGCACAGGTTTATACCCGCATAACATATAAATTTGGCGGTGTATAGTGACAAAATTAAGAGTCACCGTGTATCGTAACCAAGAATTAGATAAAAACATGGTAAATGGTGGTAAAGGTCGTTTATTATCAAATGCCAAAAAGAAACCGTTAAACAATTCATAAGCTGGTGTGACAAAAAGAAATTTACCGAGAAAAAAAAAACAATATCGGCAGCGGCCGTGACAGTCCGCTCAAATAGTGAAATCTAACGTTAACTAACTCAAATATAACAACGCGTAAGTACCGGCCAGGATAACCTGTTTGGTTTTCATTAAAAGTACAAATCTTTGTCCTTAGCACAATAACAATCTTGTTTATTTTGACAACTTGTTTATATTTTTTCACTTCTGACGAAGCTGTCGAACGATGGCAAAACGTTAAATGTTAGTGTCCGTTTCAAAGAATTTGTGATACTATTTGAATTAGGACAACAACGTTAATTCGCAAACAACTTTACCTTAATAGGTAACTTTAAAATTCGGGTTCGGAGGAAACCAGGAGCCTTCGTCGGGCAATTACGTATTGGGAGGCACAGATAAGTACCCAAAATTAACGTGTACAAAAAGCAATGCAAAACATAAGAAAATTTTACCGACACGATCTCCGCCAACTTACAAGTTTGTTCGACGTCGGAAGGGGTGCAGCCCTATACGTTTCGGTAGTTACAAACGGGGGTCCTCCTCTGCGAACACAATGTCAAAGTAAACAGGATCTCGAAATTCGATTGCTTCAACAGCTAAACTTGTCCGTGAGGCATCTAACTGGCCGCAAAAATTCGAACCCGAATGTGCTAATGAAAGAAAACATAAATATAAGACAAGCTCGATAACGAGAAGGTAGCTGTTTTTATTGAGGTTTGGAGAATCTTCATACACATCATCAACGGTATCCGAGTATCTGATGTGTTGAATTCACCCGTTGTCGCCTTCATAGCTGTTCAACAAGGGCGCCTACCAACTAAACTCCTTATCCTCATTGCAGCTGCTAACTTCTGGTATAAGCGTCAGAAGTTTCACGCCGTATAATTTAATCCTCCTCCTTTTTTTTCTAGTCTTTGTTTCTTTGAGTCCGGTTCCTATTCTGTTTTTCATCTGTTTCCTTCTGCTTCATGATGTTTTTTTATGATTCTGGTGACTGCATGTCATCCATCTTCCTTGCGGAGCAGTATCTCCGAGACATTGTCCCTGGCGATCTGCGTTCCGCAACTGACACGTGCTTCTTCTCTTTCACCAATCCATTTTGGGAAAACGAAGACGGTGTGTTCTGCGGTATCTTCCTCTTCGCAGTACCAACACTTGCTGTCCGGTGCCTTGCCAATTCTGTGCAGAAGACGCCATGTTCCATTAATGCCTGCGTGATGTGGTAGTCTACCTCTCCGCCATTTTTTGATGTTCGTGATAAATGGCGTTGTCCACCCATGGTAGAAATCCCATGCGATCTGCCATTTATCCATGAGGTTGTTCGATCTTGTGCCTTCTCCTAGTTTCCCCTCCGTGTACCGCTCCAACCGTTCCTCCACCTGAAGTTTGATTGGTGGGATCAACGCGATCGCCAGCACTGCCTGCGTGGGGACCGTTTTGTATGCCGAGGTAATGCGGATGGCCGCTCTCCTGTTGACGGCCTCTAGCATACCCTCGTAGTGCTTATATTTCATGGCAGGTGCCAAGATCGGCGCGATATATAAAATAACTGAGGTAATTACTCCCACCAGATCCTTCCTCTTCTTCGGTCTAGGGCCGCCTAGATTCGGCATGAGTCGCCAGCTCCATCTGGACTTTACTTGTCTTTTCGCATGTGCTCCTAACATGGGTGGTCATTCTGCAGTCTCTGTCTAAATGTACCCCAAGGTATCTAATTGAATTCCTTGTGGTAACTTCTGCGTCTTGTAAGTTTATCGCCATAGTCCTGAGTCTTCTAGGTCCAGCGAAGATGATCGCCTCCGTTTTAGCCACTGCAAGCGATCCTGCAAGTCGCGATCCTCCAGCCATGACCTTACCCTAGACGCGGCGTACCCGGGTAGTTTCTCCAGCATGGTGGTGGTCTTGGCGGTGACCAGTATACCCAGATCATCGGCATAGGCGACGATCGTCACGCGCTCCCCTAGGTCTATTTGCAGTACTCCGTCGTAGAGGAGTCGGACATAGTGTCGGACCGAGGACCGAACCCTGTGGAACCTCACATGTCATGTCAATTTCGTCTCCCGTAGGCAAGATCAGCGATCTGTCCTGCAGGTAGGACTGTATCATCTTTACGAGATTTTTGCTAATTTCGTTCTCGTGGAGAGCCTGTACATGTACATGTACATGTACATGTACAGCCATGAGGCCGAGTTAATGGCATTCTATATGTCCAATGCAAGCATTAGACAGAAAGACCATTGCTGGCTTGCCACTGTCCTGATTTTCTTAGGGTAAACGGATGTCGCTTTTTGGCAGAAGTTGACGGCGGTTCAGTCGCTTGAGGTGTCGGGCCGAAAGCACGGGGCACTAGTATCCGAGATGAGTTGTAGGTAGCCATCGTTTGAGGTGTCGGACCCCGTGTGTGGAAGCCTAGTATCCGAGACGAGAACCGATGCAGACCAAACGCCGTTTACCCTTGAAATTAACCTGTCTAGCTGCCCTAGCCCATATACGCGGGTATACGTGTATGGGTGATGGATGCTGGGGTTAGTATGAGATGTGTGGTAGAGATTCGCGTAAGCGTTCTCGACGGCTACTCATCAAACGTAGCTAGGAAAACCTTGCTGACATGAGTTCTAGGGGTGAGGGAGAGCCCACCGGTTCCCCTCATTGGCGTTGGCCTCCTAGTGGCAGTATCACAGCTGGAGGACAGTGGGAAGACCGTGCCGGACGGGATCCCCGCTGCCATTTCTCAAGAGAGATGGGCTGACCAAGTACACCGGAGAGAAAGTGGCTGACCTGATTTTCTGAACGATGTCCCTTACTACTGCAAGCGCATCTACAGTGGACCTGCCCGACCAAAAGCCGAATTATCGTTCATGTAGGATGTTAAGATCTCTAAGTTCCTCCTCTAGTTTTTGTTTGTTTTGTTTCCAAAAGTTTGGCCACCACGTCCAGGAATCAGATCGGTCTGTAGGTCGGCGTCTCGTCTTCTACCTTTTTTTGGCTTTTCAATGAGGACCAACTTAGCCCGTTTCCAGATCTTCGGAAATTTTGCCTCAGTCCAACATTGGTTTATTACCTGCAGGACGCTTTCCCGGTTCGCCAGGAGGGAATGTTGTCCGGTCCTGGGGATTTATTATCCTTTACTTTCCTAATTGTCGTGTCAATTTCTTCCATTGTAATTGGCCTCACCTTAGTTACTGCAATTTCGATGTTGGGCCACGGTATTTTTGGCTTTTTTGGGAAGGTAGCTGATTTGATTAAGACTCACCCCCCTGATTTGCATCAATGAGCCGCCATAAGAAAACGTGGCGTTCCGATTTTCGAGTGACGCGAAAATACCCGCAACAGGGCGTTGGAAACTAAATCTTCTAAATACTTCTCACAAACAATAATAAAACCCGGGTTTTAATCACAAGGCAACAACACAAGGAGCACAAAATATTCGATCGTCGTTTGCGAACCGTACTTGTAATCTGTCCAAGATGGATGCCAACAAACAGCAAGCTCGAAAAACGGCCGTCCTCTAACATACGGAAATTTGGGCGCGAAGAACTTTCGAGAAAACAGTGCTCCCAAGTGTTATAAAAAGTTACCAAAGACAACTTAACGAAAGTAAAAAATAGGAGAAATTCTAGCGTGTAGAAATAAAGAGCGAACAACCGAAACCGAAAATAGACAAATAGTTTGAAAGTTTGAAGATTAAAATGGAACCGTAATAATAAATATCAATGACATTTCAGAATTCTAGTGATATTTCATTTTATCCAACTTAAATTTCATGTGCGAGTCGATTTCATACAATTGTAAACTTGCTTCAAATTTCAACCAATCACCTAAGATCATTATTTATGGAAAAGATTTTACTACTAGTAAAAGATGACGTATAGGATGCGGTAAACGATAAACGCTATTAACCCCCCCTCCACTAAAGGCTTGTCAAAATATAATGCATAAATTTGAATAAAGTACACAAAGGAAGTCGTAGAATTTTTCATGTATTGTAAACTTCTTTTGTAGTGGACGATGTGTATTATTTAATATCCTGTATGCGCGATAAATTTTGACATTCGCACGTTTTTTTTTTGGAATTATTATAAATTCAGGCGATCGTAAACATTTACAGATATTTCGAATATGTCCCGTAAAAATAGAACGTTCACAGAAAATATGATTCGTTCGTTACACGGTTCCGTATAAACAAACCGGAACGACGACGCGACACGACGCCGCGGAGTAAAATGAAGCGTTTTATGCGGAACGTGAACCGAACAGGCGTTAATTTGTATTAAGACCGACGCTTGTTTGCGTGGATTAAACAAACGTTCATTAATCACTCGTGCGTTTAGGATTTGGGTTTTTATTAATTTCGAGGCGGACTGCAGCGAACGTTAACAATCGGTTAATGCCTAAACGTTAAAAGAGATCAGAAATAAACTAAAGCTTCGGTTTAGTACCGAAGTTATACGGTTCATTTCAGTCGCATAATTAATCGCACTCTCCTCGGTTCCCCGTGCAGAGCTTTCGCATAGTAGTTCGAATTTAAGTTACTGAAGAGCGAAAATCGGGACAATGACGCTCCTGAAAGTGTGGCTGGGGTGCTTTATGTATCGTCAGCAAGTTTTTGCACGATGAATGCAGATAGTGCCGGAGTTTAGTGGAGTGCGAGTGCTCTTTTTCGGTTGAGATGTTCAAATTACTTGATTATTAATGGTTAGGGTATCCACGGATATTGTTTATAGACCTCCTTCTATTAGGCGATTATCTAAAAAAAGGTAAGCAACTTCCTATTGTGAAAAAACAAAAAAGAAACCGCTTCCACAGAATGAATTTATATTTACAAAACAATTTTTCTTTTTATTGCACTTTATAATCGACGCGACGTTTCGTCGCTTGTATCGCACTTAAGAATGGTGTTAATGTACAACGAAACGTCGATTACAAGCGTGTAAAAGTTTCTGGCCTGCTGAAATTGTATTTATGTTTAAATTGTGCTATTTTTTCTGCTATTTACTATAACACAGTCTCCTAGAACAAGGCGTATTAAGTTTCCGAATTTGAAGCTACGATATTTGAGTCTTTCGGATATAAATGATAATTTTTGATGATTTAATAATGATTAGACTTTGAATAACAAAATGATAATCGTTTTGTTAGAAAAGAAAAGAAATCTGAAACATAATTAGTTGTAAAACTATAAACTATACTTTAACGAATGCGATTGACTCTTGAATAGCAAATGACGATTGACTTTTGAATACTTTTGATCTCTTTATTAAAAAAAAAGAATGACAAAAGATAATCCAATTATCTATCTACGTAAATGCAAAGATTTCATAACCAACTTAATAATTAGTAAGAAATGAAACTTTAAGTTCAGTAGTTTGAAACGTATTAAAAAAGTAACTTAAGAAATAGAAAGAATACAAAACATAATGACGAATTCAAAATTTCAAATTCTATGTCAAATTGAAATAAATATCGAATAACATTGAGGTTTGTTGTGAGCAGTACAACGTGCAAACGTGTCCAAATTTTCTCTGTTTTAAAAACCGGGTTTTTCAAAGGAAATACGAGACAATCTAAAATTATAATTAGTGCAAAGTATAACTAATTCTATCAACAATCTGTATTTGAAATTAGTAATTTGGTATTACTAAGTTAATAGTGATAAAAGTAAGTTTTCATCTCAACGTATATTCTTTAAATTAAACACATTATTATCCGGCACGTTCGGTCGACCTGTTTGAACATTGAACCATCTTTTATTTCCACCTTCTTAGTAAATGACACTTTACAGGTTCATTTTGATGTTTATGGTAACCAAGTAAACGATACATTACGGAAACAGGTAATACTTTAATGACTTGTAACCTGTGAGACCCCCGTGAGCAACTAAAAATCAGATTAGAGTCGGCAGTGCAAAGAAAATGTATGTCTGTGATTAACTGAATTAATAATCTAATAGCGGATTTCACAAACGTTACTTAAATTTAATCATCCGTTAAAAATAAACGTTGCCATGGTTACATGTGTTGAAGGTATAGGAATGATTATTCTTAATCAATGATTAAAGTAAGTGACGTTTGTGAAACCCAGCGTAATATATTCATGAACTATCAGATCAGCCTGACGCCGCGTTAGTAACAGACATACTTTTTTTTGCACCGCCGACTCTAATTTTTACTTGCTCACAGGTTATAAAAGACTGAAGCTTTACAGACTTGTAGAATGTTTACATCACCATGACTACGTCTGGCTAGAAATAACGCCTTCGATAAAAAGACATTTTCATAATTAAATTTTACTTAAAAATCGCGAAGTGAAGGTAGAAATAAAAGTTTGTACGCGACACGCTTTGCAATTAATCTTTACTGGGTTCACAAACTTTCAGCTCGCCCGTAAAGATCAATTTACAAAGCTTCACACGTAAATAACTATTACCATCCTCATCGACAACAAGTCGTCGGCTTAAATTCAAAACCTCGTAAGTCCGAAAATGGACAAAATTGAGTTGTGAAAATTTTATTGTTAAGGTGATCCAAGTCTACAGTATGTTAAAATCTCGTAAGTTGTCTTCGATCGTAGCAACATCTGTAAGACTTTAATCAAAACTCCTAAGCCGGCAGTTTATTGGAAAATGAGATGGTTTTTATGTTCTCCTGTAAAATGACCTTTACATGACTTACGAGATTTTGAAATTAGGCCGACGAACGATGAAGTGCTATTCATTATGTTCGTAAACAATCCATGGCCATGGACGACGAAACAGAAAGTAACAATGTTAATAAAAAATGTAATTACGTCCCTGCAAATGGTTTGAAATGTGACAAGTTAATGCACCCCCGATGCATCAGGTACTACAGCAACATAATGAAAATCGACAACTCTCATATAAATTGCTGCAGCAATACATTGGATGGTACAGGCGAAAGCTATAATTCTGACAAGGAGGACTTAAATTCCTCACGAAACAGTGATAACGAAAGAAGAAAACAATTTCAGCATTGAAATAATATATCTCTAAAAACTGCTCCTTGAAAAGGATATCATAATCGGCGATCTCTGAAATACTGACTCGTTTCTGAAGCAACAAATTTTATTTTTAAACGAGCTTTTTGAACGAACTCAACCTGGCGATGTAAGACAACATCAATCGAGAACGAATGCATGTATTAATGAAATAGTCCCACAAAATTCTCATTCTACATCTAAAGATATTGACCATGAAGTATTTTCAAACCTAAAACCTAACCCAAAAGAGCAAGGAACGGAGGTGGATTTGGAGAAAAGGCAAAGATCTTTGATAAGTGAAACAATAAATCTAGAAACGACGGACACCTGGAAATATGGCGTTCTAAAAAGAAATATCAAGAAAATCACACAGGATTCCGAGAGAGCTCAGCCACACACCTGCCACACAATCCTCAGAAAAATTCACAGGAAACTTCGAAAATAGAAGCATTTCAGAGCAGAAAAGGGATGAAAGGTCAACTTGGGGAAAACACTTCCTCAGTATTGAAAACTATTGCTCGGTGTGGATATCTACATATTTCTAGATTGGATACAACTACCACTACAAGTGACATCGTGAATTTTTTGCAATCTGTTGTTAGTGACGTCCAAACACCCGGACATACATATATTCATCCTTTAAAATCAGTGTTCCCTTAGATAAGCTAGAGATTGTAAAAACTACTGAACTATGGGCCAAAAGGTGTTTATGCTTAAAAAAGCATACATAACCGAGGTTGATATTGTCAGTTTTAATGTTCAATGTCTCAATTTTAATAAACTGCGGAAAATAGAATTAGACACTTGTGCTAACAACATAAAATTTATTTGCTTAAGGCCCGATTTTTTCACCTCCAGTTAACTTTATCTGACGGTTTATTCCCATAGTAATAATTGTGATCACAATCGTTACTATGGGAATTAATTAATTAATCAGTTTCATATTGGAACTTCAAGTGACGAATGTTACTTAAAAATCGCCCAATTTGGCAACACTGACGCGACCAGTCACTACCTTCGGCTTCGACCATAAAAGTATAAAGGATATAGACGAAGAACACCGATGGTTTGTTTGTAAGCATGATGTGCAGCTGCAGAAGGGTGCAGGATTCGGTGCGAAAGTGAACCTTACGTACCCCCTCACAACATCTAACAAGATCTAACCCACCACATACAACACGAGTCTATTATATTTCGACGTCATTGGTCACTGCACACTAAAGCTGCAATCTTTCGAACTGATTTAAGTGAACGAACTGAATGCAATAAACCTTATTTCTTCTGTACATAAGGTTCATTACATTCAATTGGTTCACTTAGATCAGCTTGAAAGAATACCGCTAATATTTGTACTTGAACATGCGCTAAATATGACTGTTCTACAACGTTTTTTTAGATTGTGCATTTTGTATAAAGAATGGCGGAACCCCTCCCATTCACCAATCCTGCGTACGCCACTGTTCTAGAGCATATATGTATGTATATCATCCTAGTTTTCATATCTTCTTATTAGGTGATTTTAACATAATTTGTACAGAAAACAGTAGCTACGATAGGTCAGAATTATTTGACCTTATTTCTAGTTATAATTTACGACAACTTGTAGACATACCAACACGTGTATCGTCTAACACTTCTACAATTATTGATGATATATGTACACTAATGTAGAAAAGGCAAGTAATGTTTACGCTTTAGATAGTGTTATTTCTGATCATGATCATAGAATGATAATGTTTTATTCTGGTCTCAATTTGGTCAAGTCTCCCAAATATCTTCAATTTAACAGAATTTTTAACAAACATAATAGTATAATTTTGCGAAGCTTTCAGGAATCAATCTGGGATTTCCCAAGCAATATAAAAACTACTGATGAAAGATTCAGTTACTTTTATAATCTTTTTAAATTTTATTTTGAAACATATTTTCCTATAAGACCGAAAAGAGTTACGAATCCGAGAAAACGGTGGGTAACAGAAGTAAAAAAATTGTAGTAATAAACCAAAACAACTTTATCAGGATGTGAAAGTCAATACTAAACTTATACATCAATACCGCAGAGCTAAACGCGAACTTTTTGCTCTTATTCGCAATTTTGAAACAATCATTGCATCAGCATGAAATCCTAGAATTTAATCAATGAATTGACAAATAAAGAAACATCTTTTAAATATTAATCATACTTTACTTAATGTTCCACAAATAACTAAGCCAACAATAACTAACACCAGAATTAACAGTATGCATTTATCTCCCGTAACTGTTGAACAAGTACCATTCGGTAATTAACAAATTAAAAAATAAATCATCCGCAGGCGAAGAAGGCATGCCATGATTTTTATTAAGAAGAATACCTGATATAATAAGTACAT
This sequence comes from Dorcus parallelipipedus, assembly GCA_958336345.1. Lineage (NCBI taxonomy): Eukaryota > Metazoa > Arthropoda > Insecta > Coleoptera > Lucanidae > Dorcus > Dorcus parallelipipedus. The sequence continues at coordinate 20,881,546 of OY284480.1, read as the reverse complement.
CTTTAGCAAATATTATAAATACTTCTTTCTCAAACGGATTTTTCCATCTAATTTAAAAATCTCACGGGTCTGCCCTGAATATATTATGTTATATAGACTCATGTCTTATCTAAATAAACATAACATCCTTGATGAGAATCAACATGATTGTCTGGCAAGAAAATCTACTTGTAGTGTTCTTTTTGTAACAAAATCATAGAATGTCTGGACGCAGGGGAATGTCCGGCTGGAGTCGAGCATTTGACTGTGTCCATCATGATATTCTTATTGAAAAATTAAACAACATAGGCATAAGGGGCACTGTGATTGGTTTTCCTCGTTTCTGTTTAATAGGAAACAGTTTGTCGAGGTTACACATTCCGATAACAACGGAACATAAAACTGAATTAGATTGAAAATAATGTCAAACAGTATTGGAGTTCCACAGGGCTCAATACTTGGACTGGTATTGTTTCTCTTGTTTATAAACGACTTGCCAAAATTTCTTTCAAATTATGAGGTGACTTTATAAGCAGAAGACGCCTCCATTCTTGTATCAGAAAATCCTATGATCTATTAGCAAAATTAATGGAATGGTTTTACTCAAATCAGTTATATTTAAATATTTAAAATTTCTTATCTACATTTTCATAAAAAGCAAAATAGGATTTTACCTAATTTAAATATAAATTTTCCCCTTATACGGCGAGAAGGTTGGAAGTAACAAAGCCATGGAACACTTTACACACACTCAAAAATACATTCCCGCTCCTGAGGTCCTGACAAGTCTTTGACTTAGGACCCCGTTGGGCAATCACCACAGACTTAAAAAAAAACAGCTTTAAAGCAAGAAAAAGAAATTAAATTCTTAGGAATTTATCTCGAGGAAACTTTGTCCTGGAATAGTCATTGTTCCAATCTAAATTCTTATCTGAATTCAGTGTACTTTCAAATTAGATTCTTAAAGCAATTTCTCACAACACAACATGATTTACTATGCCAAATTTTACTCAAGAATAACTTACTGCATAATTCTATGGAGACTATCTTCTAACTTGTTAACTCTTGTAAATATACACATTTCGGAGGTGTGTTCCTTTATTTATAACGGAAAGGTTAACGCCAGGAAAATACAATAAGTAAAAGAAGTAATAGCGGCTTAGCTGGCAAGGAAAAGTAACTGTCACCTTACACCTTGGTTATACTGTCCTCATGAGGTCTAATAAGACCGAAACGTACGTCGACAGTTACTTTTCCTTGCCAGCTAAGCCGCTATTTACTTCTTTTACTTGTTCCTTTATTTATTAAAATAAAAGTAAATTCTTAACTAATAATTTATTGCATAATCACAATACCAGATCTAATGATCGCTTCCATTTAGCCCAACCACATACTGAAATTGCTGCCAAGAGCTTCTTGACTTACACAGGCTTGAAAATTTTTAATGAATTACCGTCCTATATTAAAGAGATCCCGTATTTTTAAAAATTTCAATCAACTCTTAAAGTATTACTTATAAATAAAAGTTTGTACACTTATAACAAGGACTTCATTTTATTAATTACGTGGCATTTTTCGATTAAAAATTTTATTGCTGAATTAAGTGTCCTTGAAACTTTCATTTTTTATTGTAAAAAATAAAAACAAATAACATCATTTGCTACACTGCATATACTCGACGTTAAATTAACAAAGCAATGTACATTCATGAACTAAAATAATTCAATATACTAAAAATTGATAGAAAAGTTTGAGGTAGTTTTATTGATCAGATCAGAAAAAACCTTCGACTTAGATATAGTATTATGAGCAGAAAACATGCACCGAAAATGATTTTATTTGAACTTTTAATTTTTTTTTGATAAAAATCAAAAATCAGTCTATACATCATTCGTTCAAAAGGACACTAAATCAAAAAGTATTAGGTAAAAATATCTACCTTAGTTTTGTACAAAGATTCGTACCTAATTTTAAAACTTCGTGTTTATAATCAATAGTTTATTAAATTCTTCTTTTTAATTTTAACTTTCTTTCTCATGCTAATCATTTGCAGTAAAATCTTGATCTTAATTTTGTCTACTTTTTTGGTCGCTTCTTCATCTGTTCAATTATTTTTATTTTTATTCCTTTTTTTATTATAAATGTGAAGCAATCAACCAACCTAAATTATTTAACTACATAAATACAACCTAATCACTTGAAGTATTTAAAAATTGCTAATTTCATATTAGTACGTTCACTAAACTTATGCATGTATTTATACTTTCGTATTTATTTATTATATCTAATTTTATCAAATTTTATTTTAAAAAAAAGTATAATTTCAAAACTCACAAATCTTAAAATATTAGACAGTTTTATGCGTAAGAAATAAAATACGAGAAGTTACGGAAACTGTTGAAAGTGTAAAAAAGAATGTTTGTTTATTTATTTATTCAATTATGGGATATTTTAAAAGGATGACTCGTCTGAACTTGAGCTCAAAAAGTAAAGAGTAAATTCGATTTAGGAGACGTGCTGGCCGCTTAAGTTTAATGTCATAAGTAATAATAATTATATGTAGTTGAGTGAAAATTTTATTGGACTTTAAAATTTCGGTTCTTCGCTATTTTTATAACTGTGATTTATTTTTCAGTTTATGTATTGGTTAAGGTTGTTGGACTGTGTGTGTCTAACCCAATAACATTGAAAGGATAAAAACAAACATGCACGGCCTACAAAAAGGGAATATGTTTTTCTACTATAAACATCGTCTCTTAAATTCCAAATATATTTCACTAATAAATAAATGCTGAACCGGGATCGAAAAGTGTAGCGTTTTCGATTCGCTACTCTACTCGGTGTATACGAATTCGACCGACAAATTTCTATCATGAATTTTTCATTAATCCTTTTATTAAATGTTTAAAAAATCATATAAACTTCATCTGCTAGTGCTGCAATGTTAGTAATAAATGTTTTTGTCAACTGTAGCCTGTTTTCTTTGAAAAGTTTAGAGCTTCTTAGATGCCAGTGAACTTTAGTTCGAAATGAAAACAAAATTCATTCAATGACTTCAATGCCAGATTAAGAAACAAAAACAAAATAATAGGTCGTAACTTCTAAATGAAAGAAGATAGATTAAAGTATATGAACAATTTACATACACCTTTAAACAAAAAATATACCTGAGAAATTTGTCGGTCGAATTCGTATACACCGTGTAGAACACTTTCTGACTATCTCCATCTCATTTTATTACATGAGGTTAAAACAAGATGAAAGTACATTCAGATCAAAATTTATTTTGTTTTCATCACGTCAAAATTTATTTTCCTTTAGAAGTTTCATTTCTACTCTTAAAAAAAATATAAGTTTTCTGGAAAAAGAAACCAACGATCATCACGCGAATGTGAAAGTAAAGGATTAGGAAAATCATTTTTTGCAAGTCGTTTGGTATACAGGCTGGCCCAAAAGTCGTTGGACCGAACCAACCAGAAATGTTGACAATCTTATGATAATAAACAGTTTTCGTAAAACTTACATATTTGCTGTTGTTTATTACCTAAAAATACCAGAAAAACTGTTAATTGTGTAACGTTTTGTTACTACGGATTTCAGAGTACAAGGTATGTACTTACATTTTACTTTAAAAAATATTAGTAAATGAAAATTCTTGAATCAGAGCCAAATTATTTATTAATTTTTTGTTTTACAGAATTAACGTTTTCGACATTGATTTATGTCGTCTTCAGACTCATTCTAAAATTGTATCACATTGTAAGACAACAGTTAATTAAAAAGTCTCAGATTTTACTTACAAGGTGTTCTGTCCCGGACGTGGCTGGCGCACGTAAACTGAATTGTCGCCGTTTAAATTATGTTAAATACAATTTTAATTTAAATTCATCACGATGAATTCATCAAAATGCATCATGATGAATTCATCAAAATGCATTTAAGTTAATATTGTATAATTGCATAATTTAAACGACGACAATTCAGTCTACGTGCGCCAGCCACTCAGTAGAACTAAACTTTTAACTTATTTCCCCCTCAAATCCCGTAATGAATTTTATATTAATAAATAGCTTATACATATAAGTTTTAGCTGCTACTTTTTTGCAACTTTTTTTGTATTTGAATTATTGAATTGAAACTTATAAAATTATTATTTTTATTATTAAAGATATGTGCAGAACAAATAAACTTAGTTTCTTTCATTAGAAATGCACTAAGAGTTTTGTATTTTTGTCGCCCGTTTGTATGTACACGGAACCACTGTGTAAAGGGGCCCACAGACTTCGTTCAATTCGCACTATAATTTAGGAAAGTACACTCCTGTCCGTCTGTTCAGAAAATCTAACCAAAACAGATTTTTCACGACGATTAAACCGCATGTATTTTATCAAACATAGTAACTTTTATATGAAACATTTTTTCATATTTTTATAATTGCGAAGTTATTGGACATTAAAGAAAATAGCGATTTTCAGTTTTTCTGCGATAATATCTGAACTATTCGGAATTTTCAAATTTTCTCAACGGAATCTGAATCAGCACATAAAACTGCAAAATATTGCCTATTTAACCAAATCTCTATCTTCACTAATAAGAAAGTTACCCATGGTAGCCTACTCAATCTGGGACACACTGTATATCCGTCTAGATATCTCGACAATAGTAATACCTCGTTCACAATCACTTAACGCAACGTAAATTAATAATTTGAATGCACTGTTTGTTAATGTAAACGAAGTAATTCTAAATCTAAATGATTTACTGTTCATAATTAAATACATTAATTAGTTTCAGTTTAGAATTTTACGTATTTACGTTAAAACAAAACGCTTCACACCTGTATTTAGAGATTAATATTCTTACGTTAAGTCATTGTGAACGGGCTTTTAGAGAGAAGTTCTATTGTGATGCCCAAACTAGGTCTTAATTTCCAAAATTAATCACACCACAATAATCAACAATTTCCACTTCTTCTACTCACTCTTTTACTGAAATATTTTCTAAGGTCAGTTCCGATTACGTAGGATTTCATATGTATGTGATTTCTTTATGATTCACGAGGTCGACTATCAATGTCACTGCAGTTCTTAGAATTTGCAAATGTCAATCATGTTTCATCTAGGCCAAGGCTCTTGACACAGCGAGCCGCTGCCACTGTCACTTACATAAACTTTAATGTGGGTGAATTTTTCTCGCGATCGCGTTGCATTGAATTTACTTCCGTACTACGCTTGATAATTATTAATTGCACATAAGCTGCCATCGATCACATAATGACATTTCAGTTTTCTGTAATCGAAAAGTACGATCATATAGCTAGATTTTGGGCATTTTAGTTTTAAGACATGTGCTCGCCACCGTACATACATGTATTTTTTATTTTGGATTTTCATATTACATACATTGTAGTCTCTATAACCTGAACGTCCCATGATTTGTTGAAACTTGATAAAGTGTCTAAATGCATTTATGTAAATGTTCATATTTTAGAATATGTCGTTCACGTTTTAGAACTTGCAGAATATCCAAACCAGGTGTTCACGTTTAGGGGTGATCATATTATGGGACGTTCAAATTATAGACACTTCAATGTATTTGATATAAGTAAGTACATTAATTAGTAATCTTGCCTATCGTGTTTTTATTTCTTTGTGTAACAATAAAATAAACAATTTTAAATAAAAAAAAGAAAGAAAATAGAACGCCCGGCCTTCATTATTCATTAACGGACAGCCGCTAAAAATAACAATAACCTTTATTTGGTATGTGGCGGCGTGTGACTGTGGGCATCATCAGGAAACCGCCCTTGAATCCGGCCCAAAATAGTATTTCATTAAAATAGTTTCGCATTAAATCTCGTTGCCGCGTTAAAAATAAGTATCGCATGTAAATACGCGCATTTGTATACACACTCGGATTATGGTTATTGCCACTTGGAGATTTCGCTCCGACAGCTAAAAGAAAAATAATCAGTAACTCAAAGCAATGAAAATATTATGTTTTTCAACATGTGTCATAAGCGACTTCAAAAGAAACGAGGAGTCGAGCATTAGTGGTGAACGAAATGCAATTGATTTCACACGTGTTCTATATATATAATTTTCTGGTATTACATTTGAATATACGCTGAAATTATTACGCACTTTAGTTGGTAAAGAAATCAATATTTAATAAAAAAAAAAAGAAACAACAACTCAGATAAATGATTAAGTTAGCAAGGATTATAATATAAAAGGCCCTTGCCTATTTTCTTTCAGGAAAACTTTGAAAAAAATTAATGAAATTAAAGTGTTGAAAAATGATGTTTAAAGGGATAACATTGGCATTGACCTAGGCACAAATATGCAAATGAAACGTTATCCTAGAAGGCTTTATTTAGCCTCAATTCTCTAAGTTAATATGTTCTATATTTATCCCCACGTAGTAAATATTTCATTGTCCTCTAGGATTAGCTACGTAGTGAATGTCCTTCTCCCCTCATCGTGTACGTTATTCATTGCTAATGATAAACTTTGGAAATTAGTTGTCATGAAAGTGTACTTTTTTTTTAATCATGTTTAAAGAGCCCGATCTGCGCAGACAGTTTTAAACTCCACCAGTACACTAAACTGAAAGTTCATGCGAGTGCCGGACTATTCCACTATTGTCAGGTAAACTCTGAATCTCCAGGGAAATTTCTAAAATTCTACATCCAGACATTTTCAATTACCGAGGCTCGAGTCATGCCATACGGTGTAAGTACCTATTAAATATACCTACCCTACCACTTTTTACAAGGTTTCTATGTAATGTTTTCATTTTATATCAATTACATATTTTTTCTTTAATAAATTCCATGAAACTATACATTTTTTTATACATATACATGACACTAACAAACATTTTTCAAATTATTTTATCCCATCGTTTACTTTTGATGATGTTCCTAACGAGGTAGTGAAACGTCATTTCGTTTCGAATGCCAACAAAGTATACGTGAAGCCCCCTCCCAAAAAAAAAGTAAAATTTCAAAGGAATTACAGAACGTAAAACGTTTCTTCACGCCATCCACTTAACGTTTATCAAAGCGTAGCTTCTTTCGAATTCTTTGCAACGTTTATCTTGATGATGAACTTCACACTTTATTATCACTTTGAAAATAGTTTTAAAGGCGGTAACTGTATTTATGCAACGCACCGACACGACGTACGTGTTTATGTTAAGGTATTAAAACGTCTGCTTTGTGTAAGTATTCTTTGTTCGAGCCAAGAATGTTTGATTAGTTGACAGCGTAATTTTTAAGTGAGAAATTACACATCCGATGATACGCGTGCATGTATGTAATGTATATGCTGCGGGTGTAAGTGTTGATGGATGTCCTTGAGGATTTCATCATTTCAAATGTAAACGAATTAAGTGTGTACAGTACAAAAATTTTAGAAAATCTATGGTGTTTAACCAATGTAATTTTATCCAGAAGCTATAAATTGCTATTAAAAAATTATGAAAATATTCACGACCAAAATATAAGAAAATATTGTATACAGAATGAAGACTTTCACTTTACCCAATTGTAACAAAGAGTAGGTAAGTTATTCAAGACAAGACACTTCGTGTCGGCACGTTTGATCTTTGCCGAGTAGTTTCAATGACCTCGAACCAGTTGTCCCTTTAAATTGGTGTAGGCGAAATACGGAGGAAACGAACAACAATTGACGTTGGTTTGACACAAGGTGTGGCATACAGTTTTCACCAATCAGATTATCGCAGACACAATTTTTCTTCGGAGACAGTCGATAGCATACGAAAGGACATTCAAATAGGAGTAAATGTTTTCTAATTTGCACTTCCTCGTTCAAGTGTCCCCTCTTGTATAAGTTACCTACTCTTTGATAATATTTTCATGAAAAGCATGCGACTCGCGGTATGTTAAAAAACTGAGCTAGTGGGCACAATTTGTATTACGTCAGACACTGTAGATATGCAGCCACAAATAAATTAATTGTTGCTTGTATAGAATTTTTTCAGTAGTATTAAGCAAGGACATTTTATTGTTTGTTTTAAATCAGCGAAAAATATTCGTCTGTGGCTTGTATGCCACTGCATCGATCAGTGTTGCCAACTTATTACTGAAGGTGTTCTTCACAAGTCTTCTTGGATTGCGTCCGCAATCTATAGCTCCGAGAGCGTCTTGGGCGTGTAATTGCGTCTTTCTCACTCACGAATTTGGACATATTTTACGTCTCGCTCATCTGTTTCAAAACGTTTACGTTATGTCTATGACAACGGACACACTTTTCACACCCCTCTTGTACGTAGGGTGTGAAAGTGCGCCCATTGTCATGGAAATAATGTAAACAGATATGAGAGTTGCAAAATATGTTAAAAATCGTGAGCGAGAGAGACGCGATCACATGCCCAAGACGCTCTCGAAGCTGTAGATTGTGAACGCAACCCAAGAAAATCTTCACAGTTGGCAACACTGGCATCAATGCATGTATTGGGTATTCTGATCATTGTTGCCAAGCTGTAAAATTGAAAAAAGATTCCTTTTTATGGATGAAAATCCCTTTCTACATTAAAAAAAAAAATGCAGTATAAAATTATTATTTATTGAAGCAAATACTAAATTACAAAATAAAACAAAAAACTTTCCACGAAGCAGTGTTGCTAAAAACCACTTTTTTTAAAACCAAAACTCATTCATTTAAATAAATAAATAAATCTTGATTCTTTTTTGATAATTGTAAATAAAAACAAAATTTTATATTTCATTAATAAATCATGACTTTTAAAATATTAGACGTTACTTTAATCAAATGATTTAATCAACCCTGATTTTTGTTTATTTAATGAGATTTTCAATTTTTGTGACTTTTTAAAATTGTACAATTTTTTTTTTAATTTATCGTTGTCTTTTTTTTTTCATTTGTTTTCAAAAATCGCACAATTGTCAAAAGTTTTAAAATATATCTTAATTTTAGAAAGTCGAAACAGATTTGATTTATTTGAAGGGTTTTTTTTAAATTTTTGTTCTCTTTAATTTTATGAACGTTTTTAATTTATTTATCGATCGCCTTTTGTTGTATTTTACATCAAAAACTGCACTGTCAAATGTCTTAAAACATATCTTCATTTTAGAAAGTCGAACCAGTTTTGTGTATTTAATGAGAGTTCTTTTATTTTTACGCTATTTTTTTTTTTTCAATTTATAAATTTGTTTGTTTATTTGTCGATCGTCTTTTGTTTTATTTTACGTCAAAAATTGCACAATTATCAAACGTCTTCAACTAGTATATCTCAATTTTTTAAAGTCGACCCGATTTATTTTATTGAATCCATAAATTTCAGCCAAAATAAAATAAAATGTTGTTTGTATGTACCATGAGCATAATTGTAGATAATAGCCCTCGCGTCGTGCTTTAAATATATGTACGTATTATAAGTCGATCGTCTTTTGTTTTATTTTACGTCAAAAATTGCACGATTATGACAATAGGATAAAAAAGAGTAAAAAATAACTGATTTTAAGTATTTTTTGACTTTTCGTATATGTATACTTTCAAGCAAATAACAAAAAATCAAAAAGATAGTTTGTCATAGAACTCAAATTTAGTTTAAAAACTCATGCGACTTTGTTTCCGCGCGTCGAAAAAATACGACAATATTTTTTTTTAGTTTACTACTTCAACGGCTTATTTTTGCAAATAAAAATGTCAAGATTCATTAAAAATTTATATTTCCTTAATAACTTTGCACAAGTTTTAAAAGATTATGATTTTAAAAAATAAAAGTCGCTTGATTTTAAACATGATTTTAATCAACTCAACCCTGCCACAAAGCAAAACAAAATTTCTTCCTTAATTACCTATATAGGGTGACTGTTAATTATGCCGACAAAATGAACCACGATAAGAAGCGACTTGATGTTGCATATTCTGAACTCCGCTCATTCCTGCAATATTTAATTTATTTAATTACTTATTATACTTTTGTGAGAATAAAGACATTTATTATTATGTCCGAGAGTATGGGAAAAATGTTAAAAAATTCTACTTTAGTTTTCGAGAAATAATTACTCAAAAATTAGCCCCAAAATGACGATGCGCCCCTGGTTAAAAAGTTGCGGAGCAGATGAACGAAATAAATGCCGTAAAAGTTTTTTATACTGCAGCATGGCTTTGTGAATTTGATCTTTAAGTAGAATTTCACAATCCCGTTTTTAAATCAACGCCCGGCATGAATTGCACGCATTCCAGACCCATGTCCCATTTAACATTGATTTTCACGGTATTGATTAAGCAAAATTTTGATTAAGAAAATATTTACTTGACAAATAATGCATGCAGCAAATTACCTGAAATAGATTATTCCACTCAAAGAGTAACAACGGGCACACTTTGAACACCTGGTAAACAAATAAATCAGTAAACTCATTCGTTATCTGCTCCGAATGTTAATTATTATAATTTCGTTTTGTGTGTGAGGAATTATTAACATAAATCTATTAAAACTTTAACAAATTTCAACGTTTACAACTTCACTTCCTGGTTGTAAATTGTTCTACCATGTACATTCTTTTCATATTGAATTTAATAATTAATTATGAACTACTCCTTAGAATTTTTGAAACGTAATCCCGTAAGCTATTACATTCATTCAGTATGCGATTTAATTAGAAACTCGACGCATGTCACCAACCGCTGTACGTAATAAAGTTTTTATAATCGACGATGAACTTCAGGTCTAGTAAATCGTTTCACATTTTCGGAGAAAACCGATACGTTTAAGCGATATTTTGCAAATGTAATCAAGTAACTCCTGCGATCACTAGATTTTTTTTGTGGGCGAAGCGACTGGTACATTCTAGTAAATAATCCGCATGAATTGACGAATAATTTACACAATTATTTGCGAATTTATTATTCGTACTTCATACGCAATTTTAGAAATTATTAATAATTACGTCGCATAAAATAAACTTGCTTTCCCCAGCTGTTAAAGTAGTAATAAAATCAATTGAGATGTGTGTCAAGGTCGCATTGTGTGCAAGTGAGAGTCAATAAAAAAAACTTTTATGGTCCCTATTATACTGCCGCATTTATAGCACGTGGCCGCTGTATTTCGTACGCAGTACCAGAACTTGATTTTGGGATAATTTTTTTATTAATTATAAACTTATAAATTATAAAAAAATTTGAACATTTTTTCCTTAATTTGTGACATCGATTCTCTTACGCGTTTTTTTTTGTCGGTACAATTGTCATTCACCCTGTACGTTCATTTCATTCATCATGTAGCAGACATTTAGTCGTGTTCTTTATGTCATAAAAGAAAACGAAAAGAGTAAATCCTTCCATCTGGCAGCACTGGCAATGTGAAACAAACGTCAAAGTGCAGGAAAGCGCGCGTAAATTAACATGATTGTCACATTCACAGTAAAAAAGAAACATAAGGCTGCAAAGCCTTCAAAAGTCTCTGAAAAAAATCCCTTTGTATCTTTTGCGTATAAGAAATCTCCAAAAAAAGGGATAAATCCCTACATCGAAGCAAACATGCTATGTTCGGTTGCGGACAAAAAATTTCGGATGTCACTGTCACTCATCTGACGTGTATACATATAGGAATTTCTTAACTTTTACGTCAGTGGAATGACAGTGACATCCGAAATTTTCTATCCGCAATTGTACACTGCAGACGTCTCTTTCAACAATCGCATACTCCCCATCGCATCGCTCTCCATAAAACCACTATTGGTTGAAGTGAAAGTCTTCAGTCTGTACATTTTATTTATCGACATAACAAAAATTTCTTAATTTCAATAATTTTTTATAAACACATAAAATTAGTTTGCAATTCAATAAAAACGATCAGTAAAAATTCTCCTGAAAATAAAATTGAGGTTTTTGAAATAAATAATCAGAGTCTAACGCGAATTTTCCATACCCCCACATAACAATTTGTTTAAAGTATTATTAAGAATATAAAAAAATTTACTAGAAGCTATAGCTTGCGTTGGCTAAATTTTACAATAAATAATTCAGCGTTAAATTTTATATTCATCAATTTATTACTTTTATTAGACGTAAGTACGTTAGCAAAAGCTATGTGCTACGAGCACGTTACATAACACGTAACATTAATGATATGTAATTTGTGAACAAAAGTGCGCTTGTATAAAAATTTATTGCAGTAACAAAAGAAGTGATGAACGACTTCCCGTTCAAGAAAAAAAAAACAATTTCCTAATAATTGTGAGAGCAGTTGTTACGTTTGCAAACTTCCTAATAAATTTTAACGAATTAATTCCGTTGTATACAAGTTGTGTCTAGAAAGTAAAGTCCAGACTTCCCGTTTAACAAAAAAAAAACAATTTTGTAGTAATTGTGAGAGCAGTTGATATGTCTGCAAACTTCCTGATAAATTTTAACGAATTAATTCCGTTTTATACGAGGTGTGTCCAGAAAGTAAAGTCCCTTTTGTTATGATTATAAAAAGAAAAACGTGCCTTACACTTTAAGATACTAATGAGCTTCCATTCCTGTATCTCTATTCTAAACTCCTCTTGCTTACGATTGCTTTGACATTGTCATCTCATTGTGGAGGGAACGTCGCTTACAAATTTGGGGAAGGTAAACAGCACTTATGCTCATCAATTTATTCCCAAAAAGTATAAGTTACTTTTTAGATGTTTTCGATTTACAATAACAGCTTAAAACGTGCCGCGCACATTTATCACACTGCCCCTGGTCATCGTCAGTATCATCCTAGAAACCGAGCTGCAATTTTTGCTATAAATAATTCCTATTTATTTTCTTTTACCTGTTTACTCGGATGCACATGTATAGGTCGTAGGCGACTTATCTTCTAATTTACGTATTTCAAGTCTGCAATATTCTTGGTTTTAATTGTACAGAGTAGATTATATATTTTTTAATACACCCCAGACAGCACAAAAGTCATAAAGATGACTTCCAGATGTCTTAACCTTTTAGCCTTAAAAGACATCTTTAAGTCATTTTTATGAATTTTGTGCCGTCTGGGACGCACCAAAAATAATTGCGATAAAACGAAATATAAATAAAGTATTTGAGATTACAAATTAGTCATGTGCTGCTTTTTGCACCCATCGTTTTTATAATCTCTTCGACATCCTCTGCACTTGTCGTTGCTTGGGCGTTAGAGTGAGTACAGTTCGTGCAGCGACAACGTGTGTAACACGAATATGAGCTGTTTTGAGTTGACCCTGCACCCTCTTTGGCCCAAAACATCTGAACGGTATTTCGCTTTATTTACGCAATTTTTCTCTCACATAAACTTGTAGGTATTTATTGCTGAACGACGAATCGTTTTTCAGGCAACTGTAAACAACAAGAGTAAAAGCGAAAGTTGTTTACTCTTTTCACATACACACAAATATTGAAACTGATGCACATTTTTTTTACTAATGTAGGTACAATAATCTTGTTTTTAACTTACTTAAATGTTCGTCTGCATGCCCTCAGATGCAACATGTGCAATCTTAGATTTTTTTTAATTAGCTTTGGATTGCGCATTAACTTAACTAGATGTTTTCTAAGATGTTGTCTTAAACACTAACTAAACCAAACATCGTCCTCTCCAGATATTTGTATGGAAAAGCAAATGCAATTTAGGAGTTTGCAGTAAGTAAGAACGACGCAGCTCCAATTTTAACCTAAATTGAGGTTTTATACTAGTAACATTATACGAAACATGTACTATCGTTTAGTGTAAGAACGACGCCGATCCTATCACTGCATGTAACTTAAGTTAGTGAAATAGGAGATGCGTATCTTCCAAAATTATACCAAACTTGTATAATGTTTTTTGCGTTTTTCGAAAAAGTCTTAATTTTGGAGCTGCGTCCTTCTTTCAGTAAGGTCCTCAATTGTGCTAGTTAGTAAAGGACCCTTACAGAAAGAACATAGTTTTTGATGAAAAGAGACCTTTTACTGTTGGCTATTGTGCTTGTCATTCCAAAGGAAGAATCCTTTTTGGTCTCTTGGAGAAGCATGAGGTCTCTAGTTCTCCTCTGAGGGTACGTCTGGTACTTGTGAAAATTTTTGAAGATCATTGATATGATCTGTTCGAAAATTGTTCTTTCTGAAATTATCAGAAGATTTTGAAAACTGATGTAATGTAATTTTGCAGGTCGCTGCCCAAGCTCAGCAGCCAGGAAGAGGACGGGCACACCCCCCACTCCCAGTTCACTGGCGTGGCCCACTTCGAGCCCATCCCGCACGACCACGACTTTTGTGAGAGAGTCGTGATAAACGTGAGCGGTCTCCGGTTCGAAACGCAGCTTCGGACTCTTAACCAGTTCCCGGACACGCTACTCGGCGATCCGGCGCGTCGTATCCGTTATTTCGACCCACTGCGTAATGAATACTTCTTCGACCGCAATCGGCCCTCCTTCGACGCCATCCTGTACTACTATCAAAGTGGCGGGCGGCTTCGGCGGCCCGTCAACGTTCCTCTCGACGTCTTCTCCGAAGAGATTAAGTTCTACGAGCTGGGGGAGATGGCGATTAATAAGTTTAGAGAGGACGAAGGCTTCATCAAGGAGGAGGAGAAACCGTTGCCTTCGCACGAATTTCAGCGTAACGTGTGGCTGCTGTTCGAGTATCCCGAGTCGTCTCAAGCGGCGCGTGTCGTCGCCATCATATCCGTGTTCGTTATCCTGTTGTCCATTGTCATTTTTTGCCTCGAGACGCTGCCCGAGTTCAAGCACTACAAGGTGTTCAACACCACGACCAACGGCACCAAGATTGAGGAAGACGAAGTGCCAGATATTACGGACCCATTTTTCCTCATCGAGACTATATGTATCATTTGGTTTACGTTCGAATTGTCCGTGCGCTTCCTGGCGTGCCCTAATAAGCTCAACTTCTTCCGGGACGTCATGAACATTATCGATATCATCGCCATCATTCCGTATTTCATCACACTGGCTACCGTCGTAGCCGAAGAGGAGGACACGCAGAACCTACCGCGGGCGCCTGTTTCGCCGCAAGACAAGAGCACCAACCAGGCCATGTCGTTGGCCATTCTTCGAGTTATTCGACTCGTGCGCGTCTTCCGCATCTTCAAACTGAGCCGGCACAGTAAGGGGCTGCAGATCTTGGGGCGCACGCTTAAAGCCAGCATGCGAGAACTGGGCCTTCTCATCTTCTTCCTCTTTATCGGTAAGTTCGACTTGCTTGTTCTTTGTTCGATGTACCCCAAATCCAACGTGATTTTTTTTCACCATACGACCGCCACGAGTCCACCGCGCCCTCTCTCAGCCTCAAGTCTGTGTTGCAGGGGTCGTGCTCTTCTCCAGCACCGTATACTTCGCAGAGGCCGGTTCCGAACAATCCTTCTTCAAGTCCATCCCCGACGCATTTTGGTGGGCAGTAGTCACCATGACCACCGTTGGCTACGGCGACATGAGGTACAGTGCCAATCCGACACTCACCCCTCCTCCTCCTTGCAGGTGTCGTGCTGTTCTCGAGTGCCGTTTACTTCGCGGAGGCGGGCTCCGAGAACTCCTTCTTCAAGTCCATCCCAGACGCGTTCTGGTGGGCAGTGGTCACCATGACGACCGTGGGCTACGGCGACATGACGTATGATGTACACACCTAATTCAGATTTAGTTGCCACCACCGTAGCGTACACTTAGTGCGGGGCCACGAGAAAATTCTTTGCTCCGGGGACGCGTCGAGATCCAGGCCCTCTACCCTAAATGTCGTGCCGCTGTGTGCTCGATGTTGCTTGTCACTGTCGATCCGAGGAACAAAGAATTTTCTAATGGAATGCATACACCGCCTATCCTGCATGATCCTTTTTCACGTGTGTTGAAATCCCTAACCCTAAACCCATCCCGAACCCCCATCCCAGCAGCTTGAATTGTGTTGCTTTTTTGCGAGTAAAGCATGCGTGTGCGCGGGGCCGAGTCGTGATCACCTCTTACACGTGTTTCTATTTCTTCCCAGGCCTGTCGGAGTCTGGGGCAAGATCGTGGGTTCATTGTGCGCCATCGCCGGTGTGTTGACCATTGCACTGCCCGTACCAGTTATCGTCTCCAACTTCAACTATTTCTATCACCGTGAGACTGATCAGGAGGAGATGCAGTCACAGAACTTTAACCACGTGACTAGCTGTCCGTACCTTCCCGGCACGCTGGGTCAACACATGAAGAAGAGTTCACTTAGTGAATCTTCATCGGACCTGGTGGAACTTGAGGAGGGCCTACTGGTGACGCGCGACCAGTTGGCCCGTAAGCAGAACTGTAACCCGCGCCATAACAATAACATCAACGCCATGAGCATCGAGACTGACGTCTGACTACGAGGTAAGAATAAAAGAAAAATGAAAGAAAATAAAAAACACTATATACCTTTTAGTCCTTTATTTCGTACTAAAAATTATACAATGCATATTTCAACAACTAAGATGTCCAGTCATCCTCAGTACCTACATACATCAAGTCTCTACTGGAATCTAGTTTTTAATAAAATAAAATATCTACTTTCATATCTGCTCGGTCCATACATTATGATTTCTAAGATAACAAAGTGGCAAGACAGTTTCAATGTACACGTTATGCATTTCAAAAAGCTTCTCGTAAAGGTTACCGGGATTTGCAAGAGTGCCTTCCATAACTGGCTCTGTCATGGTTTATATCGCTCTTGTAAAAGAACAAACTTCTTGAATCTGAATTACAATAGCTGCTGCAACACGTGAATAGAATAAGTAAAATCAAATCTTTCAGAAACGTTAACATTTTATACCTTTGGTTGGTAATAAAAGAGGAGAATAAGAATAAGATCAAATCGAATAAATTTATTATTTATTTTTGTTTATATTTACCACATGAATATTATTAATAAATTTTCAAATTATGTTGTCTAATTATGCCTTTGTGAACTATTGCTAAGGTCGCCTTAAAGATAAAAGGAATGTAAAATTATAGTAATTTAAAAAAAAAATGTAGTGAAGATATCTTGCATAAATGAGAAATGAAATATTACGGTTTACAAATTTACAAAATGGACAAAAAACAGAAATCGTGCGACACATTTTCTTTATGATCAACAGTTTCATCTTCCTTCAATCAAACCATGATGTACTGAAATGGTCGGAATGGATTGACGATGTCCACAGAAACCACCCCATGGGAAAGTAAATGTGATTCATGTAGATCATGTAAATCTGTTCGGACGAACAGAACTAAGGAGGGGGCAGATGAAAAGGCCAGCAAAACAAAGATTAATGGCCTGTTAATACATAATTCCAGCAACGTCAAATTCGTAGTAAGTTTTGTGTTAAGAGCTACTTATATAATATAAATAAAATAAATATATTTAAAAAAAAATTGTTATTATCCAGAGTTTTGTATAAGAAAAGCTAAGTCAGTATACTTTATAATAAATACTCTTCAATGTATTGATCAAACGTCCTTGTATGATTCTAAAAAGTCTTAACATGGGGATAGTTTTTAGCAAAGACGGGGAGTCATAAACAATTTTTACTATCATTTTATGATCCATTCGAGCAAAAGAAAATTTGATGGGTATAGTCGTCGTATCGTATACCTACTTTATCTATTTACGTGTGTGTAACGTTGTTGTATTTGTTCCAGTGACGGACGCGCTGCGCCCACGGCTGCCCCGCGCCCCGCCGTCCCTGCCCCAGTGTGTGCGCGCAGTGCTCCGGACGCTCTCAGAACTGCCGCCTCCGATTCGGTACTTTTGTATCACGGTTGTTTTCGGGTGAGAATCCTGCCAAACATCGCCCGAACGCGATGAACGAATGCCGCCGTGTAGTGCTCACCCCGAACTTTTTAGTCGGCACTGTTTTAAGTGCTTGTATATCGGGCTGTGTGAAGCTTACCTAGGGTTGGATTAGCTTTAGCCCTTGTTACATATCCACCCGAGCGTGCGGGCGGCGCGCCCCGCCCCGCTTCCAGCCGCCCCGGGTCGACGGCCGGCCCGCGACCCTTCGCAATATATCACTATTTAAATCGAATTCGAATGCTAATAATCATTACTGTGTAGATAATCAATAATCAAAACACCGAACAGTGATTTATTTATTTGTATCAAGCGGTATACTTGTGTATGTTAATGTTATTATTGTTGTTTCGTTCGCGGTGGCCGCGGGCAGTGGAGGATCCGGCCTCCCCCGCCACCTCCGGCCGCCCTCCACCAACCATGCGCGTCCGACGCCGCTCATTGTCATTTATTTGTGAATCAGTATGAATCTAGTCATGTTTGTTACAATTTAAAATATTTTATAAATGTTGATTAATATACGACATTCCTATTTCCAAACGACTTTCATTTCTTCCCCCGCACCAGGCCCGTCATTCTCACTTTCATAAATATCAATCCGTCGAGGAAACGCGGATCAATAATTTTGCGGGACCTTAATTTAAAATTGTTATTTTTGCTCAAGATTTTGCAAAATTACTACATATTAATTCAACAAATGAGTAAAGACGGGCTTTATTAGCCAAGAAATACAAATATTTTAATGTTGGTTGTATCAGCCAAAAAATGAGGCAACCCTTTCTACACACGAAGAAACGCTGCCTTAAATTACATTTAATGTTAATAGATGGTGCCACAATTTGGAGTCGTCGAAATTCTGCGGTTACTTAGTATCATAATGACCTCTTGCTTCTGAGATATTTGAATCTGTCTCAAATGAAAGCTTAGTTCTTATAACAACTTTCAAAAGTAATCATTTTAATTGCATTGTATATTACAGGAAACTGTAACTGCGTTCGAATTACAGGAAACTGCAAATGCGAGTAGCTAACGTTAATAACTCTGTTTAAAGTGAAGTAAAGTTGGTTTCTTTGATGTTTAGTTATTAAATTGATTTTAAATTATTAATTGCGATACTAATAATTAAATTATTTAATTGTTTTTATCTTGAAGTAGCCTAATTTTATGTCATACTCTGGTAAATTAATTGGCGGGTTTAAATTAACATTTCTTTGCTATCAAATCATTACTTCATTTCTTAATTATTTATTTATTATTTTATGCATCATTGGGATACTTCAATTTATTTGTTTATTATTTGTTATAATGATTCGTTGGAATATTTCGGCTCCTGATAAATCTCATCCGACACCTCCTCACATTTATGTGATCCTGGTAGGAGGATTCAAAAATCGCAGTAAGTTTCACCAGAATTTTTCCTGCGCCTAATACATCTCATCCAACACCTCCTCGCGTTTATGTGATCCTGGTAGGAGGATTCAAAAATTGCAGTAAATTTCGCCGGAATTTTTGCTGCGCCTAATACATCTCATCTGACACCTCCTCGCGTTTATGTGATCCTGGTAGCAAGATTTAAAAATCACAGTAAAATATTGCCGGTATTTTTCCCCTCATTTGACACCTCCTCCCGTTTCTGTGATCCTGGTACGAAGATTCAAGAATCGCAGTAAAATTTCGCCGGAACTTTTGCTGCGCCTAATACCCTCATCCCACACCTCCTCGCGTTTATGTGATCCTGGTAGGAAGATTCAAAAATCGCAGTAAATTTCAGCGTAATCTTCCCGCGCCTGATACATCTCATCCGACACCTCCTCGTGTTTATGTGATCCTGGTACGAAGAGTCAAAAATCGCAGTAAATTTCGTCTGAATTTTTCCGCGCCTGATACATCTCATCTGACACCTCCTCGCGTTTATGTGATCCTGGTAGCAAGATTTAAAAATCACAGTAAAATATTGCCGGTATTTTTCCCCTCATTTGACACCTCCTCCCGTTTCTGTGATCCTGGTACGAAGATTCAAGAATCGCAGTAAAATTTCGCCGGAACTTTTGCTGCGCCTAATATATCTCATCTGACACCTCCTCGCGTTTATGTGATCTTGGTAGTAAGATTTAAAAATCGCAATAAAATTTCGCCGGAACTTTCCTGCGCCTAATACCCTCATCCCACACCTCCTCGCGTTTATGTGATCCTGGTAGGAAGATTCAAAAATCGCAGTAAATTTCAGCGTAATTTTCCCGCGCCTGATACATCTCATCCGACACCTCCTCGTGTTTATGTGATCCTGGTACGAAGAGTCAAAAATCGCAGTAAATTTCGTCGGAATTTTTCCGCGCCTGATACATCTCATTCGACACCTCCTCGCGTTTATGTGATCCTGGTAGGAGGACTCAAAAATCGCAGTAAATTTCATTGGAATTTTTCCTGCGCCTAATACATCTCATGCGACACCTCCTCGCGTTTATGTGATCCTGGTAGGAGGATTCAAAAATTGCAGTAAATTTCGTCGGAATTTTTCCGCGCCTGATACATCTCATTCGACACCTCCTCGCGTTTATGTAGTCCTGATAGGGAGATTCAAAAAATATTTTATTTCGCCATGTACCGAGTATTCCTCCGGCAATTATAGTTTCCTGTAATTTTTGCAGAAATCTACTGTACCTGTAATCTTAGTATCAGTACAGAAATCTGTAATTGTGAATACCAACAACTTTAACATTTGCCGTTAGATGGCGACTAGTTTTTCAAATTAAAAATTACGTTTTCAATTAAGTTTAACATTAAAAGAAACTGTTCCACTTCGATCAACAAATAGGGAACAATTGCCGAATTTTATATACAGTGAGAATTTTTTAACGTAGAACATACATGTGCTGAATTTTTTAAAATCGAACATAGGCCGAAAAGTACGTGATAACCATGGATATGGTTAACATTAATTGTCATTATTTTTCTTTCACACATTTGACAATATTCAACGAATGAAAGGATACAAATCTACAACTGGTATCAAGCAGGATTCAGTTTAAGGCAATTAACAATTTTTATGACCGTTTGGATATGTTCTCAAACTTCCAGAAAACTGATTAATGATTCTTTTTAACTATTTCGGAAAAAGAGCTTCAGTACTAGACAAACAAGTACGAATGGTATCCATAGTAACGAAGCCCACATACATATTAAGCGTGATTAAGCCTATGTTCGATTTTAAAAAACTCACCTTCAATATTGCAGCAAGGATGCATATGTTCTACGCTAAAAAATTCTCACTGTATTCTAAGTCTTACTTCTCGGCTGAAATTTATCAAATTAACTTCATCGTAGTTACATATTTTGATATATTAACTTGTAGAGGATAAAGAACAATCAAAACACCAAGTTATTTACAACAATTTTAATTTAGAAAAAATCAGACGTTTTCATTTACACAAACACTTAAAATCATAAACTGTTTTAAATTAAATATCGGCCGATTTATTTTTATCAACCCTTCCCATATTGAAATTCAAAAAGCATGCCTTAACTGAAAATTAAGTCCTCGTATCAGGGGTGTTTTTTTACTGCATCTTATACCTTCAGCGCTGAACGTTGATGGCGTCAGGCTGCAGCTTTTAAAATGACAATTTCCATTTATTCTTTCAATGGCTAAAAAAAACACCTAAAATCGGTAGGAGATAAAACTTGGGCAAAATTGCTGATTAAAGAACTTGACATAAAAAAACGCATCGTGGCAATAAACTAGTCCACCTTAAAATGTAAAAAAACGCTTTTGGTTTAATCGCTGTAACGGATGACTTAATCCCGAATAAAAAAACGAGCCCATCTCTTGAGATGAATTTACAGTAAAGCTAAGACATGCCATCCAAATTTCATGGAAAGATTGCAGGATTTTAAAATCAGTCAGTACCTTACTTTAATTAAAATTATAAAATTATTACTTAATATCTTGCTAAGTCATTGAATACCCCCTAGTTAATTTCAAATAGATTACAATTTTAAAATCATTAATTAAACATTGAGCTTTTTTTTAACAAATCATTTCAGTTTACGAAAAATCATACATTTATTTTGTTGCATGTTTCTAAATAACTTTTAAAATCATAGATTACACTCAGATACTGAGCGATGAAACTTAATGGAGTGTTATGGTAAATGCCCCTCTCATACTAACTCCTGGCTTACGTATTACTAAGCACCTTTCTTCACCATTGTAAGAAGTTTCCAGTGATAAAGTTCCTAAACCTGCAACGAAATATGATATACTTTGTGCATAAAATGTGACAAGCACACATACTTTTGCTTTGAAGATCTGCTCGCGTGATACCTGTGGGAGCACCTAATATGACAACTCTCTCCAGCCATTCTTTAGTGGGATAATCTGCATCTTTATCTATAAAACTACAAACGAATAATGCACACAAATTTACAGTAAAATAAAACAATTACTTACCTGCTTGTAAGAACATTATTTTTAAAATCAAATTGTATGTATAGGTATTGCTTATTTTTATACTGAAAACTTTGAGTGTCATCAATGTAAAGAGTACCAGTTGCAGTTTTCTAAAATAAAAAAAAATTTACTATATTATAAATGGGATCCGACAATAATTTGACTTACATTTTCATCTAAAACCACAAATAATGTAAACGGATCATCGTGCATGAGACTTGAAGCTCTACGAGGTCTGTCTTTTCTTGGTATTATACTGCCACCTCTATAAAAAACTGGAACCTAGAAAATATCATACAATTACGACATGAGGTTGCTTTGAAGGTGAATAAATACCTTATCTAAAGTAACAGGCAAATTAACAAAACCAGTTCCAGCATACGGCCTATAATCTTCGATGTCATACCAAAGCTGTGAAGCACCTCCAGGGAAATATATACTGACGGTTGCCACACGAGCTTCCGTCACAGGTCTCACCAGTACAGAAGAACCTAGAATTAATGCTCAAAATGAATCGAAACCACTCTTTAATAAGGGTAATTTAAACAACCCACCTACAAGTAAATGATCGTCTATGTCCAAAACATTTGCATCTTTGGGATAATGATAAATTAGAGGGCGAATTACGGGATCTGATGTGCGAGCATGCTCCCAAAATAGAGTATACCATAAAGGAAGATGGGAATACCTTTGCCGCAAGGCATTTCTGATACGTGTTTGAATATCGTGAGAGTACAAGTAAGGCTCACGTCTTTTCGTATCAATGTGTGCATGAGCTCTGTAGAAGGGTAACCAAGCACCTGTCTGCAATTAATTTATAGTTAACGAATCAAATTCTTCAGTAACAGAATTCACTTACTTGATACCATCGTGCCAATAATTCCGGCTCTGGGTTACGGAAGAACCCCCCAATATCAGCACCACAAAAACTAATACCCGCAACCGCCTCAGACAAACACATTGGTATACTTGCAGCAAGGTGAGACCATTCTGCAGTATTATCTCCAGTCCACAAAGCAGCAAATCTTTGAGATCCAGCGAAATGGGCTCTCGTTAAGATAAACGGTCGAAGATTGCTCGACCTTTTTAATAATCCTTCAAATGTTGTTTTAGTCTAGGAGCAAGCATACACATGAAAATCTATGTAATAAAACAAAATATGGAGGAGGTTCAACTCACATAATAGAGACCATATAAATTATGGACGTGGCGGTGCTCCCAATTTCCGTAATGAACACAGTCTTTGGGCATTGTCACTTCAGGCCCATTGAAAACTGAAGGCTCATTCATATCATTCCAAATGTACAGAGTCTCTGTGGAACCTTTAAATTTGTCTAATGCATACAATCCTGAATAGTATTCAGTCACTTTCGGGTCAAAGAAGTCGGGATAACTACTTGAGCCAGGCCAACACCATCCTAAATTTTAAAACATTGTCTTTAAAACTGAATGGTTTAAGACCCATAGAGGTCTTAAAATACATTTTAAATACGCATTCAGCAAGTAAAGATACCTTCATAAACACTGCCGTCCTTATTTTTCACATAATAGCCGTTACTAAGTGCGTCTTCATGCAGGAAATATCCGCCTTCTCGCTTGACATGTGGATCTATGATTGTAATGAGCTTACGCCCTGTGACTGACAAGTTGTGTTGCATTGCTTCGGGATGAGCAAATCTGATAGGGTCCCACGTGAAGTATTTCTTGCCATCTGTGTACTCTATGTCCAGCCACAGGGCATCCACAGGAATATCATTGGTATCAAAATTTTCTACCACTGATTTTACGTCATCTTCATCATTATAGTTCCACCTGCATTGGTGATATCCCAAAGTATAATACTAAAATTTAAAAATTAAATCAAGCCACACGCTCAAAGAAATTTACAAAAATTCAGTTTTCAAATTCAGATTTGGGTATCGCACGACTCTTACTTGTGGCAAAGGAGCAACTCCAGTTAATGCTGCATACTGCCTAATGGTATCCTTCAACGTAGGTCCCATAAACACAAATAAATCAATAATACCGCTTTCACTCATAAAGTGTGCATCAACACGATTTTCAGCCTTGTTGCCAGAAACTAAGTTAACTAAAGAAGACACGACATTAACATCCTTACTGTTGTTTATATCCACCCAGGTTTCTGCTGCGTTTTGCCAGTATACACCGACAGTACGACCCAGCCTAGAATTATCATGTGATAAGAATTCAACCGACAAAAAAAAAATTACCCTTGTGCATAAAGTACAGGTACACTCCCATAAAGAGCCATAGTAGAATCCAAATCATATTCAAACACGTCCAAATTATACAACCGATATGGATCTAACCCTCCTTCACCCGTTGTTCTCAACGCAAGCCTATCAGCATGTTCAGGCAAGCCATAAGCTCTCTGTGCGTCTATGAAGGTAATATCCAAGCCAACTGCTTCAGGACCACGTGGTTTGCTGTCATGATGAGACTTGAAGTTTTCTTCCCAAGCCCCAGGATCCTCCTGTAAAGTATGCAACGTACGATTTCACGATTTAGTTGTTCAAAAAAGTATGTTTCACCTTAGTTTGTTCATTTTCTCCTTCTCTGGAAACAAACAAAAACATCTTAAAACAATTTGCTTTTTGAAGTTCTGAATAGTTACCCTTCTTGTGGCTTAACTCGCAGGTGTTCAAATGTGAATAGGTCTCTAGAATTAACGACTGCAACCAAGGCGTCATCCTGATAAAACTGTACTTTAAATGGTGATGCGTTAATGACTACTTTGTTATTTCCAGAACGCACAGATATGAGGTCTTTATTACGTTCCAATACTTCTAATCTGCAATTAAGAAAACGATCTTGTTTACAAAAATTAAATGTACATACAAATGCGCATAGATAGATGCTTCAATAGATGCATCAGGTGAGTCGCTTTTTTTTATAATAAACTGATCAACTCAACACCTAGACCATATTTCCTTCTCGATTAACAAATTGGTTCTCTTGAGAAGCGATTGTCATAGCTGATCATGCGTAATTATTAATTATCTTATAAATGGCGTAAGGAATTCCGGTTAATTATTACTCTTTAATTATTAGTTGTTAATGACTGTATAAGAATTTAACATATCGCACATCTGCTGCAAGAGTGTCAATTCAAAACTGCAAAATTTAGATTTCATACAAAAACTATTTCGTTTTTTCCATCAAAATTCTAAATTTGAAGCAAGATTGTTTTAGTAATCATATCTTCAACTTCTTTAGATTAATATCGCATTTATTATGGTATTTTTAATATGATTTGTTTCGTATTTCAATTTTTTTTGGAAGCCGACATTTATTAAAAATTAAATTGCAGACGATGGCGATGTGCGTTTGAAACTAATTTTTGTAAAACATTTGTTGCAAGTCTGTTTTGTTTTATGTGGGGACTTACTAAACAGCAAACTGGTTGCTATTTGTTATTTCTCATACCATGGACGCCTATATTAATAAAGGACTATGTAATGTATGTTGTCCTTTATCTGGACCTGGACTTGGTTGGCCACGTTCTCAGTTCCAAGCCATTTTCCTGTTCTGAAGAGGAAGTCACGCTAGAGTGACCTATTACTATCTTCAGAGACTTGATTAATAATAATTAATACATATAATAAATAGCATAATTATTATTTTTCAAGTTTCACAAGAAGGTTTATTGTAACTCGCTACGCTTCGCTCGTCGTACCCCAACAGTGTTACAATGCTCCTTGTGAAACGTGTAAAATATACTATTTTTTCTACTTTGCGTCACTTATTGAACAAAATATGAAAAATACTGTCAAAAATTGGATCTCCTTAGTACATAGAGAATTTTAGTTGTAATGCGTGGCAACACTGACAACCGCTGACAACCCTTCGTTTTAAGCATAGAATAGTTTTAAGCAAAAATCAAATTGACAAGTTATTAATTTTTCTTCTCCAGCTTCATTGTCAGTATTCTGTTACATAACAAATAAATAATGAAGTATTTTGTAAATTTTATTAAAGGTCTTCAATTAAAAATTTCACCAAAAACAGCTTCACAATGAGCTCCGTTGTGAAACTGTTTTTGGTGTCACAATGAGCTCATTGTGAACGCAAAGTAGAAAAAAAATTATTTCAGTTGATTCTGTCATTTTGTGGTGACATCTGTCATAAAATAATTAGCAATGAAAAAGACACTGCTTTTGGCAATTTGTGGAAAACGAAGAACAAATAATCGTAACCGTAGCTTTTGTTTATTGTACCATCGATCCATTTTGTTTTTTTATTTGTTTTTTGCTTTTCCGAGGAAGAAAACGATTATTTTGATTTATTTCACATATTTGTGTCTTGTTACTTTCTTATGAAGAAAAAAGTAGACATCCGATTGGAATTCTTTTTTTAACAAAAACCATCAACTCAGATATTCTTTTGCAATTTTATACTTAGGCCAGTGTTGCCAATTCATGCTTAAAGCTCAATTTAAACGTTGTGATTTTTCTTAGATATATTTTTTCACGGCGCAATTTTACAAAATGTCAACGCGTAATGTGTCAATGAGAAAAATAATTGCATATTACACATTGACATTTTGTGAAATTGCGCCGCGAAAAAAATATTTCTTAAAAAAATCAGAACGTCTAAATTGAACTTAAGTAGAATATTTAATGTATTCAAAGAAGTGAAATAATTGCGCTGCAGCACAACTATTTTCCGACTTATAATTCGTGTCGTGAAAGCAAATAGCAACAATACCGCTGCCTCATAAGCTAACACGCACGAGATGGCAGTCGAAGCGGACAAAACGTGTCATCGCAAACATGTAAATGTTGGTTGCGAGTCGTCAGGATCGCAATGGGGCCCCCGAGCAATGGAGTTCTCGAGCTACTGTTCTGCTGATGAGGCCCCAATTAGGGCCGAAATAGCTATACAGAATATGCTCGGGGGCCCCATTGCGATCCTGACGACTCGCAACCAACATTTACGTATTCAAAGAAAGCGAAAACATAATTTGATTTTCTCGGCATTTGTTTCTAGTGAAATTCTTAGTGAATTATTTTCTGCTTCTAGTGACTATGTAAATGTTGAGACTTTATACGAACGTCTATTGGCAACACTGTTAACGACGTAGATATTTTTGTCTTTTAAGCCTAGTCCACAATTGCCCGGGAACGAAAACGAGAACGGGAACGTTAAAAAAGTTAAATCATTTCATAATCGTACAAGTGTCCACAATGCATCGGTAAATACGCTTGTGGACACTTGTACGATTATGAAATGATTTAACTTTTTTAACGTTCCCGTTCTCGTTTTCGTTCCCGGGCAATTGTGGACTAGCCTTTAGACTGTTCACGATCAGTGTTGCCAAAAGTATTCCATTCGGAGTAGATTTACTCCATTCAGCAAAATTATACACGTCCACTCCATAAGGATGCTTTTTTCCTCCTATTTATTCAATAAACTAAAAAAAAATTCTGTTGTGATTTTCATGTATAACGATAACAATGCATAAATATCAAAAAATGTATATTTTTGTTAGTGACCGGTGGTAGAGATATGTAAACAGTGTTGTAGAAATGTGTCCTTGGTTGGACTCCTTAAGTGGTGAACCACCCAAGTCGCATATCGCAATTCTCATCTCATCATGCCTCCATCGTTCCATCCATGATGATTTCGTTGTTCTTTGTTTAATTTGAGTGGTTTGATTTTGAATTAATTCGAATTTGTTCATTTATTTTATATTCGGTTTATTTTGTTTAAATACTAGAATATGGACAGGTAAGTAATTTTGAGTTTTGTTTAAACAGTGGGGATAAATTTGAATTTCAAGGTTCATTATAAGACAACTTCAGTAACCACAATTACCGCAGCAAATAACTAATGGGGAAGCATCTACCTCAAATAACTAATGGGGAAGCATCTACCTCATCCTTATATTTGCAGGAAAATAAGACAAAAGACAAAAAAATTCTAGGACTAAAGCAACTAATTGAACAAAAAATCAGTTACTTACTATGTTGAAGGAACATTTAAGTATAAATTACTTATACAGTTTAATCATTGATAAGACGACTGACATTGCGACACATAAATACACATAAATCCTTAACAATGATAAAAAGGGTTTTGATAATATTGAAATAAAGGATAGATATCTTGGGTTACTGAAAGTTGAAGGTGCTACGGCAGATGACTGATTGAGAAACTGTGAATACCTGTACATCTAAGGGCGGATTGTATAAAGGCTGTTACGGCCGTTGTTAGCTAACCACATTGTTAAACACTTTGATTGGTTACAACTTTGACAAATTCAAAAAATTGAATCAATCACATCAATTAACAACGTGATTAGGTAGCACTAAGGTTAACAATGCTTTATACAACCTGCCCATAGTATTGTAGAAAAATTTTGTGCAAATCGGTTTTGATTACAGCAGATTCCCCCAGCATGCTCTGTACAGCTGTTTCAGGCCTAGTTGGGCCTATATATTTAACAGAATTCTTTTTTATTTTTCCTTATATTGTTACAGACTGTTATTTTTTATTCTTCATAAACATTTACTCACGTATATTTTAGTGTTTTTTCTAATTGTTTATTGACAAATGACAGCTACTCTGGCGCCATCTATTTCTACTCCCATATCTGAGAACTACTATGATTATATATTAAGCAATGGCAACACTGTAACACTGTTCACAACTAGGCCCACAGGTTTATCAAGTAGCAGATTCTCTGTAGAGAAAGAGGAATTGATATTAACTTAAGAGTGAGATGGTATATACACCCATTTCAAAAGCATTGTTCATTCTAAGTCACGTGAACTAGGCTTTGAGTGGCATCCTTGTCGCATACATGAGCTAAAATTACTCACAGACATTCGCTATTTCACTCACATGCTGATATCAACCGGGAATGCAGGAATCATAAGGCACTACATCTTACCAGATCATTGATTAGGCCATAGTCACAGTATAAGAATCACACAGTAGCGTCACTCGAGTATAACTGTCACATTTGTTCTTTTGTTTGATATCTACCCAGCTGTAAATTACATTGCATTTCCATAAGGGTATCAAAGAGAGTGGCCGCTTTTTTTAACACTGACGTTTAAGTGACACTACTGGGTAATTACTTATACTGTGCCATAGTCATATGTGTGCCACAATACAATGTTGGTGATTTTAGTACAATTTAATTTGAAATTTTGGTACCTATAATTAAAATTCTTTCAATAACAACCCTGACCAGATAAAAATTTGTTCGTGGTGCCTTTGTCGGTACTTTATCACATTTACTGGCTTTGTATTGGCATTGGTAAAATTTACAGTATTGGCTCTTTCAATTTATTCACCCTGTTTGTTAAATTGTCGTTAATATACACAAATCCAATAAACCAAATATATTGTGCAATCGACTTACTTTGCAACTTGTGGTTCCTCAACCAAGGCCCCTTCAACTCGATACCTAGGATACAGCGGCTTCACCTCGTCCACGATAATACGGAAAGTCCCACCCACGATTGCGGTTAAACTAAATTTCAAAGTGACTTCGGCCCTCTTGTTTATCAAGTCCGTTTCAACAGAATTCTCAGTAACTTGAAGCGACTCTAAATTTAACTGGTACTTTGTGTCATCCGGCGAAGTTTTTCTGAGTCGCCTGGAAGTAAACATGTAGGAAAGAAAACCGAGTAATAGCTTAAAAACAAAAAAGAAATTACCTGCAAAAGCTGCTTTGTTCGCATGATTTGAAGTTGTTCTTATCAACGGCCGAAGTGAAGGCCATGAAATAGAGGCAGTATACTGTAAACCTGGAAAAAAATTACTTGTTCTTTGTGATACATGAACATGCGGCATGACGATTTTGTAAGAAAAGTACAGATACAAAATCAAAACATAATATAACCTCAACAAGCAAAGATATTTTTGAATCGTTTAGACCTAACAATTTGTGTTAAATTGCTTAAGAAACTAATTAAATTTATCAAAATAGAAAGAACACTTACCTCATCAACAACGCCATGTTGGCAACTGCAGTAATCGTAATGCGCAATAACCGATTTAAAAATTTTAATCATTTAAAACTATTAATATTAATTTTACTGAAGTTACCATAAATCTACATTATCAGACGGTAATATTTCTGCAATTTTATTTATTTTTAGGCAAACGTAAATTTATTAATTTTTATTCTGAATAAATTCATAATTTTTCATTTGACAAGGCAAACATTACACATCCAAAAATCCCTAAATTCGGATGTATTTCTGACGTGGACCAGTGTTGCCACCATTGATTCTATTACATCGAAGGAACCATCGATTATTATTAAAACACCCATTAACTAATTATTTTAATTTGACATTTGATTATTAACGTGTTTATTCTTAAAAACATAAAAAAGTAAACTATTAAAGCATCCCTTACCATAAAATTCTGTAAAACAAATTGAAAGTATTGTAAAAATGGCCTTTCCAAAACCGTAAGTTTTTTTTCTATTACTTTATTAAACTCTTTGTAAATAATAAAATATAAAGAATAAGTACGAGTTACATTTGAAACTGCACTTATATACTAGTAAAACCGAACGAATAAAGCTCAGTCATTTGTATAAAACCTAAGGAGTAATTCGTTTTGGATCACGTGGGAACATGGCAGTTTTTCGAATATTGTCAAGACCCAAATAAAGCATGACCACCCTCTCCAAACCAATACCCCCACCAGCATGTGGAGGACAACCATACTTGAACGCATCTATGTAAGATGCTATCTTGCTCAGGTCTAATAAAGAAAATGCATACATTTCAGTCTTTTCTTTCTTTCGAACTTACCTATGCCGTGATGTTTTGCCCTTTCTGTTAACAACTGGGGGTCGTGAATACGTTGCGCACCGCTCAGGATTTCTTCTCCACGCATGAACATGTCGTATGAGTTTGAGTTCTTTGGATTGTGAGGGTCCGGCATGGTGTAAAACGGACGCACCGCTAACGGATACTTGTCAAGAATGTAAAAGTCAGTGTCGTATTTTGCTTTCACCAAGCGTCCCAACAATTTCTCTGCGGGTGTACTCAAATCATCCTCCGCGCCAATTTCTACACCAGCTTCGGCAAGCATTTGTCTACCTTCTTTGAACTCCAAAATAAGAGGTGGATCCAAAAATGTGAAGGGCTCTACGGCAAACTGTTGACTGACTATTGCAATTTCTCTGCTAAATCTAAAAAAAAATGGAGTATGATCAAGTATACTTTTTCTTAACTTAATTATAACATACTGATCTCTTAAGCCCTTAAAAATCGAAGTGAACATGTCACCGATTGTTAGGACAACTTCGTGGTAGTGATAATTAAATGCCATTTCTAAATCAAGTCCGGTGAATTCTGTGAGGTGGCGATGAGTATTAGAATCTTCCGCTCGAAATACAGCACCAATAGTAAACACCTACATAAAAGTATGTAAAATAAATTAATATAATAATTAAATAACATGTAACTTGCTTTTTCAAAATCAGCAGCGATGGCCATTTGCTTGTAAAGTTGTGGACTTTGAGCTAAATAAGCAGAACCTAAATTACAAGAAAAATTATTTACTATTAGTTTCTTAAGCTTTAGAGACGACTACCTTTAAAGTAACTGACAGTAAATACATTTGCTCCTCCTTCAGATGCCGCTGATATAATCTTTGGTGTGTGTATTTCGGTGAAGCCTCTTTCAGTTAAAGTTTCACGAAACAAGCGGCAAACGCCTGCTTCAAGTCTGAATATTGCTTGGTTCGCTGGAGTACGTAAATCAAGTACGCGATTGTCTAATCGAGTGTCTTGGGCCACACGAATGTTAAGGCCCTCAGTATCCTAAAAAATACTCTGATATTGATACATACAATGTTAAGCTGTGCTACTATTGAATTATTTAATATGATAAAAAGAAACTAATTGCACGATTCTATTAAATTTACACTATTGCTTACTTCTGGTTTTTCTGGTCTGCTTGCATCTTCTATTTGTAAAGGTAATTGAGGAGCTGAGGGTGAAACGACCCAAATTTCTGAAGCAACCAATTCTATATCCTGTTGAGTACACCCCGCAACACTACCGCTTACTTCTGCAACCACCGCATGCACATCTATAATGCTTTCTTTTGTAATACTAAAAAGAAGTTCTCGCAATTATCTTCATCAATATTTTATAAGTGATACTTACTTGCTGGCAAATTTAACCATGAGCTTAGAAACAGTTTCAGAAACATTGATGATAACTTGTGCTGTAAATTCTCTCTGCCTCAAAACAATGAAACACTGCTTTCCTCTGGCACGGACGGCATGAAGTCTAGCTCTGACCCACACTTCTTCGCCAGAGGCGTCTTTGTTAAGATCTTTGATGTAGGTGAATGTTCGTTGTATTGCTGTAGAATCTGATCTGATCAGGGGCAGAGTACCATATTTTCCTTCAGCAACATCCACTAAAATACAATAACAAAAGGTATTATAAGCAATTTAAGCATTGGGTTGCCCAAGTTTTTAACAAAACTTGTATTTCTTATTGATGATTGATAAATCTGTCCTCAATAATTTTCAAGGTGACAAATTAAAAATTTAAATTTTTCATAATTAATTAAATACATGAGTTTGAGTCAAACTACATACAATTAGGGCTCATTTATCCAATGTATTTTGTAGATACTTACTTTCATTAGACGTAGATTTCTGTCCCTGCTCAGAGTCAGCCTTGCGTTCTTGTCTCTTTGCGAGTTTCTCAGCTTTCTTGGCTTCTTTCTTCGATGCTTTTTTGCTTTCACCTGCCTCAGCTACTTCTGGAGGTTTATTCTCAACCATTTTCTGCAAAAATATAATAGCGTTTCAATTGACTGCATTTTCTTCATTCATTCATTCATTCTGCATTCTTCATCTCCTTTTATTACATGAGGTTAAAGCAAGATGCGAATACTCTGAGTGCAACCAATGCAAGTGAGTCAAAAACGTTATAAGATTACGGCAAGTTGCATCAGGAAAGATTATAAATAAAAAAAAATTTACTATCTTCTTATTTGCAATTTAGAAAATCAATTGGAAATTAAATTCGTGTTAATAATAACAATACCTTATATCAATTAACTTAAATCTTTAAAAAACGTGTCACACACTACAAATAGACCACACAAGCAATTTCTTGGTTAGGTCACCTCCTAAGTGACATATCAGTATCGCCAACATTAACATAACCGATGTTGGCAAACTGAGTTGACGCTAGAAATATTACCAGCTACAAATATTTCATAATTAAATACAGGGAAATCGCAAATGATTCCCACTCACGTGACTCCGCCGTATAGGCAACACACTGTACTCTATTGGTAACAATACAGTGCTGTGTGTTAAATCGTTGGAAGATGTAACGCCTGCAATTTACAAAGGCATCGTAATTTACAACAGCATCTGGGAATGGCTTGGTTAAAGTGGTTAAATGTAACAGAACACCTACAGCCACGAAAGTCAATGACAAACACACGCTAATTTGAAACAGCAACCTCACCAAAGATTTATCATAGCAGATTTAGAGAGAGGAATTGATATTGACTTAAGGGTGAGATGGTATATACACCCATTTTAAAAGCATTGTTCATTCTAAGTCACGTGATCTAGGCTTTGAGTGGCATCCTTGTCGCATACATGAGCTAAAATTACTCACAGATATTCGCTATTTCACTCACATGCTGATATCAATCGAGATTGCAGGAAACATAAGGCACTGTGTATGTACATCTTACCAGATCATTGAACTTCACTTTTCTCATTGTTGCCACTTCTAGAAAACAAAACCTAATTCAAATTGGTCACGTGGGTTGAAGTAATTTATGATTTCCCTGTACTATTAAAGTTTTGAATTGTGACTCCAGGGGCCCAATTCTTGAAATCACTCAAAAAATGCCGTATGCGACATACAAAGATATACAAAGACAATACAAAGACATACAAACACTCTCATACAAAACTATACAAATCGACATGATGTCGAATGATTTCAAGAATTGGGCCCCAGTTACAAGAAATAAAATAGTTGAAACCAAGAGGATGGCTCAATCTCTGAAATCCGTCTGCCGCCCGCGTGACGTAGCCAACAAGCCTACCCCCACCGTCGCGTCGAGGAATACGAGGGAGATACGAGAACAGACTAGAGAGCGCGGTCATGAACGCCGCGATGAGAGTTGTTTTCCATTCCCATCGTTTCAACAAGACTGCAGCTTTTATTGCAAAGATAAAATCTTATTTTAAAAAGAAATTTACAATTTGGAAACAAAAATATATTTAATTGGATAAAACAAGGTATTGAAGAACTGGCGAATTCAAAATTTGGTCGCGACATCTAGAGGTATTTTATGGAACTAACGTTTTATCAATGTGCTGTGACCTGGGACAATTAAACGGTGTTTGAAAGAAATTATGCAATTTCTGAAATTTGAAATATGAAAATAATTTGTTAAGAGTTAGAAATTCTCTTTTGTGCAGATTTCAAACAATGTTTGTTTTACGTAAAACGCCATCATCCGGAAATTTAAGTAAGCGAGGCCCGTTAGTGACGTCACGTGTGGAGGGGAATGGGCTTACATTGCAGCATAGGGAATGAGCCACAGTATAAGAATCACACAGTAGCGTCAGTGGAGTATAACTGTCACATTTGTTCTTTTGTTTGATACCTACCCAGCTGTAAATTACATTGCATTTCCATAAGGGTATCAAATAGAATGGCCGCTTTTTTTGACACTGACGTTTAAGTGACGCTACTGGGTAATTACTTATACTGTGAATGAGCCATCAGTTGAAACAATCTGAAAACATAAAATATTTAAAGACATAATCTACCGGGTGGTCCAAAATAATTGAATTAGTGCATCACAAGTACCCATAAAAAATGTACCATCGTAATCATACAAATTGATTACTCATTTATCGTTTTTGAGAAATGTAAACCTAATAATTTCAAATAAAATAAAAATATTTATCTCCAGGGAATGGGCACTTTAAGATTAATAAAATATTTCTCTCA
This sequence comes from Dorcus parallelipipedus, assembly GCA_958336345.1. Taxonomy (NCBI): domain Eukaryota; kingdom Metazoa; phylum Arthropoda; class Insecta; order Coleoptera; family Lucanidae; genus Dorcus; species Dorcus parallelipipedus. The sequence continues at coordinate 20,846,337 of OY284480.1, read as the reverse complement.
TACCCTATAGACTTACAAATTCAATGTGCTTCCTTCAATGTAATAAAATTATTGGGTCGATTCTGCTCACATCTGTAAGGACCATAAGATCTGTAAACCTGTAAGTTAATTAAAAAAAATATACGATTTCTTATAAGTGTGTATCTAAGAGACTTACGAATAATCCCAGAGACTTAGGAGAAATCATATCTTCTAGACAATTTCAAAATTCCTTAATAAATGAGTTACAGGTTTACAGATCCTACAGACTGTAAGAACAGAATCGACCCATATATTACATAAAATGTTTTTATAACATGGAGAAGTACATAATGTATGAATAATGGTAAGGTATTTTCAGTATAATAATCAAACTGTTACTTTAAAATAACTGCATTTAATTTTACACTCAAATTTATGGTTAAATCATAATTACAGGAGTAATATAATACTATGATAGTAGAGTAACAAAACAAATATTAGCACCCTAGAGGTAATGTATAGTAAACAAAACTTGAATTCAACAGAAAGGTGACAACTTAATTTACTGCCATGATGTTACAATACAAAATCATTATGCTGTATCGATAACAATTACTTTGTACACTGATATGTCAATATGGAAAGCAAAAATTTAATTGAAACGTGCACGTTTAAATTTGAAATCATAATAAAAATTTTAATGTTGTACACTGACAGAGTAACAATTATATTTATGAACAATATTTAACAACTTTATCAACGCAATTAGTACTATCAATATACAAATTTACAAAATTTATTTACAAGCAATACTTTTTAAAAATGTAAATTGATTTTTTTAAATTAAGTATTCCAAATTCAAACATCTTCTATAAATTTAATAATAATGCTCCAATTCAGAGAAGATATTTGCAAATAGAATATTATTTTTGCACATGAATGATAAATATATATATTTAAAGCAGATCTGTTTTTTTAAAATTGTTTATATAAATATAATTTCTGTTTGATATTAATTTAATACATTTCTTAATTATTAAAGCTATTCAAATAAGTTTAATGAAAATGAAACACATACACGCATTTGCAATCATCCAGATTTGTTTATACTCGCACTCCTTGGTAACTAAAGTCTCATTACCTGATAAATTTAAATAGGACAAAACATGTAGAAAACATTTAAGAAGGTACATTACGTAAGTCGACCCACGGGACATCATCTTCGAACCTCTCCACACGCACTTTCTGTCTGTAATGATATTCTTTAAGATAACTTTTAAGTGACTTTGGCAACTGCAGTTGGTTGACGTTATCATAGGTAAGGCGACTGACAATTGTTGCTCGGCATAAGTGTTGCAGAGGAAAAACAAAGTTTCTATGTAAAGGCCACGTAAGCATCGGTTCGAAGAACATGCAACTGCTTGGGTCTTTGTAATGCTCGATTAGACCACACACTGTATCAGACGTGTATACACCGGGATCATGTGAATCGAAACTAAACTTGTGATTCCACTGCTCTATTCTTGCGTGCAACGATCGACCGTACTTTCGGAAAGACACACTGAAGAGAAATTCTTCTTGCGCCGAGTCTCTTAATAGAAAGGTACCCTCGCGTTTTCCGTCTAAAAGACGTTCAGCCTCATAACGATCCATTTTTCCTATAAAAAAAAAGCCATTTTACATTCTCCATAAAGTCGTCAGTTTATTCACTTAATTAATCCTTACAAAAGTTGTGACCCAATTAGTTTGGTTAAAACTTCTTGCTTTTAACTTGTGACTCCTTGTTAATTAGTAATTAACCACAGAAATAACCTAGCATATTATAAAGTTCAATTTACTGCTTTCTATTTTTAGATAATGAACTTTAACTAAATTGTTTTGAAGTACAATTAAGTCTATTCAGGGTGTCGTCGTACTTATAATTCCATATAAATGGAAGACTTCATTTACTTGAGAATATTTTTTTTTCGTGAGAGTTGCATTTAATTTTAATTTTAGCTCTTGTCTTTTACGATTTAATTTTATTGAAAGACTTACCCCAATAAAAACTGCAGTTCGTAATGTCTAAAAGATCTGGAACAAGGCAATGTATGAAATCTACTTGGGTGTGACACCCCGTTATAACATCCAAAGGGCAAGATCTGAAAGTAACGTGTGTCTGGAACAATGCTCTCAGTGAGTCCACCGTGAGATCGGGTGGACAAACGAGTTGCAAACGTCGAGGGGCCTGCCCTTCGTTTTCAACGTCTGAACACAGAAGTTGGACTCTCCTCGGAGGTCGAAAACTAGCAGGTGGATCGACGCCCTGCTCGATTTCTCTGGCCCTTTGAATTCGGGCAGCTTCTTCACTGTCTTCGTGAATGACTCTCATCCTGTAACGATGAAACAACATTTTGAACTCAAACTTGTAGCTCACGTATCAGCTTGGCGCAGAATGAATCAAATTGTTTACAATGAAAGAATCTAAGAATGTTATCAGAATTAATAGTTGATACTGAAGTGCAACTAGAGTTTCTAAACAAACAAATAATTTTGGTTTCATGTTTTATAATTAGAGATAAGTATGTGAATAAACTCGTAATAAATATTTACCTGTAATAATTTATTTTATATAATGTACTAGATAGCAGGCTCTAGCTACATTTTAAACCTTAAGAAAACAAGTTTGTTAATAAATTACATAAAATTATCACCTACCGTTTCATACTTATCTGAAAGTATTACGATTTTCAAATCATATTTTTCATTTAATCAATAAAGTGGTATGTTGACATGAAATACTTTAATGAAAATATTTATTTTTGTTTCCTAATTTAATAATAGGACTTTAAAATTTTAAATTCTTGTAAATTTAAAATATATGTGTAATAAAAGTTTAAATATTTGTACTCCCTTCAATCAGTTTTTTATACACCTACATGAAAATGAATTTGTCCAATAAACAACATACCATGGCAAATCAAAAAATGGCGGTGTTAAAATTATATGCGCCCCACTTCTACCAGGGCAAGAACTCTTAACTATCTCCGGCGTCTCTTCCGTGGCCACAGCCGCGTTTCCAGGAGGTGTTTCAGCGTTTACTTCGGCCTCATTGGTGGTATTTTCTACATTCGAAATTACGGGAACATCATTAGAAACGTTCGCCAGTAAATGTTCCTCGTTGGCAGAAACATTTTCATTGGAGTAAACATCCTCCTCGCTCGATCGACGTTCCTCTGTACGCTTGTAGCAAGTGCATTTGCAGCAATTTTTGTTTTCGGTGCGTTCGGTTTTCGACTCTTTCTTCCCGCAGTAGAACTTCAAGCCCCACTTGGGAGACTTTTTCGGGCACGGCGGCGACGAACTCGAATTTCCGCAGGAATCCCCGGAGGAATTCGGGGTTGAGGTTTTCTTCGAGCGCTTCGATTTGAAATGAAGCGACCTGCCTCTTCGCAAATTCAATCCTAATGAAGTCAGACTGATCTTCGTCTTTTTGTCTTTCGGTGAGGACGATTCAGATGTGCTGCTGTCACTCTCTTGTGTAGTTTCTCCTTTGTCACAAGTACACTTATCTCCATTTGCACTCATTATAACATTTGAGGGTAGTAAGTTTGGGTATTGTTTAGGACATAGTATCTGCAAAAAAAATAATTAATATTACATATAATGAACTAAGATGTCAGAGCAAGAATATCAGTAACGAAATTATGAAGATACGAGGGGCAATTGAAATGTTTTAAATACAAACATATTATAAATAGAATATTCAAAGTTCAAAATTTGAAAATTATTATTATTACCTGTTTAGTGTGATTTTGCACAACCATATAACATGTTTTTTTGTTTCAACAAATCTTGCACTGATCGTCTATGAACGGTATTTTAGAATCGTCTGAGAACACTATTCGCATTCAGCCTCGTAATATCGTGCTTTAACGGGTTTGCAAATGAGTACGTACTATACATACGAAACTACCTTGTCGTAAGCACAGTAAATGTTACGTTTACATAATATGTTATGGTTAGTTGAAGGCAACATTGAAAGGAAACAAGATAACAGTTCCATATGAGTAATTAACCTCATGCCGTTACACAAATTAGTTGGGTATTTGTTGCACAAGGTTAAAGTCGTCTCACATATATTAAATAATAATATCGCATATTTCGATCTATTACTTGCACATGCAATGCCTTGAAGCACTCATAATTAACGCAGCATTTCATTGCAGGTATTCGTAAAGAAACTAAAATCAATTCATAAGTAGAGTTGAAACGCAAAATTGTTATCAAAACAGCGTGAACAATTTGGTCGGCATGCCAAAAATGATTGAAATTATGGACTACCTACTACTTCGATAAAATACTATGCAGTAATTTATAGTATGCAAAACGCGAATGGAATTTTAAATTCGTTTAACTGCGTTATACGTTTTGGTACCTACGGTAATTAATACTTCCGTGACCGTACTAAAACATTTCCTTGAGTAAATATAGATACCTTAGCTCATGAATAATTACTTTCTCTTGTTATCAGCGTGAAACTTAAAACAACTCGAGATTCACATTAACATAAAACTATTTGCATTCAATTTAAACTTCCCGGTAGATGATTCAGAATTCCCATAATTAAAAATGAATAAAGGACAGAACCTTGAATGATGTAAATTTACATAAAATTAAACAATTCATTCATTCAAAAGCGAATATTTATAAATGTCTTCATGAAGCCTCCTCCATTTCTAAGGCGAACCTCCGCAGAGAAATGTAATTGTAATTAAAATTTCATAAAAAGTTGAATTAGAAAGTAATCGGTTATCTTCATTAAAAAAAAAATGTAGGTTAATGTTCGCAACAACATTCCAACTAAACCATCTGCAGAATCCGCAAGATGAAAAACAACTTATTTGTGTAAAATGGGAGACCAAAAATAAACGACGAGTCAGAAATTTGACCTAACAAATAAATACATGCCGGCCTCGTAAATATGGCTCGCTATCTTCCAGCCAGTACAAGTAAACATTTAAATTATACAATTATTGCGTTGTCATAATATTAAATGTTAATTGCTTAAAGACCACACACACTAGAAATCGCTGGTTTCAAAAAGCTTTGATTTTATTCGATTGTGCTTCCCTTGCTTGTTCGTCGAAAAACAAATTTAAAAGGTTTGTTTACAATAACAGGTTAGTCATTTTTCGTGGAACGTCATTCAATAATAAACATTTTAATGTATTTATACTTCACACATACGCTCTGCAAAAGTTATTCAACTTTGAATCTATTTAATATATATACAATGTACTGTGTGTTGCTGACCACCATAACGAAAAAAATATATATACATATTTAGGTGATGTGATTCTTTTTGTCTGATCCTGTATAATTAAGTTTTATTAACCGCCGCACATACTGATATCATTGTAGAAATAGTACTCAAGGTTTCGTCATAAATAAATGATTTAACATTGCCATCTTAGAGTATGTATTTAGTTTGTAGTAAATGTTCCGTAAACATTTCTAAGAACTTGAAACTTTCCAATCGATTTTTCTACTGTCTTTAAAGGACTTTCATGTTGTACCATTAATACATATAAAGAAGACTTTAAAAAAATACTTATTAAATTTTTCGATTATTAAGAAACACATTTTTTAATTTTCTAAATTCAAAATGATTTTAAGATTACAGATTTTTTATTGTACATCTTAATCAATTACTCCTACATTTTAAATTAGGGGTTCTCAACGAAATCGATTTCGACCTCTTAAGAGTCGATGAAAAGGTGAAAAGGGTGGAAAAACATGTAGGGGTGGATTAAAGGTCTATGAACCACATATTAGAAGTTTTGAAATGAGATCTACGTACAGTGATCAAAGTAATTTTACCTCTGGTTGGTTATACCTCGAAAACGTCGCACTAATTCCGTGCACAAGTTTTATTTTTAAAGCCCACTAGCGATAAAATTACTTTGATCATTCAATATGTAGCATTATTCTATTTATTTCTTTATGTGTACATTATAAAGAGTCAATTCTGCCTCTAAAAGTCCTGTTTGAACAAAAAAATATAACTTTCACATAAATAGTAGTAAACATTTACTATAAAAAATTTATTGATTAGTTGGTTACTTACATAATTTATTTTCAAAAATTACTAAAAACTTCCTTTGTCGAGTTTTAGGAAAAAATGTAAAATGCTATCTTCAATATTAAATATTTCAGCGACTTAAATACCGTGTGATTTTTAATTATTCAGCATAGGGTCAAGTGCTATTTTCTAACTTGTAGATTTATTAAGAGAATATAAAAGTATGAAATTGTTGCTGCAAATTTTGTACTGTCCATGAGGTATTTTCGAAATGGGTATGAAAACATATGAATTAAATTTCATATTTTGTTGTACAACTTTCCATGTAACTGCAAAATAAATTGCAGTTTCAGCTTTATATTGATTTTGCACAGAGCAAATAGATCACAGATCATAATGCCCTTTTCGTTTTATTTTCCCACTAATTAGTTTTTTTTTAATAGTAATTAGAATTTTTGGGAAAAAGTGAAACAACATTTAGGGAAAAAGTGAAATAGCTTGTGGGAAAATATGAAACAATTTTATGCAGGTTTGTGCAAGATTCAACGGGACTTTGTGCTACGTGCTTTGAAAATGCAAGGAAATAAGTTAGCTGGATGTGTGATTTCGGCCAAGAAACTTCTTGAAGATCAGTGACAGTTTCGGTTAAAAATTAACAATGCCAAGAAATTATATAAAATTATAACCTGTGTCCAACAATTCTTGTAATCCTGGGTGGCTGTAGAGTCAAACATTTTTAACTAATTATTGTTTCAAATGGCATTAAAACATTAAATACGTAAAGAAACATTTATTTGTTGTCTAACAGTCAATATTTGAAACTTCAATTCAACGATGCGAAGTAAAAATTGGCATTTATGTGTGATATCACAGCCCCCCAGGACTACAATAATTGTTGGACGTATGATATTAATATTATGGTAGTTTTGATGTATCTTTATTATTTGTAACAAAATAATAAACTTTTAGCGAGCTTAATAAAGTCTTACTGAAATTCTTTATTTCATTGACATGCGTTTTGACGTTAATTTTAAAAAGTAAAACACGCCGCACATGTTTTCTATACAGTTTTTCTCGCTCGTTTAATTTTTGCCCTGCAAATGTCAATATCACGTGTATTTGGGAGTTTTTAGGTTGTATCTCATTTTCCCATCTTTGTTTCATTTTTTCCCAAAATCGAGGTTAAAAATGAAACGCTCTTTTTATTTATTTTTACTAAATGTATATCTAATTTAAACAAAAAACATGCATAATCGACACGTAAAACTGCATCTAGTAGGGAAATCAGATATTTCAATTTGTGTTTTTAAGTGCCCTAAAAATCGAAAGTTGGATATTTTGTAGCATATTTACCCCACTTGACCCTACTTTGAATTTGGCGCCATAGTTTTTAGTGTATTTCACGAAAAAATATTGATTATTAGTTACAGTATAAGAATCTACATTGTAGCAGCGCCATTCGAGTATAACTGTCACATTTGTCATTTTGATTGATACCTACCGATTTGCAAATTATATTACATTTTCATAAGGGCATCAAACAGTATGGCCGCGTTTTTTGACATTGACGTTTAAGTGACGCAGCTGCATAATTACTTATAGCGTTTTTCACTGGGACTAAATTGTGCACTAAGTGCGCACTCAGTGTATCTCCATCTCGTTTCGTTATATAAGGTTAAAACAAGATGAGAATATTCTGAATGCGCACTCAGTGCACAATTTAGTCCCAGTGAAAAACGCTATTATATTGTGATTCACTGTTAAATTTCAAGGTCTACGCGTTATTTTGTTTTTTCGCAGTCGCATTTTTAATGTTTTACTTCTTTTATTTTACTATTACTATGTACAAAGAGGTCAAGAATCACTGTTTGAATTGGCAGTGCTGAATTTTATTTTTAAATGGTACAACTGGAGTAGTAACTTCCGGTTGCTGATGGTTTGCCATTGACAGCCGTCACTTTACAAGCGTCATTTCACATTTCATATTCAAATTAAAACGCTCATTTTTATTCACATAAGCTACAATCTTGTCCCTTTTCCGGTTAACGGCCGGTTGCACAGTTATCACATAAAGCATGGTTACCTTAACTTCTGGGTTAAACTGTTGTTCAGTGTAAGTATAAGACCTCAACTAAGAGTATATTCTGTGGTTAACTAAACTCGTGAATGCGACGGTTTAAATTACGGTTAACCTATTTTACGATAAGTAAGTAACAATTATTTATATAAAACAAAATAAATATTTATATTTATAGCTAAATTTTAAATATTTAAAATGAATATGTTTGATTTACCGGAAGAAATGACAGAAGATGAAGACTTTTTAGAATTAGTTCATTTAATAATTCCACGAGCCCCGAGGACAGTTCGAAGATATCACGAAAGAATAAATGCTTTTGATTATTTCAATGACAATGAATTTATCCACGCTATCGACTTTCAAAAGATGTGCAAATGTTAGTTGATATGATATCCCCAGAAATAGCTTCTCGCACTGATTGGTGAGTGAAGTGAAAATAATAATAAATAACGATTAGTAATTTACTTTAAATTTCATAGGAATCATGCGCTGACACCAACACAAATGGTTCTTGTTACTCTAAGGTTTTACGCAACTGGTAACATTCTCCAAGCCGTTGGTGATTTTCATGGTATGCGCAGACGCAAAGCCATGAAACTGTGTACCAACATTACATTTTTGTGGTATAGTTAATCTGAGTTTAATCCATAACTGAACAACTGAAATTTATTTTATGCCAATATTTACGTTAACCACAGTTTAGTTATCCTATGAGATAACTTCTAAACTGTGCAACCGGCCGTAAATCAAATAAACCAACAGTGTTGCAAATACCCGAATAAAAATGCTCTTAATTGTACTGCCAACAGTTATTCTTGACCACTTTTATTTATTATCTTATTTCAGAAGAAAAACAACAAAGATGTTGCCAACTCTGTATTTCGTTCAGAGCTAGACACGAACAAAAATAGAACTAAATCTATATAACTTAGCGCTAAATAGGTACGATTTTGTCAATTCTTCATTAAAAAAAAAGTGTGTATAATTATTTATAACTAAATAATAAATAACAACACACACTGGTAACTTTATAAAACAAAATAACTTCTAAAAAAATTAACAAATAATAAACTTAGGCACTGAAAATATGGAAAAGTAATACTAAATACATAATCCAAAAATTTGCCTTGAGGGCTAAAATAGATTTTGGCAGTTATGTTACAATTTGTGAAAGGGTTAAATTTAGCCTTAAAAAAGCTAAGTTGGCAATGTTGCCAACGTAATAACAATGTAGTATGGCGGTAAATTCAAAAACATCAGGAGTAAAAATCACCCTGTATTTATCTACTAAAGAGACTCTGTACGTATACATAGATTTTTATGCATGTATACCTACATAAAAGTAACGCAAAAAGTCATCATTTCACTAATAAGAAAAGTTTCTGTTAATTCTTTACATTTATCAATGAACGCATACTTGTTTTGATGTGTATTCCTCATTAAATGCTTTACTACTCATGTATGAGGAAGCTGGTTTATCAGTGCAAGTTGCATTTGTTATCGTGTTCATTAAAAAAAATACTAAAAACAAATAAGATAAACAAATGAATTTTCCGATGAAATTTTGGTGTATTATTTATACGTTTCTTACTTGCCTGCCCCTAATAAACAAAAATGAATGAACATTATACAGCAAAATACATTAATTTTTAAACTCTTTTAAACGGACACTAAATTTTAAAACCATTTAGTGTCCGTTTAAAAGAGTTTGTGATACAATTTTCATCGGACAAGAACCAGCTTTAATTATCAATTTTTAATTAAATGTAGTTGCCGTAATTTCTAATAAAAAAAATTGCCAAAATATTTGTAGAACTGTATTTTCTTTCTCAAATGTTTTTAAACTTAATTAAATGAGCAGACCATGACATGGCCATTGTTTATGTATAAAATAAATGTATCTAATAATTAAAAATGATATCTATCTAATGTGCACGTAAACAACAAACAAGTAAAAGCAATTAGCAATTTCGTTTCGAATACCTTACAAAAATACAAAAATATTTTGACAAATAGAAGTGCAATTGTTTTTCTTTTATCGGAAATTCAGAATAAGCAAGCAACTCATCGAATCTTTTATTATTTGAATCGAAGTTAGCAATGGCGAACCGTTTAAATTGAATGTTTATTTCCTGGGAAATTGAAACATACATTATGATTCATATCTATTAAATTTGCATTTCTCAGGACGTAAAAATTGTCCAAAATGTGAAACCTAAAAATAGATATAATAAATAGTTCTATACTCACACATTCCCTATCTTCCATTAACTTTTCTACAAAAATTTGTTATTTTTGTAATTAAAAAAAAAAAACTCGAAACTTATGATGATACGACGAACACAACCTGATTTGCATGAAATAAGCGTGAAATTTCTGAAAAACAGGATGTATCACACATTCAGCGCACGAGATTTGAATAACTGAATAAATACCAGCGCAAAGAGTGAATCAATTTGCATCGGACAAGTTGGAACTCGCGAGTTGCGATAAGAAACGAAAAGAAGTAAATATAGACCGCGTACGTTATCGTTGAGGAGAACGAAAGCGACATAAAAAAATTTATTGCTTATTAAAATTATCGAAGTAACGTCGCATGCAAATGCGAAAAACAACCACTACGGTTATCGGTGGGGACCGTTCATTCATTCATAAAAATGACCCGTCCTCCTTTCATCTTTAATGAAAACTTACGGGCTGCATTTCATTCAAAAACAATCCCTTGTACACCTTTATAACCTGACACCAACAATAAATACTTTTTTTACTTATTGTGTATGATTTTACGACAGGAAACTCGAGTTTTAAAGTCATTCAGTTATTTGGAAATAAGTTTTGAGTTTCTAGGCGTATTTTCACGTTACGTTCGTCGTTCGTGGTGATTTCCAACACGTTAACTTGCCAAGAGTGTACTACTAAATTACTTGTTTTACGAGAAACGCATGAGTCAAAGCTTACGACGTATGAATGAACTTTAAACACAACTAAAATAAAGCAAATTTATATATAAAAGAATGTAAGCATGAATGTGGAATGCGTAAAACACAAAAAAAGAAACTCTCCACCATTTTAACAAGTTATAAATAAATAATTCGCTCGACGCTGTTTCGTCGTAAGATAAATTTATTAATGCTAAAGTATTGTGCTGATAGCCGTTTTATTACGGGGATTAGTAAACACGTCAAACGAACATATTAAAAATGATCAATTACGTCACTTACGTTTAAGGACTTGTCCAGGAAAAAAAATGCTTGCGCAATGTCGTCGAGTATTAGTGATTTATCGTGCAGGATAATACTGTAATATGTCTTATTTACACTTTATTTACACGTTCCATTATGGCACTAACTAACAGTTTTACGTGAGAATTGCGAAAGTCAAAATACTACTTCGCCATGTTTAGTGCACGCAGTTCCACCAACACAATCACAAAATCAACAACTAATAAAACAAGACCATTTCTATTGATGTTGGCAGTGCGTAAGCACATACGTCAGAAGATTTGGAGGGGTTATTGTTTTATTTTTATATTGCTTTTAGGTAAAGGAAAAATATTAATTCCCGTTTTATCAGTTATATCAACTCTACAAAATGAATTAATTTATTTACATTGAATTAAATTGCGCTTTTCGATGCGTAATCAATTGCTCAATGAGCATTTAGATTTTAACTTAAACGGCTTTAAGTTAAACTGTGGAATATTTTCTGAAGAAAATGTTTCTTATTAGAAACAGCATTACTAAAAATTTCATATTAAATAAAAATGTAAGAAATGTCAAATTACAACAGATTTCTTTCTTTCTTTCGCTTTGCGCAGCAATGTTGCTTTCATTGTCTTACGGCAATTACCATTCCAGATAATTTACTATGTGCTATAGCTGGGTCTCAGTCCGTACAGCACAAACACCCATGGCTAATGGCAGGATTCGAACCTGCGCCGCCGAGCGACACGACTTGCACCCGGCGACCCACAACAGATTTCAAATGTGTTTAATTTAGCGTCTGACAGTGTTGCCAATTGTTTAATTTTGCATCGCGCTGTTATTTATAGGGTGCGTTTCGTTTGCACGCTCACACGCTTTAAGCACTCACGCTTACAAGCGCTATTTTCTGTAGTTCCATTTGGCCTTCAGTCGCTTTAGCTGCTATAAGCAAAAGTGTTTCTTTTGACTATTGTTTGCACAACGAGTTCATAACCTTAAAAATATAACTTCAATAGTGATATTAATCCAATCACAGCTTTCGCAGCTGTTTCCAAAGTGTAACGTTTGTTTATAACATGTTTTTATAACCTGACTATGATCAACTGATCTCCGAATACGTTCCGTTTGGAACATAAGCGCTTACGCTTTTGCTGCCCTACCTCGATGGGATAAGCGATCGTGAGCGAAGACTATGACGTCATAATGACGTTGCTGCTTCGTCATCTAGCAGTTTGTGAGCGTTTGCAAGGCCAAAAGGAATGGTTTAAGCACTGCTTATGAGTGCTCAAAGCAAGTAAGCGCGCAAACGAAACGCACCCATAGCGTTTTCCACCGGCTGCACTAGTGTGCATTGAGTATATTTTCATCTCGGTTCAGCTGCATGTAATAAAACGAGATAGAGAATCCTGAGTGCACAACGGTGCAGCCAGTGGAAAACGCTATTAAATATGTTATTTGCAAATTAAATTAAGCTTGTTTTATAAACTAGGAAGAGTCCTTAGTTAATGAACAATTCTCGGAACTATGAAGATTGGTAGTACTGTTAGGCAGTTACCTCCTTTCCATTCTAATTCCCTCGCCTGCATAAAGTTATGCCACGTTATGCGAGATGTCATACCGTCATACAACCAGTGCTGCCAATCCTACCGATTTTGAACTCAACCTACCGAATTCAAAAAAATTCTACCGAAATTTATAGAAAAGGTAAAAACGGACATTATTTGCACAAACTTAAATCATACATAGAAAAGACACCATGCATTGAAATATCGACAATTTTTCATATTCTATTTCTGTTTGAAAAATTAGCAAAGTTTCAAACTATTGCCAGTCTCAAAATTAAAAAACCACCACTTGTTGAGGATTATGTTGCCAAAAATTAAAATTCCCGTATATATTTTGGTTGGTACTTCATGTTGTCATTTTATAATTTATCCGCGTCAGTAATTTGGCGTCAAAATTTTAATAGGCGCCATGCACATCTCTGCGATCAGCGCCGACTGGCGTGGTGATTTGTAAATTAGTGATATGAAAATACAATGTGCTCAAGAATAACTTTTTGAGTTGGCAATACAATTAAGAGCATCTTTTTATTCGACTATTTGCAACACTGCAACCGGACATATATTTTGTTGGTTTATTTGACGTAACCTAAACAGTGACATGGTTGTAGGCAATGAATTATTAAGCATAGAAATAGCATCCAAGATTAAAACTTTGAAGTTGACATAACCACTAAATTTGTTTACATTTCCCACAGGACCAATAGCGTACCGTCACAGCAGGGGAATGTTTTTCATTCTTTCAGTATAAAATACACAACTGTGAGCTATTGGCACTAAATAAAAAACTCTTACCAATAATTTTATTCTGTGAAATCCAATGTGTGATTCTAAACGTAAGTAAAACCACTGAAAACGGACATTAAATTTCGATGTGTAAAACACATCCGACGCTGCTGACTTATTTACATTTCAACAAACGTTTACGAAACTGATAAATGATGTTACAAATAGCATAAGAATTAGTCATGACACAAGTTATCACATTAATTTTCCTTCAAAACTACTTATTAATACGCAAAATGAACAATTATTTGACTCCGGCAAGTCAGCTGTTCACGAATGCGTCCATGATATGCCCCTCGACCAATCAGACACTGTGTCTGATCAAAACAAAGCTAAAGGTTATGTGGCCTTCCATAAGCTGTATTAGCGTTTTTACTTGAATTTGAAATGTCAGATAACAAATAACGCTTTTAAAGTGACGGCTGTCAGTTTCAAGCCGTCAACAACCGGAAGTTGCCTCAGTTGTACCATTTAAAAATAAATTTCAGCATTGCCAACTCAAACAGTGATTCTTGACCACTTTGCATTTCTTGAGAGTCATTGCATGGGAATAATATCACTCTTATGACAATTTACGATTGTAGTACTTAATACTTGAGCTTCCTGGTATTGAAATACATTACAATATTCAAGTTCAAATGTACACTAATAATTTTAAACAACTCATATTTTCATACCACTAATGCACAATATGGTCATTGGTGGCGCTGGCTAGTGGCTTCGCATGTGCATGGTTCCTATATTTAATATTTGTTGTTAAAATTCAGTTATGAATAATTGTTACACCAATATGAGATAATTAATATGGTTGAAAAAACCACCATATAAAATTAATACTATTTAAACAAAGAATACATTATAAAGAATATTCTATACTTTTATCCAACCCTGTATATTATACAAATATTAATATTTAGGCGTTTCTTTTATACGTTCGTTTAAATTTTTGTTATTACAGCTTGTCGGTATTTTGTTTTTGTTATTTTTGTCGAATGTGAATCAATAAATAACAATTTTTTACAATAGTTTAACTACATATTTTATTTAAACCCTTTTAATCAACAAGTTAAGAATAACTTGGTTATTCTGGTTAAACTGGTGACTAAGTATGGCCTCAGTATGTCAGGCGCACACAAGCGTTTCATAAAATTTTAGAACGTCTACATAAAACAAATAAACAATTCATCATTGTTTATAACACACCTACTACAATAAATTTAACTAAATAAGATTCAAGAAATATCAATTGTATTCTATACACTGGAGTTCTATAACTAGAAATACTTGAAAGGAACTTACTTAAATTACGCTTACTGCGCCATTGAACATTGAAAAAATCCAAAATTAACCTAAAAGTCATTCACTTTTTAACTGAAGTCTATAATAAGATATCAATGTATCGTTTGCATATATTATGGCATTTTCGATTGATCGCACTAGTACGCACTCAGAGTATCTTCATCTGATGTTATTGCATGAGGTTAAAAGAAGTTGCAAATACACTGAGTGCAACCGGTGCAGGTTAATCGAAAACGCTATAAGTTACTACTCACAATCGCTAAATAAACACATTCGTATCACTAATATAGTCTTCTAAGCTGTTTGCCAGAAGACTTCTTATTCATTCCATTACATTCGTAGTACATTCAGATACAGATGTCAACAAAGAGCCGTATTACAGAAACTGACCTACCGTAAAGTGGTAACTTCCGTCTAATGTAATTGCATTCTCTGAATGCCGTATCTTTCGCTCGGCACGGCAAACTAATGTTCCCTGAAGATGAATCTATTTATTGAAAATGAAATCGATTTGGTATTTAATGTAAAAACCTAAAGAATATAATATGCATGCTCAGAGCATTTTGTCACGTGGTATGATGACAGAATGAGTGATTCTCATCAGTCCCCACCGGTGCCATGGACTTTTCCCTCTTCTTGACGTAAATTTCCTCTTCTAATCACAATTCATAGCGTTTTCGATTCACCTGCAATGGTTGCACTCAGTGTATTTGCATCTTTTTTAACCTCATGTAATAAAGCGAGATGAAGATACACTGAATGCGCACTACTGCAGTCAATCGAAAACACTATTAGCTTCACCAACCTTGAGAACAATATAAAGTGATGACCTCTATTATCGTTTATGTAAATTAAGAAAAACTGACAGGACATTATACAGTGGGCGCATTCAGGGACGCTCAGCGGCTTAGGTAAGCTGTAATTTAGTCAGCGTTTTCTAAGTGTCAGCACACAGTGATTCCCTGAACGAAGTTCTGAATGGCAGCTGTCTCACATGCTTGGCTTACTACATGGGCGAGTTAAATAAACGGTCAATCCCGTCAATCTGCACAAAATCGTCAAGTCAGCGGTCAGAATAAACTGCCTGACCAATCATCGACTGGAAAAATTGAATACAGACTCAACCAATAAATTTAAATTATGTCCCCACCACTTTTTTCCATAGCGCTGAGGAACTCGGCCTACAATTTGTGCGCTGAGTAAATATCTCAGCGGCTTTCTTTCAGCGGTCTGTCAGCTTGTCCATTCAGGGAAGTTGCTTACTTAGCCTCTCAGCCGCTGAGCGTCCCTGAATGCGCCCAAAGACTTTAAAATTTTTTATCAACTCTTGCCATGAGGTGGCATGTCTTAGCTTAAGTGAGAAGTACGTCATTGCACTCTTTTATGATGTTTTACAGTAAAGCTATAACATGCCATCCAAATTCCATAGCGAGTTGATAAAACATTAAAAAAATCACGCGGTATAATTCAAAATGATTTTTAAAATTATAAAAAGGAGCAGTATAAATAGATCTAATAATCCAATAAATATAATAAAATAAGACGATCGTATTTTTTAGAGTACTAACTGTTTAATAGTTTCTTAACAATATAAGTAAAAATCCTACTAATCATACCCAAATATTTATTAGCAACTAAACTTTATTATATTACAAAAACCTGTAGAATAAAAATATTTAAAATCTTTATCTCAATGAAATAAAGTAGCAATAAAACTAGTGACGGTGACCTACTTGACGTTACTAAAACACTCGTATACATTGGCACTTAACGTCGTCAGTTTCTGATTCATGATCAACTGCTGTATCAACTGATCAGGCAGAGAATTTTCTGATACAAGTCCATTGATGATAGGAATTAATTTCGCCAGTGAAATCTGAACCGTAGTTGGATGGACGAAATCGTTCGCTGTAGAACTAGACGGTACTTCTTTGATCTTCTCAGAGGGAGTGTAGTACTCAGCGATGCGATCGTTTATTAAAACAAACCCCCTGTTTATGCAATGGTTCGCTAAAGTTTTAACTTCTTCACTTTCTAGTAAGTCTGCAGTATCTCGAATCTACAATTTTTATTTAAATGAAATTCAACACCAATTCTAATCAATTGTACTCATTGAAGATTATTAGTTTAATAAGAAAAAAGTATTATAAAGTGCAATAAAACTTACTAGAGCAGTAAAGGTATCATTTCCATTTAATGTCTCCTCATCAATGATGTAAGTTTTAAAGTTCTCAACTGGATTAGTTTCATTTGTAGCCACAGTGCTTTGAATTGCCCAAAATATGTTGTCTAAATGCTTCAGCTTGAGTTGTCTTTTAAGCTCCATAGGTCCGATTATTTTCTTGAACTTAATACAATTATTAACAAAAAGACTCGGTTGGTTTACACAGAAACTTACTTCACGTTGTATGATGCTAGACATTTTTTGTATTCCAGAGGTCAACAAGTTCTGAGTTAAAGACAAATATCTTTGTTGTATGTCTTCAGGAATCGAAGCTGCATCTTGAAATAACTGCCCACCGATTATACTTAATTGTATTCGCAGAGTTAACACCATCATGACTTGTAGATAAATTAAACAGCTTGCTCTCGTGAATACTAAAATCTATAAGAACAATTTTGCATATTTATCTTAAATTTGAAATATAATGTGGCTTGTAATACCTTTAATTTTTCCCATAATTCCAATTTATTTTCGCAATTACTGCGTAATTCTGCCACTATACGTTCAGTGTTTAAACTATTAGCCAACGTGTCCTTCAGCGTTGTATTCAAGTTCAATATAGTTTGATTGCAAGTGCGCTCTGTGCTTTCAAAGTGTTGCTGTCTCCTAGTCCTTTCCAGTATCTCTTTCGCTTCATGTTCCTGCCATTCTCGCAGTTTCTGTTGTGCATACCTCGTAAGTAAAACCGAACCCGTTATAATTATACCGCCAATAACGAATTTATTACGGTGCCGGTACAGAAAGTCACGCAATTTTGAAAACACAGTCATCGTGAGCGATAGTGTGAGGAGTTAAACGGTGGTTTCAGCATAACCTCTATTTTTTTTTCTTGATTGATGGGCTTCGTCACTTCTCCAAAACAAGTAATACAACTTCCACCGATTATTGCGCTCTTAAAATCGATGAAATGCTGAAACTACGTCATTCTAGAATAAATTGTTTATAAATTCAATAAACTGCGGCCTCTTTACCTGACAGTCAGTGATGTCAACTGTCATATGATTTCAACAAATTTCAACATCTTAACTACTGTCACCAACGCATAAAAAACAGAAATTCCTCAAGAGATGTTAAATATCGTGTTTTAAAATTACTCGAACAACCGTTCGAGCGTTTGATTAATATGCTATTTCCTCCCTAATTGAGCACTTGATTAGGTAAGAAAACGCAGATTAAATAAATGCTCGAACGGCCGTTCGAGTTTTTACTATTACTTTTACTAAAGATTATCCTCATTTATTTATTTATAATTTTAATTTTTATCGAGAGCCGCGTGTTCTTGGACTCAGAAGTTGTTTAAAGTAAATTTAAAATATAAAAATATACCCAAAATAAAAGATATTGAGGACAATAATTGAGTATATTAAATACCTACAACAAAAATATAATCTACAATGAGATACAAATGATTTCTACCTTTTTGAGAAGGATGAGACACAGCAACAGAGAACCTTTTTACTCGGTGTTTCTTTGGGGTCTCAGATCATCCCCTGGGGTTCTAAGCAGAGGGTCTTCTTCCTTACGCCCTTTTTCACCCACACCAATAATTTTTGAACTCAACTCTCGTCGCAAAAAGGGTTTCAATAGAACTTTGGCCTATAAACATAAAAATAAATATTAATTGTGATGAAATAAAATGATTTAAAATATTTTAATGAAATTTTGAATGCTACAAGGGGAACGCAACCGTTTGCAAAGACGACTCGTTGAACATTAATCATTTTTTTAAAACTCCCCTGGAACCACGAAGGCTCATTGTTGTTTACAATTTTGAACGAATAGGAGCCACTCCCCTTCTATCCCCTTCCGTACTCTGGCGCTACCTATGGGTAAAAATCATGATGGTGAATTAAGTTGCATACCCCATAGGATGAATTTATTCAATTTTTGCCGATTGCTACTCGCTACGTGTGGGTTCCGACACCTTTTTCTCACGCGAGAGGAATTTGCTGATAATAAATTTATTTTATATTAGCATATCTAAATTACTTTTTTCCACTACTAGTATGTACTATAGCCTGTCATTTTGACATGTGTTAGGTTGCTGTGAAAAACAATTTCTCGACCTGAGGTAAATAATTTTATTATTTACCGGTAAATTTAATAATGAACATCAATGTTACGTACGCTTTCAGGTACAAATCTTTTGATTTTTCAGGCAATAGATTGTTTGCCTCTTGTCCGGCAATTTCCCGCATTTCAGGCGGCGTACAATTTAAATCGCCGTACATCGTTTACCGTACTTACTTTATTTAATTGACGATTTGGCAAAAAGATCGACGTAATATTTGTGACAAATTAAAAAATTTAAATCAACTGTCATATCGGATATCGGTAATACAGAAAACTGTAAACCTTTCGTAATTTGAAATAAATATTTGTTCAAATTAAAATTATCATTTGCACTAGTAGTGGAAAAAATAGTATATGCGCCACGGTAGAGAAGTCTTATAACCCTCGGTCCTTTACATCCCTCGGCCCTAAGGGCCTCGGGATGTAATCATACCCTCGGGTTATAACACTAGACTTCTCTACCTAGGTGTATAATATACTATTAATCTTGGACCTGAACAGGTAAACAGATAAAAATGTGAAATCTGTTCGGTTGTAGAAAAAATATTGTATACAACACGTGTGTAAACGCATTTTTCAAGGCCTGAGATCGTTATTTTCATTGCAATTAATTTTTGAAATTCCTCTACGGATATGGTTAAGGGAAATGCCGATTTGAATTTAATAGTTTTAGGGTTTAAGATTTTTCAGGTGTTTATAAAAATAAAAGAACGATAAAAAAGCAAAAGGAATAATAGAATTAAAAAAATACGAAAAATGTAACAGAATTTTAAAAAATACGAAATAATAGAATTTAAATAATAACAAAAACAAAAGACAATCGACTTTACACCACAATTCAGTAGATTGATAAATTTAAAAATAAATTGTTTCGGGAAGAAAAGTGACAAAACAAAGGAAACAAAACAAAAAAAATATTAAAAAAAATATGTAATACATAATACGTAACATGTTATCATAAAGTCCGTCACCCCAGTAGGATTGGATGTGTAAGGGCATGCACGTCTTTTTTTAGAAAACTGAATGTCGTTTAGAAATTGTATGTGTCACATTTGACATGTGTCGATTGTCATTCTGATTAATTAATTACTTTAAGAAAAGACATGCGTTCACACTTCCAAAGCCTACTGAGGTGCCGGGTCTTTATGACCACATGTTATTTAAAAATAAAAAGACAATCGGTTTTAGAGCACAATTCAGTAAATTAATAAACTTTAAAAAAAGGCAATTTGAAAAAAACAGCGGCAAAATAAATAATTATTTGCCTTGCACGTGGTCAATAGATTATTTATAAAAAAAAAACTACAATAGATGGCGCTGTTCAATAATTCACACAAATACGATTCATTTCCTGCTTTACTGACGACAAGTGACGTTTTCTGTTTTCTTATTGATCTTCCTCATCGCGGGAAATAGCTAGTGAACCACCTCCCTAAAAACAAACGAAAAAGAAACTTTCGGCATGTTTTAACAAATCGCGTTGTTGAATGTTTAACAACACA
Source organism: Dorcus parallelipipedus (assembly GCA_958336345.1). Lineage (NCBI taxonomy): Eukaryota > Metazoa > Arthropoda > Insecta > Coleoptera > Lucanidae > Dorcus > Dorcus parallelipipedus. The sequence goes on along the minus strand of OY284480.1, from coordinate 20,825,583 downwards.
AGTTATTTTTTTTTTGTTACTATCCAGAAATGTCTGTCAGTTGAAACTTTGCTCAATAGATGATGGAATTTATGGTTTTTCAATATAAGTAGTAGAGTCCCTTAAGTGGGTTTTCTTCTACATAAAAGAAGAAATTTGGGCTGTCTAGAGGCTGTCAGCTGCCAGCTTCGAACTTTTTTTTACGAAATAAAATTTGAAAATCCCTTTTTAGTAAAAAAATCCCTTAATTCCTAATACTTTGAAAAAATCCCTTAAAAAGGGATTTATCTCTTAAGTTGGCAACCCTGCTATTTCGCCATGTTCTCTTACCGGTGTTGACAATCATACAGTTTAAATTTATAGCTTCTTTTTAAACCAGGAAAAGTAACAAATCTAAAATATATCCACTTTTGTAATGAGTAACTAAATTTACACGATTTAGTAACTTTTACCGTTGAAACCTGACTTTTTTTTAGTTCTCATATATTTAATTTTGTGCTGTTATTTTGGATCTTTGGCTACCTTCTCCGTACTTGTCCAACATTTTATTGAATGCATTATACCTGAATGTGGTTCTTTGTTTGTTTCGTAATGGATTTCCGGACGATTTCTGTAAATTGCAATTCGCAATTGACATGTGACAAACGATAATTTGATTGACAAAACCATGACAAAACTTTAAATGCAATACCAATCGTTTTTGTAAGACAACATAAGAACAAAAAAATCACAAGTAGTTACTCATTACAAAAGTGAATGGAGAATAGTCATGTTTTAAACAAAATAAATAAATATACATAGGTCCTTACAATTTTAAAAACGGATATTGTCACATGAATTATGACAGCTATGATTTTTAACGTCAAATTGAAAGGTTGTGTGCAACTGAATGTTGAGCAACCTACAGTGTTGCGAGTTTTTGACGGGAAAATTTTAAATTACTCCTCCTAGTTAACACTCATGACAACAACGAGCACGTACCGAATAGGTTTTTAAACAACTTTTAGTTTGTTACTTGTGATAATTTTTATTTGAAAACGTTCAAAGATGGACGGTTAATAAAATCATATTCATCGCATAGTTTTTCATAACGTTTGAAATGTAAATGTGAATGTACGTTGACAATTTCTTCTCAAAAAATTTGATTATTTAAATCGCTTGATTAATTTCAACGGAAAAGAAAGTACCTTAATTATAAAATTTATATTTTTTTTGTAACTGTAAAACATTAATTTAGAATAAACTTTATTGAATACACGATAGTGTATCAAAAAATCACAGAAATAAATCGCAAAGGTTTGCTTGAATAAAAAATAAAACTAATTAAAGCTGGTTTTTGTCCGATGAAAATTGTACCACAAACTCTTTTAAACGGACACTAAATGGCGCATAAACACTTAACGTTTCGCAGTCGTTCGACAGCTTCGTCAGAAGTGAAAAAAAAACGAAACGTTAAGTGTTTATGCGCCATTTAGTGTCCGTTTAAAAGAGTTTGTGATATAAAAAAAGAAAACGTATGCACCTTCGTATAATTTTGTTTAAACATTGTTATAATTAACGTTTAACAGAAAAGTTCGTATCTGCATAGGTGCGAGCGTAATCAAAAGATCCGTTGGGTCCTGCACATTTTTAACATGTTCATATTTTCTTCCTTTCGAGTCTTCTACTGCTGTATTTTCCAAAGGCTCTCCAACAATCCAATTCAAACGCTCGTTTTCACTCAGCGGCTGATTAGCAGCGAGTGTCATTTCTTGTACTGATATAACATCAAAGTATGTGAATAGGCCCTTAAAAATTAAAGCACATATTTCTCGTGCCAATTGTTGCAAGATCTAATAGTAATCTTACGCCCAAATCTACAGTAGCACTCTGAGATAAGACAGGATCCTCGTATTGTTCAAAAACGTGCTCAAGACGAAGAAGTAAAGTATTTTCAGATGACCGCCAAGGCTCTAAAGTTAAAATCTGGACGTTATCTTGTAATGGACGTGTCAAACCAAGTATCTGCAAAAAGTAATAAAACCCTAAAGGATTTTAGTTTTATTTCAGATTAATGAAGTAAAACCTCATGATTAATATTTTCCCAAAATGATGTATAAGGCGAAAGGAATGTCCAAGGTTCCAGTAGTTTCTTTTGGGCAATATCTTTTTGAACAGCAGCAGATGAAGTTGTTCCTAAAATATAATATAATAAAATAAAATACTTAATTTAATAAAATTTACCATCAGTAGAAGTTGACAGTCCGAATGTTAAGTAATGCTGTCCGCGGGCAATTAAACCTTTATCAAATTGCATTTCATTTAGGGCTTCCCCAACACCAAAAGCATCATCATCTAAAAGTCGTCTGTGAAGCTACAAGAATTTCTTAAAATTACCTAACGAGCAGAGGATTCAGGAGAAGAATTTACCATAAGTTCTAATTCGCCAGATCGCAAACTGGTTCCTCCTTGAGCACGGTCGTTGAGTACTGCAATTTCCAAATTACCCCCCTCGTCTTTAAGCACAATTTTCGAGGTGACTGGATAATAATTTCCCGCCACTGGTTCTTCATCGCTGTACGAAAATGTAGGCCGGAAATTCAGCTTGCGTCTCAGCATTTCCCGCCCGTTCGAATCAGTATAGAATTCATCACCACTATTTAAGGTCGAGGTGAATCGGGATATGACTTCTCTTCCTTGATTGTCACTAAAATTTCGGTATTCAAAAAACGGTTCATCACTCATGGTGGCCTTACTCAGTGTAAATTGGCCCAACCAGCCAATCAAATTCGATGTAGTTGGTGTCTTTATACACTCTGATGATTTGTTTGGCCCAGTCGCTGAAAGTCTGATGGACTTCTTCTACTAGTAATCCCCTATAAGTTGCAGTTGATACGTTTGGAGTGAAAGCCAAGGCGTTAGGGTGTGTTGTGGACGGTCGGAAAATATAAGCGCCAGATGCTCTGTTCTCAAAACCTTGATTGTTACCTCTTGAGCCGACGTAGTACATCAGCTCTTGTCTAACATCTAAAGTCCTACCATCTATAGTAACGGTTTGTAATAACCCGGAGATTGGATTGAGTTCAAAGCCGGTGGCCTAAAATTTTGGGGAATTGTATCTATCTAATTAGTCGAAGTAATCAACTCAAATACTTCGGTTCCAATTTTGAATCGCCGATTGGACATGTCTGGAGGTATACTAGCTGCTGGGGTTATCGCAGTTCTAATAACGTTATACAACTTTGCTCCAAGTGGCGGTAATTCTGCGGCGAAAACCAGTTCAAATGGCGCAGGGTTTGAGCCACTTAAATGGCCGAAAGAGTCAATACTTTTTAACAGTTGGAATGGAACGGTTTCATCTGAAAAATTTCATACTTTTGGTTTTGAAAGTAACTTGCGGCAACAGTTTACCATTTGGGCCTATAATTGAATAGGCGTTAGAATCGACGGGCAAACGGACGTAATACGTCACAGGACGACTTAGGGGGTTGTACATGCTAGCAATGAACGACCCCGATTGAGACGTTGTGCAAATACTGACGTTTGCTAAGAGGCAACTGTCGAAATTTAGGTCTTGAGCTTCGTTTTTGGGCAGCAGAATTCTAGGGGGATGAAATTAAAGTGTGAAAGTATTGATTGGGGGGTTGGTTGGACTTACGAGAGGATGTCGTTTACGTGACCTACGGTGTCCTTAAGGGCGGATGTGACGATTCTGGCATAGTCATCTGCCACGTGCTGTTTTTCGGTGCCTGTGATAGCGTCATGGTGTTGCATAATTCCAATGGCATCTTGAAGTTCATGCAGTTTGCTTTCGTCGTGGTTTACGAAACTACTGATTTGTTTAGCCATCTAAAAGATTATTGCCATCTTAGGAAATGATGGTTTAAATTCGAAATGACTTAAAGTTCAAAAAAAAATTTATTGTATGAAGACCTCAGCAGACCTGTAGTAAATTGTTTCCTTGTCTTTCGAAACGTTTCGATGTTGGTCGTGAGGTATAATATCCCGTCCAGTAGGCATGATAATCAGAGGCGTACGGGAAAAAGTCATCTGTTTTAAGACGAAAGTCTAAATTTGCGGATTCAGCTTCGTCGTGAACTGCTTTGACATAGCAAGTCGGTGTGGAATAAAACACGTTTATCCTTTTGTCTTCGTAATACTGCTCAAACTTATTGAAACCTCTAAAAGGAAAGTCCCATTTAAAGCCGATGGTAAACAAAGTAAATCAAACCCTACTCGATTAGCTTATCCAAATTTTTGTAATAAGATAGGGCATCTTGATAATTAAAATCATCTCCCATGGTGATAATGATATTGCTTGTTTTGTAATACTGGGCCTGTCTCCTTATAAACTCTGCAAATCCTTCGACCTGAAATTAAATTAAATCAATTGCGATCCAATTTCATTATTTTTGAAGATTGTTTAAGAGTCCAAACTTAGTAGGTGGCTTAAATCATAGAGGCTAGACTTTATTATAAAAAGGAAACGAAAGCAAATTAGTAAATGGCTGAAGTAACGTAACACCCTATACAGAGTTCAAAACGGGTGTGTTCAAGTAATCAAATCGAACTTTGAGTATCAAAATTTTTTTTTAATTAGTAATTATGAAGATAAACTTCAAGATCAAGATCTACATAACTGTAAACATCATATCTAATTGAGTACTTCAAGTAGGTGTGTGATCTTGATACTTTTGAAGGAAACAAAAAAAATACTGAATATTTTACAAATGTAGAGTGATGTACCTTTTGCTCATAGTTGTACTCTGTGCTGTTTATATCATCGATGATTGGATCATCAGAGCATAGTACATCGAAACAATATCCGGATGGTGCACTGTAATGATTGTACAGTATCGACGTGAACAAATTTGAGGAGTCTCCTGAAATGAATACGAAATTTATTTCTGAAAAAGAAACCCGGATGTTTACCTAAATTTGAGCTGCCTTGCCATAAGATCTCCGCGGTTTTCGAAGTTAATCTCGTGCTCCTATCCCTCCAGTCAAGTCGAGCAAAGAACAGCCCATCGTAACCCATTTGTGAGAAAATCGAAGCCATTTCTCTGCTGTGCCCGAAGGGATCGATCTGCCAGCCGATTCTTGTACGGCCACACTCACCCAGTGTATCATTCACAAACCTAACAATGAGATTTGGGCTTAGTTTGATTGCAAATAAAAAAAAGTGGTCCTTCTTAGTTTTACCTAAGGCCAAAAGTGAATTGGTCAATAATGGATTGATAATGAACGGCGGCCTCGTCGTTCATACTCCATGCCCCCCCGATTATTTCCAATTGCCCGTTATTTACGAGTTGCCTGAATGCGTTCCTGCGTTCCTCTGATTGTGAGTTCCACCATTTTTGGTAAAAAGCTGATTCAACCTGGATAAATCTACGCGGAAAATATTTGGGCTTTAACATTGTAATTTCTAATTTATTGGCGTTCTATATTGCCCACTGAAGGTAAACAATGTTTATGAAGCTTATCTCCTCGTCAATAATTTTTATTAGTAATAGTGATTGTCATGTGTCGGTGTAAAACACTTAATTAAATGAAAGCAAAGTACAAAGTGTTTTATCGTGTGAAATACAGGGTCATTCACGGTTAGTGGCCTACTGGAAGATTTTGGAAAACTGTGTGTAACTATAACTTACCTTCTTTCTGGATTTTGCAGCAAAGCCGTGACTACAGAATCTATAATGTATTGCACGCCAGCTCGCTGAATGTTAGTTCTTGCTGAAATATGATTGGATAATAATTGGATGAAAGCTCTGTTTATTATACGTACATCCAAAATAATACTGATCGACTGTTTTTAGCCAACCCACATCGTCATGGGAATGTGGAACTATGTGGACGTTCAATACGCTTGAGTTCGTTGTTCGACAAGCCTAAAAAAATTAGGCATTACAAAACACTCTCAAGATAATTGAATAGAAATGAAACTAATAAAATTTCTTAAGGAAAGTAAACGTTCTTTCTAAGGGAGAAGAATATCTATAGTTATGGCCCGTATTCTCATCTTATGATTAAAGTCGATATAGAAACGATATAGACTTACGTCAATTTAATGTATAAGAGAGCGACGGAAAGAGCGTTGCCATGGGAAATGAACACGTTATTAAATTAATCATAGGACGAGAATACGGGTCAATGTGTTTACATATTTCGAAACAACAAGTACGAGTGGAAATTCATCAAATTAGTTTAAACGAACTCTAATAGAATTCGGAGAGCAACATGCAAATTGAATTTAATTATTCAAACTTTATTAATACCTGATATCCACAAATGTTTCTAGTGTCACGTTGTGTCGGTGCGGCATTAATTAATCCTATTCCCAGTGCACAAAACCAAATAAATTTCATTGTGTATCTAAAACAAACTGCAATTAACATAATAAATATTAAAAATCGCCCTGAAACTTAAGATTAAATTAAGTGTGTAAGTGTATAATACAAGTATCTTTCTTAAAAACCGCACCATACAACTAATTAGCAACAAACTGGTTCTAATAATTCTCGTTTCCATGGCACTTTATCGATAATGATTTCCACATCTCCACATTAATGGTTTACCATCGAAAAATTATCACGGGTATGGCACTGCTCAATGACGTCCAATCACACTAACGCGTTTTATAATCATTAAACAATTTATGTTTCTTGAAAGTTGCTAAGTGTTATTTTATGTGTTTTTTCAATTTAGATATTTAATTAGAACTTGTAAGTGACGCAATATATTTTTTTTGTCGATAATGATAAATAAGGGATATTCAGTACTTGAGGAACCGAGAAAGAAATTTGTGCAAGTTATAGTAAAAGGTAAAACAGAATTTAGATGATTAAAAAAAATGAGTTCAAGTTAACACTTACACAGAACGTTTGTAATTGAAATTTGCTCAAATTGTTATCGTAGAAACTTTGTTGCCCTCGCTGTGAATGACGTTAACCTTTGTTTGAATATACAATAATAAAAAATAATAATACAATAGAAATAAATGAATAATAGGATAATGGAATCAAAACCGAAATACATTTTTAATGTTTTATAAGAATAAAGCGAATTCGGAACAAAGTTAATAAATGAATACAAAATAAAAAATAAAACAAAAATAAACTAAATAGCCTTACCTTATTTATTTTCTTTTGTATGGAAACGAAAGTAACTAATTGCTTCCCACGTACAGAATATTAAAAATTAATCCAACTTGTTGATTTATTGCCTTTTATAATGTTTGCCAGATTACTGTATTTTTAGCGGCCTCAAGTATCACCCACTTATCATTGTTTGACAAACAAATACTGATACATATTGTTATTAGTGTTAGATGAAATGGCAACACCGACCCTCTCCATATAAATTAATATTGATTTCATTATCGACGAACTGTAAAAGCCTAAAATCATGGTCATTTATCGCACTCTCAGATAAACCGTTGAGGTAAACTGATGACACCGTTTTACTCTGTATGCAGAAATATTGTTTGGAAAGTTAATTAGCTCGTACTTGTTTAATTATTAATTTGTAGTTCGTGTTTAAAAGAAATTTTTTCCTGATTTTGATTCAATTTGAAAATATCAACTTCACCATGATATGTATTTCTGTTCGTGTTTACCAATTCGATAATAGTCCATGATGTATTGATGTAGTTAAATTAGTTTTTCTTTTCATTTATGTCCTCTTATATTTTGATTGTCTTTCCCATGTTTCAGTCATATGTTTTTAGATAAAAATCATCTGCTGTGTGTTGAAAACATTGTCCTTCTTTTCGTTGTTGTTTATTTAGGCAAACTTCAAGCGCATGATTTGATCACTATTATCACTAGGTGGGACGATAAAGGAAAAACAAGTTTGAGATTAACTAAACGCTTATTTGTATTATTCATTTTAAAACAAAAGGCAAACTATTTATATTTAATAACAGCAATAAATGTACGTATTTGCATGGGACCAAGAGATATTTTGAAATCCGTAGGCGACTGAACTTTCACAGGATCTTCAGAACCGTCACTTTCCAGGTACGCCTCATGAAGGATATCAAATGGCAACACGTTTCCGCTTTTCCATTGAAAGGCGCTGCTTTCTTCGCCAAGCTCTTTATTAGCAGCCAAGTACGTTTCTTGAAGGTAAACAATTTCGAATCGCGTGAAGATGTTCTGAAAAAAGTAACGTCCGTGTCTTTGTTTGAGTTGGTTGCTCGATTTAACGTACTTCAAGATCGACGACAACATTTTGCGATAAGACTGAGTCTTCGTCCTTTTCAAAAATGTGTTCCAGACGCAAAAGCAACTTGTTTTCTGAGGGCCTCCACGGTTCCAAGGTCAAAATTTGGACATTGTCGGGCAATGCCTTTGTTAAACCCGAAAACTAAAATCGTCCTTAGATTAAAGCAGTTGTAGATGTTTTACATACCTCCTTATTGATTTCTTTCCATACGTTCTCCACAGTGTTCCCGTTTGTTAAAAACGTCCATGGTCCAAGGACTTGCCTTTGCGCTAAGTCCTTTTGTATTTTCCCTACACGTTACACAATCAAATCAACGTCGTCTTAAATTTGTTTTGCTTAAATACCTTTTCTCAAAGTGACGAAATGTTGTCCTCTGGCAATCAAGCCTTGCCCAAACTCTTTCTCATTTAGGGCTTCGCCTACACCAAATCCATCATCACGAAGCAATCGCCTATGGACCTTGAAAAGTAAACGTGAATTTAAGAAAATTAAAGTTGTCTGTGGTATGTAGGTAAGTACCTACCATGAGCTCGACTTGGCCGCTTTCTAAACTTGCACCGCCCTGACTGCGATCGTTTAAAACGGCGAATTCCAAACCGGAACTTTCGTCTTTCAAAACTATCTTGGACGTAACTGGGTAATAGTTTGAGGAAATTGGTTCCTCGTCGGTGTATTTATAGGTGTACCTAAGATTTCTAATCCTTTTCATCATCTGTCTACCATTGGAATCGGTGTAAAACGTATCTCCTGAATCTATTTCCGTCGTGAACCTCGAAATGATTTCCTTGCCCTTATGGTCACTACGAAAATAAAAAAATCTAGGATTTATTTTCCAACCATTACTTACTTCGTACGTCGTATCTATTGGTCCGACCAGCCAGTCAAATTCGATATGGTTGGTGTTTTTATAAACGCGTATGATTTGTTTCACCCAACTAAAGACTGATTGGTGTACTTCCTCGACCAAATCTCCTCGATATGTGTTCACGACGACTTTATCCCTAAAAGTATTAGCTTGTCCGTCGGGCCTAAAAATGTAGGCCCCCGAATTTCGGAATTTAGTAACACCTATGTAATACAAAAATTCCTGCTTGACATTCAAGGACGTGCCATTGATTATTATTTTGTTTAATAAGCCCGTGCTGGGATCGATCTCAAATCCAGTCAACTGAAACGCATGGATTTCATTAAGCTCGGTAATCAAATCAAACATTGAAAGGCTTACTTCGTTTCCTACTTTGAACCTCTCATCTGACGTATCTGGTAAAAGTGAATCTTTTTCCTGCGAATCATCCTTGGTAAGTTTGAACATCCTCAGACCCAATGGTGGAATATCTTCCGCCAGGAAAACCAAGTCATACTTTGCTGGCGCGAGTGCTTTGAGGTGTTCAAAATCATCGATGCTGGGAAAAACGTCGTACGAAATTACCTTATCTATAAAAGGTATGAATGGTGATTTATTTTTGGTTTTTGGGATGGGGGGAATACCCGAGGAATCTAAAATCGTAAACGTCTTGGAAGTCACTGGAAGTCGAACGTAATGAGATACTGGACGACTCAGAGGATTGTAGACGATTGCAATGAGGTCATCACTTGATTTTGATAAGTTGCAAACACTGACGTTCGATAAGAGGCAGGATTTTAAATTCAAGTCGATTAAGTTGTCAGTATCTTTATTAAGCAGTACTCTGAAAAAGAAGTGTGTAATTTATTTTGTTGATCAAGTTAACATTTTCTGTAATAATAGTTTTAGATGCCTTTACAATCTTAATCCAAAAAAGCAATTTTTTTCTTTCTTTTCATTCTACTTCCTTCTTCCTAAGTCTTTAATGTTTCGTTCTCTTTCCTTTAAATATCTGTATCATTGTGTATAACTTTTCTTTAAGTTCATTATTATTTGTTGTTCTTCTTATGATCCTAATACTTTCTTTCTCATGTCCTGGCGCGATCTGAGGTGTCGAGTCTTCTCTTACTTCCTTGCCTCTACTATCTACCTATATCTTTTACTAATGCGTCCATTTTTCTTCTGTTTTTCCCCTTCTTTTCCCCATTTAATTCACCTTATCTTCTTATTAGGTACCTCACGTCCTCCTTTACCTTTCCACACGTCGTGTTCCAATACCGACCTTCATCCTTTTCCTTCTACTCCTTACACTTACTTCCATTTACTGTCTCATTTTTCTTGCACTGCATAGAATCATGTATACCTATCTAATTACCCAAATCCTCTTTTATTCCAAAAATTCTGCTTACCTCAATATCTTATTAATTTACTATTCTGTTTTATTTTCTAAAGATTGTGAAGATGATTTAAGAACTTACGATAAGACATCGCTAACTTCGTCGACGCAATTTCCTATACCAATACTTAATCGTCTATTATAATCATTAGCAACAAACTGCTTTGCAGTACCGGTTATGGCATCGTGATGCTGCATTATACCCATTGCATCTTGAAGAGAAAAGAGCGCGGGTGAAACCTCCTCTTTTGGGGGCACGAAAGTCGACAGCTGTTTCGTTATCTTCGGAAACAAACGGAGCAAATTTAATGAAACCCCCAAAATTGATTTGGCCTGACGTAACTACCTGAAGAATGTTGTTGCCTTCTCTTTCGAATCTCTTGGCCGTTGGCCTGGACGTAAAGTATCCGGTCCATACAGCAGGAGAGCTCGAAGCGTACGGGAAAAAATCGTCAGTTTTAACAAAGAAACTCAGTTGGTTTTCTTCGGCGGCTTCGTGAACTGCTTTGAGGTAACAGGAGGGTGTAGAATAAACCACGTTGATTCGTTTGCCGTTGTAAAAGTGCTTGTAGGTTTTGAAGCCCCTGGAAAATAATCTCGTCGATTTAACTTGCGACTTTTACATCAAAAATATTAATTACTTGACTATTTTATCCAAGTTCGAAAATTGCAGTTCTGCTTCTTGAAATACAAAGTCTCCTCCCATGGTCACGATTATGTTATTCGTGGAGTAACTGTTAGCTTCTTTTTTCACGAAATCAGCAAATTGTTTAATCTGGAAGTATTTAAATAGACTTAGACTTAGATTTTATTAAATTTACCTTTGATTCCAAATGAGTCGTCATGGCTCTCCTGTCCGTTGATGAGCAGTACTTGTCGAAACAGAAACCCTTAGGTGGCTGATACAAATCGTATAATATACCCGTGAATAAATTAGTGTTACCTTCTGGAAATAATAGGTGTGAAGATTTAAGGGTTTGGGAAAAACAGAGTTGGTTAGTTACCGAGGCTGGAGCTACTTTTCCAAAGTATTTCGGCGGTTTTTGTATCTAACCTTGTTTTTTTGTCTCTGTAATCTATACGGGAAAAGAATAGAGCCTCGAAACCCATTTGTTTATAAAGAGATGCCATTTCTCTGCTATGGCCAAAGGGATCGATTTGCCAACCAATATCGACCTTGCCACATTCTCCAAATGTATCATTTATAAACCTGAAGTCAAAGTATTACGCTCAAAATTAATTTAAAAATTAATTAGTATTACGCTCAAAAACATTTGGGCACTTACTTCAAACCCAAAGTGAACTGATCGATGATTGATTGGTAATTGGTGGTGGCCTCATCGTTCATGCTCCATCCTCCGGATATAATCTGTATTTGCCCGTTTTTTACTAGGTTCTTGTATTTCTCGATTTTCTCTGGGCTTTGCTCGTTTAACCACATATGTAAGTACGCGGTTTCTACTTGTATAAACCTAGAACGAAATCGGTGGTATCTTTAAATTTTAAAAAATTGATTTACTTACTTTCTGTTGGGATCTTTGTCTAGAGCTTTAACCACGGTATCGAGGACGAATTTCACATCTGGTTGGGGAGTGTTAATAAAGTTTGGGTTGTAATTTCGTATGCGTACAACTTACCGTGATGGTAATATTGGTCTACCGTTTTCAGCCACCCCACGTCGTCGTGCGAATGGGCTATTAGGTGTACGTTGAATTGATCTGTAGGAGTTTCTGGACAGGACTAAAATATTCAGATCCTTTATTACAGTATAAAAACTTTAAATGTAAACCAATTAAAATTTTGGTTGTCTCGAAATAATGATGTGGCTACAGCCATTACAAAAAAAGATTGTTTCAAAAGTATCTAGAAATTTTAGAAAAATTACTTTTTGTACAATCTGATTAAAAAAATAATAATACTTGGTGTATGTATATCCGGACAGAATTTTCATATGGGAAATAAAACTTGATGCAGACTGTTCAAATATAGGGCATACCTCTTTTAAAGAATCGTATTATATATATATATACAGTTTGTTCAAACTTAAGTCGGCACTATTGCTAACTTTGTTATTATAAAAATTACAAATTTGGTTAAAAAAGCAAACTATAGTAGTACTTTCACACTGATTGCAATGAAGCAATTGAAGAGGACGCGACAATTGTTTTCAAAATAAAATCGATTATTACATGTCTAATTTCAAATAACAAACACATGGCCGTATTCTCGGAGTTAGCAGCGGTATTTTTGGCGAGCGGTAGGCCAACAATTCGAGGCGCCGCGTTTTTCCTTTCAGATTGGACCATCCTCGGCTAGTTGTAAATCTGCCAGAATAACCTTTATCTGGGTATTTCGAAGTTCTGTACAAAATTTAGTCACGCTGAAATCGCAGGCACTTGTACGTTAGCGGAAAAACCATATCGAATTACTCTTAAGCTAGAGTGTGTTGTTTTTGTCTGTTTCTTTTCCAAAGTTTGCGCCTTCAAATCCACTATAGATGCGCAGACACCATAAAACAAATCTCTTTGACGTTTAAATTGGTTTCTTAGATTTTGTACATATTCTGTCGCGTTAAAATTGCAGATAAATGGCCCATGTGGTTAAAGATATCAAATTACATGGCAAGTTGAAACCTCCGCTGGAGTCTGTTCCCTTTCAGTCAGGCAACAGATACTTTAAAAATGTCAGCTTTTACACTTGAATAATAAAATTTTTAATTGTTTGTGCAGTAGGCTCTTGGTGAAACATTTTCAATATTTGAATATTTGAATATTTTATTACAATCTATTAAGTTGTGAAACAGTTAAATATAAGTGTTATTTTATTACAATCTATTGAATAATAAAATTTATGGGGGGCTTCATTTGCGACAGACAAATAGCGAGCATTTCCTGATAAGTTAATGATACATGTTTGGGCATCTAGAATAGGCTCGCGTGTGAAAATAAATGCTACGACAATGATTGGTCGAAGTGGTTTCAGAATTTCGCTGCAAAGTCAAAGAGGGTGTGTTTGAATTGTTTTCGTGGAAGTACGGGGCGCGAAAAAACAGACAGATATCATTTGACGCTTGACCGGTTCTGTTCAATTCTACTTTGGCTTAGCAGTTTTTCCTTAGGCGCTTGTAGTCTTTATTCAATTTTTGTTAAATCATTTATTTCAGTACGGTTAAAGTACAGTGTGTTAAAAAAGGCAATTAAACCAAACACGTAAGTGTCGCGATGCGAGTAATTTAACCAGAGTGGTAGTGTGCGGAAGTGGTACACGGATTATACGGCTTAGGTAATCGACATTTATTTGTATTCCTTCAGCGCACCTTTGGTGGTAACAATTGTGTAGGGATAATTTGATTTGCATTAATTAGTGACTAAAGAGTCAGCCAAGTTCTTATTGACATTGCATTTAAATAACTTTGTTCAAATTATTTTTATTTACCTTTACAGCGAGTACTAAAACTCACTAGTGATATTCACCTTAGAAAATTTATTGGTCAGTGCTTCTTTAATTTTTAGACAAATTCTGTAATTTAATCAACCAACAGCAATTAACTATCCCCGCATCTACCTGGGAATTCAATACAGTGTACTTTTAGAAATCATTCTACCCTTGAGGATTTTCTCCGGCAAATTGGAAACACTAACGGTTGTTTTTCGATTTGTACAGGGAAGTCGCCAATCTCAATCACTGGCGTGAGCAAGTTATGTCTGCCGCCAGAATCACAATTTAACTCAGAAATCAAGATCATTAATTGGCATTACGAATTTCGTGGAATCACGAAACCAAACAATTTCAACTACATATTCCTAGCCATCTTCAAACAAAGTTTCTTTCACACCCTATATATGTGTGTGGGTTAAACGGTGGTCTTTGCCAAGAGATTTGTCGGTTAATTAGAAGCGATTGCCTAGAGACTGCAATGCGAAAACCACCCATAGTGGAGTGCAAAAAACAGTGAGACTAATTTCTTGCGCTATAAATTAATTAGCTAGGTTAGACGGCGAGAGAGCGACAGACAGAGGGTCCTGGAAAACAGGCAAGTGAGTAGAGAGTACTGCCCTCAAAGCAATTAATTAACGCTCTGGTGGGGGAGTAGAAGAAGTTTGGCTCACTACACTCCACCGTATTAATCAGGTTAGCTAGAGATAGGTACTCAACACCTCCCACGGGAGTCCCTGAAAAACAGGTGATTGCTACTGATTTACTTGCAAATTGATCGCTGAGGGCGGCATTTTGTATCACATACTTCTCCAAAACATTTAGTTAATTCATTAATTAACTCCATTAATTAAGTACACTGTAATCACACTGTGACACATTGTGCGTTGGTTTATTAAACAGAACAAGTCTTTGAGTACGATCAGAAGTGACGAACACTTGTACCAAGACTCGAGTTAATTTGAAATTCAATTAATTATTAATCTAATTAAGGAGCAGAGCTCTCGAACAAACATCTGTGTAGCCATTAAACCACCAGCGGTGTGAATCGAAAGAAAGTAGATCGCACCGATATTCGAAAGTGAAATCTGTTAAACGAGTTATACTGTACTTTCTGAAAATCGTAAGTTTTGTTTATTTGTATTGATTTCAAACGCAAGGGTTTTTCGCTCACGATATCAGATCCCACAGAGGCTGATATCAGTTTTTCCCATTTTTTTTTTTAATAAATAAGTAACTAAATTTAATTGTTGCGTTTCATTTCCAATTATTTCTAAGTGTCTAATTCCTTGTTCTGAAGAGTTATCCACCCTCGCACTAAAAGAACGGGTTATCACGACGTAGTTTCCTGTTCACAACGATCACGTGCCGTAATCAAAGTTTATTAGGGAGTTCTTGCATTCACGTTTCACGTGCCCGTCATCCTTTAACGTTAACTTTATTAACCCCGGTGTAGAAATTTACGTAATTTACACTTTGAAAGTTTTTGCATCATATTACGTCGACGTAAACGTGAATGTGAATCAAGAAAGTAAATCATAGTATTTTGTCTTGTCAGATTTAGTAGCAGTCGTCATTTAATTTATGTACCAAATCTGAGTTTTGTGACTTTCGATAACATATTCCAATGCTTTGAAATGTCAAATTTCATAAATTGACCGGCCTGTCATTGCATACGTGATGAACTTAGGTTTCATGTAGTCCGTCATACAAAAAACGTGAACGTAAACGTTAAAGCTGAATGTAACTAAGCAACTGGTCATTTACGTATACGTTTAATACGAAAACGTAATTGCAAAAACTCCCTATTATTTAGAGCGGGTCCCCGCAAAGGCCATTCAACCGTAACCCAATTCGTAGATATTAACAGTTAGCGCCGGCCGGCAACAGGTAGTAAGCAGGTAGAGTAGCTAAGGACGCATGCACAGATGTAGTAGAACATCTGGATGGCTTTTCTCGGGAATCTAGGTAAACGGTCTATACAGTCATTTCCTTAGCAATAAATTTTAAGTTAGGTTGTTTGTACATTTTTATTGCTTATTTATTTGTACGTAACAGTCAACAAACAGGGTTTAGTGGACGCGTCACACAGTCAAAAAAACAATTGAACTTCGCATTTATGAGATAAAGTCACGAAGAGACTTTTTTAAAGTTTATTTTATCTTTTGTTTTCATTTGACACGAAATTGCAACAGTAAATTAAGTTTTTCATTTTGTGTTAATTTTTATTTATTTATTAACCGTCGTTTGTCTGTTCTTTTAATGATAAACCACAGTTTTCACTTTTTTTTTTGTTTGCTTGTTTAGTTTTTTTTGTATTTGTTTCAAAAGTGAGCATACTCCATTTTTACATTTTTTTAGTATTCTTATTTTTGACGCCGAACGTTTTCTGTTTTCCTTTTGGTTTTATTTCCAAAATGTATGACAAGTATTTTTTTTCAATTTCTTAATTATCAGTGTTACGCAAACTCAAACGGAAGTACAATAATGAGACGATTATAAACAATCTCTATATTTTTTAATATAGTGAAATTAAATATAGGTATTAGTTAAAAGTAAAATAGTATATTACTTTACAAGTTTCACAAGAAGGCTTATTGTAACACGAGTGCGGTTGGGGTACGACAAGCGAAGCGAAGCAAGCTCGGAGTGCCCCAACGGAACGAGTGTTACAATGCCTCTTGTGAAACGTGTAATATATAGGAGTACTATTTTTTCTACTTTGTGTCACTTATTGAACAAAAATATGAAAAATACTGTCACAAATTGGATCTCCTTAGTATATGGAGAATTTTAGTTATAATGCGTGGCAACACTGACAACCCTTCGTTTTAAACAAAAATCACATTGACAAGTTATTAATTTTTCTTATCCAGCTTCATTGTAAGGGTGGGCGCAGACTGATCAAGCAAAAACGTCTTTAGACAAAACGTTTTTGTTTGAACTTGCCAAAATCTGTTTTTTACATGCATTAAATAGGTACCATCGCACACTGATGAAACAAAACTTGCCAACAAAACACAACGCTGTTAAACAAATTGTTGAGTGAAAAGACAAATTTGCTTAATCAGTGTGCGGCGACATCTAACAAAACGTTGTCCAACAAAACGAATTGCTTTGTATAAAAACGTTTTCTGTCTAATCAGTGTGCGTTACCGGCAGGCACCATCCAACAGGTTACAACAAAAAGCAACGTGTCTGGAGTGCAAACATAAATTTTTGTTTGACGTTCGTTCAGCCGACTGTTTTGACTAAAGTCGTTTTGCATCATCAATGTGCATTTCACTCAAACAAAGCGTCATGGAACAAAACGAAACAGTTTTGTTGTAAAACGTTTATGCATGCAGCATTGTTGCAAGATCAAACATAATGCTTTTCAGTTCCACAAAACGTTTTGTCTGAAGACGTTTTTGCTTGATCAGTCTGCGCCTACCCTAAGTCCTCTGTTAAATAACAAATAAATAATGAATTATTTTGTAAAATCTATTAAATATTTTCAATTAAAAATTGGCTAAAATTGGCTAATACAGTTTCACAATGAGCTTCATTGTGAAACCGTTTTTGGTGTCACTTTGTGAACGCAAAGTAGAAAAAAAGTTAAAGAGAAAGATAAATTTAATACTGCGGAAAAATACTACACTTACGAAATCGGTTGCGGTAATTATGTATTAGGCAATTTCAACTTATAAAATTTAAAAAACACATTACTCATTGTAGATATGAATTGATGAATTGAATGATCTGACACGTGTAATTGGGACAGCTGTAGAAAAAAATTAATTTAATAGTAGTATTAAAAGGGTTTGGTTGAGGACATTTGCAATTTGTATGATCGTGAACAGTTACTGTGGAAGTCGATTTGGCACAGTTTTATTGCTTTCCGTTTTTAGGCCGCCCACGACTATACTTAACATAGGTATACGTAATAAATAAAATAAAGAAACTAAGAAATAAAGAATGATTCTCCTAAGATGTGTTGTGATAAAGTTCTTCTAATATTCCAAATAAACTAATTTGTATTTTAAAGGATATCTTTGAAATTGCACTTACAGAAGTACGAATCTAATCGTGAAGTTACGTCAAAATCTATCTTAATTTGCAATTTTTTGACCTCACGCTCAAATTTAAATATGAAAAAAAAAAGTACTCACCGCATATCCGCATTTAATTTCTTCAAGTTGGTTATTGGCGCCGGAACTCGTAATTAATATAACAAATAAAGCTAAAATGCCATACATGTTAAAGTTCATAAGTGCATATACATAACCGAACTGGTGAGTATTGATAACCATTCATTAATATATTGGGTTGGGATCGTGCATGTTATCTTCGTAAAAATGTTTTCATACTCACCACATTTATCAGATATCGATATTTTCAACTAGCTGTGATAAATGGGCTGGTTGCATTTGTTTTGTTTTCTTTTGCACTTTTATTAATTTGTTATCTTTTATTACCTCGTAATTTAAATAACTGTTGGTGGTAACTATGTACACCTTAATATTATTATTATTTAGAATTTGTTTCAAAATTAACAATTTAAGAAAGGATACACCTTGAGGAACGTGCTGTATATGAAATAGAAAAGTACATACCTACATATTAGATTTTAATCTTACCATCCAATTGTAAAATTCTTAAGTAAAAAGTAAATATGTACTTAATTATGAAAGCAAAGTTTTCTCTTCTTTTAATAAAAAATAAAAGTATTGAATTTATGTTATTTCCTCTTTTCTTTTACATAATAACTTGTCAAAGAGATTCTCTATGAATTTATTGTAAATTTTGTACACTATTATAACCAGAGTTGGGCGCAAAAGATTGAAACGTCACGGAATACCTCCCACCACAATCACAAATCTAAATTTCATTGTCCTGCGTTCGATGTAAATACGCAGTGCCACCGCCTAATGTAGAGTGGAGGGAGAAGAAAAATCTAAACTGCCGGTCTTTGATTATAACAATACTGTCGCGACGTCATTTTTTAATTTTTATTTGTGGTGGTTGCCCAACGGGGTCCTAAGTCAAAGACTTGTCAGGATCTCAGGAGCGGGAGTGTATTTGAGTGTGCGTAAAGTGTTCCATGGCTTTGTTACTTCCAACCTTCTCGCCGTTTAAGGGGAAGCAGTGTCTAATTTTATCCCCAACACTAAAGGGTGCCTGAAGTCGATACCGACTACCCCCGAGAAAAGTCCCGAGTGCGGTTCGAACCGACGACCATGCGATTGCAAGGCCGGTCCTCTTACCACTGGACCGTTCAGGCGTTAAACAATTAACAATTAACAATTAGTAGGACAGCCGCGTTACACATGCTCGCATTTCACTTATGCAAGCTCTGCGGAACGTAAGCGTGTATGTTTACATGTGCCAATTAAGATTGAGGCAATTAGAACGTTTGTAAGAAACAAATTTGGCAAGGGTTAATTGATGCTGACACCTTCAGAACTTTGTACCTTGGACCGAATCCCAGCCACCAGGACAAAAGAACCGATTGTGACGTAGATTTAGAAATGTATAAAAGATAAGAGATCAACACGCAGGTAGCACATATAGTGAAAAAGCAGATAAAGTCAGATAGTCAAGTAATTAAGAGCAGTCATGTAGGTAGCAGTGTAAGGGCGTTTTCACACACAACGGCAAAACCGGTGCCGGTGCCGGGGACGTCGCCGGTGCCGGCCAGTGGCATCTTTCACACGCTCCGGCATTGACGGTGCCGTTATTAATACCAGTCAGTTTCCGAACGTGGTTAAAGAACTATGTGTGCAGCTCTCAATGGACGCATACACTTCCATCCACGCTTTTTGTTTTTCAACCTTGTCTTTGAAGCAATCTGCTGTCTTGTCCCACAGACAAGGTTTACTTTCAACGAGTTCAATTAAGCTGACAACATCGTACTTAAACAATTTACTAATTTTCGAACAATTAAAAATGTACGAAAATTATAAAATGAAAACCCGCTCTGATTACTTTGAGGACAATGACAATACTGAAGTAAAATTAAACAAACAGTTCTCCGGCACCGGCACGTTTAGACCTGTGTGGACAAGTGTACATAAGAAAACATTGAAATCGAAAAATCGGAAATCGGTCCGGCATCCGGCTTGTCGAGATCAACACCGGCTGCATTTGCCGGTGTCGGCTGCCGGACCGGCAAATCTGCCGGACCGGGCTATGTGTGAAAGCATTAATTTGATTGCATTGTATCCGGCGCCGGAGCCGTCACCGGCTCCGGTTTTGCCGGTGTGTGTGAAAACGCTCTAAGAGTAGTAATTGTCGGATAATGAGTGAGTAAGTGTCGGATAGTGATTAGTAAATTAGAAGTGCGTAGGAAAAGCCAAACGAGTGACTCTACGAGCCAGGACTGGCCTCTAGGGCCAGATCCTTCCTAAGTGAAGTTAAGTAATTAAGTTTAGAACTATAAGTTTAAAGTTAAGTGATTAACGTTAAGTAATTCAGGATAGATTAAATATAATTTAAAAGGACTAAGTAAGATTAGATTTAAGTAAAATTAAATTAAGGACATTGCCATATCTTATTCGTAAATTCCTTTAACGCGACAATACGCTTATCCGAATTAATTATGCATATAATTAAAAAATATAAATTATACTAATCATTCCTTTACATTAGAAAGAAAGTGGTAAAAACACAAGTCATTATATATTTATATTATATTTATCACAAGTGTAAATTAAAGAAGACACGTTTGTACGATACTATTACAAAGTACATAGGGATCTATATTCGCTGGAGGTCTCCTGTCTTCAAAGTGCCCTTTCTTTGCAGCAGCAACTTGGTTGCTAATCCTTACGCTTACAGCTCGACTAGTACCGGAAGTAAACTCCTGAGGTTTACCCGGTTTTTCTTGATATTCAGGTAGGCATATACTACATTTAGTTCCTGCAGCACCACTATACAAAGTTATATGTTCACTGTGTTTACTTTTTAATTTCGAAATGGCTTCTTCGATGGCTTTTAAGCCATCGTCTGCGCGCATAGCTTTCGTCGAGAAGTTCACGTGCAATGAGCTTCCGCTCCAACTTGGATAAGGTTTGGGTTCATGAGATACATCCAATCCATATTCTTCAGCTATGCGTGCCATAATATAACGGGCCATCCAAAGATCGTCTGCGCCAGTAATGCCCTTGCTCACGCCGATTTGGTATTCCCATTGGGATAGAGTGCTTTCTGCATTGGACCCGCATAATTTAATACCGGCGAATAAACAAGCTTTGTAGTGAGCTTCCTCTATTTCTCTACCATAAACTTTTTCAGCGCCAACAGCCGAATAATAGTGTGGAACGTTCTTGGGCTCGCCTTCCACAGGTGGCCAACCCAATGGTCTACCATCCACGTCTATCAACATGTAATCTTGTTCTAAACCCCACATCACTTCGTGCTCGCACACGCGATTCAAAGTCTCCCGAAATTTTGCCCTGCTATTGGATTCCGTAAGGCAAGAATCCATGTAGTGGGTTTCGCACAGGGTCATCTTGTTTTGTCCTCTACGAAACGGACACCTATACAAAGCAATCGGAAGCAACTGTAAATCGCTGTTTTTCCCGGGTCTTCCTTGGTACGTGGAGTTCCCGTCGAAACTCCAAACTGGCACCTCTCTGTAAGCACTGGGTACCACCGGAAGAGTTCTGGCTTTACTGCGCAAATTTTGGCCCGTGCCGTCCACCCAAACGTATTCGACGACGCACATGTGTTCTGGAAGAGGTAGGCAGAGATACCTGTCGATGATAGTTTTGGATAGCTTCGCGTTAGGGGAATGCTTCAGCGTGCAAGCACTGTGTAATACTTTTCCGGTTGATATATTTCGTACCACGAATTTGAGCTTTTTTAAAAACTTTGCCTTGTTTAAAGAATACAGTGACATTTTAGTAATTAAAACCTGACATTTTTGTCATTTCTTGATGCTTTGTTCTGTTTTGACAGATGTGATATATACAGATTTGATTCAATAATAGTGTTTCAATTTTTTTTTATAACAGCTAAGGAAGGATATTATTGGAAAAGGCACAATATGCAGAAGGTTTTCTACTATTTTGCAACACATAATAAAATCTGATTTACTTTAAAAATTATGAAATAAATAATCAGAGAAGCCAAATTAAAATGAACTTACTTACCGCGTAACCGCATTTAATTTTTTCTAACTGGTTATTGGCGTCAGATGTAATTAATGTAATAAATAAAATAAATAAAAAACTGCACATGTTCAAGTTCATGTTGTAAATGAGGCAGTGCCGATTGCCATTCAATTAATATATTGCAATAGCTCATATTCAGGCCTGTGATGAACGTGAGTGTTAAGATAACATTCAACAATAGTTATGTTATCTTAACTGCATTTGGACAACACGTCATTTAAGTGCATTGACAATTTTTAGTGTGATGCATCAATGTCGCTCAAATAAGTCAGATATTAAAGGTGCGTTCGTTTATTCAACTCTGTTCACTCTATTTACACTATTCGCACTTTTGTCTCACTCCTGCTTGCATTAAAACTTATTCGCTCTCACTCTTTAGATGCGAAAAGAGTAAATAGAGTGAACGGAGTTGAATAAACGAACGCAGCTAAAATAACACTAGTCGAGCATAAAATAACACCACGAATTATGTTACTATGATACATCACGTCATTTTTTGACAGACACAGCAGTTACATAGATAATCCTCAATACCAATGATACATCACAGGCTTGATTATCTTTGCAAAAATGTTGTCTTATCTATCATAGTTGTCAGGTCTTGAACTTACCAGCAAATTATAATTAAGCTGGTTACTTTTATTCTATGTAAATCACTCCACTGATGAAAGCTAGAAAAGTTGGAAACTATTCACAAGTTACTCCGTGCCCGACAGGTTTGTAACAAGAAATTTTTAATAATTACTTCAGCGAAGCATTTTATTAACTGAATATTGAAATACAACTTTATATTTATAAAAAAAATCATATAAAGGGTACTCTAATTCTTTTTCTCAATTTCTATCACGAAAGTTCTGATTTGCATGGGACCCAAAGTCACATTGTAAGAACCATCCTTTACACGCGACGCTTTGGATTTGTACTGGTAATAATCACCATCGACATCATTACTTTCGATCTGACTTCGGCTCCACTTTGACAATTGAAGATTCCAATCAGCATTTCGAACCAAGTCATCTGCATTTTCGCCCGTTTCAAATTGGGGTCTCTCATTATCATCCAGCCATTGGTTTGCTCCGAGAGTGGTTTCTCTGTACCAAACGATATCAAAAGATGAGAACAGATCCTGGAAAAGAATTCGAACTGTTTCCGAAGAACGATCCATAAGAAAGGTTTAACTACCTTCAGATTCACCGTGACGGGTTTAGACAGTACGGGGTCTTCATTACGTTCCAAAACATGTTCAAGTCTAAGCAAGAAACTCATCCCCTTCCAGGGCTCCAACGTCAAAATTTGGACGTTATTGGGGAGTGCACGAGTTAGGCCAGAATACTAAAATTATTCTTGAAGTAAAACCCCCCCAACAAATCGATTCATCATTTAGAGTCACCTGTAGGTTGTACTTTGCTTTATAGTCGTTGTACGATAAACCATTCGTAGGCGATAAGAACGTCCAGGCTGAGAGAAGCTTTCTCTGTGCGATATCTCTTTCTGCCGCCGCCAATGATATTCCTACCACGCCAAAATGATTAATCAACAAAAAACTACTTAGGTATGCATACCAGAACTGTTTATGTATGGCCCAAGTACTAAATAGTGACTTCCTCTTACGACTAGTCCCTCACCAAATGCAGTTTCGTTTAGGGCTTCGCCAACACCGAAGGCATCGTCGTATAAAGAATTTCGATGTAACTTAAAAACATTGTCTACAATTTGTTCCGATTTAATACTTGAAGATTACCTACCATGAGTTCGATTTCTCCGTCCTGTAAACTCGTCCCTCCTTGCGCCCTATCTGTTAAGACAGCCACCTCGACATCTCGACTCGGGTCCCGAATGAGTATTTTGGATGTAACTGGGTAGTAATTCCCCGAGATGGGTTCTGCGAGTTCAAGCTGCCAAGTCGGCCTGAAATCCCTTTCGCGTTTCAAAATTTCCCTGCCGTTTGAGTCGGTGTAAAACGTAGAGCCTGATTTAAGGTCGGTTGTATATTTCGTGATGATTTCCTTGCCGTTGACATCGCTGAAAAATTCGTGTTTGATACTAACGAAAGATAAGGTGAAATGCATAGGTACTCGATTGGGATTGGTCCGATTAACCAATCAAACTCGACGTAATCTTCAGCACCGTAAAGTCTTATGACTTGGCTGACCCATTCGTTGAACGTCTGATGTAGTTCGGTCACAAGTTCGCCGTAATAAACTTGGTACGAAGTTTTGTTTGCAATTTTGACGGGGTATGTCCCATTTGGCCTAAAGATGTACGCCCCGGAGGATCTATTGGCGGCTTCTTTGTTATCTCCAACCGTCCCTCGGTAATAATAAAATTCTTGGGCAAGCCAAATATCTACACCGTTCATTGTAACTTCATATAGCTTTCCGGTGTTTTGGTCTACTTTAATTTTTACTTCCTGTGTTATTTAAGCCATGTTATTTACGTTTTGGTGATCACTAGATGGAGACTTACGTAATTCGAATTTTGTTTCTGTTGACTTGGTATTTCTATGGTACTTTCTCCTACGTAAAACGATTTAAAACCAAGCGGGGGGAGGTTTTCCGCCAGGAATATGATTTCGGAATTTGCTTTACTTACCCTTCCAGGTATTCTAGAAATTGGTTCTGGTATTGGGATCAACTGAACGGGTATGTTTGCACCTAAGAAAAAATGAACATTTACAATTGAATCACGCTTGCCTTAATCAAAATTACCATTTGGGTCTGTTACAGTGTACGCCTTTCCGGTTATAGGAAGGCGTACATAATGAGAAACAGGTCTGCTTAATGGATTGTAAACTGTTACGACGAAAGAGTTAACGTTTTCCGTGAATTCACACTGGCTGACGTTGGCCAAAAGGCAAGATTGGAAAGGAATTGCTGGCGTTGGGTTTCTTTCAGTTTCAGATTTTGATACCAGTTTACTAAAAAAACAAGACATACGCAAATGTTTTGTTTTTGGTTTGGAAACATACCTGAGGGCAGTAGCTGTGACGAATTCACATTCGTCAAAACCTTTGGACAAAATTCTGGCATAATCGTGAGCTACGTGCTCTTTTTCGGTCCCCGTAATAGCGTCATGGTGCTGCATAACACCCATGGCTTCCCGTAAGACGTTCAAATCTGCCCAATCTTCTGGACCCAAATCAGTTAATGCGTACAGTTGCTTGCAAACCTAAAATAAAATTGTGTTGAAAACCATTTTGGAAAATGCAAAGAGTAGTAAGTCGTCAGTTTTCTCTTTCCTAATTCTATTGCTCTTCAGTTGTAGTAGTTAAATGGGTTAGAAAAAATATATTTCATTCTAAAGTATACCGAAGTTTTTTCCTTGTCAAAATCAAAGGCTTCAACAAGATTAATTCTCGATGTAAGGCAAAATTGGTTTCTTATAATACCTGTAAGAAGTTGTTTCCCAAACGTTCAAATCGCTTCAGGGTTGGTCTTGACGTGAAATAACCGGTCCAATAGGAATGTGAATCCGATGCGTACGGAAAGAAGTCATCGGTTTTGATACTCCACTGAATTTTGTTCTTCCCCTCGTCCAAAACAGCTTTCTGATAACAAGAGGGCGTTGAGTAAATGAGGTTGTACCGAGACCCATTGGTCTGCTGTTGATTGGCGTATCTAAAAGTTCAGGTTCGATTAATGTTACGAACTTGTTGACGTTGAATTCAATTTCCAAAAGCGGCAAAATAAAACGGAAGCAAAGCAATTTTGCGCAAGCACTACTACTTACAAAATCAATTTATCGAGATTTTTGAACCAAATGTTAGCCGCTTGGTAATGAAAATCTTCCCCCATGGTTATAATTATGTTATTGGTAGAGTACGCTTTCGTAACATTGTTGAGGTAGTCAAAGAGGGCCTCGACCTAAATAGAAATTACGCACCTTATTAGTTTATCGAGATTTTTGAACCACATATTGGCCTCCATGTACGTGAAGTCTCCACCCATGGTGACAATTATATTGTTGGTGATATAAACTTTGTATTGGTCGTCCAAATATTTGAAGAAATCTGCTAGCTAGGCAACATCATTATATTATTGACGATAATACATCGATGACATCAAAGATCCAAGAGAGAAGAGAAGATTATTGATTGAAAATAACTTACTCTTTGATTGACGTTGTAATCAGGACTTTTCTTATCGTCAATGATTGGTTCGTCTGAGCACAAGACGTCGAAGCAGAATCCAGGTGGCGGTGAATATGTGTTGTACATAACGGTCGTGAACAATTGCGATTTATTTCCTGGAATAAGCCTTGGTATTAAATGCTTATTAAGTGTTTTCAGCAAGTCACCTAAGTTATCACTTCCTTGCCAAACGAATTCTGGCGTTTTGGTTTTAAACCGGAACTGTTTGTCTTGGTAATCGATGCGTCCCAAAAGTAACCCATCGAAGCCAAGCTGGGCAAAAATCGACGCCATTTCTCTGCTGTGCCCGAATGGATCGATTTGCCAACCGACTTTGGGGCGACCACAATCTCCAAAAGTTTCATTTATTTTTCTGAAAATTGGTGTATCAACTAAATTATAAGGGCTTATTTTGGGATTACCTTAATCCCCATGTAAATTGGTCTATAATCGATTGGTAATGTGTGGTGGCTTCGTCGTTCATGCTCCACGCCCCTCCAATGATCTCCAACTGTCCATTCTTGATGAACCGCTTCACTTGGTGTTTCACCACGTCGTGCTGCTTCACCCACCATTTCCAGAAGAACGCGGTTTCGACGTAAATAAACCTAGAAACCATCGCGTTTTATTCACCCCCAAGTTTGGACTTTGCGATTGCGTTTACCTTCTGCTTGGATCCCTTCGTAGAGCGTCGATTACCGAATCCAAAATGTACTGGACGCCAGCTTTTTGTATGTTTGATTTACCTGGAAGGGGAAAAAGGGGGTTTACCGAATGTTTTGTATTTTTATTTAAGAACTAACTTCCGAAATAGTATTGGTCTACGGTTTTCAGCCATCCAACGTCGTCGTGAGTGTGCGGTACTATGTGGACGTTTATGAATCCTTCTTTGAGTTCATGACACGTCTGCAATTTTTTTTTCGTTAAATTAAGCCAATTACTTCAATTATTTTGTACGGAACGAAAATTGTAATGGTCTTAAATGCAACAATAGAACAATAGATCATTTTTATATTGACGAACTTACCTCATATCCGCAACTGCTAGGCGGTTCACTAGTTGGTTTTGTTGTGGTAGTTGAAGACACCACCAAAGTTATTCCATGAAATAATAATAAAACGAGTTTAAACATGATGGTTTCGTGAAACAATACGCATCACTTCACGTCTAAAATTAGGATGCACCCAAACCGGACTGAATGCTGTTTGCAGAACTTGATCCTAAAGAGCTGCAATGTTGTTGTGTTAAATGATACGAAGCAGTTGCTGGATGTACCGCATCCGCAAGATAACTAAAGAATGTTGTATGTTACAATCTATTAACGTCTCTTCGTCGAATCAACAGTGGAGCGATTATAAATTGTTTGTAAACATTATTAAATTAAATCATAGTAATTTGACCTAGAAACATCATCACCGTACATTTTTGTTTTTCTTATTATTATGTTATTATCTATTCATACAAATAGATAAATACAATAATCACTTACTTGCGATGAAGATATTCTAATGAACTTACGAAGTGTTAAAGTTCGAAGCAGATACCACACAAAAAACAGAAATAGAGCAAATTAGCTTTGACGTAATAATTGCAAACGTAAATAATTTAAACGATTGTTACAAGGAATTTACATAAGCAGCTTGGTTGTTGCCGACATCTTTCTTTTTCAGGCGCATACTCCCTGAAAGCAGAACGGCGCCGCGACGCCTGAAACGATGGCGTTAAAGGGGATGTTGCGGTATTACCTCTTTGTTTTATTATTTATTTATTATAGCCATAAATTAAATAAGCATCACTGTGATTATTAGAACTCTATTCACCATAATACGATAATATAAAAGCATAAACATTCAATTCGAACGAATTTGGTCGACAATGTACGTGTACAGACCTTTTTCTGGATCCATAAAATTCTTCGGCATGTATTTTATTTGTCGTACAAAAGGCTACAGGATCCGAGACCCTTTTTTATGTTAAAATGCATTTGTCGGTTTAGCTACGTTATATCTACTATAAATGAAAACGATTGAAGAAGTGTAATGGACTTAGTGCGTGAATCGGTTTCTAAATACGTTCTTCCTTCTACATATTCGTAGAACTATAAAGTAAAGGAGAAGACAACGGTTTTATGTTATGCTATGCTATGACACTTACTGAATGGCACATAAAAGTTTCTTAGAATAACAATAGAAGTAGGAAGAATTTAAATCGACGAAATATCTTCAACGATAATAATTGTTGCCTTCTTTTTCAGCATCAAATGATCAGTTTTTGTTTTTCAAATAGTTACAATCATAATAAATGATTGAATTTCAAAATATGTAAGCAAGAAAAAGACGGAATGTAATTTATTTTTTCGAAAGGCACTTAATAATTTACAATAAATACACTAAATAAACTCTACAACGCCATGCTGATTCTTTCAGGAACGACCCTTTCATGTCCGGCCAATATGGCAACGACGGCCACGAGGATTAGTATAATCGTCGCAAGAATTGCCACTATTGCTGCCAATTTTCTTTCACAGGGGGACCACTTCGAAAAACACCAATATTGTTCACGTTGAACCCTGAAAAGTAAATGCTTCGTCAGTAATTCTGCAAATTTTAATTTTTTTTTACTAACAAAAACCAGCAATAAAAGTTAGGATGTTAAAGTTGATTATTAATTATTAAAAAGCAACAAAAATAATAGCATAAAGTGAACTGGCGACTGAGTTCCTTTCCTTCCAACATTGCATCCTATACCTATATAAAATTAAACATATTAATACATTAAAGTTAATGCTTCTGACTTAATTAATTAAATAAGCTTCACATAATTCCGTAACGTTTGTTGTTATCTCAGCTTGGAATTTCAGACTCAGTGTTCCATTAGAACAAAACAAATATTCTTTATCGTGTAAATATGTATTTGTTTACATACTGAGGCATATCTGAAGTTGTAAATAAAAAAGATATATTTTTAGGTTTATAACTTCTGAGAAACAATGATTTAAATGTTTCCGTTTGGATTAACTTGTCAGACAAACTAAGAGGTAAATGTACTGTTAAAAATGAGTGAAACGATCTTTTAAATAAATCAATGAAAAATTAAGAACATCTTTTTTATCCCAATAATTGTACGACTTGACAACACTCGTTTATTCCTTGTAGCAGTTACACTAATTTAATTCTTTCTTGTAATTTTAAAGCAAAAAAAAGTGGAAATTAATTACTTTTTATTATATATTGGGTGCTTTTGATTTCTTTTTACAAATATTTATGTAATAGCCGCTAAAAAGTGCCGATATCTGTATGATTCAACAGCTTTAGTGAAGTACACGAATCATTTTGTCCACAACTTATGACTCAAAAGCCTAAATAATATCAATTTACTTACTTTTGGCATTTTTTGTAGTAACTATACTAATATGTTATCTGTTAAATAATGCAAAAGTTGATCCGCTATGACTCAAAATGATAAATTAATTTAAAAAACCATTCCCGTTTGATAATTTATGTGCAAGATAAAATGAATCAGTTGGAAAAAAGAAAATCGTAATCTGCAAAGAACAAAATTTGTGGTGAATATTGTAAATCACCTGTGATTATAAGAGGAGTACTTGATTATCAATAGATAAAAAGTTGGAAAATTATATAATGAAAGTTTACAAACTGGTGCTTTTTGAAACGAAGTTGCAAAATTGTTAACAATATACAATCTAATTTAAAGTGCTTGTCTGTACCTAGTTTCAAGAGACGCCTACGAGTATTTGTGTTTTGGAATAACATTTAATTTACATGAAGCGATTATTAGTTTTATTTAATATACATTTCATAACAGGTGAAAAAAAGAAAAAGAAATCTCATGTACTATTGCGAGATAAATAATTGGTACGGTTGTTTTGTAAAGTAGCTTGAATTTTCAAAATTTTAGCATATTGAAATGCTCTTAAAACAACATATGAAAAAAAAAGTTATTTTATGGAACCACCATTCCGTTCCAACATATCCGCAACCCTTAGACTTATTGATTCTACCAATGTTCGTGTGGAAAATCTGCCCTACCAAATATTTATCTCGCAATGGTACATAATCTCATTTTAAGTTAAAATAAAATAAAAAACATTCAAATTTTGTTTAGTTTCGGAGTTACCTAAAGTTACTTAAAGTTAGATAACCAGAAATAATTATTTATGCAACTAGTGTATAAAGTAGGGCTTTTTAATCGAGTGCGAAAATTTTCGCACTCGAGGCGTCAACCGAGATAAAAAAAATGCGTTTACACACGTGTTGTATACAATATTTTTTCTACAATCGAACAGATTTCACATTTTTATCTGTTTACCTGTTCAGGTCCAAGATTAATAGTATATTATACACCTAGGTAGAGAAGTCTAGTGTTATAACCCGAGGGTATGATTACATGTAAAGGACCGAGGGTTATAAGACTTCTCTACCGTGGTGTATATACTATTTTTTCCACTACTAGTGCAAATGATAATTTTAATTTGAACAAATATTTATTTCAAATTACGAAAGGTTTACAATTTTCTGTATTACCGATATGACAGTTGATTTAAATTTTTTAATTTGTCACAAACATTACGTCGATTTTTTTACGGTAAGTACGGTAAACGATGTACGGCGATTAATAATTGTACGCCGCCTGAAATGCGGGAAATTGCCGGACAAGTGGCAAACAATCTATTGCCTGAAAAATCAAAAGATTTGTACCTGAAAACGTACGTAACATTGATGTTCATTATTTACCAGTAAATAATAAAATTATTTACCTCAGGTCGAGAAATTGTTTTTCACAGCAATTTAACACATGTCAAAATGACAGGCTATAGTACTAGTAGTGGAAAAAGAATATTTTCTACAGTCAGTATATTACACTGTTGAAGAATACATGAGCTCGTAATTTACGAATGTTATACTTACAGCTAACAGAAATCTTTTAGAGTATGGGTATTATGGAGCATGGTTCTGTCATCAAAAGTTAACTTTATTTTTATTTATGCAATTTGTGTCGTTTATTGACTATTGTAATAATTATTGTCATATTTTGTATATATGTAACTGTGATATTTTCTTTATATGTAACTTGTTGTGTTGACTACAGTATTGACTGCTGAGATATTTTATGTGATTCGATGCTACTGGCAAAAGAATGAATATCTATCTATCTAATTGCTTTGTTTATGTTGTAAAAAACATATTTCAGGTTTTTTATTCACACTCAGGTAACTCTGAAACTAAGCAAAATTTGGAATTTCTTTATTCTTTTTAACGTAAAATGAGATTCTGTACATGAGATTTCTTTTTTTTTCATCTGTTATGAAACACCCTATATAGAGTCTTTGGTTATGTTTGGTTACTTCATAATATTTTTGTTATTCTATTTTTTTCTGTTCTTTACGTAAATACTCTCATCATGTAGATTTGGTTGGATAAAGGCATTATAGGTATAGACCGTCTTGAAATATCTCTCAATATATCGCTTATTATAAATATTATTTTATATTTACAATATTTTTAGGAACGCAGTATCTTGTCAAAATCATATTTTTCAAAGAATTTAACAAAAAAAGTGACCACAGATATTTGAATGTTAACACTTTTAAACAAAAGAAAAATGAAAAACTGAAAAGTGCAAACTGAACAAACAAAGGGGTTCTTAATTAATTAATATAATTAATATTGATATAATTAATTAATATAATTAATATTAATATAATTAATTAAAAATGATTTGTATATTTGTTTCTACCAAAAAATGTAAGAAAAAAAGTAACAGCATAAATTTTACACGCATGAAACACCAAATCTACTCAGAATGCAGTTGATTTGATTTCAGGTTCCCAGAACGTTTAACATAACTTTCAGGATTAAACTGAAAGTACTTACTCGTACATAAATAAATAACTAGAATTGAATTCCTTTATTGTAATTGTTTTGTTCATATATTCAAAAACTGGAAGTTGCAGTGTTATTTTCTTTTTTCCGGATACTTTCTAGACGAACTATATTATATTATGTATTATTATTATAAAGGGTATCCCAAGTTGAATGGCCTATTAAAAGTTTTCGGGGAAGGGAATACACAAATACTCTGAAAATTAGTACACAGCCATAAGGGTGTTCCGTTTACGAAAATTGAGTTTTGGGCAGTTAAACATAATGACCTTCGACACCATATTGTGACCACCCTATGAATTTTTCAGGGATAATTAGGATATGATTTGAAAGTCTGAACTTTATACTTTTAAACGACATGTCACTTCAATCTTTAAATTTGAAATTGGCGTAAATACATTGTCTTAAATGAAAGGCCACCAAAACAATTTTTTAAATAAATTTGAAGATAACTCAAAATCGGTTACATTTAGGTATAGGGAAGCCTTAACATTTTTTATTTAAAATAATGTGCAGAATCAGAATTTGTAACAAAAAGTATAACATTCCATTTAAAATAAGAAAGTTAACGGCGACTTCCGGTATAACCGGAAGAGATATAAAAGTGAAAATATTTTAATCTGAAAGATCGCTTTCCCTTAGGGCAGGGGGAATTTTCAGAATTTTTGTATATTCCCTTCCCCGAAAACTTTTAATTCTATTTGGGAGACCCTGTATTATTTAATGCTTTCTTTCACTTGTATGTATAGTTTATACCTACGTAATTGATAATTTGTAGATACCTATTATTTTTTTTAGTAAATTTAAATTAATTTTGAATTATTGAATTTTGTGAAACGAAAAAGTAAAATAAAAATATAATTAAATCATGAGAAAAGAAAAATGAGATGCATATATTAAAGCAGGCTTTACATGAAGGCAACACAATGCAAGGAATATTGCTGCAATCAACGGTAAGGAAAAATTGCATATTGTTCGTTAAGGCCGCTTTACATGACGCAATTTATCTTGCAGCAAGACAATTTTTATTGTGCGTCTGCTCATCTGCAAATGAGTGAACAATAATAATTTGTTAATTAATTAATAAGTCCACTCAAATATAAGACACCGTAAATATTTACATTCAGAAATTGGACCTTTCATTGCAAATAGGTAGGTACATACTCAGAAATTGCTTAAATACAAAACCACTAGCAAATGTAATTTTTGTGTGCGATTTTCATTGCATTGCATATGTGTAAAGCGATCTTTACTTTACATGATGACAAGTTACGTTGCATTGCGTTATCAACATATCAAAAATTAAACATTTCAATCTGATACTGTGTATTTAACCTGCAAGGCAAAATGATGTTTTTCGTTGTTAAAATTTCATGTTGCCAGTATCAAAAATAACATTAAAATCCCTAAAAACATTCTGCAATGCAACACATATTACACTGGTCAACACTAATCTTGCCACACGAATTCTGGTAGGTAATCGTGTTTTGACTACCTACCTTCAGTATGAGACCGCATTTATTTTTTTTCAATCACTCTCAGTTTTCTTATGATAAGGTTTTAGGATTATAGCGACAAACGCAAAGGAACAGACACGAAGAAAAAGTAATTAAACTGTTTGTCTCTTTATAAATTCAAGTTGTGTTCGTTTTAATTAATTATTGTGATTGTGTGAATATGTCGAGAAGGTGTTTTAACGATTCTAACCTTTTTTGTTATATTTGTGGTGAACTAACTTTCAAAAAACAAGGGCGAAATTTTACAGATTTTATTTTAAAGAGTTATTGCGAGTATTTTGGTTTTTCGGTGGCTCACCAAGACAAAACTTGGGCTCCACATATTTGTTGCATAACGTTTTAGAAAAATCAGCATGGAAATGCTTCAAGAACGTGGTTGTAAATTTTTTGGGTAACCATAAGAGTGACAGCTATAGAGAGTTGGTTAACGAGCTTTTATTGGCATATAAAGCTTTGGGTTGCAATATGTCGCTTAAGATTCATTTTTTGGACTCACATCTGGACATTTTTCCTGAAAATTTGGGGGCTGTAAGCGATGAGTACGGCGAAAGGTTCCATCAGGACATTTCAAAGATGGAAAAACGTTATCAGGGCAGGTGGAACCCAAGGTTGTTGGCCGACTACTGCTCGACGATCAAGAGGGACCAATCGGAAGCTAAATATTCCAGAAAATCATAAATCATAAGTTTCTAATGTACATTTTTCATATATGTTTTTGGACAACCATGATTTTTTAAAGATAATTCATATTTCTTTAACAAACAAAACTCATGGGTGATTTAAATTTTAAAACTGCATATTTTTATTCACAACAACCTCTATTAATAAAAAACCCAAAAAAAGTTCGTGTGGCACGACGAAGCTTAAATTTTGTTAACCAGTGTTATTAGCAGAATGTAAGGAATGCAATGCAAGAAATCTTGCACTAGCTGATCTTAAACTTTCATTGTGCGCGTGCGCACAATGGAAATTGCATCGTGTAAAGCGGCCTTATTGTAATTTATTACTATTTTCGAAAACATTGATTTTTTTCATAATTACATTCGGAATGTTGTATTAGTTTAGTTTATTTATTTATTGTTCAAATCGTGTTTGCAATTCATTTCCCATTTACATTCACTTACTTGTTATTTTTAAATATTTATGTATGGTATTTAATCATTTAATTCTAGAGGCAAATGGCGTTTGTTCTCAAACCAACTAAAATACGATTAATTTGCGTGAAGATGACATCAAATGTTGAAGTAGTTCTTTAATCAATTTTACCATTAATTTTCCATCAAATGCTATAATATGTAAACAATTAATTAAAGTGAAAAGTACCTTTTTATAATTAGGGTCATTGTGTTAATCATTTTTCAAACGTACCGTTTTATTAATTAATTATTTATTAATTTTTTTTATTAAAGTAAATTGTAAGCATTTATTTCTTCAAGGTTCCAACTTGAATCCTTACTTTTTCTTACGCATTTTATAAATCTATTTGCGTGCATTACAACATCGTTATTATTAACGAAACTGCAACTGTTGTGCGTTAATTTTATTTTACACATGACTCATTGAAATGTTAAGGCTTATGTACGTCATAATTGTAGATAGGGATTTACGACGATTTTAATAAAACAAAATAAAATTTTCTTCATTCCAATATATTTGAGCCGCGTTAAAAGACTTGTTAAAAAAAGTGAGATACGGTGAAGATTTAAATAAGAACCACACAAATTTTAGAGCAGGATAAACCCTGAGGTATTTTTTTATATCCCTCTGAGTGACTTTTCCAGTTATTCTAATCCAACTCTTTTACAATTGACGTTAAGCAATTTATTGTAATCTTGTCTGAATATGACGAAAAGTGATCGCTGAATAAAAAAAAATTCAGGATGCGAATGTAAGATTAAATCGATTAGCTCTAATCTCTTCTCAGGAGAACGATCCCTATCTAAGCATCCTGCCAATGAAACGAAGGTATCTTACTGTTCCGTAATGGATTACTGGCACGCAGACTTTTTATCAGTTTTACAACACTATAACATGATTTACTAAGCAAAGTTTATCAAGCTCCTGTGAGATATAATTATGAGTTCAAATAAATCCTACGTGGAATTGAAATATCTTACTTACTCTAAACTTTGAATGCTCGACGTACGCGTTGAAGACCTACCACTGTGCGTGAAATTTTGGTCACGTTCCACACTCCTATTGGATTTTATACTAATACTGTCCATTGAACCATCAAACGCTTGATTCTCGTAGGATGTGCCTTGCCTTTTTTTGCTCGAATTGCTCCCGCTTCTTGATCTACCACTCACTTTACTCCTTTGGCTGCTTCTATTGTCGACGATTTCCCCTTTCTCATCTATAATCTTAAGTTTTACAGGACCATCATCGTCATCGTTGGAGTCGCCCTCGGCAATGGTCGGTGGTAACTTCTTAGTTCTTCCATAATTCTGTGATTTCGTGTGTCTAAAATTCTGTTGCTTCTGATTCTGAGGAAGTTGCACGCTGAGCCTTGAGGCATGAGCTCTTTCCAAGTCGGCGACATTCGATGAAATGTTTGAGATCTCTTCGAGACTCTTGCTTTTTCTCTTTTTATCGCTCATTACTGTCGATGTCATCTGATTTGCGACGCCGAATTTTGAGGAGGCTCATTCGTTTTCGTTTTACTACCGAATTCCAAAAGGCATTATTCTATTTGTTTACTTCGTCTGAGGAGACAAGAATCCTATTTGTTCACCTGCTTTGTTTTCACCGAGCCAAGAACAAATAACCGCACGTATACTACTCGGCTGATAACTGAATTGTTATTCGTAATATTTACGTTGCAGTTATGATAAGCAAATGGCCAGGTATATCGTTTGAGCGATAAGATAAGCAACACTGGGTCTGTTACGCCTTTTTATTATACAGATCGATGGTTATCAATCATTTACATTAATATTAGGGGACCGAATCGATAGTACGATGACTAAATGTCTTGGGGAAATCTTCAGCTGTAATTTGGATAAGTTATTCATACCGGTGGATGATCGTTCAGTTATTACCTTACTTTCAAAGTGGCTAGATATCATAGAAAGTATCACATAACTGATTACGTTGCCAAATCAACAATAACAATCTATATATACTTGAATGTTGGATATAACAAATCATAAAAATTTTGACTGGTTTTGAAAAATATTGAATCAATGAAAAGCTTTTGGGAGTTGAGACCGATAGGTTTTCGTTTTCAGAAAAGGGAAAATAAAATTACGAACTTCTTGGCAATTTATCTTGATCTTCAGGGATATATTTAATTTTCCTTACGTTCACTGAAATTAACAGCGAACAAATGTATTTCAAATGTTAATGAGTAAAAGAAAAGCGATAATTGCATAGGGGATAGTAAACAGACTGCATGAGGACTTAAATGTCATCGCCTATGTGCAGGCAATTTGAAATTGCAAGTACGCATGCGAAATCCCAGCCAAAATAGCGGGTGGCGAAGGAAGTTTCGAGTTCGCCCCAAAAACCGCCCCTTACACAAAGCCCATCGTTAAAGCTGAAACTATCTTCCGCCAGTTTTGAC
Source organism: Dorcus parallelipipedus (assembly GCA_958336345.1). Classification (NCBI taxonomy): domain Eukaryota; kingdom Metazoa; phylum Arthropoda; class Insecta; order Coleoptera; family Lucanidae; genus Dorcus; species Dorcus parallelipipedus. Next base: position 20,788,454 of record OY284480.1, on the reverse strand, counting down.
CGTGAAGGGCAGCCTATCGATCCGAGAAGGCGCGGGAAATGCGCCCGGCGAAATCTCCAAACTTTGTTCCAGCACGAAGAGGGAAAATTTACAATCGTCGATAAGTTCTGGTCCGGAGCATTTTCACGATCTGTTCCTGTTTAGTCTTTGCTCCGAATTGATCTCTTTAAAAATGTATGGACAATAATAAACACAAGACTTGAAGTAATCAGAAAAATCAAAATTCGTGTTAGTATTAATGTGTAATTTAGTGGAAGCAAAAAAAATTGTAAAGACCATAAATATGTTTTAATCATGTATACTAGTATTTTTAATAATTGCATATATTCGATGATCGTGATAGTAAATGTTGTGATAACGTTCCTTCGTATACCAAATATTTAGAAGAAGATTTAGTAAACATGGCGCAATTTGTAACTCATATACAACCGACTTTGATGGAAGCCTCCCATCATCACACGCCTCTGCATCACCACAAAGAAATCCATAAAGACTACCACGCTAAAGACCATCACCACATAGATTCCGTTCGGCATAAAGAACACAAAGAACTCGAAGGCCACTATAAGGATATGCAGATGCACCAGGGCCATCCCAGAGATTTTCCAGTTTTACCATCTCAACATTCTTTGCAAACTCATGACCATCATCACGATTCGAAAAGATATCATGAACAGAGAGATGACCATCACGACGTGAAATGTCATCAAGATCTTGTCGACAAAGGGCGTTACATGGATTCTCATGGTGTACATCATGAATACCAGTTGAGCTTCATTGATTCCCAAGGCATATACAGAGATTACCACGGACATGGAATTGATGAATTTCAGAAAAAAGAAACGCAAGAGAAGTACTATAGAAGAGATAAACCTACACCGCCCAAGTACATAGATTTGAATCCTATTTACAGCGAAAACAAAACGGTAAGTCATATTTTTTACCTACCAAACGTTATTGTCTGTTAAATTAAAAAAAAATCTAAAAATGACGCACGCGAAATTCCTTTATCTTGCTGTTATAATTGGTTTATTTTCTGACGCATTTTGATCCCTGCGAATTAGTCATTGAGTCTTGTCATGTTAAATGACGTCCGTTCAGGAGTCTCGCTTAATAACAAAATCTATTTGCGTAGTGATAATAATTTCGTCCCAAAATAAAACAGCATGACATAAAGTCGAAAGTATTTAGTTAATACAAACCAAAAATAGATTTAAATAGATCAAAAATGTTACAGTTGCATTGCATCCATTTGTTTCTTTGGTACATCAAATCTGATGTACCTACTATTTTGTATTTAATATTTATTTTCTGTACAGTATTATGTGATAGTATGTATAAGTTTTAAATTTCTTTATTAAATTATTGAGTGCTTCGTGTGTTTAAATAAAAACGTTTTAATATTGTAAGAAAACAAGTAAAAAAATTCTTAAGTATATTATTTTTTGTCAATAATTTTTTGATTATTATTATTTATCGATGTATCATAATAATTTAATAATTATAGTACTTTTTTGCGACACAATGCTTGCCCATCGTAGTAATGCATTTATAAACGGAAGAAACACGTGTAAATAATAATTAACCAAAGAAATTTTGTAAGGCTCTAGTTTTGTGTTCGAGAAGTTTATTGGCCCTTACAATTTTATATTTGAATGTACACAATGAAAACATGCTAACAGAAACTGAAACGATATTATTAAGCGGTTTATGACTTTTACCACGCCATATACTAATCAATCACAGAACAGGGACGTGCAAATGGGTTTGAATATGACATTTAAAATAACTCGGTATTAATTTGTTATGACAACACAGTTAAGTCATTACTTAAAAAGACGATTCAATTTGATACCAAATGTTTATTTACAGCGTCTGTTGTGCGTAGTATTCACTAGGCCAGTCACTTTGAATGGCCCTGTATACATTAGACGTAAACAGAAGAATTGAACAGTATTGAAAATATTCTCTTCATTTTAGTAATAACTAATAACATGCTCGTTGATGTGATCATATGAAAAGAAAAAAGTTTCTGTATCATATTGCAATTTCAGAAAGACTTTCCAGTTCCAAATTGCGTTCTCGAATGTATGATAATTTTATGTGCAATCTAACAGAATGTTATCTATGTAAACCCTGAAAATTCAATTTCGTAACATCCTGAAAACGTTCCAAACAAGTAGGTAAGATGCTGAACTCGAGATATCCTGAAAGTTACATGAAGAAACCGTGTAGGATGGTAGCCAACGAATAAGTATCGTAAAGGGCTCGTTTATCTAGGCACCCGCCCGTCTGGCTCCGGGCATATACAAGAAGCTTTAAGAGAAAATAACAATAGATTTTCTTTTCTCCTACGTCTTTGCTGCGTACTATTTCATTTCACATGATTTTTGAAAGTATATTGATTTTTCTTGTTCATACTTCTTCTGAATGAATTTACTAATTTTAGTACCAGAAAAACTTTTGTTTTTATAATTTGTTTATCTTGAATCTTGATCAAAGCTTGGACTTGCCGCATAGCTTAACTAAATAAAGTAGATTGAGGTCTGTAATGAAATTTTTTAATGCGGTGGGTTTTATTTAATTGTAACAGAAGAGGCCTAGGGTTTTCGAGAGCACTCATATTCAGGTTTAGTTGATGGGTTTAGACACTTCACAATAGCTTAAGCTTTAAGAAAAAAAAGTTTTCTGTTTAACTGATTTAGGGTTCTCGAGGGCACTCATATTCAGGTTTAGTTGATGGGTTTAGACACCTCACAATAGCTTAAGCTTTAAGAAAAAAAGTTTTCTGTTTAACTGATTGAAATACATAAATGCATTTTATTATTTTATTTTTTATCTTTTGGATAATCTGGCTTCTTCAAGCAAACAAGATTGCAATACGTGACAAATCAAATAAAATCAATTTTATTTACTGTTTGTCCAGGAAAATGAGTCAGGTGGCATCATTAATTTACGTCACTCAATAATTCACTGTGAGTTGTCAGAAGTTTCAAAAATAAAAGATGTGATGTTTTTCCTATCAAGCGCATCAACATTCAACAATAACATCGTGGGAGAAGCTGAAAAGCAGGAAATTAAATTTGTTTACATGTTCTTATGTGCAGTTGTTGTTAGCATGCATGTTTAAATTAATTGGATCAGAATTTATTCTATATCTCCGCGTTTATTCAGTAGATACGTCCGTTTCGGTAGCACTTTGGAATGCTTGCAAATTAAACATAAGGTCTGTTTGTTATCGTGAACTGTTGTACACCAATGCAAACTTTTCCGCAAAATACGCTTTAATGCAACTTGAAATGTTCGTGTGGTATGTCAGTATGGATGTGTATGATTGGTATTGACACATTATCAAAGAATTTAGGCTTCATTAAAGCATATTTCGTGAAAAAAGTGTACACTGGTGTACACCAATGCAGGATAACAAACAGACCTACAATCACCAGGGGTTTTCTCATAGTGCTTTCAGCCGCAAATGAAATATGAGGGTTGCTAGGTGACGCCTGACACTCAGACGCCGCGACGCATCGTATTCAGTTGCGCCCAGACGTCTAGCCTCCGGCTGAACCAATTTATAATGGCACGTACCCAAATGAAAAAATTTATTATTCACTTAATTATTACCTCTCTGGAAATTTTTCCGCACTGCGGTGGAAAACACGTTGTTCTCGAAAATAGTTCTTTTTTAATGTCTTTCGGAGGCGGTTAATTATTAATTCTAGTTCAAATTTTGTCTCGAAAATTTTAGCTTGAAGTGTAAGTATGTAACAAGTGGCCTTTTCAATGGAAAATGGAATGCATTCATTTGTAATTAGATGAGTAGCCGCTTGCTTAGTTCAGTGACAACATTTTATTTAACCAATTGAAGAAGTTTCTTGTCCTACTAGTTAACGACTCTATTTGACATTTTTCAACAAACTAAAAACTTAAGTATCGATTAAAGGTTCTAAAATGTAATTTATTTTATAAAGCTTTCGTTCAATTTTGTAATAAAATTTAACGGTAATAAACTGATACGTCAACTTGACTACATAGAAAATGCATTGTATCTAAACACTGATTGGTCAAAATTACCGTCACTAAATAATTACAGTACCACAATCAGCCACCATTTTAGTGCAAAATATTGGCGGGAAATTTAAACATCTAACCCTAACAACGACGTTAAACGTTTATTTGGCAGGCGTTAAATTTGATTAAACTTACCAGAAAGAAAATCACTAGAAAAGTCGGCAATTTAAATTTGCCGGAAAGAAAATAACTAGAACAGACGGTCATTTTAGTGCAAAAACGTTTTCTTTATCTTACACATTAAGCACATGAGCGAAAATGGTCACTAAAGTTGACGAAAGTGGTCACTGGAGTTGACCAAAGTGGTCACTGAATTGACGAAAGTGGTCACTGAAGGTGACGAAAGTTGAAGTCGGCCATCTTAGTGCAAAAACGTGGTTTCTTTATCTTACACATTAAGCACATGATTTGCGGTACTGTATTTATTTAGTGACTGTAGTCAATATATGTCATTAACGATTGTCGTTATTTGACAATGTTGTTATAAGTAGAATAAGGGGGTAATTTCCTTATTCTGTAACTTACAACGATATCGTTAAATAACGACAATTGGGGTAATCCCCTTATTCTGTAACTACTTATAACGACAATCGTTAAGTGACATATGGTCAAAATATGTCACTTCAATATATAGAAACAGTTCATAGAAAGGCGTTGTATCTAAGTTCTGATTGGTCAAAATATGTCACTTAACGATTGTCGTTATTTAACGAGTCGCTATGAATTACAAGATAAGGGTGGAGTGGGGGTTAACCTATTATTAAATTTACATAATGTTTTCATTCCTGAATAAAGACGCGAAATTTATTTCTACAATGGGGAAAAAAGTAAATTTGTGGATAACATTTCAACTTTGAATACAAATTGTTTAAGCTATGACATAAATACAATATATTTTCGTTTCCATAGCCCTTTACCTAAAATTTATTTGGGCATATTGTAGGTAGTATCGAGTGTTTTTTAAAATGTGACGTCGAAGTTGGCCATATCAAAGTATTTTTTTGCAAATACCACAAGTTTTGAAACCTCTGTCACTGTCTGGTGCTTTGTTTTGAAAATAAAATTGGATTTCTTTTCGAATAAAATCGTTTTTTCGTCATTTTGATATTTTGATGGTTCACAATAAAATGTTCATGGCCAACTTCGACGTCAGATTTAAAAAAACACCGTTTATATACGAGTATAAAACGTTTGAATATTAAATATATTTGTGTGACAGTATGCTGGTTCCCTCTTCGAATAGAGTGATTAAAGCGTTCCTAAATCTTCTCTAAAACAACCCAGTGTTCATTATTAAGCTGTTGTTGGTGTAGTTCCAGTTAAGTTCTTGTGTAGTAGATGGCGCCGGCTGAGGGATCAATATAGGTCTAAGACGAACGCCCTTTTTGATTACGTATTACAAACAATTAAAATGTTCGTTTTGAAGAGTGAACATTCTTAAAGAGCATCAACTTTCAATAAATTTTGAGAGTACATTTTCTAAAAAAAATTAAAAAACTGAATTCATTTTTTGTTTACAATATCCTTTTGAACAAACACATTTCATTTTAATAAAAAAAAGAGACTGTGGAAAGAGTTAAATGTATCCTTTACTTAGGGAATAATAAGCAACAAAAAAATAAGAGGGTGTATAATTGAAATATTTTATAAGTAAATCCATTTTTTAATGTTTAAATTGTTGTTGGAATGACGACATAATATTACCGCGACTCGTATCCTTCATCGGTAGTGCAAGAAATCAAGCAGTTCATTTAATAATTGCAGATACGATGTAACTATTGAAAACAGTTGTAATTTGGTCAATTAGAATTTCTTGAGATTAATATAAAAACATTATGTTAGAACGAGTGTTTTTGGCTTTTCCCCATCCAACTCTGTAACAATTGGACTAAATTAATTTAAATAATACAATGAGAAATAAAGATACTAATGATTACACCGTGAGGTTGAAAATTAACCGAAGAACAAATTCCTTACGAATTTTTAGGAAAATCGTTCGGACCGGTCAATTTTTTTTGTAGGTTTATTTTTTATATTGCATTGCACAGTCTGTCCCAAAAAAACTGAGCTGAGATCAATTTTATTCTTTTAAATGAATTACAACCCCTACTTTCCCATACTTTTGAATTCCTTCTAAAATTTTAATTTTTTTTTAATGTACTCTGTGCCTAAAATCAATTGCTTTTGAATTATTGATTTGTGATAGATCATTTACTTATTAGAAAATATTTTCAATAACTCAAGAGTGTCCAAGAAAGTAGGATTAAAACGAATTTAGGCATTTATTTTTAAAACACACATTTTTTTGGGTCTTTGTAACAAATGAAATTTATTCTTTAGGTTAACAACAATTTAAAATTATTTAATGTGCGTTCAGAATGCCTCCCGTTGGGCACTTGACAATGATACTAAGCGGTAGGTAAATTCTTTTTGATTATTTCTTACCGCTTCTGGTATAAGTATCCTGATTTTCCGATCAATTCAAAATTTTAAGTAGTCTGTATCTGTAGCTTTTGCCTTGAACATTTTACTTTTAAGGTAATCCCTTAAGAAGAAGTAATTTCTTTGGGAAAATATCGCTTAAATAAACTCGAGCTTGTGCAAAATAATTGAGTCTTGATGTGGTAAATCTAGGTTTTCTGCTCTTCCAGGACGCAGGAAACATCTTCCTGCAGAAACTGCAAGTATCACTCACTAGTTAAGTTTCCTCAAGCTTTCCTTTTTATTCCTCAAATTGTCTGTCAGATTTGGCAATAATTTAAAAACAATTGATTTTAGGTATAGGAAGCAAAGATAAAAATATTTAGAATTTTGTGAAGAAAAAATGGGGTTGACCTCATTTTTGGAACACCTGTATAATATAAAACGTAGGACAAACCTGACAATAAAAAGGGAAATTGATGGGTCCGAGCAATTTTCCAAAAATTAAACGTTTTTAAAATATTGTAACTGTTGCTTAGGAAACTTTCAGACCTCGCGGTATATTAACTTCCTTCTTCTACATCTTCTTCCTCTTCTTTATAATTCTTTTAACATTTTATGGATGCTGAATTTTTTTTTGTATTGTTATCGATAATAATTGCTACGCGAGTTCATTATTTTTTTTTGTAATCAAACTCTGTAGTCTGTAATATGCCCTGTCATTGTCTGATATTGTTCTTTTTTAGTCTCCTTATTATTTTTATTATACAAATTTATACAAAAAATAATTCTAAAACTTTTAATATGCTTTGACAGCACGCTTGGCCGCCTTGTATGGGGTGACTTATTAAGTAGCAAACTGGCTACAATTTGTCATTTTTGATGCAATGCTCGGTCTAGAAGCTGTAGCAGGATGTCGCGACTTAAACTTTTTGTTATTATTACACTGTGTAACAAATTTTGATTTTTCTTTGTTCCCGGGTAGTAAATATTATTTTCTAGTTCATTATTTATTATCTAAACCAATAGAAAATGCTTTTTTACCTCTAAGTTTGCTTTTATACTCAGGAAAACGATATTTTTAAATTCATCATTTATCCGTAATGTGACGGATTTCTGATTATTCTAGAAATTTTTATATTGTTGCTCACATTCTTTTTAGAATTGCCTGTATACAGGATGTTAAAAAAAGTGCCAGAAACCTTGAGGGGGAGGAGGGTAGTATGGCCAAAAATATGTAGAAAAGTCTTCATGAACGTGGGTTCGCAAATAGACGGTTTGGAGATATAAAATATTTTGCATTTACACATTTTTTTTTATTTATGTACAAACTAACAATACTTATGAACAAACAAAAATTGCAAGAAGTCAAATGAGATGTTCAAAGTGCTCTCTCTCCATTTCACAGCAACCATGACATCTCTGGCACACTTTGAACATCTCATTTGACTTTTTATAATTAGGTTTGTTCGTTTATTCTGCACTTTCTACACTTTTAACTCCTTTACTCTACTTTTCTCACTCCTACTTACATTATATTACATATTTTCACTCTCTCAGGAGCGGTTGGTGCAAAAAGTGTAGAAAAGTACAGAACAAACGAACACACCTATTTTTACTTGTTCATAAATATTGTTAGTTTGATTGTATATAAGTTTTTAAAAAATTGTGTAAACGCAAAATATTTCGTATCTCCGAAACCGTTCATTTGTGGACCCGCGTTCCTGAAGCCTTTTCTGCATATTTTTGGCTATACTACTCCCCTCAAGGTTTGTGACACTTTTTTTAACAACCTGTATATTGCAAATAAATACATGTTAATTTGGATTCATATGCTGTTTGTCTCCCTTCAACTAAATAATAAAAATTATTTTGTATAGTTTTGAGACATAAGTAATAAGAAAATAACACTTTGAACTCGGGAACAAAAATCGTGTTACACAGTGTTATAAATAAAGACTCCAACTCTCAAGCCCGAATGCATAGGCGCTTCGATGCCGCGTATGGCACCGATCGAATTACGGCACTGCAAACATTATTTCTTCGGTATAGCGAGAATATTTTGATCAACTTTATCACATTTTATTTTGTTATTTGCTGTATTTTTGACCATATGATATAATTAAAAAAAAAACCAAAACATTCGTTTAAATAAAACTCGTTACATTTATGCATCACGCAGCCATAAACAGCACTGGATACACAGCCAGTCGACCGATTGAGGGTTTACAGTGCATCGGCGCGAGCAGCGAATAATATACAACTGGACGGACAAACGGAACTTTCTTTTGGAGTCTTTAGTTATAAACAACAAAAGGCTTAAGCTATCTCTTATTTTATATTTTCTATTTCAGACTTGCTCGATCTTTTCGATCTTTTCCCGTTACTTGTACTGCTCATTTCGTCCACTAGAATATGCTTTTTTATAATAAAATTCTTTGCGTGCATTCAATTGTTCTAAACATTCTCTGATGATATTTTATTATATATATATATATATATATAGTGGCTAAACGCCCCATGTGGGGCAGCGCCGCTTCTTTAAGAAGCTCTCTAGATCCTTTTTCCGGGGTGGATCGGTCCCCATTTGTTTTCCTAGATCATCTTGCCTATTTCGCTCCATTGCTTTCTATTTTGCGCCTTTTGTCGCCACCTGCTAACTCCTGCATTTCTCAAGTCCTCTTCTACTTCTTCTATCCACGTTGTTCTGGGCCTCCCTCTTTTCCTTCTCCCGCTAGGTTCCCATGTCAGCATTAGTTTGGTTGTTTCTTCTGGTTTCGCTCTCCAAACATGTCCAAGCCATTGTATTCTCTGTTTCTTAATCTTTGTTATTATGTCCTCTTCTATCTCTTCGTATAGCTCATTGTTCATTCTTCTTCTTACCTCATTCTCCGACACTTTTACTGGTCCTGCTATTGCTCTTAATATCTTCCTTTCGGCTATTTTTATTTCTTCCTCATATTTCTTTGTTATGCTCATGGTTTCGGCTGCATATAACATTACTGGTCTTATTAAAGTCTCATATATATTTATCTTTGTCCTTCGTGATAGATTCTTGTTTGTCAGGAGCTTCTTATTAGCATAGAAAGCTCTGTTTATTGCCATAATTTTTTCTTTAATTTCAATCTCCCTGCATCCATCACTAGCTTTCATGACGCCCAAGTATCTAATTTTTTCAACTTGCTGAAATGTATATTCCCCCACTTTGACGTTATTATTTCCTACAACTTTCTCACCGAATTTCATTATTTTTGTTTTGTTTTCATTTATCTTTAAACCAAGTTTCTTCCCTTCTGCGCTTATTGTTTCTAGCATTTTGACCAGTATTTCCCTTTTTTTTGTTATAATGACTATGTCATCAGCATATGCTATCAGCTGACTCCCCCTTGATCTTAGTGTCCCTTTGTTAATGTCTCTTGTTGCGTATTCAAGCACTAAGTTAAATAACGTTGCAGATAGCGCATCCCCCTGCCTTACACCTTTATTTGCCTTGAACTCTTCCGTTTCTCCTTTTATTGTTTTAATACTCAACTTGGTTGATTTCATTGTCATTACCGTTAGTCTTCTTACTTTTGCCGGTATCCCAAGTTCTTTCATTGCCAACATAAGAGACTTTCGGTCTACAGAGTCGAATGCTTGCTGAAAATCAATAAAAAGTAGCTCTAATTCCATTTTATGTTCGTATGCTTTTTCCATTATCTGCTTTAAGTTATGAATAGCCTCTGTTGTAGACTTCCCCTTCGTAAATCCGCACTGATATTGGCCTATTACATATCTTGCTTTATCTGTGAGTCTTCGTTGGATAATCGAGGATAAGATTTTATAGAGAGTGCATAATAAGGTGATTCCTCTGTAGTTTCTGCAGTCTTGTTGGTCTCCTTTTTTGAGTATTGTTATTATTTGCCCAGACTCCCATTCCATTGGCATTACCTCCTCTTTCCATATTTTTGATATTAGTTTATATATGTGCTGTTGTAATGCCTCACCTCCATATTTTATTAATTCATTATTTATTCCGTCTTTTCCTGGTGCTTTTCCGTTTTTCAGTCCCCTTATTATTTCTCTCACTTCATTTTCTGTTGGCTCGTCTACTAAATCTTCCTCCACATCTTCCTCCATCATTAGGTCGTTCGTTATTTAGTTATCATTTAACAATTTTTTAAAGTAGTTCTTCCAGACCTCCTTATACTCCTCCACATTTTCTATCACTCGTCCTCTGTCATTCTTTACACCAGTCATTTTACGTTTGTACGTTTTTTTCTGCTCATAGATTTTGTGATAGTAAAGCTTAGTATTCTTTTTCTTCCTCTCATTTTCAATGTCTCTTATTTTTTCCTCTTGCCACTTTCTCTTACATTTTCTTAATTCTTTTTTACATAGCTTCCTTATTAATTCATATTGCTCCCTATCTTCATTTGTTTTTGTTCTAATCCATTTTATTCTTTCTTTCTTCTTCTTCATTACTAACTCTTTGCATTTTTCGTTGTACCAATCTTTCTCTACTTTTCTTATTTCTTTTCCAATACAATTTTCCGCTGCTTGTTGTATACATGTTTTAATTCTACTCCATTCTTCTTCTATTGTCTATCTATTCTCTATTATTTTGTTCTACATTGAGTTTTTCTACTTCCATAGTATATTTTCTTCTTTTGTCTTCGTTGAATAACTCTTGTACATTCCATTTATTTTGCACATTTTTTACCTTACTAACTCTCTTTATTTTTTGTGTTAGCGTTGCGGTTACCATAAAGTGGTCCGTATCGGCACATGCTCCTCTAAATGTTCGTACATCTGTTATAGATGACTGCTTTCGTTTCGAGATTAATATATGATCGATTTGTGTCTGCCACTTGAAACCTGGTGATGTCCACGTTACTCTATGTCTTGTCGGGTGATATTTTATTAAGAGCCAAAAATTGCTCTCAAATCAATAATAGTTAGATTATGCTTCTTCGCATTCCTTTTATTTTACGAAAATAAAATTTGTAAGTCATATCAAAAACAAGTGCGCGCGCAGTTACGTTTTCAGCTCAAAATGGTATGGTAGTTATGTAATTTTTTTTAAACGTATTTTCTAGTGAGAATTTACTACATCTGGAAATCAGAGCTTTGTTTTGTTCTTCTGTAAAATCCTTGTATGTAATAATAAAAAATAGTTTAAAATATCAACACAAATTTTATTTTCTTTTTGTTGATATTTGGCTAGCACTGGTTTGTCTGTTAGTGCAACTCAATGTGACTCGACTCAATTCATACGTGATATCTACTCAGCAGTAATAGTAGAAGTAGTAAAAATTAAACATGCATCAGAAAACTTTAAATAAAATTCAAAGAAAATTGTTAAATATCCAGAGATCCTGGAAAAAATGGTCGTACCTCCAAACAACAAAATGTTATATTTTATTGTGAATAATCATTTTAATTCAGCTAGATTATTATTCTATGAAAATTTAAATAAAAATTTCGTTATGACTTTTTAACAGACATAACGAAATTGTTATATAAATAATTTTTCATTAATTCGTCATCATTTATTAATTATGTAATTATTTTAAAACGAAAAAATAAATTAATTAGTGAAAAAAAAACTCTATTGTCTCTCTCTATAGGGTTATTGATTTGCATGTATTGTATTTGTATTTTAACAAGAAAAAATCTCAAGCCTAATTATTTTTCAATAAACGTTAAATTAAAAAAAGCTAAAACCTCTGGTGTTAAATTATTTAAAAAAATAAAATTTTTATTCTGAAATATACAGGGTATAATCGAATTGAGTGCAATAATTTCACAGGGTGGTAGCTTGAATCAAGACGATCAACAATGTTATATCATTTATGGTGTCTTATGGCCGTATTACACTTGAAAAATTTGATAAGAATTTTGTTACAATGTGAGAGAAATAAGCTACCACAGTGAATGTTGATTCGTTGAATTGGCATTTCTCACTCACTTCGTAACAAATGTGTTACAAGAAGTGTGACCGTCTAAAACGGGCTTTAAATATAATCGTTTTCGAGAGAAAAAAAAATTGAATTTGAGAAACTTACATCAAAATACGATAGAAAGAATGGAAATCCAAAGTTATGTTCCCATTGGGAATAAACGATTTACAATGTTTTTTTATTAAATATTTATCTTAGTTTCGCGAAAATAAATTTATTTGTTGCTTTAAATTTCGAATAAACGAAGAAATGAACGTCTGAGAAACCCCGCCATAATTCACACATGGCCGAAAGTGTTTTATGCCTTAATTTATTTCTTCATAACTCGAAAACGGTCACACTTAGGACACCATATTATATAACAATTTTTGATCGTCTTGATCCAAGCTACCGCCTTGTGAAATTATTGCACTCAATTTGATGACACCCTGTATAATGATAATTCAAGCAAAAATAACATTTCCTATAACTTTCATTTCGCATATTAATTAATTAATTAATTACCTGATTCGCCTTTTTATTTTTGAATTATTTAAATTCTATTACGTTTCGAAAACGAAATGTAAGACGTAACAAGATTCCACATATAATTCCTTCATTCAAATCAGATGGGTTAGCGAAGTCTAGACGTTACCCTAAATGACTTAATAAAATTGCTGAAAAATCTCGTGCAAGGACGTTCATTGGCGCAAGGCGGAACATATTAAGAGGGTCAATGTGGTTTAGAGGGCAAAGGTTAATTATACCTACGAGATGTATTACCCTGTTAACATTCTGATGATAATAGTAATGACTCATGTGGTGTTACATCACGCACGTTACACATATTATCATAATTGTGTCAGTTGGAATACGTGTGGAATGTTGTTCTAATTGGGTTCTCTAAAAATAGGTATGGGTGGATGACGAGATATTAAAAAATAAGGGTTTATTACCTGTTATGCGAAGTAGGTTGTATGTATACAGAAATTAAATTCGTTTAGGTACCTTTTATTAAATGCAAATTTCTTGTGGCCTCATAACCACGTAATAAATACAGGTCGGTCGATATATCGGAAAACGTATTTCAAGTAGATTACACTTTGAAATAAGCGAAGTCTGGGGCTCGTTCCTTTATTTTAAAACTGCTGTACGAACGATTTTCCGATCCTCGAGATATATTGGCATCCTGAAAAGTTTTTCAGGCGACCTCGACGAGGGGCGGTCGTTTAGAGTGAAGTCGTCCAATCGGAATCTGAGATGTTCTCAAGTTCGCGTATGCCAAAACTGGGCAACCAAAATAAGCTGCAATGCGGATGATTCCCGTCTACATCCTGAGAGTGGGTCAGTGTTAGGGCTGCAGTTTCTCTACAGAGTTTTGACTGTTCGTTTCAGTCGTTCATACCTGATACACCAGTACTACTAACCTTACGATGTGCAACACTTTAGAAAATTCGTTGCGCCTTTGCTTCTAACTTAAGTAAAACGAATGGCCTTTCAAATTTGTTCAGAATTGCCGACGCATTTTAGGTAACATCGGGGTCTGTCATCATGACAGAGGGCGATGGAAATGTAAGTATATTCTTTTACTGCTGCTGTTTTCAGGCTTCTTTTTTGAAATAAATCATCGAACATCAAAGCTTCTACGGTCATTTCATTTTAAACATTTTCTTCCATATCCCATGAAATCGTTTCATAGCATTTCGAGCGGTTATATAATGTATAAATATCTTTTCCTTTTCAAAGTTTTCAACAATATATTCATTAGAAAATTTTTTTGCAAATCGGTTTTGATTACAGCAGGTGTTAGGTCAAAAAGCGATTGCAAGATGTCACTACTTAAATTGTTTAATATATTCATTATTTCCTTTTAACATTAACAATATAAAATATTCTGATTATTAAGTTCTAAGTGGCTTATATTCATCTAAATAAAATGTTCTTATTGAAGTGGTCATGTCTCTAGTTATATAGTTATACATACCATATTTTAGCAGATATTTTAGCTAAGCTGTATATGTAATTGCATCAGAATTTAGTTTATTATTTAATCTTACTTTGAAAGTACATTCTTCAGTTGTTGTACCGCAGTAATATGCATGCATGCGTATCTGTAAGTTAAAAATATTGATTAATTCATACATAATACAAATCAAATCAATATGTACCTAGCCATTAATTTTTGTTTTTGATAAAATCCTCAATGGGGGCAAAGATACCTTATTTATTAACTTGTTAGTTAAAACGATCTGTACAATAGTATCAAGTTAAAAAAAAACACCCTTCTTATATATCAGCCTAATATATAAATGCCAAGGGATATTTTTATATAAACTTAAAGGTCGACACAAGCTTTCATCAATAAAAACATACCTGTAACTTTATCAAGCTTGACGAAAGCCAATCCATCTCGTTCCAGTTGTGTCTTATCGGACGTAAATATTTTTAATCTCATATAACCGACGAATTGAAACATATCAAAGATATTCTGTTGCTCCGAGTTAAATTGTTATCGTTTGATTTGTTAATAAACAATTGCTGTGAATATGCTAAACAGAATTCCCGGATGCATATTAAAGTGTGATTTTGTTTCATGGTGTTGCATACTATGACATCAAACGCTATTAAAAACAATTAATGCTTCCGCAATGTACAGTTGGATACTTAATATTCAGACACAGTCGGTTAACATACACTAGGGAAATATATTTGAATATTTTTTTAATTAATTGTTTTAGAATCAGAATCAAAATTACTTTTACTTATTATATAGTTTGCGTATTTTAAATTAGACACAACGCAATATCACGAGTGTATTAAATTTGCGTAATTATGAGAAAAACCTATTAAAGTTGTATAATTGTTATTATTATTACTGTAAAAACGCATCTAAGGAATAGTAACTGTATACTGGATGGTTATTTGCTATGAATTTTAATTCAATGATTGATAAAAGATAAAGAACACAGATAAAAAAGCTTTACAGATGGCCAATGTTATATACGATTATGTGACGTTCTAAATTAGGAATTAAAATCGGTTAGTTAGGAATTAGCTCACCAAATACGTGGTGGCGTTACCGCTACATTAGCAGAGTGGAAAACTGAAACCTGTAAGTATAAATAATATATAATTATTTCACGTTTCATTTACACATACTTATTTCCTTGTCATTAAATGGTTTGTAATAAATGTTCAGTTTTCGAATTTTGTTAAATAGTCAATAGATGTCACTATTATTTTCACAGCATCCGTTCGTTCCTGTCATTGGCTATCTAGAGAGATATATCAACCATTTCTTATCTATTTGTTATCGCAGTAGGCCATGATTTTAAGCTAGTAAGTTGGCTATCATATTAAATTAGACAATTGTAATTTGAAGTCATTATAAATCGCCAAATTCTGTCAACTCAAATCAGATTGATTAACCGGTGTTGTCAATTCTCAACTTTATGTAAATTTGGCCGTGAATACACATTTGACGAAAAGAAAATATTGCAACATTGTCAAATTCGGGGTAACCTTAAAATCTAAATTGACACGACAATCAATGTCAAAATTTATATACATACATGAGTACCACATTCTCACTAGACTTTCACGGCATACTGCGATAACAAATAGATAAGGAATGGAATATATTATGTGATATAAGTAAAGCCCGGATCATTAGACAATTGCCTAAAGTTTTATTTAACAAAAACATAGGCAATAAAGTGTTAAACATTTAAATGTCTATTTTAACACTATTTTAAGTATTAACCTAGTTTTATAGCTTAAGCGACTACAAATTTTTTTGTTGCCTATCTTATGCCTAAAACGAGTAATTACTGTATAATTAATCTTTGAATGAATTGTTTTTCCTGTGCGTGCAAATACGTATTTGCTTGCCAAAACATTTTAAAGACACTGGACGTATTCACCTAAACTCAGCGTTGCATCGCTTTTGTAAACAGCCGAAAATTGAAATTGAAAATTTTTAATTAAAGCAGGTTTTCTTGTCCGATGAAAATTGTATCACAAAATATTTTAAACGGACGCCGAATATGCCCACTACACTTAAGGTTTCGCTGTCGTTCGAATAATTGTTAAAATAAATAATTTCAGGCGATAAGGGGGCAAGCGACAAACTTTTACAAAAATACTGACTCTCATTACGATAAGTGGAAATTACAATACGTTAAAGTAAATAAGCCACGTAATAAAGATCCTGAGCGCGTGAAAACCTCATCCACGCAAGGTAGCGGAGCCGGTCCAAGAACACCTCACCATCCCTTAAGGGTAGGCAACTTAAGTCACTCCAGTGATCTAAATGAGTGGGACTAAAAGGGGGACTCGAACAGATGTCACCTCGCAGACAGAGAAGATTCGAAAAATTAATTAAAGTTCACCGAGTCATTTTTCACGAAGAATCGCGTTTCCAATTTTCACATTCACATTAATGTAATTTTTATAAAATGTTCGCCGAACCCTTTTCGTGAACAGTGTTCCCCGTATTAAGAAAAGAACAATAATTAATCCTTGCATTCATTGATTTGAAGGCAGCTTTTGATTCCATACAAAGACAAGTCATAGAAAACTGCCTGGAACAAATAGGTGCACCGAAGAAATTAATACAAAATATAAACTCAATTCCAGAAGATACACGAGCAAAAGTACAAATAAATGGCAATAGATCAAAATAATTCAATATTAAAAAAGGAATAAAACAAGGCGATAGTCTAAGTCCATACCTGTTCATAGTGGTAATGGATAGACTTCTAAAAAATACAAGACAAAGAACGGAGTTCTTGCAAACCACAGTGGGATATAGGAATATGAGACCAATTAAAATGGACAGCCTACTGTATGCAGATGACCTAGTGCTTATATCTAATAATGAAAATAAAATGCAAAAGCAAAATTGAAGATAGAAGTCAATGCAGAAAAAAGCAAAATAATGTACATACATAAATAAGAAAAGAGAGCAGCAACATAACAAAATAATGCACAGAAACCAACCTATAGAAGAAGTGACCACAATGGAATACGTGGGAATCGACGTGGGAAAACGACGGAAAAATCGACCTAGCGAATAAAATTAAGAAGGCAAACAGTGTATACTACACACTAAACAAAACAATCTTTGGAAAGAAAGAAATAAACGAAAAAAACCAAGCTAAACATATATAACACAATAGTAGTTTTACCAATGGTCCTATATGGAAGTGAGACCTGGGACCCTATTCGCAACCCGTTCGAAAAGATTCGCATGCGAAAATGACGTCAAAATAACGTATTTTCCGAACGATTTGTATAGTTTTGTACGAGAGCCTACGTCATTTTGACGTCATTTTCGCATGCGAATCTTTTCGAACGAGTTGAGAATAGGGCCCCTGGACGCTACAACGAAAAGACAAACAAAAACTGACAGCGGCTGAAATGAAATACTTCAGGAAAATAGCAGGGAAAACCAAGCTAGACCGCATTCGAAATGAAGAAATTATAAACAAACGATAATACAAAAAGTGAGAAGAAACGACTAGAATGGTACGGACATATACAAAGACTGGATAGGAACAGACTACAGAAAAAGGTATTGGAAGCTAAAGAAACTAAGAAACTGTAATGTGAGCAGTAGGCATTAATTAGAAAAACAGAGTTAGTTATGTCAATGAGTTAAAGGAAATAGAATCCAATTCTTTTCACTCGTTCTCTTAACGTAAATCATACATGGTGACAGCGGAAACTATGAGTAATTGGAAAATCATTTGATATGGCTTTTCAACTACAAAATTGGCAAACACCGGGTCCAATGAATTTTTCAAAGCCTGAAGAGTGGCCAAGATGGAGACGTCGATTCGAACATTTTCGTATGGCCTCCGGTTTACACAAAAATTCAGATGAAGAACAAGTTTCCACGTTGATATATTGTATGGGTGAACAAGCTGATGATGTATTATTGTCCTCGAAATTATCTTCAAGTGATAAGAAGAAGTACAACGCTGTTATAAATGCAAAGTCACTTCATTCCGAAAAGAAATATTCTTTGTCAAAAGGAAAATGAAACAGTAGATGAATTCAATCAACGAGAACATCAAAAATACCACTATGATAAACGTCATGGAGTACGAGATCTGAAAGAACCCAAATCAGGTAATAAAGTATGGATAATAGACTTTAGAAGAACGGGAATTGTCAAGCATAAAGACAAGGTGTCTCGTTCTTATATGTATAATAAAATCAGGAGAGCGAGAAATA
This sequence comes from Dorcus parallelipipedus, assembly GCA_958336345.1. Lineage (NCBI taxonomy): Eukaryota > Metazoa > Arthropoda > Insecta > Coleoptera > Lucanidae > Dorcus > Dorcus parallelipipedus. The sequence continues at coordinate 20,769,801 of OY284480.1, read as the reverse complement.
AGAAGAAATCGGTATCATCTAATACCACTCCATTATGAAAAAGAGGAAGATGAAGTGCCAGATGAAATGTTATGGATAGATGACCCATCAGAACGTCAAAAAGAACAAGCAGAGCAAAAACCAGATGTCCAGTCAAATTCTAAAGCAGGACACTGTACTCGTTCTGGAAGAGTTGTGAAGCCTCCAGACAGATTAAATTTATGACTTTATATTTGAATTTATAAACTATAAAACTTGGGGATGAATAGTGTAAAGGGGGGAGATGTAATGTGAGCAGTAGGCATTGATTAGAAAAACAGAGTTAGTTATGTCAATGAGTTAAGGAAATAGAATCCAATTCTTTTCACTCGTTTTCTTAACGTAAATCATACAGAAACGGAAAAGAGGAAGACCGAGACTTACATGGATGCAATACATAGAAGCACTGGGGAAAAATATGGGGAAAACACTAGAAGAAATGAAGAAAATGACACAAGACCGAAAAAGATGGAAGAAATGGATAAAGGACACAGAACCCACAACGACATCCGTGAGGGTACTTAGTATATAGGAGTACTTAGTATATAGGAGAAAGATATCTTCGTACAAATTTACAAATGTCATTTTCGCTTCTTTAACTTTATCGTCGACCCCTTTTTGCGAGTGGGTATTCCATTTTAAATATTCCTGGCTTGGGTGATGTGATAGTGTACGAAAAGAAGACCCTACGCCTAGAGCCCCATAGAGAAACAGAAAAGCCATATAAGGGGAAACTGTAAAGAGGTCTTCTGCTATTGAGTTCTCGGACTACCTCATCAAGTAGGAAACCTTCTTATGTACAATCTGGATTTTTTGACTTAAACGCCGATTTATGACCCCTATTTAAAACGTGTTTTTACAACATATTGCTTACGGCGAATTATGTGTTAAATTCACTTGTACAGTTCCGCAAGCCCGGAAGAACCTTCCTCCGATTTCTTAATGACCATGTGATTAAAATAAGCATTAATTTTTTTTTATTGGAAAACGATGGAAAAAGAGAAATTATTAAACGCCTAAATTTTTCTAGGCTGCCTAAAAATATGCCTATTTCTTCGACATTAAGTGCGTATTCCTTAAGTGCCGATAAATCCTGGCTTTACACATAAGTTATTGTTGCTTCTTGTTTTGTATGAATGAACGTCACTATTCCTAACATGTGAATGATTATGAATAAAACAAACCGGGTTCCAAAATGTATACCACAGATGTAGTTGACGTATCAAACCTTGAAGATTGATCTACAAGATACTTTTGCATTTATATCATTTATCATTTTTTTATTTTATATTTATTATTTTTATATTTTGAGCAGTGCAGTTTACACTTCAATTATTCTTATTATTATTGACAAATTTGTTGGCATTGTTATGTTTAGGTCACGTAATCACAGGTTAATGCCAAAGTACTGAAAAGGAAGCGCATCTACAAATGTTAACTTCCCGCTTAATACACTTCCTGTTGGCTCAGTTGTGTCCAGGCATTTTTGCGTATCGTCGTTAGACTGTGATGTTTCATTGGGGGTTTAAATTTGTAAAATGGGCGTAACTCGATTTCGACTTGCCACCGTCGTTATGGTGCGGCTAATCTGTCGGCTTTTATAATTCTATGATTAGAAGGCTGCTCTGGTGCTGCCTTGCTCTTCTGGCGGTGTAGAAATAGTCGATGTGAAACAGCGCTAAAAATAAAAGCACATTTCGCCAGTTTCCTTCGCACTGCGGCCTAACGCGAACACCGGTGGAAAGTGTGCGGAAAATTCGATCTGGTTTGTTGATTTCTTTTTGGTGACCGACGGAATCGTGTTAAAAACTGTGTGCGTTATGTGCCGCGTGAAGATTCTTATCAAAGGTTGAGGCGTCGTTGGTTACTGTTATTTGTTTAAAATTAGTTTGGAATAGTTTTCGAAAGCGTTCGTTTTCGTTACATAATTTCGCCGCAAAGTTAAAATGTTTTATTTACGCCGGTATATTTAGAACATTGTTTAGGCGTAACTGTTATTTTCATGTTTCCGAAAAATAAGCTTACGCCGCCGTCGCGGCGAGCCGTTCACAGAAGCGCAGTAAGAAATAATTATTTATTATTTCTACTGTGAACGCATTACTTTGCAATTGTTAAAAATGCAGCTTCTTTCTCAGTGATACTTTTATATAAAAATTTATTGCGTAAATTATTTCTTTTCGGAAGCAAGCACCAAAACGTAAGCGATATTTTTAAATGCCTGTTTGAAGTTTATTTAGCAATGAGCCGTGTTTGAGTAAGCAAATAAATAAAACATTTTCAGTTGCGCTTTCACAATTTTATAAGTATAACACATTTTCACATCATCTCAGATTTAGATTTTTCAAGGAAAATTGAGCGAAATGTATATTCGAATTTTACCTGAAAGCTGATAAAAAGAAATATTCAGTTATATTGCTTATTATAACAAGTTATATTTCCTTAAAAAATATACTTACAGTATTCCTTTGATCTCATTTGATCAATTACGATTCTTTTGCAAATAAAATTATATTTGGTTATTCACAGGGTTAAGCGATTTTTATAACGGGTTTTCAATAAAAAAGACTTCTGGTAGTGTTCCATGAAATGACAAAGACCGGAAAAGGCATGTTTTAGCTTATAACATGTTTGCGTTGTCAACTGACAGATACATTTTGGTGTTGTTAAAATTTAATTTCTGTCATACTGTACTGCGAAATGATTTTCACGTTAGAGCAGAAATCGTTTACGGTTAAATCCTATTTTCGTAATAAACATTTTCACATCATTTATAAATACAACCTTTGAAATATGTATTTAAAGAGTCTTCTTTCTTCAAAAGTAAGGTTTGGCATCACATTTTTCCATGGCTTGTTACAGAAGCTTTTTATTTGAAAATCCTTAATTAAAAAATCATGATTAAAAAAAAAATTAAAAATTCTGATTAAACAAACAAGTTTCTAAAATTAAGACATACATACTTAATTAAAGATATTTGACAATTGTCGAATTTTGACGTGAAAAAACAAAAGACGATCGACAAATAAATCAAGATAAGATATAAATAAATAATAATTAAATTCTCTTCAAATAAACAAAACTGGTTCGGCTTTCTAAAATTAAGATATATTTGACATTTGACAATTGTGCAATTTTCGACGTAAAATAAAACAAAATTAATAAAATTTAGGAAAAAATAACATAAAAACAAAAAGTTCTCATTAAATAAACAAAATTGGATCCAAATTTCCAAAATTAAGTTATATTTGTAGACATTTGACAATTGTGCAATTTTCGACGTAATATAAAACAAAAGACGATCGAGAAATAAAGAAAATTTATAAAATTTAGGAAAAAATAACATAAAAATAAAAAGTTCTCATTAAATGAACAAAACTGGTTTGGCTTTCAAAAATTAAGGTTCATTTTAAGACGTTTGACAATTGTGCAATTTTTGATGTAAAATAAAACAAAAGATGATCAAGAAATAAAGAAAATTTATAAAATTTAGAAAAAAAAGATAGCATAAAAATAAAAAAGTTTTCATTAATTAAACAAATCTATGTACAGGGTGGATTAATTTCGATGTCTCTTATGGGCATCTCTGTAATTATAAGAGATAGAAAAAAACTAGTGGCCAAGTTTCGATCTCTTTTTTAGAGATAAAGTCAATAGAGTAAACAAAAATTGGCTATCTTCTTTTGTTTTCGAGCCAAAATTCAGATTTTCGACTTTTCGTCAATCAGTCATATCTCATTTATTTTTGCAGATATTAAAAAACTGCTTTGACATTATTAGGACTCTTTTTGGAATGCAATTCAGTGGTGTAGTAGGTTTTTGGATATTTAATTAAATTTTGGAGTTATAGCATAAAGTTATATTTTTTTAAATGGAAATCATAGTAGGCAAGGTCATCATTAAATAGAGATTTTTTTTCTGTTTTCAAAAATATATACTTTATTGGGTTTATTTCTTACAGTTCATAGAATAAAACGCCTTTTTTATTATTTTTGGTGCATTCTTTTCTTAGTAGGCTAGTTTCAACAAAAGCCGACAATTTTCTTTTGTTTTTATTAAATATTAACAAAGATTTGATGATTGCGTAGCACAAAAGTGAGAGGTATTGCGATGAACATAAGAGATAGAAAGCTAGCGCCGATAGAGCTGGGTTGGGTTACAACATGAGTTGGCTGCGTATTTTAGCGCGGCAGTGTTTAAATTGTGATTTTATTTTGATATTATTTTCTGGATTTTAAGTTATTTATTGTGATATATCAAGAGTTGTGTTTATTATCTACTTACATTTCAATATTCTTTAACTTTTTCTGCAATAATTTCTTATTTTTAAGGTGTTTTAATTTATACATATAATTTAGTTCATTATTCCATGAAATGCATATTTGATCGAAAAAAAATGCGTTTTAAACTTAAATATTAAATGAAGTTACATAATTTCGAATTTGACCCAAACCACATCGTATCGGTATTGTTGTAATCTTTGTGACTCTTACGGGATGTTCGTTCTATCTTTCTTTCTCTTTATGCGGTTGCAACTGTCAAAATATTTGAACAAGAGTTGATATTTAATAAAAACAAACAAAAAAATTGTCGGCCTTTGTTGAAACCAGCCTACTAAGAATAGAATTCACCGAAGAATAATAAAAAAGGCGTTTTATTCTATTAATTGTAACAAATGAACCCAACAAAGTATATATTTTTGAAAACAGAAAAAAAATCTCTATTTAACGGAGACATTGCCTACTATAATTGCATTTAAAAAAATATAACTTTATGTTATAACTCGAAAATTTTATTAAATATCAAAAAACCAACTACACCACTGAATTGTACTCAAAAAAGTGTCCTAATAATGTCAAAACAGTTTTTTAATATCTGTAAAAATAAACGAGATATGCGCGATTGACGAAAAGTCGAAAATGTCAATTTCTGCCTGTAGCTCTAAAACAAAAGAAGATAGCCAATTTTTGTTTAGTCTATTGACTTTTTCTCTAATAAAGAGATCGAGACTTGGCCACTAGTTTTTTTCTATCTCTTACAGTTACAGAGTTGCCCATAAGAGACATCGAAATTGATCCACCCTGTACATAGTTCGATTTTCTAAAATTAAGAAACATTTTATGCAAGATTGAGCTGATTTAAATCATTTTATTAAAATCATGTTTAAAATTATTAATTTAATCAAGCCATTTTTATTTTTAAAAATCATGATTTTTAACATTTTGTTTTTATTTTAAAATATCAAAAAATTTAATTTAAATCAGTAGCTTTTAGTTTTTTTTTTAAATCGTGATTTTTATCGAGACTGGTTGGTCAGTGTAATGTTGATACTTAGTAATGGGATAAATAAAACTGTTAACTTTTTAATAAAGTTAACCGTGAGCCCATAAACGTCTTTACTATCTTCACTTTTCAGAGATGCAATTATTATATTAAGAAGTTAACGTGTTATTTTGCTATTACTACTCGATTTATTAAAATTGTTTATAAAAGAAATTTAAATCTAAATTTTAATAATTTTATGAGAACGAGACAGTTTTAATTTCAGAGTAAAAATATTTGTTCTAATTTGAAGTCTAATAAAAAAATTTACTAGAGTGTGTTATCGGATTCCAGTGAAATGATATACCGGGAGTTTGGAGAAAGATAGCCAGTCAATGACCAAGTTAAATACGGAGATCTGTTTTATGTTTTTATTGATAGAATATAATTTACAATAATGTAATGTATTTAGAAGAAGAACCAAGAAAAAGCCATCAATTGAGTCAAAAATTATTTCAAAATTTCATTTAAAAAACTGTAAAATACTCAAATTAAAGAAAGTGCTACAAATATAAGTAAAAAATACATGATTCTTTACATAATTAATTTTTTGCAGCACTACAAGTAACATTCATATAAATTTCATGCTTTTCATAATAATAAAAAAAAAAATGTTAGTTTTTTAGCAACTACCAAAAGGAAACTTAAAAATTATATTCAGGTTTTTTGTTGCCAGAGTTTTGGAAATTACAATTAATGTTACCTTGAATTTTATTTATTTATTTTTGTATTCTTCTAAGGACATATAATTCTCAAAAGATAATAAAATAATTGTAGAGGAGGACTCAAGACATAGGTATAGAATTTTACAGTACAATTTCAACAAGAAAGTTTTTAAACAAAATTTTAAGAAATTTTCCAAATTTCTATATGGGCCTGTCAAAAAATATTAAATATCACGGAAATTTAGTATAAACAGGAAAATTTTGAGCTTAAAACCATTTCTTACTTAATACATGGTGTTGAAAAGAGTTTAGTGAACAAGAATGCTGCACTTTAAGCACATAAGGGGAAGAACATTTGCTTCAAGCGCTTGCGCGCCAAGATGAAGAGACGGTAATAAAATTATTAATTATTTTTTTTAAAGAATTTCTATATGTGGCACTTGCTACCTTTTTTTTAGTAACTACAGTAATTTTATTGTGTTAAAAATTACGAGACAATTTTTTATTTAAACTAAATATTTTCTCACACTCTGTGTCCCTGAATTGTAGCAGTATGGTGTGGCTCTGGCTTGTTCACGTACGTGAGTGCTGGGTTATAACGTCACAGGTGACTGACACTATTTGCAAACACCCTGTATAATAATCTTTCTTAATTGAAATTTCAATCTGATGATTATTATAAGGCATTTTATAAATAGTTTGTAATAAATCCAATGCAGAGAGTTGTGATTTCTATAAAGCACAAATGAAAAGCTCAAAAACTAAAAAAAAAATAATTAAATATTCTGTTTAATTAAAAAAAAGCCGTTGATTAATTATACAGGATGTATTCGAATTGAGTACAATAATTTCACAGGCTGATAGCTTGGATCAAGACAATCAAAAAATGTTATATAATATGGTGTAGTAAATGTAATCTTCTCGAAAAAAAAAATTGTTCCCATCGAGAATAAACGATTTACAATGTTTTTTTTAATTAAGTTTCGAATAAACGAAGAAATGAACGATTGACAACACCCCACTAAAATCCGCATATGGCCGAAAGTATTTTATACCTGTATTTATTTCTTCATATCTCGAAAATGGTTACGTTTAGGACAGCATATTATTATACTATAACAATATTTGATCGTCGTGTCCAAGCTACCACCCTCTGAAATTATTCAACTCAATTTGAACGCACCCTGTATAATAATTATGTTTTATATTCAACAATATTATCCAACATTGTCTCGTACAAATCGGCAAAAAATGTATTCTTACTTTAAACTAAAAGAAGTTTCTACGAGCGGCGCGGGCGGTAGGTAATTGAATATTTCTGTTTCAAGTTCAGCAGAAGTTTAAATTCGACGGACATATAAATGTTACACAAAATAGAATTGTACTTCTTTTATTTCGCGTTGTAAAGTTTATACCTACTCTAAACGGAGTAACGTTGTTTCTTGACAGGTAAACTATATTAAACAATATGAACAACTTTTGATTCTATCTTTGGTTATTTATTTAAAAAAAAAACTGTTGTGAATTTAATTAAAATAAGAGACAGCAGTGATTTAGTACAAAATGTTGAAGAGTAAGGAACCATCTTTATCAAGCTTAGGGGTAAGGATAATCATTATTATTTTAAACTAATTAACTAACTGACACTAACAGGTGATCAATATCTTTTCTAATCAAGTGACCTATGGAAATAAAATCATGTGTCTTTAATTAGTTTATTATTTCAAATGCCACTTGAATTACATATTTATATTGTATTCCTATACAAAACGATAGGAATGCAATAAAAGTAATTCAAATGGCATTTGAAATAATGAACCAAACAAAGATATAATTTTTTTCCATAGGTCACTTGATTAGAAAAGATATTGATCACGCGTTATTATTTAAGCATGTAGTGTTCTTTTTGAACATTGACTTGTACTCTGACAACTTGCTCAAATGGCATTGAAAAATTTTAAACAAATTAGCATTTATGATATGTTTGTCAACTGACGCAATATGTAGCGAATTTGCTTAAATGTATTAATAGTTTTCTAATTATATGCAAGTTTAGTAATAAGATGACTTATTTTATAGTTAAAAGTGAAATATGTAATTGAATTTAAATACTATATAAGAAACAATGCAATTGAAATGAATTACAAAGAGGGTAAAATCGCGTTTGCAAAAAGTGTGGGGAAAAATTTGTACATACAAAGAAAACGTAGAATGTTTTGGAAAAAGAAAGTATAATTAATTTTTAGCCTGAACACAGAAAAATTGTAATATTAATACAATTTAAATTTTGTTATAACAATAAGATCGTTGGGAACAAAACAAGAAACTGGACCTAAATGTCATCCTTTAGGAACACCATTAATTTATTATACATGGATTTTTGATTGATTAAATCAGACATTGATTTTGTGATATCTAATTCGAGTAGATATCTGTAAAATCTCTGAGTTCCAATTACATAAACTTGTACTGGATTCAAAGAGCTGTTCTCTTTGAAATCTCTTTCATCGCATCATCATTGTTGACACATTGGGCTTCATAGGCGTAAATTATGAAGCCGACAAAATCGGACCGCATTATTTACGACTTAAGTAACTCGCCGGATCATTGTTTACCAGCCGACATCAAAAAGATTTCACGCCTTTTGTCTTAATCTCCTCCTCACCACCGCCACACCAGGCGAATGCAAAACTTATGTCCGCTCGAAAGCGATAGACGACATTTCGAAGTCATATTGGAAGGAAATGGTTGATTGCTTTGAAGTCGTTCGCGACGGAATTTGTTTTTCATATTTTGAAACATAGACGGTGCGTGTTTTTTATGTGCAACTTGGCGCTTTTGGAAACGTTCCAAGGAGTATGGTCCAAATACAAAATACATTAAATCACGTCTATAAAAATCGCGCGCCGTTTCCAGTTTTACTGCTGCGCGAATGAATTTACATTTTACGCTCATTTCGAAAATTCGAATCAGGTCTTATTTACAACGTTTCACTTGTTTACGTGCCAATAAACTTCACATGGTTTTCGAATGTGGATTGCCAGGAGATAAATGGGTCAGCTCTTACATATATTTGCAAGGTGTTTGGACTTTTGTTAATAAAAAGAAGAAAAGAATTCATTGTAATCAATTTAAGTAAATCAGATTCTTTAAACTAAAAAAATACGTTTACAAGAACAAGCACTTTGTAATCGGATGTGTTTAGATAGAAAAAGCTTTACCACTTATTTAAGAAAAAAACATTCTTACAGCATATTCCACCCTTTTTTAATCAAGTTTATTTCACATTGATACTCACAATTAGTTTTGGACAAATTTGGGTAAATTTTATGCTTCCGGCTTCATATATACAGTGTTTTCAACGTTGTTTAAGTTCCACGTGATCACCCAAATTAGGCAACTAAACTTACATTTATGTTAATACTTAAAATAAAAGGCTCCAACTATAACAATATGATAACCAATGATAGAATGTGAAAAAATAACAGAACGATATTGTATTATATACGAATTAAAACAGATATGTTTGTCACAAACATAATTCGTCGTGATTACAAAGTAACGCACAAACCATTAACTTTGGTTGCTTTATTTTGTGACAGGGAAACAAACATCTTACATTGTCGCCAATCTGCGCGAAACGAAGGCAGTTAATTTGGTCACGTGGGGCTTGAACATTGTTGAAAACCCTGTACATGTACAATAAACAAAGTGAAACTGTTTGATATTGTTCAGTTTTATATTGAATTATCTGATAAAGTCAATACGAAATGAGAATGCTGAGCTGTCACAGTTGTGTGGGGTGAAGATAACATCAAATGGGAATTAGTAATGCACCCTCAAAATATCGTGGATGGGGAAATATTGCTATTGCCTCAGATCGATTTATTATTATTATTATTATTAATCGTAAAAAAAGGATAGAGATTGGGAAATTAATTAAGGCGAAATGAAAAAGTATAAATAACAATAAAAAAAACATCACCACCTGTCTTATTATTAAAATTCTTCAAATTTTACGACTCTAAATCACCCCATACAAACAAACACAGGTCCACACCCTTTCGTGCACACGTTTGGATCTCCCTTTCCTGTAGGGGGTTAACAAAATAATAGTTGTGACTTATTCAGGCCGCTTTTATTAGTCATTGTTGGAGTGTTAGTCCTGATATGTTTGTTAACATCCGTTTCGTAACAATCTAATTTGTTTACTCCATCGCGTTGTTTACATTTGGACTTGAAGAGGTCAATTCGAGATCGTTGATAACTATCTTTGATGAAGTAAAAAAGCAGTTAATTTGTCCTTTTGTATAAGTACCTTTGCTGCGCATTTGTTCTAGATTTTAAACAGAATGGAATTTGGTTTGTTTCTGATTTTAAAACTGTTTTATAAGTTTGTCGTTTCTGGAGGTATTTTGTCATTGAATTCCAAATGTACATACTTTGATTTGTATCAAGTCATCGTTGCTATTGACGTGTGAAAAAAGAATTAATTAATCAATTAATCTTTTAACATCGTTTTGATCAAAGATTTGTCAAAGATTTTGACATCATTCATTGATATATTATGCTTAAAGTAAGAATACAGGTATTGTGAACATTTGAACAAATTTTGATTCATTGCTTCCTCGCATTTTAATGAGGTATTTTTTATACACGATGCAGTCCATCGTCAAAAGCTTCCTAGTCTCAGATATTAGGCAAAGATTTGGTCAAAAAGGCATCCATATTTTTACTCTCTACATACACAGGAAATAGTGAATGAGCTTAAAAGGCAAAACAATTACAATTGAATGAATATCGTAAAATACTTGAAAACTTAATGACTTACTTGAAACTTGTAATATGCACTTTTTTTAAAACGGTTATGAATCAAGAATGTAGTGAAAGCTCCCCCAATTAGCAACTTCTGATTTCTTTTTGCACTTGAAAGATGGTCACTAATTGGGCCGCCTAAATATACGTACCTCGAGTATTTCTGACTCCGAAGTAATGTGAATGCAGAAAGTACGGAATTCGAAATGATTCTATTAAATATAGAAGGCATGGCGCCCATACGGCTAGTGGCGCTATAGCCGACCAGTCTGACCTTGGGCACTTTTCGTTCCTGTTGTTGAGTTGCGCTACCCTCCAGTTGTCCTATATTGATCGTCGCAGGAAGAAAATTTGGGGCCGTATTACACCTTGAGGCTTACACAAGTGATGCACCATTTGGGTTGGGGAAAAACGGGCTGAAAGAACATTTGCTTTTCCAACGCAAAAATTATTTTGTTTAATGTACTCAATTTTGTTTTTTGATGAAGTATGGGGTTTGAGTTGTGCGCGTTTAACAGGAAAAAAAAACGAGTGCATTTATTTATTATTAAAAGGTAGAATGTCGTATTTGTATTTGTTTAGGGGAAAACGTTCAAGTGTGTAATACGGCCTTACATCCCCATAAAGCTCGAAAAGCTCCCCCTACGATATCAAAGCTGTTTTCCGCTCGATACTCGGGAAGCTCGGTGCCATTGGTCCTCGGACCGACAGTGTTTTAGCGGTGGTCATACGGCAGAGAATATGCCGGTTACCTAGTGCTTGAATCTTGCTCAAGACTGCTTTAGGTTCTGTAGAGTAGTGGGTCTGGGACCAACATGGTTACTGAGAATGGGCAGGTAAGAGAACGATGCTTTAATTTCCTTTTAAATGTCGCCGGTTTTCCTTCTATAAAGGATCCTATATGTACGTCATTAAGGGGGAAGAAAAAAATTACCGGTGGATTTTCTTAAAAAAAAAGATTTTGAATTGGATTTTGGGAAAGTTCGAAAAATAAGTTGAAGGAAAAGTGTGTTAGATAATAACACTGCAGATACGTCAATACATTGAGGGCTGGGGTTGCGGTAGTGCAGGATGGTGTGACGTATCCTGTACAACAAATTACCTTCTGCCTGCACCGAACAATATTTGTTTTAATTTATTTACAACAACAAAATTTTTAATTAATTTTTAGCAATACAATTTTATTGTAAGACGTTGAATGTTTCCCCTATATTTTTTGTTTTAATATCAGTGCGTTATAGTAAGAGTGCGTAGGAGTAATAATTTTGATTTATTAAAGGAGAAAAAAATTGAAGAAAATTTACATTTTTTTAATATTCGTAGTATACATATAACATATCTCTTACGTAATAGTAATTAAAGGCGTTAGCTTGTCTATGAGCTATCTATACTTCTAAACTAGTTACAAATCGAACATTTATGTTCAGTAAAAAAAGGACTTTTTCTCGTTTCATATTTGCTCTTTAAGTCAAAAGCTTCTCGAGCTTTTCGGCCTTACGTAACAGATCTATGTTTTACTAAAGCCTTCTGTCTTATAATCAGGCAGACAGGACCTAATAGTTACAATATTATAAATAAATTAACTTCAAATGGAACGACTATTAAAGGAAATTTATTTTTCAGCTTTGTGTTTATTAATGAAAAATAAAATATAAGGAAGAAACAGTATATTGTTATCGTTAATACATGAGTGGATGAAACTGACAGGAAATTCGACGGGAATCTTTATGTCGTTTTAAATTAAATTTGGGATTGGACACTCTTTATATAATTGCAAAAGCAAATAATAGGGTAACGTGGGGCAAATGTGAATCAATATAAGGCTAGGCAAATAAAATTTGAGCTTTTAAACAAGAGAAAATTTTCAGAAGATAACAAATACATCCAGGAATCGTAAAGCTAAATATAAATATGTTACAGGGTTTGCGTCACGCTTTCCACACATATCCCCCGAAGAATATACATACGTATGTACAGTCGCAATCTTAATTCATGACATAAGCTTTACAGGGAAACTCGTCGTGGACATTTTATTTGTAGTTTCCAAGCAAAAAATAATTTACGACATTCCGGATTCACTTTTAAAAAGTAAGATTTGGTTACATTCGACGGTCATAGTTTTAAAGGAGATGGGTACGATGTTCTGTAAGCTTTCTGTAAGCATCATGCTCATGAATTATGATTGCGACTGTACATCAGATTGCCTATTAAAAATATATGAATATTATTAAATCCTTTTTTTTTCTTCAAATTTTCTTCGTTTGCTTCGAGATAATTTAGTTGTTCAATTCAATGGATGATATCATCGGTATATCCCCCAGCCAGTAGAAAAATTTTACGCCCTCGTTTTATAATCACGTGCGCTTGGTTGGTTTTATTGAAAAATAAATTCCCGCAGTTGAATTTTAAGTTGCGCTAGTGCTGGCGTCGTGCCAACTTTATCCGAAAAATAGTAAATGGGAGCTAATAAAAACTATCTCGAAGATAAACGGAAAATTATTTCTGCATTGACGTCAGTGACGAAGGCTTTGGTCTCGTCTGACTTAATTTTAAATCCGGTCGTTAATTCCAGCTTTGATTAGTTTAATTTTTTTTTAATACTTTCAATAACAGGAACATTTCGAGGATTATTTATAATTATTTGTAATGTAGCTATTAAAGGCAAAAAGGCAAGAAAGTTAATATAGAATTTTGAATAATTAAACGCACGTTATAGCCATACATCTGTATTAAAAGGGTGCAATAAACGTTTATGGTGTTACGCAGAGAATCAGAGTCGTTCAGTTGTAAAGTAGGTGTTCAAAGTGGGGCCGTTGTTATACTTATTTGATCAGGTCAATTCCGTTTAAAGGTCAAGTTCATGCCCAACGCCGTTATTTCTGTAAAACTGTAATAATTTTTGTATTTAAGAATCACCTGTACATTCCGCTATTAGTGTTTATATGCCAAAAAAGAAAATAAAATGTAAATTACAAATGGTGTAAAAAGCACAAATGGATAACCGATAATACCAATATTTCAATATTTTATGCGTCTCTAAATTATTATAAATTATACCTATCATAAATTACGTCTGAAACAATTACACGCTCGAGTATTTAACTGCCTAAAATGTCACTCGTTGGAAAATTGCGTGTGGATTTTGTTCGATTAAAACTTTAATTATGAATGGGTGTGTTGACGCAAGAGGTGATTAGCAACACGAAATCTAGTTGTAAATGTAAAAACGGATTATTCCATGTTCCGTTTACTTTTTTATTTCTACTTTTCGTCAGTGTTTGTTTGCACTTTTGAAAAAAGAATTAATTGACATTATCATCATATCAAATATGACCTTTTTGACAACCTAAGGGCTCATTGGAATAACAGGCAAATAAATAATAAATCCAAGAGAGAACTAAAGCCCGTTCACAATGACTTAACGTAAGAAAGTTAACCTCTAAATACAGGTTTGAAGCGTTTTGTTTTAATGTAAACACTTAAAATTCTAAACTGAAACTAATTAATGTATTTAATTATGAACAGTAAATCATTTAAATTTAGAATTACTTTGTTTACATTAACAAACAGTGCATTCAAATTATTAATTTACGTTGCGTTAAGTGATTGTGAACGAGGTATTAAACTCTCATTTAATTTGAGTTAGTATGTACGTTCCAATTTGCGTTTTAAACGAAGGGTTGAACACTTTTTAAACCAATTTATCAAAGTTTTCTATTTAGTACCGGAGTTTCGGTTAAATCTGAATTGAATTTTAAAAAAATTGACTCGAGTAGGGTTTGATAAGACGATATATCACACATAAAGGGAACCTGACTCGCCATTGCAATTTATGTCTCATCGTCAGTAAATTTATTCTAATATAAGCTACTCAAAAGCAATCTATTCTTGTACGCGTTTGAGAGAATGATGAAAGCGTCATTTCTGAGAGCGGTACAATGAAAACTCGTGCATTATTCCTACACAAAATCAATGTATGTATCTACGTCACGTCTATTTTAGAATAATCGTATCACAAAGCTATCAATCCATTGAATGAATTCCTACAGAAGAAAAAAAAACTGTAAATTTAATCAGAATAACTCGGAATAAAAATTAAATAAAAGAAGTGTCCTAATTTCATAGAACTCGTAACGTATGTGCTGCTAGCTGATTAAAATCCTTTGACATGCAAATTTTCGCTGTGGTTCCTCTCGTGCGGCCGCTTTCGTGATCATACGTGCAAATTCAAGTACTACTTCAGAATGCATAAATGCGCCACCGAATACGTACTTATGTTTTAATGAACATGCAAAATTTCCATGCTGTTCGGTTGGTATTTGCAATTCAACATTTTTCATACTTAGGGAAAATTGTCACGCCATGTTCACTACAATTTATTAAGAAAAAATGAATGGCTTCACTGCTTCCTTTATTTTATTTTGTTTATCTGTAAAATTGCTAATTATGTTGATCTAATAAAAAATCTCGGTTTGAAATTGAAAGGTTGAAAAGTTCAAGTAGGTTTTGATTTTTTTAATGAAAGAAGATAAAGCAAAAAAGGGATGACTTCATAAACCAATTGACGTTTGAATGAATGACAGTTCTCAAAACGAACAAATTTAGTAATTCTTTTTCAATTCTCTTTCTATTATTAAAAATTATTATTAATCACAACAATATTCATTACTTTTGAGAAATTCTTATAAATTGTTTTTCTTTATTGAAAATATATCTATAGAGGGTGTTCTTCAAGTTCGTACAAAAAAATTAATGGCGTATTTGGTAACAGATATTCTCACGAATGCACCAAAATTAAAACGAAAAAAAAAATCAAAAAATTCATACCGACATCCGCCAATTCCTTGTGAAATGTTTAGAACCGCTAGACGCAACAGACAATAAGTGTTCGAAGCCCCCCGCCCCCTGCGTCAGACTTAAACATACCGATTAAAGTGCCGTTTAACATACCTGCCCACAGATTGATCGAAAAGCGTTCGTGAAAACTACGACGCGGCGCCGCATTGCATGAAGATTTTCTTCTGCCCGCACATGCATGTTGTGAAAATTAAACATACCATCCCTTGTAAACATTGATTCGTCGGTGAAGATAATGTTATTAACATAGATCGGATTGTCCCGTCTGTTTCCGGAGTAACCACCGACAAAATCGCATGCGTTGGAGGTAATCTGCGGGTATCAGAGCTTGCACTCTTTGAAAATGGAATGGGTATAATTGTTCCTCATAAATAATTCGCCAAACAACAAATTTCCGGTATCCCTTGCTCGCTGCACAACTGACACAAAGGATCTGCTATTTGGCAAAGGGCGATCTGACCACATTCGCCGTAAATTAAAATCATGTCCACAATAACACTATTGGAAAATTCGGCCATGTTTTTAACACTGTTATCTGCGTCAAAGTGTAGTTGAAAACTGACCCACTTAAACAGCCGATGCTGACACCAGCATACTTCTCCGATTATGTAATAAAAATAAGCCAGGGACTATCAAACTGTTTCATCGTTCGCCGAAAACATTTATTATCTCCAATATTTATTAATCAATTGTTATACAAAAACTGCTTCATTCTATCACTTTACAATCGTCGGATAAGCATTATTCTTAGAATAACGTGACGTAAGTGTGACGTAGATATGAAGGAACATTAAAAGATGTTGAGAGAACAGTTATTCCACGATTGTAAAACTGGGCCTTAATGTCAACTAACACTGGTTTCATTTTTTGTATGAAGTTAAAAAACAGCCTGTATATTTTGGAGATTAATGATGAGACGTATATTCTTAACCGAATCTTATTCTTATTTTAAAATTTTTCGATGTCTTTCCTCTTATTCTAACATTGTTTACAGTTTCTTTTAGCTTTGCATTTAATAGTTTATTAAATAATATTATTTTTATTATATGAGCGTTTCCGACTGACTGCTTTGTAGATCATTCTCGAAGTATTGTCGTCTTGTTTGAACCTCATGTAATAACAAGGGATGGATATATTCTAAGAGTGCTCTGGAACGGTGAGTCGAAAACGCTATTAGATTTGTTTTGTTGTCGTTCTTGCTCTTTCAAATTCTTTACTCTCTTTCTAATTGCATTTTTATTATTGCAACTTATACCTTTTACGTCACACCTTTATTCTGTTGTATCTCCATTTCCTGTCATATTTTTGTCGCCATCAGTTTTTCGTTTGTGGGTTCCGTGGTTGTATTACATTCTATTATTAACATTTTTTCGTTTAAAATTTTATTGTTTCTTCTGGTTTTCTGCAGAAAACTTACCCGTTGTAACAACTGCCTACTTCTTCGATCTATTGTTCCTTTTCGTTCCTTTCTTCTGTCTATTTAATAACTTCACTATCACTCTTTGTTTGTTTTTTTACTTTCTTCTCGTTACGTTTGGTTCAATTTTTCTTACTTCCGTCTTCCTTCGGCATCTTCTGTACGAATTCCTTCCGAAGACTTTCTGTTCCTCCTTCTAAGTGTATTCATTTTTAAGTTTCCTCCAAGAATTTAACTTGGAGGCTTCCGCGGCCGTCGTCCATGTTTGAATTGGCTTCCGCGTCACGTTGACTTCTTCTACTGCCGACGTTTCGTTCTCCATTGCAGAAGAACTTCCTCAAGGCTGGTGCTGCTGCTGGTGGTGTGGCTGGTGCTGCTGCTGGTGGTGTTGCTGCTGCTTCTCGTTAGTCGTTGCGACTGCAAGAGCTTCAAATTTTTAATTCTTATCTGTCTTCTCTTTAAATCTTGTTTTTGACTCTGTTCTTCTGCCTATTTAACTTTTTCACTCTCACTTGTTTCTTCTTTTTGTCGTTACTTTTGTAACGTTTGGATCCTCAGTTTATTTTTTATCCCAGTTCTTTTAGGGTGTTGACGAAAGCTTTTTGTGTGCTGTCTGAAATCACGTCTTCCTACCTGCTTTATTTTTATTCCCTCTGTAAACGTTTGATATTTCTTTTTGCTTGGATCAGTTCTCGACACTTTCTTGGCCTGTTGTTGGTTCCTGGCTGTTTTCTTTTATATTTTTAACTCTAGCTTCTTAATTTTATTTGCTTTGCTTTTAGTTTTTTGGTATTCTTTGCTTGAGATTACTTTTTTCTGACTAACTCAAAAATCCATTTGACTGAAATTGTTGCTATTATCATTTTGTCTAATCGAATCATCTTCCCATATGTAGTGAACACCTGTTAATTTTCTGTGTATTTTTCACCCCTTGGTAGTGTAGTGGGAGCACGTTAAATTCTGGGGTATTCGTTGACCAGGGGCGCAGTTCGAACGTAGACGCGCCGTCGCGTCGTTTGTATTGAACGATTGCGTCACAAGGCGTCGCCGGAAAGCGTGCTTGCGGTACATTTAAGTCAGAATCTTTATGTTAACTCGTTCAACTGCCGCGTTTGTGTTGATAGGCAGCATCTTTACCCGGTGCTTTAATCGTTGTAACCGCGTTTCGTGCCGGCGCGGCATCCTCAGGACTAATTCAATTAAAACGCTTCAGAGTTCCGTGCCTGTAATCCGTATGCAAAAAAGCTCGTATCAGAGCGCATTTATTTTTATACATATGGTCGCAAGAAGTGTAGCTTTAGCTTAATACGTATGTTATAGTATAATGGCCGCACCTGTTGATTTTCAAAGAAATATTGATCTGCAAGAAAATGGCTGTACCTAGAGACTGATAAACGTTGCGCAGTTACCGGAGCGGACATACTTGACCTTGATTTGTTCTCGAATTCGAAATGAAACTTCTTAAATAATGCCTTTGTGTTTTAAATTTCTACGAATGGTAAGTCATCATCTTGAGTTCTTTTCATTACCTACTTTTTCCTATGCTGCATTTCGCATCTTGGTTTGAAGTACTTTTATTTCTCTTTACTCCTTATTGATTGTTTTGTTTATTGATAACATATTTACATTCATTCATGTTTTATTTTTTGAGCTTTAACTTAGCAACGAAAAACTTGTTGTTTAACATCTTGATGGTGTTTTTACACGGTGTTATTTAAGCGGCGTGCAACTTTGAGTTGGGCTTAATAAAGTTGCGACATGAAAATTGCGCGTGATAATGACATACAATGTCTTGAGTTGAAAATATACAGAACAGAAGGAACCACCAATAAAAAACTAGAACTATTTAGAACTAGAGGATCTGAATAGCACGTTGAAAACAAGTGTAATTTGCTACGTGAATTACAAGAAATTTATTAAAAAATTTGGTTGATTGATATTGTACTCTTGGCCTCGTCCACAATTTCTTGATATTTTTATTCAAGTAAAACAAAACCGTTAAACTAATTAGGCGATTCTTTTGTTATCGAATTTAAAAAGTAACACGCGAACATGAAAACGGCGTGTAACACAGAATCACATGTTTGAATTTCTATTAGATTGCCCAACTTTATATTTTTGATATAAATAGATAAATTAACCTTAGGTTAACCACGGTGAAGAAATTGGTTATTAGTAGGGATGGCAAAAAAAAATTATATATCGATATATCGACTCATATGATATATCATTAACCATATATCGATACATTCGATACATCGTTAGAAATATATTTAACTGATTGTTAAAAAAAGGTAAATAAAAATAAGTCCCAGCATATTTAATAGATTTCAATTTATTAGTAAGGCAGATTTTATTTTAAAATACTCGCACAAAAGTGAATAACATAAGAACTAATAATATTTACTAATATTGCTTTTCGGTGGTGCCATTACGATGTTTTATTAAATAACTTATAAACATAAGCCACAATTTATAAAAATCAATAATTTTCAAAACCGCACTTCAGAAATCAAATCCTTACTTCCGCAAGTTACAAGAATGAATGACTCACAAAGTTCTTTGATTCTTTGTGTCGGCCGTTTATAAAACCAATAATGTAATTTATTCGGGGATCTACATAGCTAATCTTTAAAAATATATTTTATGGGGATGCATGATTGTGGGTTTCTGCAAAAGTTCAACGTAATTTATTTTCTTTACTACTTACTAAAGGGCAGGGCAGACGTAAAATGAAAGAAATTAAAAAATATTTCAAGTAGTTTTCTGTGCTATCACTACAAAGATACCGGTAACAGATTTCATTGCTCATTAAAACTGCACAAACTAAAAAATATATCGAAAGGTTATTTGCAAAATATATCGATATTTTTACCAATATATTGAATTATAATATCGATATAATATATATCGATATTTTCCATGAATATATCGATATTTCTAATATATCGATATATCGTTGCCATCCCTAGTTATTAGTCTTTAGTACAAGTTGAAATGTGCTCAAATACTACAAATACTTTTTTTTTCTAACGAAATAATTAACGGACATTAAAGTAGCGACATGTCCATTACTTTCACATCGCATTGGCGAATAACTCTAGGATATATCAGTTTGGTTTGCAGTGGATTTCTTGGACTACGATTCTGCTGATGAAGGCCCAACTAGGCCTGAAACAGCTGTACAGAGCCTGCTCGGGGAATCCGCTGCAATCAAAACCGATTTGCACAAAAATTTTCGAAATAATTAACTTTAAGTAGTTTTTCACTCATTGAGAGTTTGTGCAACAATTTTTTTAATGAATTTTGTTGCAAGTCGGTTTTGATTGCAGATGATTCCTCGAGCACCCTCTGTTTTAATTTGTAAGCTTGAAGTGCTTTTAGAACACATTTAAATCAACATTTCATTGTAACGTGTCAGCTTTTCCAAGACTAATTCAAATATTGATAAACCATCATTACTTTAAAAATTGTGTCCAATATGTTATTATATTTTTGCTTATTAATTATCCTTGAGCTTTATCCACCTAAAATTTATGAAAAATAATGACAGTTCAAAACGTCTTTAGTAAAGGATTTTAAAACGTGCACTTTGCTATTTACAGTGCAATGTCTTAATATGTTTCATGATTTTATTAACATATAATTATTTCGGCTAAATGTATGGAGTCTTATTTATTTATAATTGAATTGAAAAATTACAATTTACTTGCAGAAATTAAAGAAAAACTAAATTAAAACTAAATTAGAAACTAAATCAAACATTCTCATTAATATTTCAATAACAGAAGGAAGGAAGGAAGATGAAAATTTACAATTAAAATAAAAAAAGTAGCTATGAATTAAACAAATAATGAATCCTGTTGGCTTAGGCAATTTTATGATGACTATTATTTTGAGTATCTCAAAATAAATTAAAACAACTACAGTCTGACATTTTAAAAATGTTATTTTCAATTAAGAAAATATACTCTGCATTCTTTGAAACCGATAAAAAGTGATTTACGATATCGAATTAGTGATGGCGATGAGTGATGATTAAGAATGTGAAATTATTTGCATAAAAATCTGACATAAACTAACAATCTTAATGGTTGATCTATTCTCTGTTGTATTCTGAATTATTTTTTACATTTTTTGAATTAAAATATGACATATAGAATTTTAAGATTTATTTAGATCAGTTCTCAAAGTGGTTCTTACGCACCCCAGGGGTAGTAATTTTGCTATTATGCAAATATTTGTGTAGAGTTGTAATATTTCACATAAGGGTTCATAGTCAGGCTTTTGCTACGAGGAGGGGTCCAAGGGCATAATAAGTTTGGGAACCACTGACTAGATAAACAAAAATTAAAAAGTATTCAGAGAAGCTAAGCAGTATATGTATAGCTTAAAGGTTTTGAAGATATGCTTAGGTACGAAGAGTAAAAAAGGCAGATAGGAGCAGTGAATGTTATATGCTATAATTTTCCATTAGGTATAGTAATATTTCTAAAAAGTTTTCTGTACCTAAAACTTCTAAAGTTAATGAACTTCTCGTGTGGTATGTGTATGCATAAAATGCAAAGGCAAAATATGTAAAAGTATTAAAAGCATTTTATGGCGATTCTAAAAGTGAAATGTCAAATTTTTCGAATTCTTACTCCAGACATTAATGCCAATATAAACGAAAAGCATGTAAGCATTTCACCTCTCCTTTTAATACTTTGTACCTTGAAATACTGACCGTCTGACAAATCTACTTATTCGAAAATTACGTAAAGTTTTGGCATCCGAGATTTTACGCATACATTTTTCTTAGAAGAAAGAGAAAGATTTCCTATTGTGTTAGAAACACATAAAAATATTTAATAATAATAATAATAATACAGTTTATTGACTGAATATTACAAGTTGATGAAAATGAGATACAAGAATACATATAATAAGTCAGTCAAAAGGGCAAAAATCAAGAATCCTAAGCAAGGATTCCTGTTTTTCCTTCAGCCCTTGACAGCCACATAGTATAAATATAGAAGCACACTGCAAATTAAATAGTAAATTAATTTCCATGAAAGTTCTGCTCTCTGACCAGAAAATCTTTAAAATTACGTTTGAAGACAGCTACACTGCCAAGCTTAAGATGAGACGGAATGCTGTTTAATAAGCTAGCAATATTGTATGAAAAACCACGCGCAAAGAATGCATATTTGTGAGACGGTATTGTAATAACATTCTTAAATCTAATATTTATATTATGTATATCCGTCCGGTAACTAATTTTGTTATATAAATATGGAGGTGATTTATTGATACTTATAGAGTAATATAAGGTTGCAGCATGGAGTTTGCGTCGATTGAACATGTTTAACCACGAGGCCCTTTTAAGAGTATGAGAAATGTGATCATATTTTCTGATCCCATATATAAAACGTAGACAGCAATTTTGCAATCTCTGCACTCTACGTACATCCTCATTATCTAAGCAGAAATGATATAGAGTATCGCAATAGTTAAACTTGGATAGTACTAAGGAGTCACAGAGCTGCAACTTTAAGCGTTGATTTAAATTTTTCCTATTGTCGTACAAGATCTTTAAGCCCGAATAAGCTTGCTGGAGTATTTTTGTAACATGCCCTTTAAAACGTAAATTATTATCAATGACTACACCTAAATTCTTTGCTTGATCAACAATAGGAATGTTTTCTCCTTTAATTTTAAGGTGGATGAGATCTATGAAAAGCAAATGTTTATTTTTGTTCGCAAACAGTATTGCCATAGATTTGGCAGGGTTCAATTTAAGACAATGCTTCTCAGAAAAATCTGACAAAGACTTCAAGTCGGAGTTAATTTTATGAATAGCGTCATTAAAGTCTTGTGGAAGGAAATAATAAATTAGTTGCGTGTCATTCGCATACAAATGAGCCCGGCAGTACCTCAAGACAGAAGTAACGTTTCTAGAATAAATAGTGAATAATATAGGACCTAGAATAGAGCCCTGAGGTACACCGGAACTAACTGCCTGCGGGTCTGACATTACGATGCCGATTTCTTGGGCGAACCAGTATCTGGATTATTTTTTAATGCAGAAAGCTCAAGTACAACCTCTAAATTAATCATATTTCAATTAATTTCATTAATTTGTTAGAAAGCTGCAGAAGAAACAGTTCCTAGTTTACAGAATTTGTATACACGCGTTAATCGGATTCTCTGTTAATGACATTCCACCAAATCAAACATTCCGGAAACCCATTACGCGAATAATCCGGATGGTGTAGGTACAACTTCGGAAATCCTGAAAATCGATAGGTACACATCCGGGATCAGTTGATTGCTTCAGTATTTTATGATGCAATAAAAACACTTCTTCTGTGTAACAAAATCATCATAAAGACTTTATTTACAGTTATTTTATTATTGAGTATTGTTTATTTTTCAAATTTAATAATTTAATTAATAAATAATGTGAAGCTGCATCTTCTTTGAGAAAAAAAATTACATTTTAAAAGCAAGCCCCTATACAATTTGACTGTAATTACATTTATCTTACAACTACATATAATATTTTTAAAATTTACGTGGTACATGATCAACCCCTTCTAAAAAAAATTAAATTAAATGCAATATGAAGAACAACCCTAATACATTAACATTATTATTTTCCGGCACGCCTCTTCCAATTTGATTAAAATTCCGATCGACTTCCTAACGGTCTCTTAGCTCGTCAAAAGTCAACTTTTTTTTTTTGTCAAATTTATGTATGACGATGATGAGTTCGCAAACCCCTAATAATATCGTCTCACGCGATTTTTTATTTAGACGAATGTGTAAAGCATAAAAAACGCGGGGACGCTCCGGGAATTGCGTTCGAAATTAGTCCGGGGGCTGCGCCTCGCAGGTGGGATTGGATTTGCTGACGAGAATAGGGTGTATTAATGTTAGAGTGACGCACGTTCGTGTGTGTTATTAGGGTAGAAAACGAGACATGATTTTCATGGAACACGTGTAAACTATACCGTAATTGCACGCGCGTGGGAAGTTCGATTTCCTTTCGACCGAGCACCTGTTTTAAATCAAACTATGATTCTTTGATCAAAGTCTTAATAATTTATCCACGTGGTAACTTTTATGACCTTGGTTAGCTATTTTAACCCAAATTCATTTGACGTTGATTATTTGTCTTCATTAAGAACCTTATTTAAGTTATCTTCAACTTATAAATTTAGGTAATAGGAGAGGGATGATTGGTAGTAAGATAAGTGAGTTTAGGTATTTCATTTGGTGTTATTAAACTGTTAAGATAAAGAAGTTGAAGTACCCCAAAATAAATGTCAATTAGCCCACAAGTTAAGCTTATTCTTTTCTTGTGTCATTAATTCATTCATTTTATGGAATTACATAATTTTTAAGGAGCGCATGTTATATGACCATTTTCTCTAATTACTTGCTTTCTCACTAATCATTATCATTTGATATTTCTAGATCTGCTATTTTTTGCTCGGTGAGCCCTGCGTTTTCATTGCTGTTCTTATTCCCACATGCCATGGCCTTCTTTTCTTCCTTTTTCCGAGTGGTGTCCATTTGGAAAATACGCAAAGGCCATCTATAATCCCCCATTCTGATACGGTGTCCACCATTTCAGGCTTTTTCGTTCGATTCTATCCATTGTGCACTCATCCTTCTTATTTTTCTTCATTGGTATTAGGATTCTTCCCATTTTCTTCCTTTATTGTCCAAATATCCGATTCATGACGACTCTTTTCAATCGTTTCTTAGTTCCACTCCTAACATGCTTATCCCATCAGCTCGAATTTACAGATTCAATTACTCTTTGACTTTGCTCTATCCTGTTTTTTATTCCATAAGATCCGAAACAATTTTTAGTTGTAACAGCTGATTATCTGTTTCTATTTCATTGGATTTTTCTTTTTTAAGGAAACAGTGATATGAAAAGAAAAGATAATATATTCAGGAAATAAATTTAAAACCTTTAAAACATTGGACGCAAATGTTTCAGGAACAGTACAGTCCAAGTTTCTAATTTTTTTTGTAACTGGGAAAAACGTTCTAAAAGCATTTCGGTGCTTTAATCAGATTTTATCTGATGAAACGCTGGGTTCCTTTGTTGGCAAATTAATTAATTTTAGGGATTATATTCTCGGAAGCATTGTGAAACGCTTTCCAGCTTTACATTGTGTGCTTTGTTTGATTCTAATTAACGAAAAATTATTACAGTCTGCAGGCGTTATGAACCTACAATTTGGATTCTACAATAAGGGGGGGGGGGTCTGATTCTGTTCCTGAATTCCTTATTGATGTCAATTTTATGTAGTATGTACTACAAGCTAAGACATGCCTTTTTCTGCCTTCGTCAAGTCATGGTATACTGCGAGAAGTTTTTTAATTGATAACCCGTTACATGTAAATGTTTTTGTAACGACCATTTTTTTAGCTTTTGTAAAATAAGATTTTCTTTTTGTTTCAGTCCGACGGCAATACGTCCTTCCTGCGCGCCGCGCGAGCAGGACATCTTGACAAAGTCCTCGAACATCTCAAGTCCAATATCGATATTAACACCAGCAATGCTGTAAGTATTTTTGCGTCTTTGCCATCATCGTAAATCATTCATATCTCAAGAAGAAGAAAGTAAAGCAGATTAATGGCCTTGATCTGTTTAATTTTCTAAATTTAAATTACTGGAATGTTTTGGGATGATTGATGGCACAAAAAATATTCAGCTCAAAGGAACGAAATGGATGTTTTGATTTGAATCTGAATTGCTGGGCGATACGCAAATGTTTAAATTAAATTCGACAGTGAGTGCGTATCATATTTGCATGATCTGTTTTGTGTTCGGCGTGAAGCAAAAGAAAACATGCAAATATGTTTTTGGCAACTTACGTTTTTTTAGTCAAATCGTGTTTCGATGTTTATTTATTTGAAAATTCGAATGTGAAGTAAAAAAAGGAAATCGGTGAAGGGCAAGTACACTTCAACGTTTCACTGTTCAAGTTTCTTCAGGATCCAAGCTTGTTTACAGTCGTCCCGGAAAAAACTGGCAGTATGGACAACAAATCATCGAAGAGTACACTCAGAAGATTCTTCTGTCAACAACATCGACCGAGACAAGGCTATGGAGTTATGTCAGAAACTACATCACGTTATTGGAAACATTAACTCAAAAGTTGCTCCTCACACAATAACGAAGAAAAGAATACAAACAAACGTCTACCCATTAAACACAGTTCGTTTTCTATTCACCACTGCATTCAATAGTTTGATGGATGAAAGACTACTCCCGAGATACCTAATAATAACTACCCAGTAAATTTTTACATTCTGTTGGTCGGCAAATGTTGAAGAATAAAACTTCAAAATATTTACACTGAAGTCATCGTAAATAAAACATTTTATTCCCAACCTTGAAACTATAAATTGTTTACTATCGTGTTAGGCGTCCAGCGCATTGTAATGTGGCTAATTTGGTCCACGGCGCCTCACGTTTATTTTTTCTAAATTACGTTATTACTACGCACAGTACATACATTAACGCATTACAAATGATCGCTGGTGATTCTGATTGTTGTTTTGACAAATTGTTCAGATCAAACAAAATAAACAAAACCAACTGAATGACTTAGCGTCTCGCCATTTGACCGTTCAATAATTACATGGCACGCCATCATGTCTAAATATATTCACTATATTTACTTTCTTGGCATATGTCCACGGCACATACTATAAACTTTATGTAAGGTGACGTTCCTGAGGTTCCGATGATTTTTTTCAGAACGGCCTGAACGCTCTCCACCTGGCATCCAAAGATGGACATGTCGAAGTAGTCGCTGAATTATTGAAGAGAGGAGCGGTAGTCGATGCCGCCACGAAAAAAGGAAATACAGCTCTTCACATCGCTTCATTAGCAGGCCAAGAAGAAGTAGTTAGATTATTAGTGCAGCATGGCGCCTCTGTTAATGTACAAAGTCAAAACGGCTTCACGCCCTTATACATGGCTGCTCAAGAAAACCACGACAACGTCGTTAAATACCTTCTGGCAAACGGTGCTAACCAAAGCTTGGCGACAGAGGTTTGTTTGTTTACTATAGTTTCCTGCCAGACGCACCATTTTTTTTAAATTCCAGGATGGGTTCACTCCCTTGGCAGTGGCCATGCAACAGGGACACGACAAGGTTGTTGCGGTACTTTTAGAAAGCGACACAAGAGGAAAGGTTAGACTCCCTGCTTTGCATATTGCTGCCAAGAAGGATGATGTTAAGGCAGCCAAACTTTTATTGGAGGTAAAAAAGCTAAAGAATTTCATCCTTCTCTCTTTTTGATTAATCCTCAAAAGTTTTTTTGCTTCCTCACATCTAACTTATGCTTATTGTCTTTATTTTTCGTATATTTGGGGGGAGAGTTAAAAAGGAATATTCGGCAATAAATATTCTTTTTCTATCTCATTGTAACGTCAGGGTAAGAATCCAATCAACACCTCCATGGATACTGTCGATTTGGTTATATTTTGATTACGAAATAATTTAGTTAAAATTGATTTTTTTGTTGGGGGAAATAACCTTATTGGTTTCTGATTTTCAGAATGAACATAATCCGGACGTCACATCGAAATCCGGTTTTACACCCCTTCACATCGCCTCTCACTACGGAAATGAGTCGATAGCGAACTTGCTAATACAGAAAGGTGCCGACGTTAATTACGCGGCAAAACACAACATAACACCCCTCCACGTGGCGGCCAAATGGGGCAAAACGAATATGGTAGCTTTGCTTTTAGAAAAGGGCGCCAATATCGAATCCAAGACGAGGGATGGCTTAACACCTTTACACTGTGCCGCGAGAAGCGGACACGAACAAGTAGTCGACATGCTGCTGGAAAGGGGCGCACCGATTAGCTGTAAAACGAAGGTATTTGTATTTCTTTATTCCATTTCTCTGACTTAATTTTCCTTTTCTAATCCTTCAGAATGGATTGGCACCACTTCATATGGCGGCTCAGGGTGATCATGTCGATGCTGCACGCATTCTATTATACCACAGAGCACCTGTAGATGAAGTTACGGTCGATTACTTAACAGCACTTCATGTGGCTGCCCACTGTGGTCACGTGAGGGTTGCAAAATTGCTTCTGGATAGACAAGCAGACGCTAATGCCAGGGCGCTTAACGGATTTACACCCTTGCACATCGCGTGCAAGAAGAACAGGATCAAAGTCGTCGAGCTGTTGCTTAAGCACGGCGCCAGTATTAGTGCAACCACCGAAAGTGGTTTAACACCCTTACACGTCGCCAGCTTCATGGGGTGCATGAACATTGTTATTTACTTGCTTCAACACGACGCTAACCCAGACGTTCCGACTGTAAGAGGAGAAACTCCATTACATTTAGCTGCAAGGGCAAATCAGGTAATTTAGGCTTATTGATGATTGCGTAAACTAAAAATTATTTAATATTTTTTGTTTGTGCTTCAGACGGACATCATAAGAATTCTTTTGCGGAATGGAGCACAGGTGGATGCACGCGCTCGCGAACAACAAACACCCCTTCATATAGCTTCGCGTTTGGGAAACGTCGACATAGTAATGCTTCTCCTTCAACACGGCGCAAAGGTTGATACCACCACCAAAGACATGTACACCGCCTTGCACATCGCCGCCAAAGAAGGACAGGATGAGGTAAAATCTTTAGTTGCAAAAAAACTCATGGATCTTATCGATACCTCATATTTAATCGAAGTCGTTTGGTTGCGACATAAGGAATTTTTCATTTAAGTTTACGCAAATAAAACGAGTGCCAAAACAAGTTTCGTGCCTTTGCTTTTTTTTTGTTTTGTTTTTCAAGCTCCTTGTAGATTTTCCCAGCTGTATGGTAGACGGTAGTTGTAGATTGTTTGGTTTGATTTCTTCTCGATTTTATTGTATGATTTAATTGGCTGAATAAAAGAGTTTCTTCTAAGTTTTGTTTATTTTATTTTACGACTTCAGATACGGGAAAATCTGCAAGGAATCGGACGCGATTTTTATGTTTTCTTCTTTTATCCTTTCTTTGTATCTTGTAGCTTTTCCTTGATATCCATTTCCTACGATTTCTCAAACAATTTTTTTTTAGTTTACAAAGAACTGCAAAAAAGATTGATTAAAAGAAAGACTGAGATATGCACGATCAATGTTAACGTCCAATCGTTTTTATGTATTGATTTATTATTTATTATTATGTATTATTGATTTATTGATTGGAATAAGTATCACAAGTATATATCTCCCTCTTCGCGTAAACAAACATTAACGATGTGACTAGAGGCACGCGACACGTTCTATATTTCACAGAATTACGAAAAGTTTATAGTTGCAAACAGCTAAATTCAAAAGAATAGAAAAATGAAATAACTAAAATGAAACTTAAAAAAGGAATTTAGTTCCTTACTAAGATTAAAATACCAAAAAATTAATTGCAAAAAGTAATATTGACCATATTTCACGTGTAACAAAACTATAGCACTTAAAAATAAATTAATATGTAACCAACTGTTTTTTAGAAGGGGCAAAAACTCTAGGTAATAATTTCATGTTCACCATCAAATATGTATTAAAGTTAAATCCCTTTATCCCCTTCTTAAAACACGCAAAAGCGCAATTATGCTTAAAATCTTCCCTTTATATTTTCCTTTCCTTTTCAGATTATTCGTTCAACCGCTTCTTAAAGTGGGGTTGATTTCAAAGGAGCACTCACCCTTAATCCTTCAAAATTAAATCGCAAGCAATTCAGAAACAAATTGAGTTAGGAGTAAGTTAGGAAATAAAAAGTATTTTGAAGGATTTTCTAGCTGTTTGAAATAATCCACTCAACGGATACATATTTTGACTGTAATACAAACACTGTCAACGCTAAATTGATAATAAATCAAATTTGTATATAACGCAGTTTATAAATTGTATATACTGACATTTATGTGTAAACTCACAAAAATTGAATTTCTTTTTTGATATTCTAATTCCCCTATAACTCTGAATTTTACTTCATATGAAATATATAGAGTGTTTCGAAAAAAATGATTTGTTCTATGAATTTGATAACTCTCTATGTAATACGATGTCAGGTAAGCCAATTGGGTTACTTAAACCCTTGGGTTGATATCTTCTTCACTTTAATTTTTGTATTAATAAATAAGCCACGCAACATTGACCTTTTCAGGTGGCAGCCGTGCTAATAGAAAACGGCGCTTCCTTGAACGCAACCACCAAGAAAGGATTCACTCCGCTCCATTTAGCCGCGAAATACGGAAACCTAAAAGTGGCCAACCTTCTTCTGCAAAAGGAAGCCCCGGTCGATGCTCAGGGAAAAAACGGCGTCACGCCCTTGCACGTGGCTTCACATTACGACCATCAAAGCGTCGCTCTTCTCCTTCTGGATAAGGGCGCGTCTCCGCACGCCACTGCTAAAAACGGCCACACTCCCTTGCACATTGCGGCGAGGAAGAACCAAATGGACATCGCTAACACGCTCCTCGAATACGGGGCTAAGCCTAACGCAGAAAGTAAGGCTGGTTTCACACCACTTCATCTCAGTGCACAGGAAGGACACACGGATATGTCTTCTCTTTTGATTGAACATGAAGCGGATACTAATCGCCAATCAAAGGTAATTGGTTTATCACATACCTTCTTTAATTACATGTTTGTTCTTTTTTTTAGAATGGATTAACTCCTTTGCACTTATGTGCTCAAGAAGACCGGGTTCCAGTGGCGGAGATCTTAGTGAAAAACGGTGCTGAAGTAGAGGCGGCAACCAAGGGTGGTTTTCGGCCTCTGCACGTCGCAAGTCACTACGGACAAGCCAACATGGTCCGGTTTCTCCTGGCGAACGGTGCCAACGTAAAATCCACCACGTCCATCGGTTACACACCATTACACCAGGCAGCCCAACAAGGACACACCAATATCGTCAACATTTTACTGGAAAATTCAGCTCAACCAAACGCTGTAACGATGGTAGGTTTGATGCAATTAGGCCAATTTGTTTGGGCACTCATGTTTTGCTTTTGTAATCTTAGAACGGCCAAACGCCTTTGAATATCGCTCAAAAATTGGGATACATCAGCGTAATTGAAACTCTGAAGGTGGTTACGGAAACGACGACTACAACGACTGTTACCACGACTGAAGAAAAGTACAAAGTCGTTGCTCCTGAGGCGATGCAAGAGACCTTCATGTCTGATTCAGAAGAAGAAGGTGGTAAGCTATTATTACATCTTTTTTTTTAACTTCTGTCAGTGTTTCGCTACATGTACAGTAACGCTACTCGCTATCAGTGTTAACTAATTTACCAAAGCGACTTTTTTCGTTTCACTTTGGCTTAATAATGAATGGATTTTGAACTTTTTCAACAACTAACAGTTGACTTCTTGTCTAATTTAAAAAGAAGAACAAGCAAAATATTCATTCCCGACTGTAATTGTCTTGGACAAGGAAATGATTTTAGGAAAAAATTAAATTTCAAATTTTAAAAAAATAATCGAAATACTTTTTGACTTTGATTTTGGAGAACAAATGCTTTTGTCTCTTAAAAATATTTCTGTTTTCTGCATGATGTGTGCTTACGCTCTTAGCTTCTTAACTCTAAAAACCACGCACATTCACCATGGCATGCACCCATACCGCGTGACCATTTACAAAACACCCATCTAACTTTACTATAAACGGACGGGAAATCGAAACGTGCACAAAATTAAAAACCAAACCAATCAAAAATCTACATCCTACTTGTGTTGACGTGTAAGTTCTTTTTTGACGTTTGTGTTTGTAATAGAAACATCAAATCCGAAGACGATGGACTTTTGGGGGTTCGGAATGAGAGAACGCTTTGGCTTATCGCATTTATAAATTTGTAAATACTTAAGTAAGTTGTTGAGGTGCATAATTCTGAAATTGTGTGTGAATGTAAAATTCAGGAGAGGAAATCTTGGACGGATTTGGTGCGGCTCCACACGAACGGCATGTCTATCTACCGTATTTCAACGGCACCACTTTGCTGACCCGTAAGTTTCAGGCCAGAATAATTATTCACTTAATATTTACAGATCACTACACTACAACAGTACCCGGTGTAATTTCATTTTTGACATAAACACAAGTATAAGAAGTGATCTTAGAAAATGTAAATGTGTTACTATGATACGTAAGTCTGAGATATTGCTTTCCAAATTTTGATGTACTTGTGGTTCCAATGAATGATTCAATTTCAGTAATACCCTGTATTTTATTAAGATACATTTCCATAATTTCAATTTAAAAAAACTTTAATATGCAGTTATAATGCGACATTAATTTTCGATTTCACAAATTAAAGCAAATATAAGAAAGATTATTTCTATCGACATTAAATATATGTAGATCCACACTGATTATAAATTGCTATCTTCAAGTTGTTACTTACATACAGTGTGTCCCAAAAAGTTTTATACAAATGGAGAAAAAGTTTATCTTACATTTCACAAAAAAAACTATTCTTTATAAAAAGCTCTGCATGACTTGTAGATCCATAATCAGGTACAAATTTTTTAAAAAATTGGCTGGAATACAGGGAAAATAAAAAATAATGATTTGAACGGAGAGCAAAATACGTTCAAACTGTAGTGGAGAAGCAAAATGTTCATTGAAATTGTGATTAAATAGCAAAAAATTATGCACACTTGTAGATTATTGATATTCCCAGATAAAAATTGATAAAGAAGGTTATCAATGTTTTATAAAAATAAATTATCTAACAATTGCTGAAGTGTTTATTTTTTAATTTTTATCTGGGAATATCAATAATCTACAAGTGTGCATAATTTTTTGCTATTTAATTACAATTTCAATGAACATTTTGCTTTTCCACTATAGTTTGAACGTATTTTGCTCTCAGTCCAAATCATTATTTTTTATTTTCCCTGTATTCCAGCCAATTTTTTAAAAAATTTGTACCTGATTATGGATCTACAAGTCATGCAGAGCTTTTTATAAAGAATAGTTTTTTTTGTGAAATGTAAGATAAACTTTTTCTCCATTTGTATAAAACTTTTTGGGACACACTGTATATTTTTTTAAAGTAAAAATACTTTTCTGGTGTTGTCAAAAAATAAAGTGATTCATCCGTCACGTATGTGGACTAAGTATTGCAATTTGCCCAAATAAAATCTAGCCCAATTCATTTGATTAGCAAACGCCAAATTGAATTAACTGAACGCGTAGGGATCTAAAATTTTTCAGCGTAGATAAATGAGAATCCTTTCCACGACCTTCACATAATTTACGGCGAGCAATAATTGTCAATTTGTATGCATACGAGTAAATGTAAACTAGGATTAGGTCGTCTATATTTGCTTTGTCGCGGTCGTTTTTTATACGAGGGTAGCACCGAGAATTTCGAGTGCATCTTAAGCTATGTCACTTTTGTTTTCTAATTTAGCACTAGTATAATTAAGACGCATGAGGAACATCTGGTTTCACATTTCCAAAGAAACCTCAATCAAAGCAGTTTAAATTCGAATGCTTTTTGAATCGTTATACAATTCAAATAATCAAAGAATAAAATAGTCTTGCTGGATTTTTTTTTCAAAATATGAAATAAATATTGTTTTCATGAAGTTAATTTTATCAGTTGCAATAAGTGACTTTCTGAAAGTAAAATACTCTGTGTTTTGAAAACTGTGAATTTTTATGCGCTACAATTTCTTTTTGTTTAAGTTTGCATATACCTGCTGAACGATCTTTAAAATTTACGAAATGTATTTATTTTATAGTGGTCGATTAATCGGAACAATTCGTTTCATAATGAACACGCCTTAATCACTGTTTACGTTGTGTAGTGACACGGGAAATTAACTAATATTTTTAGATTAGTTTTATAGTTTCATTTTTTTATAGGGATTCAAGACACTCAAGCACAATCTGAATAAATAAAAAAAATGTTATTTCTATGAATAAGTGAATACCTTACCTTTTTCTTTCGTGATCGTTCAGTATAATATGCCCTACAATCCAAATTTCAAAATTTGTAGGTATAGACATTGCAAAAAAATTAATTTTCAGAAAGCCATGTTTAGGCTCTAAAAGACACTACAAAAACTGATTAGGTTATAATATAATCAAAAAGGAATAATTTCTATTTACTTTATAAATATCTGCCTAATGTTTCGATAATAAACAAATTAATAATTAATTAAAAATCACAATAAACTACGTATAATAAATAATAATAACCCAATAAATTTATTAATAAAAAAATTCAAAGGTTGATACATTTTATGTATATACATATACAGGGTCATTCACGTAACACGTAACAGTTAATACATCAGTAAGGACAAGTGCAATCTGTTCGGTTCTTTATAGAATTACTGATTCCATTAAATGAGTTATTATCATTTCCGATTTAACCGGAAGTACTTTTAGTTTTTGTTTTTCAAGTGGAATGACGTATATTTTTAATTTCTGCTGTAAAGCAGGTCTTTTTGTGTTTAAGAAATGTAACATCTGTATGACTAAATTTGAGAAATGAGAAGTTTTTTCAATACAAAATCTTTAATTATTTCTTTCTCTCTAAACCGGTTCCGCCTAGTCGGCATCCTCAGTAGAACATTTTATAAATATTTAACCTTCAAGTAAAGATTAAAGATAAATATATTATAATACTTAAAAATAGTAAAAACTTATGTTATCTTCTTATCTAAATTCTGGTATTTATATGTGTAAATGTGTTTAAAATATTTTTGTAAATGACTGAAAATGTAAATAAATAAACAATTTGATAGCAGAAAAAATCGAGTTCAATTTGCAAAATTAATACTTAATTAATACTTAATTAATAAATTAATACTGCAAATTAAGTGAATGTTAAGAATTTTTTTCTACGAACAAATTGTTTATTCATTTATTTACATTTTCAGTTATTTACAAAAATATTTTATACACATTTACACATATAAATACCAGAATTTAGATAAGAAGATAACATAAGTTTTTACTATTTTTAAGTATTATAATATATTTATCTTTAATCTTTACTTGAAGGTTAAATATTTATAAAATGTTCTACTGAGGATGCCGACTAGGCGGAACCGGTTTAGATAGAATGAAATAATTAAATTATTATAGTGAAAATTTCTCAAATTTAATTAATAAACTGCAAAACAACATGGAGTACATAAATTAAACATCTATATGAATTTATATTGAAGAAAATGCCACTAAAGCTCAATAACTAATTTTGAAACAAACATTAATCTAGTTTCCAAGATGCTATGAAAACAACTGAAACATTTAAATAATAATTAAAATAAATATACCTAATACAAGATAGTCGTCGTAAAAGTGCCTCTCCGGCGATCGCAAATGTACTTTCAGAGGTAAAGCTTCGACATGCAGTTCTTACTTTGTCTTTTAGTTCTTCCAAGTGTTGTGGTGGTTTTTCATATATAATATCTTTTAGAGTCCCCACAAGAAATAGCCTAGACGTCGAATCCATTTAATAAAAATGACAATAATCGTTTGCTCGTTACTTCAGTTACTTCTGCTATTTTCATGACCTGTGTATATAAACTTGAATACTGAGAAATTCGGTATATTAACATTTTTATCGATGGATATAATAGGATCCCCTAAATGTGTCACATTTCTGAATTTACGAGAGAAATTGCTTTTAATTAAAAATTTAGAAAGTATATCATTCCATTTGAAAAACAAAAGCTGCATATACTTCCTGTTAAACCGGAAGTGAGAAGACTTATTTCACATGTGATTTAATAGGGTTTTCGATATAATATATAATAAAAAAAAAATAACAAGCGAACAGATTGCATTTCCTGAGATTACATATTACCTGAATCATCCTGTACACAAAGTGTCTTTAAAATGCTAAAATCGATATGGAAACGATTTAACCCAACTTAATTTTAAAGTCTTGAAAAAACTTTGAAATAGAATACTGGCTTCATGAAGTAGGTACTTTTGGAAACAGGTAAGTTGGAGGTAAATCGTCTTACATTGAGCCTATAGGAATACGTATGGGTTAAGCCACGTTCAAGCATTTCAAAGACACTCCGTATCATTAATTAAAACATGAATGCTTACACAAAAATTCCTTATTAATTTTACAAATTCATTTCGGTGATTAAACGAAATTAATATTACTCAAATCATGTTGAATGGCATTATATTTATTTTTATATTCATTTTATAAATATTTAAAACTTCGACAAATAATCGAAAGTAGTTAAAAAGTACATATTTTATATACAGGCTGAATGACAATTGTACCGACAAAAAAAAAACTTCTAAGAGAATCGATGTCACAGATTACGGGATCACGTTTAAAACATTTTAAGGAATATGTAGTTCATAATTAATTAAGGTGTAAATTCAAAGTAAAAAAAATATGTACGGTAGAACGAGGAACAATTTACAACCAGTGCGCCAAAAACACAGGAAGTGAAGTTGTAAACGTTGGAATTTGTTAAAGTTTTAATAGATTAGATTAGAATAATGTTAATAATTCCTCACACACAAAACGAAATTATAATAATTACATTCGAAACAGATTACGAATGAGTTTACTGATTTATTTGTTTACCAAGTGTTCGCGTGGAATAATCTATTTCAGGTAATTTGCTACATGCATTATTTGTCAGTAAATGTTTTCTTAATCAAAATTTTACTTAATCAATACCATTAAAATCAATGTTAAATAGGACATGAGTCTGGAATACGTGCAATTCACGTCGGGGGGTTGACCTAAAAACGGAATTGTGAAAATCCACCGAAAGGTCAAGTTCACGAAGCTAGCTCGCGCGCCGTATCATAAAACTATAAAAAACTTTTATGAGGGTATTTATTTCCTTCGTCTGCTCCTCTACTTTTTAAATAGGGGCGCATCGTCGTTTTGAGACTAATCTTTGATTAATTGTTTCTCGAAAACTAAAGTAGAAAGAATTTTTTTAACATTTTTTCCATACTCTCGGACATTGCTTCTTATCGTGGTTTCATTTTGTCGGTGTAATTAACAGTCACCCTGTACTTATAACTAAAAAAAGTTAACTTACTATGTACATGAATTATCAAAACATAATTATTGTATTTATTAGCACAAATTAAGTAAATACTCAAATTATAACAACACTTAAACAGTTCAAGCATTTTCTTCTTATCCGTTGAAAGTTATCACAAATTATTCTGTATGTAATAATTATAATTGATCGGAAGTTGATATAAATGCCGACGAGTTTAACAGCTTCTTCAGGATAAATAATTAATAACTATTTATCAGGAAAAGCTGTCAAATGTACAGCCGAACGTCGATATTTATACAAAGTGTCTGATGAATTTTAATTATGTACTTTCTGTGATAATTAAATAGCTTAAGGATTATTATATTTACATATTATATAAATGAACGGTATCAATGAGTTGAGCGTCTTTTAAAGTCACTGTTAAATTTAAACGTCTACGTCAACCGCCATAAAAATATTTCTTCGTATTATATGCGCAACTTAAATGAGTAACACTCGTTTGACATTTCGCAAACAAATATGTAAATACAAATCATAACAAGTAACAACACAGAAAGCTGCCCGAAGCACCGACGAGAGTGCAAGTAGGTAGTACTCCGCATAAAGCCCAATTAGATACTGTGCGTCTAAATACCATACCCAATTAAACTCGAAGGAAATTATCCTGACCTTGTTATCGAATGTCCCACGTGAATCTGAGATCATACTTAAAATTTGCAATTCTCACACGGAGAACTACAACATCCAATACACATAACTATTCTCTAAGGTCACTCGATTATTTGGCTCCTCCGGTTGAAGCAGTAGTAGTAAGAACACCGCGACATCGAGCGCAACATCCAAGCAAACGAAGGTGCATTTCATCTATACTCTCCTTTTATTTGTTTGTTAATTTCGCAAGCTAACACTGCTTTTGAACCTTCCGCAAACGCGCGGCCCGCCGAGTGGTAATGAGTGACGGTTTCGTTTTAGGAGAAGATACCATGCTTGGAGATCACTCCTACCGGTACTTGACGGCAGACGAAATGAAATCTCTCGGCGATGATTCCCTTCCGATTGATGTTACGAGGGACGAACGAATCGATTCGAATAAGATGGTCATCAGCGAAGAACAGAACGCCTTGCCGCCTCAGGCAATCGAAGATGGAATTAGTCCACAATACATAACAGAAAACTACATAGAGTACACCAAGAAGTACATACCTGATAACGTTGACATCGCCAGGCACCCAATTAACATCGGGTGAGTAAGATTTTATTTTTGGGTTTCATTTCACTAACACCAGTTATCATTTTCGTCATTGGCGTTTGAAGGACCAAACATTTTACAATGAAAATAAACCTTTGTTAATACAAGGAAACAATCCGTGTGGAGGTTTGAAGGGTTTCTTGATTAACATGCACGGGTTTATAACAGTACTTTCGTTTAATCTGAGGTTTTGGTGTGATTTGTGCATACTTTGATTAATTAGTACATTTAATTTAGTAAATCAACATTTGAATGAATGACTAATACAACACTTTCTATTTCATTTTATTTACGTTTGAATACTGTGTCAAAAACGTCGATTCGAATGGCGTCTTTTTTCTCTATTCCAGTCAAAAATAATAACTTGGATTAGAAAAGATTTCTATTTGAAACAGTAACTTGTAACGCAGAGAATTGGAAAATAGTCACACATTTTGAGTTCATGGTTTTTCTGAGAGTTCACAAAAGAGAGTCAAAATGCCAATACAGGAAGAAGCAACCGTAACCAAACTTACGGATGGCAAAGAAGCTATAAATATGAACATTTGCATAACCTTTCAACGGGTTCTTTTCGCCAAGATGCCGAGGTCAACGCATATGCAAGAACGAAAGTAACTAATAGATCACGACGAGAATTAGCACAACAAGATTTCTTAAGGACGCAAATTTTTATGGGAGCGAAAATTTATTTTAATACATAGTTACGTGCGAGTATGATATAAACATCATTATCCTCTTTTTTTCCTAGCTGAATGAAATTATAGTAAATTACACGGTGTTGTTTATTTTCAGTGACTAACATTGAAATGCATGTAGCGGCGATTCTATGATTTGCATAAATACCTAAGTATGACATAAATTTTGTTTGGTCTGTAGCATTATAATTATTTTCGACTGGCTTCAAAAAAGTTTCTCTTTGCTTAAAGAGGACTCTGATGTATTTGATGGTTGGTGTTAATGCGTCGGCTAATTAATGGTTATTAATGAATTGAGAAATTGATTGCTGGTAAACTTCCGTCCTACAAAAAATATGATATCAAAATAGAGCTGGAAATGAACTCATACTTTTTTTTGACGTACGTTTCAGTTAGATTTATTTATTTTTCTTTCTAGTCAACAACAAAATCTTCCGTTCATTTTTGATAACGCAGTAAAAATATTTACCGTTCGCTTTAAAAGTGTATTTTAATTAATGGCACATTCTTTCTTTTTATTGCAGGATTTATGTCTTATAATTTATTTAACGTGTCAACATTTCAAACTGTACAGTTTATCATAGGATAATAAAAACCTTCTAAATTATTAAGAATTCTCTGATTATAATACATTAATTAATTAAACAAGTGATTGTCGATTAGTTTATATTATTTTGCAAACGTAGTCTACGATAGGTGACGATATTTATATATCTGTATAAATATAATCACAGATATAATTGTAGCAGTGAGCGAGCCCTAAGCTAATTGTTCTAGGTATGATTAGTTCACTTCCGAATTACTTAAGTACGATTCATCCATGCATAAAATACAGGATCTCGTCTAATCAAGAAGTGATTCAATTTAAAGTCATTTTCCAAACAGTAAATGATTTCACTTGTAGGCATTTTATGACCCACCTGCAAAATCAGATTATCCTTTACTTATTTCACAAGCAAGACTACATTTGTAGGTATTATTTCATTAAGATTTGACTCTTATCACTGGCCGCGGAAAATACGTGAATGTGCTTCCACCACGACGATAGGCAACCATACATACACATTTTATACATAATGTTAATTCTCTATAAGAAAGTCAGCCAGAACGCCCATAACTATACGTATGTGGATACGGAAAAGAAGAACATGTGCTTGCAATGTTCAGTGGAACGATTTACCATAATTATACACAATTAGGAATTTAATTTTGTTTCTTGAATGTAGGAGCTGGTGTAGGTAGAACGTGTTCTGATTGCAGCTACACAAACTTCTATTTTACTCCAAAGTGCAAATATGCAAACATCATTTTTTGTTATAATTTGTTGTGTAAATATTTTTAAATAATTTTCTAACAAATGTGGAAAGTGTCAATTGGTGTGTAACTGTAAATTACACACCGTAGTTCAATCTTCAGCGAGTTAAAATAAACGACTGGATAAAAGAGTCAATCCTACATACAGAGTGTTATCGAATTGGTTGTAAGAATTTCGCAGGGTGATAGCTTAAATCAAGTCGATCAAAAAATGTTATATAATATAGTGTCCTAATGTATTCGCTTTCGAGAAAAAAAAAATATTGAATTTCAAAAACTTACATCAAAATGCGACAAAAAGAATGGAAAATCCTGCATATAAAGTAATATTCCCATTGGGAAAAAGGATTTACAATGTTTTTTTTATTAAATTTTTATGCCAGTTTTGTGAAAATAAATTTGTTTGTTGCTTTAACTTTCGTATAAACGAAGTAAGGAACGTCTGACAACACCGAAAGTATTGTATGCCTTTATTTATTCCTTCATAATTCGAAAACGATTACATTTAGGACACCATGTTTATATAACATTTTTTGATCGTCTTGATTCAAGCTACCACCCTGTGAAATTCTTCTACTCAATACGATATCACCCTGTACATATATGTATTTATAAAATTTAAAACGAAACGAATTTTAAATCCATTGTAAAAATTAATGAAAATCGAAAATATGTAGTTGTGATAATGGCTAGCAAAATGGTATAAAATAATACGAATTTTTATTTCGTACAATTTAAAAAAATTAATAATAAATAAATTAGTACGCAAACCATAACAAACGATGTGTGTAATTATAGAACGATATGACTAATGTCGTGCTAATTGTGCCAGTCACTTCCAAATACGCTGATTGTTTATTGGTTTGTTTATATAGTTATTTTATTTTTACAAATAGATTTCCGTTTTGATTTGCGATTGTTGTTAACAACATCATGGGCCAAGTCGAATATTATAATTGCTCTTTCCGTTGCTTTTTGCTATACCTACGTAAATGTAGTCGTTTGTAAACAGTTCGAATGTTGTATCTACCATCACTTTTATAATTGTATCACTTCAACTGAAACAGAACAAAAAATATGCTTCGCAAATCAACTTAAAAATTAAACAAGCTTTGATGGTTTTTTTTCTTTTATTTTCAAGATATGTACTATTTTCTACATTTTGCCAAAATTTAGAAAAATAGGGTTTACTGAAAATGCGACAATTCTAAAGAGGCTCAATAATTATAAGCAAGACCATACTGTATGTAAATTGATTTGTGAGACATAACTATCCATGACAACGTAGGAAATATAACAAGAGAAAAGATGACAATAATTTATTTCAGTTTTTCAGTTAAAGAACTAATGTCATAATTAACGAGCTTGGTATAAATTTCCTTCCATCCAATCATATTTATAACTTCCACAATTTTTTTTGTCCAAAAGTCATTTTTCATTCACAATATTACACGCGAAATTAAAAAAAAAGAATATCATATCCATGAATTTCACGTAGCAAGCGAACACATAATAATAATATTTTTTTCTGTTTCCATCAAACACCACAGGAAACTGCACTGGAAGAAGTAAGTGATATTCAATGTCGTATCTTTTTTTAGTATCCTTTGCTACCGTCTCAATGTGCACTTTATTTTCACTAAGATGCACGCTTTTTAGTGATCACTTCTCGAGTTGAAGATTTTAAAAAAGTGTCTTGAAACTTGCGTATTTTTTGCAGCTTCCTAGTGTCTTTCCTCGTGGACGCCCGCGGTGGTGCCATGAGAGGGTGTCGTCATTCTGGGGTGCGGGTCATAGTTCCCTCCAGGTGTGCACCAAGTCCAACACGAATTACCTGTCGTTACGTCAGGCCTCAGAGGACACCCCATCCACCGCCTCTTATGGAAGGTGAAGCTTTGGCAAGCAGGGTTTTGGAACTGGGGCCAGTTGGAGCCAAATTCTTAGGGTTAGCATTTTAAAAGAACAGATTATGACATGTTTGAGAGTTGGTGTTTACTTAATGTTAAGTGTTATCTGCAGGCCTGTCATAATTGAAGTGCCACATTTTGCTGCCCTCCGTGGGAAAGAACGGGAAATTGTGATTCTCCGTTCTGACAATGGAGAAACTTGGAGGGAACACACGATAGAAGCTTCGGAAGAAATACTGAACGACGTGCTTAACGATAGCTTTGAAGCAGAAGGCAAGTATTGCATAAGTGGAACATGACTAGCATGACTGTATTCTTTATGGGACTTATTATTTGACTTAATAGTTCTTTTCGTTTTCTTGACAGATCTAAATCAATTAGAAGACGTT
Source organism: Dorcus parallelipipedus (assembly GCA_958336345.1). Classification (NCBI taxonomy): domain Eukaryota; kingdom Metazoa; phylum Arthropoda; class Insecta; order Coleoptera; family Lucanidae; genus Dorcus; species Dorcus parallelipipedus. The sequence continues at coordinate 20,727,119 of OY284480.1, read as the reverse complement.
TCATCAGGACGTATCACCCGAATAGTGACCCACGATTTTCCTCAGTATTTTGCGGTGGTCTCACGAATTCGGCAGGAAGTGCACGCGATTGGACCGGAAGGGGGTATGGTATCAAGCACGGTGGTGCCCCAGGTCCAGGCGGTGTTTCCTCAAGGCGCTCTGACGAAGAAGATCAAAGTCGGATTGCAGGTAAATTTGTTTAAGCCGCGGAAAGGAGTTCCGATCGAGAAGTTGCGAAAAATCACTGTCAATCACATACCGAAAAAGAAACGCTGGTCGTTGATTTGGTAAAACATTTTTTATTGTGACGGTTTATTGTGAGGATTCTTGAATACATTTCTGGCGTGGTTATTTTTGCAATTAAGATTCTCGCGTAATGGATATTTTGAAAGGTGCTCGTCTTCCAAATAAATCTAGCAAGAAGTCAGTAAAAGTCAGTGGTCAAGAAATCTGAAAAACATCATCAAATTAATTTAAATTGTTAACAAAAACGATGGTTTTGAACTTTAAGAGTATGACGTTAGTTGTTTTCTACAATAAACAGATAAAAATAAAATGAAAATTAGAACAAAATTATACCTGATGAGGTTATGTATTAAAATTGTTTTTTGTGATATGAAACCCGCCAGAAAATATGTATTCGAGATGAAAATATTTAATCAAAAAACTAAACTTTTCGAAATACAGTATATACATATAAGGATATTTTTACATGATATTATTTTTATGAAAATTTTATAACCGACACTTAATCGTTGCGAGAATTTTTACATGTTTTTAAAGATTCAAAGGAAAACTGTGTTCAAACTCTAAGTATTGTCGAATCTAGTCGTTTACATTCAAACTCTGTTGAGTATATTCTATAGTCTTGTGTGTACTTTGTAGCGGGCGGTCTTTTCTGGGCCTAAATTTCTTCCTTTTGTGTAACTTTGCAACATAAGTACAAATTTTAGATTTTAAACGCGAAACTTTAACAATAAAGCGAGTATTACATATGGAGTACCTTATTTACAATTTACAATACGTCAAGTCCTGTACCTATTTGTTTGTTAAGGAACACCACCTTAGTTAGTTCTAGCTAACAATAAGTCATTTGTGTAGCTTTGAATTTATAATTGCTGGTTCACTGTTGTGTAACAATTCAGTTATTTTCTTATATAAGATTTGTTCTTCTTTATTTTTAATTTATTGGTAACTTTATTTTTTTGAAAGGGCGCAACCAGAGCGTTTGCAAATCTGTTTAAATCTTATATAAGAAAAAACGAAATTTACCAAACCAATGTCATTCGTAAACTTAATGTCACTAGTTCTTTTGCACTACTAACAAATGTTACTTGTACTTTTGATTGAGTGCCCAATAAATTTAGTTAAACTAACACTCTAACGCGTTATTAATTATAATCAACCGGTCTTTAGTAATTTGGATGGGGGTTCCTCAATAAAAGAGGTCGAAGTCCAAATTTTTAAAGATGAGACATGTTTTGCAAAGCATGGTTCGCAACAATTCGATAAATAACAGTGAATATTCGATGTGATTTGAGAGAATGCTCTGGTTTCGTTGATGTGTTTAACTATCTACGTATTGGGCGCTCGGCTCAACCATTTTCTTGCATCATTGCTTTCTCATTGTTTTTTGCACACGCTATCGCCACTCTGTTTGTGTTTTGTTGCTGTCGAACCCTGCTTTGTTAATGTCCTTCCTTTCCCTTAATCCTTTCTCGGTGCATTTTACTGCTTTCAAACAGGGGGTAAGTAGATATCCATTTGCTTTGCTTGTTTTTATAATTTGCTTTTAACGTCTTCATCAAGTTGTTCTTAAAAAAATATCCACCTTATAATAGTAAATTAATTTTTTTATAGGCTCAGCCTATAGATCCTGAATTAGCAGCAAAACTACTCGGACACGGAGTTGCAGTATCACCAGTCGTCACTGTAGAACCACGAAGAAGAAAATTCCACAAAGCTATAACACTAAGTATGCCAGCTCCGAGGGCCCATTCTCAGGGCATGATTAATCAATATTCCGGCTCTGCGCCTACGTTAAGATTGTTGTGTTCCATCACCGGTAAGTTTTCTAACTCTTTCTTACTCCTTTTCGTTTTTTTCTCTCTCTCCTTTAACAACAGTCCTAGGCAATTGTGTGTTTTATTTCGAATTTGGAGTCTAGAAAAACTTTTGGCCTACGGAAGAATTACTTGCTCCTGTCCTGTCGTTTTCTTTTTCTCTCGGTGATTTTAGGCGAAAATTCATACTTCTTTGTTTTTGTTTATTTTTTTTTCACTAACAAGATTTGATGTTGTGTTTGTGTTCTTTGTATTTTGTAAATTGTTGTTGTTAAGGGGTTGGCAAGCTTACATTTTGCGGTAGAACTCGTAGATAGAGGTAGGCGTTGTTTTAAATTTGAGATATCTAGATTTTGAGTAGGAATTGGTGATATTATTATTATTATACGTAATTAGAAACATTTAGTTACATTCTTAAGCATGAATCGATGCTTAGAAAAATCATACCCTATTTCTGTTAGAAGTGTGAGGAATCAGTATGTATCGATTAATTTTTTTCATTGCATTTAATGCCGTACGTAGTTATCTGTTATAATCTCCATAAATCATCAAAATCTTTGCTGAAAATATATTTAAAAAATGCAAACAACAAATAGTTTCTAAGTGGTGAGTTTACTTTTGCGATTATCTAATTTTTTTTCATAAGGAAGAACTATGATAAACAATAAATAAGAACTGATTAAATAAGAAACGAATTAGAGGTGGCGATGCAATCAAACGCGCATGTGTGCATTTAGTTCATCGGACGTTCCTTCAGTCACTTTTGACGTTTCTATTCGAATCTAACCTTAATTTGAAATTTAAACATCCAAAGCGAGAAAAACGTTTCATTTTTAAACAATTAAAGCAGATGCGTAAAACGACCACCGCCTGCATCAAGATACTTTTGAATTCTACAAACGACTACGTGACTAACGTTAAACAACATTTCCGGCGTGTTATTTATGTCACAATTGATTAACAATTACTATTAGCACGCCTAATTCGTTTTTATTTTGATCAGTGGTTACCAATGTCTTTGATTGATTACAAATATTACCAAATTAGTTATTAAATGAATTATCACTTTGGCTGTTTTCAAGTAAATTGTGTTGGTATAAAAATGTCTTTGATAATTAAGCATAAAATACAGTACATACAGTAGTAGACAATAAAATCTGGGCAAGAATTTGACATATGATGCATATTTAAACAAATTTGATAAATCAGTCTTTTATTGAGGTTACGTTTCTGTCAAAACTTAAAAAAAAATTGAAATGTCAAACTGAATACTGAAATTCGCAACAGCTCTTCTTTCTGTCCAAGCTTTGCAAAGTCAATACTCTTACTTTTTGAGTAGAACTTAAATAAGGCATTCTTGTCCAAATACAAAATAAACACGAACTATTAAAGTAAGATTTGCATTAAACGTCAGAATTACTAGTGACATTTTGTATGTGTACAAAACGTCAAAAAGTAAAGTAAGGTTTACATTTTAGAAATGACGTGCCCGAATTTCATTGTCCGCTACTGTACGTAACGCAATGGGCGTTTTCAGATAAAGATACTATGACGTGAAGGAACATTAACATGAATGATCAATAGTTTAGGTCGTGAAGCTTGCTGTGAAAGCATGTTTGAAAGTTTCAGAAAATTGTTGCAAGTAGATTTTGATAGCAATGGATTCCTCGAGCAACCTCTGAACAGCTGTTTCGGCCCTATTTGGCGCCTCTTCAGCAGAAGAGTAACTCGAGAACTCCACTGCTATCAAACCGACCTGTCTTAGTTATCTCGTAATCGAGCATATTAGTAATCACTATTAGTTTAGGTCACGACACCCTACGGTCAATTTTTCACTTAAACTACTACGAGCAGGTCAATGTGCTCGAGGTCTCGAGTTACTCTGCTGAGGAGGCCCCAAAGAGGGGAGAAACAGCTGTCGAGAGGATGCTCGACTTGCAACAAATTTCTAAAAATTGATATTGAACGTTTTACTCTCTATTTCTGGAAAAAAATGATTTTAGAAAAGGTTATGTTGGGACCTTTAAAAGACTATTGAAAATTAAACCAGTGGTGCCACTTTATCTCCCCCTCGAAAGTATAAATTTTTTGTTTTTTGTTTTAAATGTTGTTTGTTTTAAATGTTTTCTTTTATTTTTTATTTTGTGAAGTCTTAATGCGTCATTTAAAATGGTCGACTCTATGTCTAAAATGGCTAATTAGTGATCCAGCAACAGTTTTCAAAAATTTTATAAATAGGCAATCATTTCATTGTTTGAAGGAAAAATTAGAAATAAATAATTTAAAATTCTCGGATTTGAAGGTTTTTTTAAAAAATATTTTGGTTTAATTGAATTATTAAAATTTTCTGGGCGAAAAATGATAATGAGTCACATGTTTTTATTTCAAATGAGAAAGATGAACGAATTACTGTGTCTGTATGTATAATAACTTATCAATAAATACCTTAAAAAAATCGTATAAATGTCAACGTTTCGCTATCGATTGACAGCTGATTTATACAATTTTTATACTGTCTGCTGACAAGGTAAAGTTATTGTTATACAAAATTTCACTGAATAATATGTTTTAGAACATCCCTTAATCTAAAAGTTGCAAGAAAAGTTTGCAAGTTATTTGTCTTCCAACACTTAATATACGTAATTTGTTTAATATCAAAATAAAAAGTATTTTTTCATTAAAAACAAAAAAATATATGAAACGTTGCATTCAATTTTATTATACAGGTTGTCCCGGGAATTCATATAAAGCTTCAGGTGAATTTATTACGCAGATCTAGAGCAGCGAATCGAAAACACTATTAGGCGTTGCATTTGCAACTAGATGTTTGAAATTTATTTAGTGTAAAACCCTTCGATAAATCGAATGAACTGCATAACATAAGCAACGTTGCTATGTTTAACAATTTTGTTTGCCTCGTATGCTATCAAACTTGAAGAATTAATTTTTGCAATTTTGGGACCCTTATTGAATATAGAAAAGGAATATCTGAATCTTTATATTCATATCTGGGACACCTGTATACAGGTTGTTCCAAAATTCAGTACGCAAATTTTGTGCGTGAGTAAAGGATGTCATAATAAATAAATTTTGTTAATGAACTTATATCCTAAAATGCAAACTTACTAAGATGCGGTACAATAACTGATGAGAACATGCAAGGAAAAGAAAATTAATAATTGTATTCAGAATGATATTTGTAGTTATTTATTACAATTTTATTTATAAAAATTGTTCAAAATTGTCAGATGCGTCGTTGCAGAGCTTGGATTGAGGCGAGAGGTCACAACTTTGAACAATTTTTATAAATTGTAATAAATAATTACAAATATCATTCTGAATACAATAATTATTAATTTTCTTTTCCTTGCACCGCACCTCAGTAAGTTTGCATTTTAGGACGTAAGTTCATCAACAGGATTTATTTATTTAGATTGACATCCTTTACTCGAGACAAAATAATTTTTTAACACGTAAATTTTGAAAATAAAATTACAACAGAACAACAAACAAAAATAATATGTATTAATTGTCAACAATGGACAGCATAAGTGCTGACGTCAAAACTTTTCCAAGTAGCAACGGTTGCTTGGGTAAACAGTAAACATCGCATATGACTACGATTCTTCACGTTTAAGCTTAGGCAGACCGCCCAAGTCTGTCCTGAAGATGATCACCCTCTGTGATTGAAACTAGTCGGCCCATTAAATAGTTCCCGAACTTTGCTGTGTTCGAATTTTTAGTAAATTAAGACATATCTTACAATTTCGTCAATACTTCATAAATTGTATATTTATTCTTCAATTCAAAAATTGTTTATTTATCCTATTTGAATTTATAATTTCCTTTTATAATTTTATCAATAAATTTATTAAAAATTCTTTCAATTAAAGTTAACAAGAGGTTTGTTCCAGCAACAGTTTCTGACTAGTTCGAAACTGTTAAAGGCGTACATCCATCAAAGTTGTACACTTGATGGCGCTCTTATAATCGATCATTACTTCACTGAGCAACTGATTCTTACGGTTTCGAACCAGTCAGAAACTTCTGCTAGAACAAAGCTAAAATATTCGCTATTCGCATCATAGTTAGTCTTGTTTCCACCGCGTGTTTTCTACATTCATCTGTTATTTTAACGAAATACGATTCTAATGGAAGATTACACAAAGGGTTATACATATGGGTTGGGTTGCCTTGCAAAAGCTTGCAGCAAGTACCCTTAATCACAGCAGTTTTAATTATTTTTTTAAAACAATTTCCTTCATTTTTTGCAAAGTAAATGAAGTACCACCTAAAAAAGAATGATATGAAGAACTTCAAACAAATAGGTTGCCACCTCTTAGCCTGCCGCAAACCCCTGGCAGCCAGGTGCAAACAGGTCCTATTTCGTTAATTATTATCTACTCTCATCGTGTATTGAAAAAATATATTTATACCAAATTGAAGCAAAATTTGTCCCCTGAACAGTGAAATCTGGTTGCCTGTGAAAAAGCTGCCGCAACTTACGGTTATCAACATTTGAATGATGGGTGTACGAGAGGCTAGAAGCATGCTCTAATCCGTGCAACAGGCAAGGAACACAGCGTGGTAGGTGGGGCAAATGCATATTATTACTTTTTTTGTTTAAATAATCTCAATTACGCTGCCCAATGTTCAAGTCTGCTCTGCTATCTCGTACATAGAGATAGATCAATTGCTGCATACAAGTTATTGCACGCTGATTAATTAATAGGTCGAATAAAAAATATAATTTAATTTAATAAATATTGTATAATTTTGTTGCAATTGAAACATTTCACTAATAAATACAGGCTGGTCCCGAAATGACGTGACGTGCCAAAAAGAAATCAGTTATAGGAGATGATGAGTAAAACTCATATACAAAAAATTTTTCTAATAAAAGTCTTTTCGTTTTTGAGATAAAAATAATTGAAAATTTGCTGTATGCTAATGAGTTTAGATACCACAGGTACTGTTGCTAAAAAAATGCAAATATTGTTGCCATACAACCAGTATTATCTTTTCAATTCCGATTAACATTAGCGTACAGTATATTTTCAACAAATTTTCAATTATTTTTATCTCAAAAACGAAAAGACTTGTATTAGAAAAATTTTTTGTATATGAGTTTTACTCATCATCTCCTATAACTGATTTCCTTTTGGCACCTTATTTCGGGACCACTGTATATTTAGAAAATGGGAATGTGACGATCAATTACAATGGAATAATTACAATAATTTCCCTGAATTTCTTTATTTACAGTTCTTCATTATGTAGATTACGTATACACATATTTTTCAAATTGTAATAAGTAGGGATCGGATTTTATATTTTCTCTGGTTCAAATTTGAATGAAGGGGCAAATTTTTGAAATCAAATTGGTTCATTGGGGACCCAACACCGTTGCAAGTCGAAGATGTATTGCGCGTCTCCATCAATGAAAGTTTTGAAAACGTGAATGAAAATTTGAATGATAAATTGTCATTCATAACTTCATTAGTTTTAATAATTATATTACAAAATGGCCGAGGTAAAGTATTCTTCTACGATTAAGAAATATCCCTTAAAATTGCAAACAAATATCTTTTATACACGAAGAAAAAAAAAATTTGTTGAATTAACCATTTTCATGGTTAAATAGGGCCTACGAATTTATTCATTTGAACGAACAATATACCTACATATACTTTTGATTCAACAAGTCTCTTGTTGAGTATTTAACTCAAGTATTTGTTGAATCAAAAATATAGTGTGTCTCCGGATTGAGTTTACAAGAGGTAAAATAATTTTATTTTTAATTTTACATAAAAATGCCATAGGAAAAAAAATTTGCTTGTTTTATAACGAACATATCTGTAATTAAAACTTCAACATTAATACAGTATGTTCTTAAAATCGAAAAAAATTAACATTTTTGGCAAATAATTTAATTTAATTTAATTTATTTATTTAATTTGAATTTCAATTACATCTGACTTTAAATTATTAAGGCTTTTCTTTTGCTCAGTCTGATCGAATCAAACTAAACAAAAAAAAATTTAGCAGGTATCAGAAAATTAACAGAATGAAAGAATAGCACGTTTCGTATCAGGATTAAAATACCTAAAGTGTACGATAAAGTGTAATGATAATTTCAATAAAACTTACTAACATTAATTTAAGGTTAGATTAATATGTTCGAATCACAATAAACATAAAAATTTTGTGATTTAGAGGGGAAGGGGGATAAACATGATTCGCTTAAAATTTACAGCTTTGATTCGATCACTTTGAGCAAAAGAAAAGACCTATTATTTTACATTTTTCAGTCAACGCCAACCACTATAAAAGTTTATACAAAGTTGTAATTACGAGAAAAATGAAATCAAAAAAATTATTTTAAGAACACACTGTATTATTGTTGAAGTTTTAATTACAGATTTGTTTGTTATAAATCAAGCAAAACATTTTTGTTCTTTGGCATTTTTTCGTAAAATCAATCCGGGGACATAGTACATTTTTCATACAAATAAATAAATTCGTAGGTCCTATATTTAAACATGAAAGTGGTTAATTCAACAAATATTTTTTTCTCCGTGTAGGAACTATGAAAAAGTTACAAATGAAGATAGATAAATAATGTCAGGAGACCGTGACCCCTTTAAACAAATTCAAATTTGCACCCCCCCCCCCACTTTTCAAGTTACTTGATGTTTACATGAAAAAAGAAAGCACTCACCGGTCTGCATCTCTTCTGCAACCTGAAGTGGAACTAAAAAGAAATTCAAATTTTATTGAAAAAAATTGTAATTTAATTATATTTTCCAGGCAAATTCTGTAGCACATGGAATGTGAAATTCACGGTGCATTAATAGTTTTTTAAATACACAGCAATTTCTACAAAAACTGCCTAGGAAATTAGTTTGGAAGATTTTTAGAAAAAGGACTAAATTAAACAAAAACAAAAATAGATACTTACCCTACCTGATTTCGCAGCGTACAAATCTATTTCTTAAATCCACCATCCTACAGTAATCGAGGGAGAAATCACCAACTACTTTCACTGGATAACATCACCGAAAAGAAAAATTATTGTTTAAAAAAACTATAATCTTATAAGGACCTTTGTGGTCGACTCAAAAGTGTCTCTAAAATTAATCTGTCAGTCGCCATCAGAATATTAAATTTTCCTACCTCATTATTTAATTAATTGCGCAAATAAGTAATCACTTTAAAACACAAGAATTAATTACAATGTAATACCTCGGCATTTAAAACAGAAACTGGTCTATTAAACGATGCGAAAATGCGGGGCAAAGCTAACCGAGTGTTTTTGCTAGAAGCAAAGACCAATTATTTCTTGTGTTTTTCTATGTAAAAAATGTAAGGTTGCATGCATGCGTTTTTTGTCAAACACATAAAATAAAAAGTGCGTGCGCAAGTAAAGGAGACCACAGACGTACCGATATTTAGACGATTTAGGCCCGGTTTATCAATCACACGTTAACTCTAACTTTCAGTTTGTTCCCTTAGTAACTACTACGAAGACAATTGTTGTTATGGCAATTAACTGAAGGTTAACTTTAACTTAGAGTTAACTTGTGATTGATAAACCAGGCCTTAGTCGAAAGTAATCGTTTCGGGCGTATGTAGCAGAGAAGACAACATTGAGTGGCGTAATTGAGATTATTGAAACAAAGAAAGTAATACTATAAAACCTCTCTTAGGGGGACACCCGCCGTGCCAAGCAAACTATCCGCTCATTACAGAGTTTAAAAATTAATGTTAAATAAAAACTAAATAAACTGTTGAAATGTTAATTAATTTTACTTATATACTTTGAAAGTAATCGCTAATTTAGTGCGTTTACAACAGATTTTTTTTATTGAAAATGGAACCCAAAACATCAAAGGAACGGACAAAGCTTTCCTTACTGATTTAAAGGACTTTACTCTATCTAACCCCCCTATTCTGTAACTCATAACTAGACAACGGAATATATGCAAAATGTTAATCTTCAATATTAATTTTTTCGTTAAATCTATATGCCACTTCATTAATTGCAGTAATTACTATCTTAATTAACAATAATTAATTTCTAATTACAAAATTCAAGAAAACGAAAAAATTAAAATCGAAGATTAACATTTTGCATATATTCCGTTGTCTACTCATATCGACATCCGTAATTAACGTAAAAGGACCTGTTTGCACCTGGGTTTGCGGCAGGCTGAGAAGTGGTTTAGATGATACTTCATTTACTTTGCAAAGAAGTGAACGGAAATGTTTAAAAGACCTTAATTAAAACTGCTGTAATTAAGGGTATTTGTGGCAAGCTTTTGCAAAGCAACCCAGCCGATATGTATTGCATAATCCTGTGTGTAGTCTTCCATTAGAATCGTATTTCGTTAAAATAACAGTTGGAGCTAGAAAATACGCGGTGGTATCTCGTACTAAGTGCGTTGCCAAATTGAGTAGAAAAATAACTTTTTCTTATATTATTACTTTCAAAAAGATATTTTGGAAGTAATAAAATCTTGGTTTTTAAAAGAATATATTTAATAAATTGCCTGATTTCAGTTCTGTCACATAACCTAAGTTTCTAATTTTGACAGTTCTTGTAATAATAGGTGCTTTCCTTTTACCAGAAATCTTACCTCGGATCAGATAAACGTCATTTCCGTTAGCACGAATAAGTGATAGCGTTTTCGACTGACTGCTCTAGAGCACTCTCATATTATCTCCATCCTGTTTTAACTTCATGTAATAACACGGGATAGAGATCCTCTCAGAGTGGTCTGGAGAAGCCAGTCGAAAACGCTATGAGTTTGAATTGCGATTTGGGCCTCCCACCTTGCCACTTGAGCACTCCCATTAGTTGCTAGTCATTTGATAGGGGAGCATAAAAACCATCTCATTTTATGAAAACCAATAAACTGCCGACTTACGAGTTTTGATTAAAGTCTTACACATGTTGCTACGATCCAAGACAACTTAAGAGGTTTTCACATACTTGTAGACTTGAATCACCTTAACAATAAAATTCTCATAATTCAATTTTGTCCATTTTCGGACTTACGAGATTTTGAAATTAGGCCGACGATATGTATACAAGGTGATTCAAAATGGAACCTAAATTCCTCACTATCCACATTGTCAAATAGTAATAGTAGAGTGGGGGAAAAATGTAAAAAAAAAATTGAAATACACCGTTGCGAGATTCATAATCAGACTTCGGATATTTCGGAGCGTTGCCATGGTTACGCAATACGAGGACCAATGAAAAGTATGCATTCATTGCGTAGCCACGGCTACACTTCGAAATGTTCGAAGTCTGTTATTACTTTAATGAATTTTGAATACACTTTACGTAGAAGTACATTATTAAAGGTTTTTTTGTAAATGCTAAGATGTTAAAATAAAACTTTAACTTCTCATATCTTGGTACTGGAGAGTTTAGCCGCCATTTTTGAATCACCTTCTATAGTAAATGGGCACTTTCAAAATGTCTAGGGAACACCCAAAACAAGGAACCTGAAAAACAAACTAAAATGTAAATTAAATATAAAATTATGTTGTTTGGAAGAAAAAAAATTATATGTAACTAAATTACCACAAAATAATTATTAATTTTATTCATGTTGTTTTTTTTTTTACTGAAATAAAATTTACAGTTAATTTTAAAGCAGACATAAATCGCTTAGGCGTAAGCAAAGATCATATTTTATTACTAGAGAGCGGATGATCTTAGGTTTCAGCTAAGGTCATCCAAACCGTATCCATTGAATTAAAAATTATTTTATTCACATTATTCAAGGCAAACAGCCTACTTCTGTTATCTGGCCGTTCTCTTAACTCATTATTTAAAAAAAATATATGTATTAATAAGTAATTAATTCGCGAGATGTAAAAGTTTGCCAGCCGCCTGCTTGTGTCCAAATATATGACGTCATTGTGTCGTCAAAGGGGCGTAACTAATTTCACGAATTTGCGTCACATCTCGAGACAAGCTATGACGTTTAGAGAAATTTGGCAAAACGCTCGGTAGGACGTCATGATGGTCTCATAGCGTCATACTAGTAAAAACTAATGCGCTACTTCGTCATTTTCACGCGCGATCCAGGGGTGTTTCGGAAAAGATCTCTCAAAGGTAACTAACTCATACTGTGGGCTGTCCCCTTTTAGAATGTATCTCTCTATTTATCGTTTCGATTTATTATTATTAGTTGTTGGAAGTGAACGTACGCAGTTGAGCTAATTTTTTTCTTTCCAATTCAATTCAATTCAAATTTCTGTTTCTATTTAAGCAATCATGCTTTATTTAAGTAATACCACAGAATATCATAAGAAAGTTATTGGATAACCCAAATAAAATTTGTTAATTTTTTATTTTTTGTTGAGTGTCTAAATCTAACTTGTTGGGTTACGAATTACTTTCAAGTTATAAATAAATAAAAGCAGCTACCTACGAAATGAAGTTAGTTACCTACGACAAAACTTGATTGCTTAAATATGAATTGTTTAATAAAATGATGTTGTACACTAAAAGAATACTGTGTAAATTCAGTTCTACATGATTATTTTCCATGTTAAAATATGAATTTTAATTTGTGCCTTTAGTCGTTTAATTTTAATTTATGAAATGAACAAGAATCACAAAAACACAAATTGCAATTTTTCACCTTTTAGATTTGCTGCATTTGATTTTTGATTTGATTTAGTTTTTCTGTTTAAATAATTTACATTACGATTAAGAATGTCGAGAGGAAGTCTAGATGAATCGTGTTTTGTTTTAAAGTGAATAGCTAAGAACAACCTGGAATCGGAAGCGAGTTTTGTTTTTGACCGGAAGTTAGTTGCCCCGCGACGGGTCTTTTCTGAAACCGTTCGAAGAGACGCTTATTGCTTCTTGCTTTTGATACACTGCATTCGCTTATCACGCTATACTTGAGCGACTTCATGCCTAGTTGTTATGCAAGAATTTTGCTTGTTGCTATACTTGATTGACAGTTTTCGAAATATGTTGTTAATTGCTATGTAACTGATCTGAATCACGAAACGTTTACGCTTCGAATTAGTGTTCACCACTGTTGTGCTACATTGTCTTTTGTATGTTTGTATGAAATGTTTTTGATCTTTTTTGTTTTTCAATAAAAAGGACAAGAGAAAAGTTTGACCTTATATTTCAATTACTGAAGGAACCATTTGAATACATCAGTGTGTCTTCATCGTACTCTGTCAATAACTTCATAACCATACAGTTAAGAGGGAAACGGTACTTACTTTAATTTCCTGCACAGTTTTTAACTTAGAATCGCGTGGTGTGAATATTTGTCGGTTGTAATACGCCCTGTATACTAAATTTTGTTATCATTTGAAAATATGTGCATCTAATCACTGCGAATTTATTTTTGATACCTAAATACATAGATTAAAGACATTAAATACGAAATAAAATACCTAATTCAAAATAATAATAATCGTTTAGTTTGTAAAACAAGCACCAATTGACTGTTATTTTTATTGTTGCTAATATGCTTTGAATTTTTTTTATATCATAAGTTAATGTAAAACTTTTTTTAACTTTTCAATTTCGGTAATAAAAAAAACCACATATTTTAAACAAACTTAAAATTTAATTTATTCAAACGTAACATAAAGACAGGGCTTGAGTGTGCAAGTGCCCTTGTATTTCACTTAAAAAAAAACTCCTTTAAGGAATAGATTAATAGTGGCTGCATAAAAGAAATATATTTTGAATATTTAAAACGAATCGCCATTTTGTATTTTTGCAAACTTCCTACCTAATGAGTTTTAAAAATAGTAATCAAAGTTTAAGCAATGGCGATCCTTTTTTTATAGATATTAATTATTACTGGTATTAACAGGGTGTTTCAAAAAAGGTAGGTTGACTCCATGAGGTCATGATCTTCTCGATTTCGAAAACAAAAAAGTTCATGTGAACCTAGGACCCAAAATATCTTTAAAAATGTGAAGCCTGCATCAAGAGTATGCGATTATGTAAATCTAACATTATAAGTCAACTGAGAGAATTAAAACTGTCAAACATTATAACTGATACTGTCGTGCGTTTACTAGGATTACATGTAGTTTTATGTCTTTCATTTTTACTGGGCTCTAACTTTTTTAAGGATGCCACTTAGGCCCTACAAATATGAACTGTAAAAGCCTCCTTTTTTCCTATTTCAAGAAGAGCATGATTCCACATTTTCTGAAACAGCCTGTATAATTTTTAAATATAAAAAAAAGATCTACAAGGTATAATAACAAAATCTATATTTTAATTACTCTTTAAAAGAGGATATATTTTATTTGACATCTTTTTAATTGATTTTATTTAGATCATATAATGCTGAAATTAGTAAAATCATAGAAATTGATTCATTTAAAGTTAGGTATGCTTTGATATGGTTGGAAAAATGAATACGTCAGCTATATGCTTATATGATATCATTGCAAACTCATAGTTTGTAGAAAAGCAGATTATTTCATTGATGAATATTAATCTTATTTTATTAATGAGTTACGACATGTGCATTGGAATTTACACAAGAGCTCTTAAACATTGATAATTATAACTTCCTGTGCCTTCTAAGTCATAATTAAATACAATCTATGAAGCTTGTTTCACAATTAAATATAATCATAAAAGTAAAATAAAAATAAGTGAGTAATTGTGTATTCAATTATTATTCTTTGTGAATGATTTATTGAGATTTAAAATTTAATTGTAATTTTAATTAATTTTTGTAAATTTAATTATAATTATGATATATCTCGAAGTATTTTAATTTTACTGCTATTTTTACATTGATTAAAATTAACTCATCGACATACATAGTTGTTATTTATTTTCATTAAAATTCGAATATAACGCTTTTAAAAATTAATTAAGACTTATTATTGATTCTATTTAAAACGAAACAACATGATTTTCAGAATATTATACTCTTAATATTAGTTTTGAAACTATTATAATTATTAAAAAAATAAAGATTAATAAAATAGACATGGTTTTAATAAATGAAGCAGTCATTAAAAGATCAAGAGAAAAAATTGCGTTTTGTTAAAAACATAATTAATTCAAAAGATTTGTTGATTTTTATTTGTGCGAAAATTTTGTGTAATTCACGTAAACGAATATTGCAAAGAAATTCAAAAAGTTTTTGTTTAAGTTTGGCTAAATACTGCACGTCCTAGCTTATTTCATTAATTTTAGATAAGTAAAAAGTAAACAAATTCTAAGTTTCACGTGTTTCTAAAATTACACTCGCCTTTTAAAAACGTTGTTTCATCAACTAAATAATTTGGATTTTTTGCACACCATCATTAAATAACTTCTTCTATAAACAGTGCATCGACAATTCTTTAATTTACGATTTAAGTTGCGACACGTAATTTTCTTGTTCGTGACCAACCGTGAGCAATTTTTTTCAGTCTCCTGGTATTATCTTATAAATAAATTAAATACGCAATTGCACAAATTAACAGTATTTTTCGTAGATTTTTTTGTAGAAAATTTAATCGATCGTATGACTGGTGGATAATTGTTTTAATTAAAAGGAAACTTCATTGTCAACGACAGATCAGTTTTATAGCAAAAGAATGGCATCTACAATTAAAATCTACGACGACTAACTTAAATAAGATTTTATTTTTCTGTAGAAAGCATGCCGATGTTAACCATATTTGCATAACCGAATGTACTCGTTTTTGGGTAGCTACGCGTAGTTACCAATTATTGGTATGATTTTGGTTACTCCAAATACGAACGTCATTATCTTTTTTGCTTAATAAATCTTCTTAATAGGAGGAACCACGAGGGCGCAATGGGAAGACGTCACCGGTTCTACCCCCCTCACCTTCGTCAACGACTGCGTTTCTTTCACGACCACCGTCTCAGCAAGATTCTGGCTCATGGATTGCCGAAATATCGGCGATGCTACGAAAATGGCCACCGAACTCTACAGGTAAGATCTGATTTTAATCCCCAAACACTTTTGGTTCAAAACGTTGGTTTTATAGGGAAGCAATACACGTACCTTTCATGGCGAAATTTGTGGTATTCGCGAAGCGTATAGACCCATTGGAAGCTAGGCTGAGAGTATTTTGTATGACTGACGATAAAGAGGACAAGACTTTAGAACATCAAGAACATTTCACTGAGGTAGCCAAAAGTAGAGATGTAGAGGTGAGTTATTTCATTCGCCGCAAGGTGGAATGGTTTTCTTAATTTCATTTTTGATAGGTTCTCGAAGGTAAACCGCAATATATAGAATTTGCCGGAAATCTGGTGCCCATAACGAAAAGTGGCGAACCCCTTCAGTTTTCATTCCGTGCGTTCAGAGAGAACAGATTGCCCTTTTCCGTACGAGTCAAAGACCAACATGCGGAAGCAGTGGGACGAAGTTTGTTTATGCGGGAGCCGAAAGTACGTAACGCCCCCCTCCCCAAAGGAAATCACTTTTGTTAACTCGTTGTTGTTTTGTAGGTCGCCAAGGGTGAACCGCCCCAACAACCAATTTGTATTTTGAACATCGTCTTGCCGGATGATATCGTGTCCGAAACTATCTCACTTTCTGACAATGAAGTCGTCAAACGCCATATGTTCCTTAAGGATAACTTCGAATACTACAGGCCTGATCCTCGATTGGCTGATATGAGTAATCTCCTGGGTGAAGACTGGGTACCTCTCGCAACTCAACTAGGATTATCACCATCAGAAATAAACGTGATTAAATCTGAATACCCAGACAGCGTCGCCAAACAAGCTCAATCCATGTTAAGAATGTGGATATCACAGTCTGGTAATAAAGCCCAAGGGGACGCTCTTGAAAACGCATTGATGCGCATAGGGAGAGAAGACATTATACCTCAGTGCCTAAATGTCGAAGACGTAGACAGGATTCCAAAAATACCCAAGGAGGTGATGCAGAGGTATCAAATTAAGAAAGAAGTAATCGAAACCATTCCATACAAAGAAACAGCCCCGATAAAAGAGGAACTACAAGAAAAAGAGAGCTACGAAAGCAAATATTCCGCCGAAGAAAAAGCCATAGACCAGTCGGACGAGGAGGACTTCAACAAATCTGTTAGCGAAAGGCGACAGCAGATAGAGAAGCGATTAACAGAAAAAATTGTCCCGGCGTCTACCCAAAGACAAGAGATTGTGGAGGAGATAACCTCGATTAAACGCCAGAGTATGGTGGAAGATAAAATAGCAGAGGCCGAAGTCAAACATAAACCGGACGCGACGAAAACCACGATAACCAAAACAGTGACCACGACTGAACCTGAATTGAGGACCTTAACTGAAACGGTCGAGACAGTAAAAACCACGAAACCATCTGACCCTCGACCTTCTTTGCCTGAGGAAATCAAAACCACAGTGACCACAGTAATAACCGAAACTCGCACCACTGAATACCCACCCAGTAATGAAATACTTACCCACAAGCCTGAGGTTTCAACCGATAGGAGAGACTCTGAACTTCTTGAGGGTGTCACGCAGAGATTGGAAACAACCAAGAAAGTTACGTCGAGAATATCCGCAAGTGAAGGTGAGTAATTTTTTTTAACATTTGAACATCAAAATCTCGACTGTTGACTAAGTTTAAAAATAATAAAATTGAAATTGTCTTTCGATGAACCTATTAAGAGTTGAATGTTTTTAATATAGATCCAAACTCGCCGAAGTTTTCGAAAACACCACCACCAAGCCCGGCGGACTTCATAATTAGGGAGCAGGCAGCCTCAATTCAAGGTAGGATTTTCCCACTTTCCTCACAAAAGCAGCTTTGTTTGGTTTAGGAACTCAAAATAAATTTTGAAGAACGAAACAAACTACATGTAGATTTAAAAAAAAATTAGTAGCTGACGCGAAACAAACAATGACAGAATATATTTTGAGTTCGAAGTGTGGCATATCAATCGGAATAATTTGTTTAAAAAAAAATAATAAAAATATTGGCAGATTTGCAGGAGATTGGCGGATTAGTTAATACCCAGCGTAAATATGATATTCTTTTTGTTTCGTGTTGTAGGGAAAGCCTTTGTTTGCGATGTGTAATATTAGTAGTAGAATAATTTGAAAAGCACGGAAGCCATATCATATGGCTTCCTAATTCCATTAACTGAGATTACTTCGTCGTAGACAATAACCTTGGCTCTTTACAGCCAGTGCTTTCGCGTTTTACGAAAGAATCGCATCGCGAACTTACTTTGCGGATTTGTGCAAAAACACTTTTTTAATTTCAGGGGTAAGTCTATTTCTTATGTGTGCGTATTTGTTGTTTTAAAAAAAATGTGCGGCTACCATGTACCATTTATTGATAAATATTGATATGCCACACGAATGGGGTTTGCAACTGATACAACAAGTTATTAGAATATTTGGTTTTTAGAAACGTTCTTTTTTTAAATATAACATTCGCTTTATTATTTTCTGCACTTTTGTACCTATTTAGAGTTAAGAGATAAAGCGAACGTTTATATTGTTTTTTTGATACATTTGTTCTTGATCACGAATTTTATTACCCTATTAACTTTCCTGATTAATTTTTCCCTACCCTGTAACGCAATGGTGATTTTTCTTATTCTTATTAACAATTTTGTCGTTTGTTTAAATTAACGCAGCACTTTTCAATACTTACCGACTTTAAGGGATAATTTGCTTTTGCATGTTTCTTTTTGCCAAGGCTACTGAATAATTAATTGTACAAAACAGAAACGTATTCAAATTAAATTTGAACTTTTTTATTATTAAAGAATTCCATTTTTCTAAGAAATATGAACAAAATGTTTATAACTTTATAACTTTTAGTGGCAAATATTCAAGGATGAAATTTATTTTCTGGAGAAGTATCTTATGGTTGAAAAACATCTTCACTACTGTGTTTGGCAAAGATAAAAGCAAAGAAATTGCAAATGTACTTCTTCATAATTAATTTAAAAAAAATCACCATTACGAAAAAAAAAAAACCCTCCCCAAATAACAAAACATGCCAACACGATAAGCTTATAATGCAGTTACGCTTTTGCAAATACATAAAACGATGGTTCGTTTGCAAAACAATGTCTGTGATTACTAATTAAATTACTAACAGAAAATAAATCATACCAAAGGGGCGATACTGTCAGAGCTTTCATTCAATTTGGAAAGTTATCGCTCGGTGTGTGAGCTTGCCTGCTTTAAGCTAAGCTTCTGTAACTAGCGAATTCGCTTTCTTCTATCCACACAAGCTTTATGTTATGTTACACGAAACGGCTTCCGCTTTTATTTTGCCTTTCTGTTTTCTTTTCTACGGCAAAAATCTCTAAACTGTATAAAGCATGGCTGACGTTTTATTGATTTACAAGTTAAAGAACAATCAAAAAATCTAAAACTACGTCTAACACTCTGATATATATTATATTTATTGCCTATATGTATAAAACTGCTTTGTTTGTGATGTGTGTGTGAATAGTAGTCTTCATAAATTAACACTGGAAATAGACTTTACCTCTGATTAACTTTTTCTAAAACTCCCCATGGGTAAAGTCTATTTACAAACTCTTTATATTGGTATTTAGTTGAAACGTAAAGTTTCAATTAAATATAACTAAATGTTCATATATTTCATGTACACTAACCTCACTAAATCATGCCCACTTGTACTCAAATATTTGCGTTAAATATATAGTATAATATATTTGAGTACAAGATGTTCATACTCTTCTACCCCCCAATCCCTAATAAATGGAAAATTTCAGCCATTAAATGCTCTGTGGTGTAGTTCAAATTCCAAGCTTGGTGGATCGTATTGCAAACTCCATTTCAAGTAGGATGAAAATACTTTATTAAAAATATCTGTATATACTTGTGCATGAGTTGTCTGGGACATAATTAATCTTGAGGTTTTATTTTATTTTTGTTTTTAAAAAAGAGTCAATGTTGTTTTTATGGACGTTCAAGAATAATTATGGGTCAGAATTTTCAGACGGTCGAATTCGTGGCCTCGGGCGACATATAGCAAAGGCTATATTAAGGTCAGTGATACATTAGAACGAACTCTGTGATATGCAGCTTTAAAAACTATGGTTTATTTTGCCTTGTATCTTTAGTAAATACTGTTTTTGCTAGTTTGGGTAATGTTTAAACGGGTGCTTACGGGTATAGCCCGCGGTAGCTTTTTGAAAGCGCGGAATGCCTTAGCTGGCTTTATTATATAAATATGGCTGTCGACATCCTGAATTCCCTCCCAACCTCGCCAGTTGTATACTACTGATTCAACAACAAACTCATACATTTTCATTTAGAGAAAATGATGTATGAAGAGGTGTGACCCACACTGTGATTTATTTTCTGGTATGAGAATTTAATCGGTTATTCTCTCGGCACGCAATCTACGATTTGTATACCACACGTACACATTATTGGTTTACATTACACCGTATCGTTTTCCTTGATGTCCCATCCTTTCATTTTGCCCTTGCGTCTACAGCCACTGCATCGCCGCAAGACGACGATGATTCTTTGGATACGGACGGCTTCCATGAAGACCAATACCTTCTCGAAACACCTACTTCCGGAGAGGATGTTTCTGATGAAATTAGACCTTCATACTTGGGGGCTTACCAGCGAGATCATTTCGAAATTGATTCGCAAGACGTCACGACGTACGACGATATTAAAGAATATTACCAACATCAAGCCAGATTGTTCTCGGGCCAACGCAAACGCTTGGCCTCAACCGAGGACTTGGACATTGAAACACCCGAAGCTAGTTCCATAGTGCCTACAAAAGATAAAAGTGATTTAACCGGCATAGTACGATTAGGTTTAGATAGCTATAAGATTATTGAAGCCGACCCTGTGAGACCAGGTGAGCTGAAAATCAGATCCTTGGCATCCCCCGAAGAGAAAGGAACCAAGGATTCTAAAAAACCGGAAGACTGGGAGCGCAAGGAAATAAGGAGAGTTGAAAGACTGCATGGTGGTGCTGGCAAAGATAAAACACGTGATATTCCAAGTGCCACAGAACACAAAACAAGTGTAACTTTTAAGAGTGATACAGGTGATATAATTTTAGAAAGAGATGCCGAAGTTAAGCGTAGCACTATTGAAATAAGCAGTAAATTTGGGAAACCCGAAACGCAAACGAGCGAGTCAATTAAAATAACCGGCGTGGTAGATAAGGGAGGCGAGAGCAAACATATTACTTTCATGACACAAGAAAAAGAAGCGGCTTGCAAAATCCCAGCCAAAGAGTTCGGTGCCCTTGAGCAATCTTCAGTAACGCAACACTTTACAACGAGAGGTACATCGCCATTGGATAAAGGAGAGATTTACCATCACCATGATTCGTCGGTATCCTCCTTCGATAAATCGCACACCGTACCAACTTTAGAATTGGTAATCGGCAGAAAAGAAGTCCATACACGTGACGCCTCCGCAACTGCAGAGAGTAGGTTAACACTGTACGGTACAAAAGATTTGGAAATATCAATTCATTCCCAATCTCACATATCAGTGACTACGACACGAAAAGACAATTCCGGTTTAGAAACTTCTGAAAAAGTCGATGTTGGCACGACTGCTACCGCAGGGACAGGCGAATTTCGACATACCGACGAGCTGATTAAAGGAGAAGATTACATAATTCAATCGACCACTCTACCAGAAGAATGCCTCATAGAAGCCACCCAAAGAAAGCGCGAAGAGAGCGTTAATTTCGGCAAGAAACAAGTGTACCGCTATGAGAGCTCCGAGAAGCCAGATGCTCATCTGGATTCACCAACTGAAGACAGTCTTTCCCATCACGTGACTGACACCGGAATATCTTTAACGCGAGGCACATCTGATACCCTAACGAGTTCTATGAAACAACCCCCTGAAATTACTCAGGGACTTCAAACTACTGGCTTTGCTTCGGATACAGTAGGCGACGTAGAGCAAGAAGAAGGTGAATTAACCGATGCGGGGTTAAGTCCTATACAAGCTGATGATACACTCCCCGCTATGGAAGAAGAAGCACAGTTCACAGATGCTGGTACTAGTCCTATTGAGTTCGCAGAGTCAACTTCAATGCCCCTTTCACACGTCGACACGTCAGAAGCAG
The DNA here is from genome assembly GCA_958336345.1 of Dorcus parallelipipedus. Lineage (NCBI taxonomy): Eukaryota > Metazoa > Arthropoda > Insecta > Coleoptera > Lucanidae > Dorcus > Dorcus parallelipipedus. The sequence goes on along the minus strand of OY284480.1, from coordinate 20,704,954 downwards.
GTACCCTTACAGATCAAATTGACACGAAAGATGCTTCCAGTAGCCCCATTAGAATCGAAGAGACCCCTGCAATAACGACAGATCAAGCTATAATAGAAGAAGATGAGGAAATATTAAGCAAACGAAGAGGTTCCGGTGACGTAAAAGCGAAGATCAAATTTTTAGAAGAACAGTCTAGAACTGCGCATATCGAACATATTAGGCGCAAGCGTGATATCGTTGACTCGGAAGACGAATTGTCTAGTTTAAAAGAAGAGGAAGTCTTGAGGGGATCGACAGAAACGTTGGCGCAAGTAGACGATGCCTTTGAACACGTTGATCATCTTCCAGAAAAAATATCTAAAGATGCTGACAGCGATTTGGAAGACCATGCTATTTCAGAGCCTTTAAAACCGAAGGAGGTAGTCAAACCTTTAATTACCACCACCCCTAAACAAGTCGGCCCAAAAATCGCGCAACTGCAAAAAATCTTTTCGCAATCTGTTAGTGAACACGAAACAAGTGAGGAAGAAATAGTTGTTTCAAAGAAGACTATTTTGAAACACACAAAGCCGGAGGTTTTAAAAGACACTCTTGACTCATACAAAACTTCTCCTGTTAAAACGGCTTTCGTAGAGGAAAAACCCGTAGCTAAAGAAGAAAAAAGCAAAAGCCCCGAAGAAGAATATAAAACAATGAAACAGGCTAAACAAATGTTCGAGGAACTTATTTCTAAGTCGTCCGAGACAACTCCGGTAAGGAAATTTAAAACACACGTGCAGACAACTGAATCTGACGTAACTGCAATACCTCAGAAAGAGCATAAAAAAGTATCTCCAGAAGTAATTTACACGGCAGAAGATATCCAACGGCGTCTATCTGCCGTAGAAGACCAAATAGAAAAAGATATAGAACTTACAGAAAAAGATGAACTTATTACTTGTCTGACGGCAAGTCTAGATATTTTACCTGATGTGATAACAAAACCCGGCGAACCCTGTCATGAACCGGTGTGTGAAAAAGTTATTATTAAACATGTTGCCCCTCCTAGAGATGATATCGTGAAAGAAAGAGATACTACAGAATCTCTTGAGACTGCAACAAAAGACGTTGAACTTGAAATAGCATCTGTAAAAGAGATACAAGAAATGCAAGAAAAACCATCGGAAAGCGATATTATAAAGGAAGCTTTAATATCAAATACCAAATTGGTTTCTGTAATAGCTCTTCCATCAGAACTAGAAGATAAGGAGAAGGCATACGAAGCGTTATCCAAAGAGTTAAGGCGTGATGATGACAGAGATAGAACGACTGAAATTACTCCTGTAAATGAATTAACAGATATCACAGAGTTGAGCACTGATAAAACAATAGAAGATTTTATCGATGAAGTTGCAACTCCACAAGAAATTAAATACAGAAGTACAAAGCTAAAATTGACGGAACTCAAAAAGGAAGACCTAACGTTAGCGGAAATTATAAGTTCGTCGGACGTCAGAAAGGTAATATCGGAAGTACTTGAAGCAACGAGACAAATCAGAGCTGACGTTAAAGAAATGAAACCAGATCTAACACCAACACCGGAAGGTCAGTTAATTACAATGATTCCATCTCTATCGACAGATCAATTAACAGATTTGCAAATTATATCAGAAGATACCGAAGACTTAATTTCAAAACAAGCAGCTATTCCTGAAAAGAAACCATTACCAGAAACCGTAAAAGATGTAATTGTATCAGAGAAACTACAAAAGTCACCTGTAATTAGTAAAAAAGATACAAAAGAGCATAAGGATATTAAAAGAATTTCAAAGGAAGCCATACAGTTAGAAGAAACAATAATAAAAACCTTAGAGCCTACTTTTGAGGTAGCTGCAGAAACTGACAAGATAAAACCTATAAAAGAATATAAACAAGTTATGAATGAATATACAAAATTAGATGTCAAAGACACATTAGAGAGTAAAAGAGCACTGTTAGATATGATGAGTGTTAAAGACAAAATAACTTTCATGGACGAGAAAACCGAGACAATAACTAAATTATATAAAAGAGATAGAAAATACACTGAGTATTTACATACCACTGCAACTGAAATAATACAAAAAGAGAAATTAGAATCTGTGACGGTTTCAGGAGAGGATGTAACCAAATTAATAAGCTCTACTCCAATGATGGATACAGATATAAACAAACAAGAAAGTTATGTAGATGTCAGTGTAAAAGTAAAAACTGACCCCACAGTATTTAAGTCAACAAAACTAAAGAAAGAGAAAATGGAAGACAAATTATCATTAATGGAACGCATAGAATCCAAAACCTACAAAACAATAGAAGATACAACTCAATTACCAAAATCGAAAGAGTTACACAAAAAAATTGATGAAATCGATGTTCCAGAGCCCAGTGAAATAAAATCAAAATTAACATTTCCTATGCAGAATGGGATTATTCCCGAAGAAGAAATAACTTTTGAACCAGTTGAAACTATACTAGATGATAGTATTTCCCAAAAAATAATTCCCCGTCACGAAATAGATATGTTTACGAAACAACATATACCAACGTCTCAGTTTGATAAAAGCTTCACGAGTAAATATCAAACCACTTTCATTGGAAGAGTACCAAGTGATGTACAAGATATTACTTGGGCTAAGAAAGAGAAGATAGTAAAAGACAAAGATGAAGAACGTGAAATACAAATTCTTACGGATAAGGAAATATCAATTGGAAAGCAATTTCCACATAAAAAAGACATAACTGTCACACATAAGGCGCCCAAGGAAGAAAAAATATCAGACAAAATTTATCCGAAAAAAATCATGCTACATAAAGAACCGTTTCTCAAAAGAGGAGAAGAAAAAGAAGATATTACAGTAAAGGAAGAGGAAATTGTAACAAAGAAAAAATACATCGTGACAACTGATGATATCGCAGAGGAAGTAAAACTAGCGGGAAAACGTACTCTAATTAAAGAAGAGAGAGTCGAAGCTCGTGAAATGACTACAAAAGACGAATTACTAGATGAAATAACTTCGAAAGAAGTAACATACACTAAAGAAAAATTACCATATCCGAAAGCAGAAGAAATTACTCCCATCAAGGCAGAGGTAAAAGAAATTGTAGTCAAAGAAGTGAAAGTTGTTGAGAAAGAAATACCTGCCGAGAAATTACACTCTCCCAAAGAAGAAGAAATAGTTACTCGTAAATCGCCTACTGAGCAGGAAATTCCAGCTGAAATTTCCCAGAAAGAAACCACACCCAAAGAAGATGAATTACCATCTCCGAAAGCAGAAGAAATTACTCCTATCAAGGCAGAGGTAAAAGAAATTGTAGTCAAAGAAGTGAAAGTTGTTGAGAAAGAAATACCTGCCGAGAAATTACCCTCTCCCAAAGAAGAAGAAATAGTTGCTCGTAAATCGCCTGCTGAGGAGGAAATTCCAGCTGAAATTTCCCAGAAAGAAACCACACCCAAAGAAGATGAATTACCATCTCCGAAAGCAGAAGAAATTACTCCTATCAAGGCAGAGGTAAAAGAAATTGTAGTCAAAGAAGTGAAAGTTGTTGAGAAAGAAATACCTGCCGAGAAATTACCCTCTCCCAAAGAAGAAGAAATAGTTGCTCGTACATCGCCTACTGAGGAGGAAATTCCAGCTGAAATTTCCCCGAAAGAAATCACACCCAAACAAGATGAATTACCATCTCCGAAAGCAGAAGAAATTACTCCTATCAAGGCAGAGGTAAAAGAAATTGTAGTCAAAGAAGTGAAAGTTGTTGAGAAAGAAATACCTGCCGAGAAATTACCCTCTCCCAAAGAAGAAGAAATAGTTGCTCGTAAATCGCCTGCTGAGGAGGAAATTCCAGCTGAAATTACTCCGAAAGAAATCACACCCAAAGAAGAGAAATTACTATCTCCGAAAGCAGAAGAAATTACTCCTATCAAGGCAGAGGTAAAAGAAATTGTAGTCAAAGAAGTGAAAGTTGTTGAGAAAGAAATACCTGCCGAGAAATTACACTCTCCCAAAGAAGAAGAAATAGTTACTCGTAAATCGCCTACTGAGCAGGAAATTCCAGCTGAAATTTCCCCGAAAGAAACCACACCCAAAGAAGATGAATTACCATCTCCGAAAGCAGAAGAAATTACTCCTATCAAGGCAGAGGTAAAAGAAATTGTAGTCAAAGAAGTGAAAGCTGTTGAGAAAGAAATACCTGCCGAGAAATTACCCTCTCCCAAAGAAGAAGAAATAGTTACTCGTAAATCGCCTACTGAGCAGGAAATTCCAGCTGAAATTTCCCAGAAAGAAATCACACCCAAAGAAGAGAAATTACCATCTCCGAAAGCAGAAGAAATTACGCCTATCAAGGCAGAGGTAAAAGAAATTGTAGTCAAAGAAGTGAAAGTTGTTGAGAAAGAAATACCTGCCGAGAAATTACACTCTCCCAAAGAAGAAGAAATAGTTACTCGTAAATCGCCTACTGAGCAGGAAATTCCAGCTGAAATTTCCCAGAAAGAAACCACACCCAAAGAAGATGAATTACCATCTCCGAAAGCAGAAGAAATTACTCCTATCAAGGCAGAGGTAAAAGAAATTGTAGTCAAAGAAGTGAAAGTTGTTGAGAAAGAAATACCTGCCGAGAAATTACCCTCTCCCAAAGAAGAAGAAATAGTTGCTCGTAAATCGCCTGCTGAGGAGGAAATTCCAGCTGAAATTTCCCAGAAAGAAACCACACCCAAAGAAGATGAATTACCATCTCCGAAAGCAGAAGAAATTACTCCTATCAAGGCAGAGGTAAAAGAAATTGTAGTCAAAGAAGTGAAAGTTGTTGAGAAAGAAATACCTGCCGAGAAATTACCCTCTCCCAAAGAAGAAGAAATAGTTGCTCGTAAATCGCCTACTGAGGAGGAAATTCCAGCTGAAATTTCCCCGAAAGAAATCACACCCAAACAAGATGAATCACCATCTCCGAAAGCAGAAGAAATTACTCCTATCAAGGCAGAGGTAAAAGAAATTGTAGTCAAAGAAGTGAAAGTTGTTGAGAAAGAAATACCTGCCGAGAAATTACCCTCTCCCAAAGAAGAAGAAATAGTTACTCGTAAATCGCCTACTGAGGAGGAAATTCCAGCTGAAATTTCCCCGAAAGAAATCACACCCAAAGAAGAGAAATTACCATCTCCGAAAGCAGAAGAAATTACGCCTATCAAGGCAGAAGTAAAAGAAATTGTAGTCAAAGAAGTGAAAGTTGTTGAGAAAGAAATACCTGCCGAGAAATTACACTCTCCCAAAGAAGAAGAAATAGTTACTCGTAAATCGTATACTGAGAAGGAAATTCCAGCTGAAATTTCCCCGAAAGAAACCACACCCAAAGAAGATGAATTACCATCTCCGAAAGCAGAAGAAATTACTCCTATCAAGGCAGAGGTAAAAGAAATTGTAGTCAAAGAAGTGAAAGTTGTTGAGAAAGAAATACCTGCCGAGAAATTACCCTCTCCCAAAGAAGAAGAAATAGTTGCTCGTAAATCGCCTACTGAGGAGGAAATTCCAGCTGAAATTTCCCCGAAAGAAATCACACCCAAACAAGATGAATCACCATCTCCGAAAGCAGAAGAAATTACTCCTATCAAGGCAGAGGTAAAAGAAATTGTAGTCAAAGAAGTGAAAGTTGTTGAGAAAGAAATACCTGCCGAGAAATTACCCTCTCCCAAAGAAGAAGAAATAGTTGCTCGTAAATCGCCTGCTGAGGAGGAAATTCCAGCTGAAATTTCCCAGAAAGAAACCACACCCAAAGAAGATGAATTACCATCTCCGAAAGCAGAAGAAATTACTCCTATCAAGGCAGAGGTAAAAGAAATTGTAGTCAAAGAAGTGGAAGTTGTTGAGAAAGAAATACCTGCCGAGAAATTACCCTCTCCCAAAGAAGAAGAAATAGTTACTCGTAAATCGCCTACTGAGGAGGAAATTCCAGCTGAAATTTCCCCGAAAGAAATCACACCCAAAGAAGAGAAATTACCATCTCTGAAAGCAGAAGAAATTACGCCTATCAAGGCAGAAGTAAAAGAAATTGTAGTCAAAGAAGTGAAAGTTGTTGAGAAAGAAATACCTGCCGAGAAATTACACTCTCCCAAAGAAGAAGAAATAGTTACTCGTAAATCGTATACTGAGAAGGAAATTCCAGCTGAAATTTCCCCGAAAGAAACCACACCCAAAGAAGATGAATTACCATCTCCGAAAGTAGAAGAAATTACTCCTATCAAGGCAGAGGTAAAAGAAATTGTAGTCAAAGAAGTGAAAGTTGTTGAGAAAGAAATACCTGCCGAGAAATTACCCTCTCCCAAAGAAGAAGAAATAGTTACTCGTAAATCGTATACTGAGAAGGAAATTCCAGCTGAAATTTCCCCGAAAGAAACCACACCCAAAGAAGATGAATTACCATCTCCGAAAGCAGAAGAAATTACGCCTATCAAGGCAGAGGTAAAAGAAATTGTAGTCAAAGAAGTGAAAGTTGTTGAGAAAGAAATACCTGCCGAGAAATTACACTCTCCCAAAGAAGAAGAAATAGTTGCTCGTAAATCGCCTGCTGAGGAGGAAATTCCAGCTGAAATTTCCCCGAAAGAAACCACACCCAAAGAAGATGAATTACCATCTCCGAAAGCAGAAGAAATTACGCCTATCAAGGCAGAGGTAAAAGAAATTGTAGTCAAAGAAGTGAAAGTTGTTGAGAAAGAAATACCTGCCGAGAAATTACCCTCTCCCAAAGAAGAAGAAACAGTTACTCGTAAATCGCCTACTGAGGAGGAAATTCCCGCTGAAATTACTCCGAAAGAAATCACACCCAAAGAAGAGAAATTACCATCTCCGAAAGTAGAAGAAATTACTCCTATCAAGGCAGAGGTAAAAGAAATTGTAGTCAAAGAAGTGAAAGTTGTTGAGAAAGAAATACCTGCCGAGAAATTACCCTCTCCCAAAGAAGAAGAAATAGTTACTCGTAAATCGCCTACTGAGGAGGAAATTCCAGCTGAAATTTCCCCGAAAGAAACCACACCCAAAGAAGATGAATTACCATCTCCGAAAGCAGAAGAAATTACGCCTATCAAGGCAGAGGTAAAAGAAATTGTAGTCAAAGAAGTGAAAGCTGTTGAGAAAGAAATACCTGCCGAGAAATTACCCTCTCCCAAAGAAGAAGAAACAGTTACTCGTAAATCGCCTACTGAGGAGGAAATTCCCGCTGAAATTACTCCGAAAGAAATCACACCCAAAGAAGAGAAATTACCATCTCCGAAAGTAGAAGAAATTACTCCTATCAAGGCAGAGGTAAAAGAAATTGTAGTCAAAGAAGTGAAAGTTGTTGAGAAAGAAATACCTGCCGAGAAATTACCCTCTCCCAAAGAAGAAGAAACAGTTACTCGTAAATCGCCTACTGAGGAGGAAATTCCAGCTGAAATTACTCCGAAAGAAATCACACCCAAAGAAGAGAAATTACCATCTCCGAAAGTAGAAGAAATTACTCCTATCAAGGCAGAGGTAAAAGAAATTGTAGTCAAAGAAGTGAAAGTTGTTGAGAAAGAAATACCTGCCGAGAAATTACCCTCTCCCAAAGAAGAAGAAATAGTTGCTCGTAAATCGCCTGCTGAGGAGGAAATTCCAGCTGAAATTTCCCCGAAAGAAACCACACCCAAAGAAGATGAATTACCATCTCCGAAAGCAGAAGAAATTACGCCTATCAAGGCAGAGGTAAAAGAAATTGTAGTCAAAGAAGTGAAAGTTGTTGAGAAAGAAATACCTGCCGAGAAATTACCCTCTCCCAAAGAAGAAGAAACAGTTACTCGTAAATCGCCTACTGAGGAGGAAATTCCCGCTGAAATTACTCCGAAAGAAATCACACCCAAAGAAGAGAAATTACCATCTCCGAAAGTAGAAGAAATTACTCCTATCAAGGCAGAGGTAAAAGAAATTGTAGTCAAAGAAGTGAAAGTTGTTGAGAAAGAAATACCTGCCGAAAAATTACCCTCTCCCAAAGAAGAAGAAATAGTTGCTCGTAAATCGCCTGCTGAGGAGGAAATTCCAGCTGAAATTTCCCAGAAAGAAACCACACCCAAAGAAGATGAATTACCATCTCCGAAAGCAGAAGAAATTACTCCTATCAAGGCAGAGGTAAAAGAAATTGTAGTCAAAGAAGTGAAAGTTGTTGAGAAAGAAATACCTGCCGAGAAATTACCCTCTCCCAAAGAAGAAGAAATAGTTGCTCGTAAATCGCCTGCTGAGGAGGAAATTCCAGCTGAAATTACTCCGAAAGAAATCACACCCAAAGAAGAGAAATTACTATCTCCGAAAGCAGAAGAAATTACTCCTATCAAGGCAGAGGTAAAAGAAATTGTAGTCAAAGAAGTGAAAGTTGTTGAGAAAGAAATACCTGCCGAGAAATTACACTCTCCCAAAGAAGAAGAAATAGTTACTCGTAAATCGCCTACTGAGCAGGAAATTCCAGCTGAAATTTCCCCGAAAGAAACCACACCCAAAGAAGATGAATTACCATCTCCGAAAGCAGAAGAAATTACTCCTATCAAGGCAGAGGTAAAAGAAATTGTAGTCAAAGAAGTGAAAGCTGTTGAGAAAGAAATACCTGCCGAGAAATTACCCTCTCCCAAAGAAGAAGAAATAGTTACTCGTAAATCGCCTACTGAGCAGGAAATTCCAGCTGAAATTTCCCAGAAAGAAATCACACCCAAAGAAGAGAAATTACCATCTCCGAAAGCAGAAGAAATTACGCCTATCAAGGCAGAGGTAAAAGAAATTGTAGTCAAAGAAGTGAAAGTTGTTGAGAAAGAAATACCTGCCGAGAAATTACACTCTCCCAAAGAAGAAGAAATAGTTACTCGTAAATCGCCTACTGAGCAGGAAATTCCAGCTGAAATTTCCCAGAAAGAAACCACACCCAAAGAAGATGAATTACCATCTCCGAAAGCAGAAGAAATTACTCCTATCAAGGCAGAGGTAAAAGAAATTGTAGTCAAAGAAGTGAAAGTTGTTGAGAAAGAAATACCTGCCGAGAAATTACCCTCTCCCAAAGAAGAAGAAATAGTTGCTCGTAAATCGCCTGCTGAGGAGGAAATTCCAGCTGAAATTTCCCAGAAAGAAACCACACCCAAAGAAGATGAATTACCATCTCCGAAAGCAGAAGAAATTACTCCTATCAAGGCAGAGGTAAAAGAAATTGTAGTCAAAGAAGTGAAAGTTGTTGAGAAAGAAATACCTGCCGAGAAATTACCCTCTCCCAAAGAAGAAGAAATAGTTGCTCGTAAATCGCCTACTGAGGAGGAAATTCCAGCTGAAATTTCCCCGAAAGAAATCACACCCAAACAAGATGAATCACCATCTCCGAAAGCAGAAGAAATTACTCCTATCAAGGCAGAGGTAAAAGAAATTGTAGTCAAAGAAGTGAAAGTTGTTGAGAAAGAAATACCTGCCGAGAAATTACCCTCTCCCAAAGAAGAAGAAATAGTTACTCGTAAATCGCCTACTGAGGAGGAAATTCCAGCTGAAATTTCCCCGAAAGAAATCACACCCAAAGAAGAGAAATTACCATCTCCGAAAGCAGAAGAAATTACGCCTATCAAGGCAGAAGTAAAAGAAATTGTAGTCAAAGAAGTGAAAGTTGTTGAGAAAGAAATACCTGCCGAGAAATTACACTCTCCCAAAGAAGAAGAAATAGTTACTCGTAAATCGTATACTGAGAAGGAAATTCCAGCTGAAATTTCCCCGAAAGAAACCACACCCAAAGAAGATGAATTACCATCTCCGAAAGCAGAAGAAATTACTCCTATCAAGGCAGAGGTAAAAGAAATTGTAGTCAAAGAAGTGAAAGTTGTTGAGAAAGAAATACCTGCCGAGAAATTACCCTCTCCCAAAGAAGAAGAAATAGTTGCTCGTAAATCGCCTACTGAGGAGGAAATTCCAGCTGAAATTTCCCCGAAAGAAATCACACCCAAACAAGATGAATCACCATCTCCGAAAGCAGAAGAAATTACTCCTATCAAGGCAGAGGTAAAAGAAATTGTAGTCAAAGAAGTGAAAGTTGTTGAGAAAGAAATACCTGCCGAGAAATTACCCTCTCCCAAAGAAGAAGAAATAGTTGCTCGTAAATCGCCTGCTGAGGAGGAAATTCCAGCTGAAATTTCCCAGAAAGAAACCACACCCAAAGAAGATGAATTACCATCTCCGAAAGCAGAAGAAATTACTCCTATCAAGGCAGAGGTAAAAGAAATTGTAGTCAAAGAAGTGGAAGTTGTTGAGAAAGAAATACCTGCCGAGAAATTACCCTCTCCCAAAGAAGAAGAAATAGTTACTCGTAAATCGCCTACTGAGGAGGAAATTCCAGCTGAAATTTCCCCGAAAGAAATCACACCCAAAGAAGAGAAATTACCATCTCTGAAAGCAGAAGAAATTACGCCTATCAAGGCAGAAGTAAAAGAAATTGTAGTCAAAGAAGTGAAAGTTGTTGAGAAAGAAATACCTGCCGAGAAATTACACTCTCCCAAAGAAGAAGAAATAGTTACTCGTAAATCGTATACTGAGAAGGAAATTCCAGCTGAAATTTCCCCGAAAGAAACCACACCCAAAGAAGATGAATTACCATCTCCGAAAGTAGAAGAAATTACTCCTATCAAGGCAGAGGTAAAAGAAATTGTAGTCAAAGAAGTGAAAGTTGTTGAGAAAGAAATACCTGCCGAGAAATTACCCTCTCCCAAAGAAGAAGAAATAGTTACTCGTAAATCGTATACTGAGAAGGAAATTCCAGCTGAAATTTCCCCGAAAGAAACCACACCCAAAGAAGATGAATTACCATCTCCGAAAGCAGAAGAAATTACGCCTATCAAGGCAGAGGTAAAAGAAATTGTAGTCAAAGAAGTGAAAGTTGTTGAGAAAGAAATACCTGCCGAGAAATTACACTCTCCCAAAGAAGAAGAAATAGTTGCTCGTAAATCGCCTGCTGAGGAGGAAATTCCAGCTGAAATTTCCCCGAAAGAAACCACACCCAAAGAAGATGAATTACCATCTCCGAAAGCAGAAGAAATTACGCCTATCAAGGCAGAGGTAAAAGAAATTGTAGTCAAAGAAGTGAAAGTTGTTGAGAAAGAAATACCTGCCGAGAAATTACCCTCTCCCAAAGAAGAAGAAACAGTTACTCGTAAATCGCCTACTGAGGAGGAAATTCCCGCTGAAATTACTCCGAAAGAAATCACACCCAAAGAAGAGAAATTACCATCTCCGAAAGTAGAAGAAATTACTCCTATCAAGGCAGAGGTAAAAGAAATTGTAGTCAAAGAAGTGAAAGTTGTTGAGAAAGAAATACCTGCCGAGAAATTACCCTCTCCCAAAGAAGAAGAAATAGTTACTCGTAAATCGCCTACTGAGGAGGAAATTCCAGCTGAAATTTCCCCGAAAGAAACCACACCCAAAGAAGATGAATTACCATCTCCGAAAGCAGAAGAAATTACGCCTATCAAGGCAGAGGTAAAAGAAATTGTAGTCAAAGAAGTGAAAGCTGTTGAGAAAGAAATACCTGCCGAGAAATTACCCTCTCCCAAAGAAGAAGAAACAGTTACTCGTAAATCGCCTACTGAGGAGGAAATTCCCGCTGAAATTACTCCGAAAGAAATCACACCCAAAGAAGAGAAATTACCATCTCCGAAAGTAGAAGAAATTACTCCTATCAAGGCAGAGGTAAAAGAAATTGTAGTCAAAGAAGTGAAAGTTGTTGAGAAAGAAATACCTGCCGAGAAATTACCCTCTCCCAAAGAAGAAGAAACAGTTACTCGTAAATCGCCTACTGAGGAGGAAATTCCAGCTGAAATTACTCCGAAAGAAATCACACCCAAAGAAGAGAAATTACCATCTCCGAAAGTAGAAGAAATTACTCCTATCAAGGCAGAGGTAAAAGAAATTGTAGTCAAAGAAGTGAAAGTTGTTGAGAAAGAAATACCTGCCGAGAAATTACCCTCTCCCAAAGAAGAAGAAATAGTTGCTCGTAAATCGCCTGCTGAGGAGGAAATTCCAGCTGAAATTTCCCCGAAAGAAACCACACCCAAAGAAGATGAATTACCATCTCCGAAAGCAGAAGAAATTACGCCTATCAAGGCAGAGGTAAAAGAAATTGTAGTCAAAGAAGTGAAAGTTGTTGAGAAAGAAATACCTGCCGAGAAATTACCCTCTCCCAAAGAAGAAGAAACAGTTACTCGTAAATCGCCTACTGAGGAGGAAATTCCCGCTGAAATTACTCCGAAAGAAATCACACCCAAAGAAGAGAAATTACCATCTCCGAAAGTAGAAGAAATTACTCCTATCAAGGCAGAGGTAAAAGAAATTGTAGTCAAAGAAGTGAAAGTTGTTGAGAAAGAAATACCTGCCGAGAAATTACCCTCTCCCAAAGAAGAAGAAACAGTTACTCGTAAATCGCCTACTGAGGAGGAAATTCCAGCTGAAATTACTCCGAAAGAAATCACACCCAAAGAAGAGAAATTACCATCTCCGAAAGTAGAAGAAATTACTCCTATCAAGGCAGAGGTAAAAGAAATTGTAGTCAAAGAAGTGAAAGTTGTTGAGAAAGAAATACCTGCCGAGAAATTACCCTCTCCCAAAGAAGAAGAAATAGTTACTCGTAAATCGCCTACTGAGGAGGAAATTCCAGCTGAAATTTCCCCGAAAGAAACCACACCCAAAGAAGATGAATTACCATCTCCGAAAGCAGAAGAAATTACGCCTATCAAGGCAGAGGTAAAAGAAATTGTAGTCAAAGAAGTGAAAGCTGTTGAGAAAGAAATACCTGCCGAGAAATTACCCTCTCCCAAAGAAGAAGAAATAGTTACTCGTAAATCGCCTACTGAGCAGGAAATTCCAGCTGAAATTTCCCAGAAAGAAACTACACCCAAAGAAGATGAATTATCATCTCCGAAAGCAGAAGAAATTACTCCTATCAAGGCAAAGGTAAAAGAAATTGTAGTCAAAGAAGTGAAAGTTGTTGAGAAAGAAATACCTGCCGAGAAATTACCCTCTCCCAAAGAAGAAGAAATAGTTACTCGTAAATCGCCTACTGAGGAGGAAATTCCAGCTGAAATTTCCCCGAAAGAAATCACACCCAAAGAAGATGAATTACCATCTCCGAAAGCAGAAGAAATTACTCCTATCAAGGCAGAGGTAAAAGAAATTGTAGTCAAAGAAGTGAAAGCTGTTGAGAAAGAAATACCTGCCGAGAAATTACCCTCTCCCAAAGAAGAACAAATAGTTACTCGTAAATCGCCTACTGAGGAGGAAATTCCTGCTGAAATTTCCCCGAAAGAAATCACACCCAAAGAAGATGAATTACCATCTCCGAAAGCAGAAGAAATTACTCCTATCAAGGCAGAGGTAAAAGAAATTGTAGTCAAAGAAGTGAAAGCTGTTGAGAAAGAAATACCTGCCGATAAATTACCCTCTCCCAAAGAAGAAGAAATAGTTACTCGTAAATCGCCTACTGAGGAGGAAATTCCAGCTGAAATTTCCCCGAAAGAAATCACACCCAAAGAAGATGAATTACCATCTCCGAAAGCAGAAGAAATTACTCCTATCAAGGCAGAGGTAAAAGAAATTGTAGTCAAAGAAGTGAAAGCTGTTGAGAAAGAAATACCTGCCGATAAATTACCCTCTCCCAAAGAAGAAGAAATAGTTACTCGTAAATCGCCTACTGAGGAGGAAATTCCAGCTGAAATTTCCCAGAAAGAAATCACACCCAAAGAAGAGAAATTACCATCTCCGAAAGCAGAAGAAATTACGCCTATCAAGGCAGAGTTAAAAGAAATTGTAGTCAAAGAAGTGAAAGTTGTTGAGAAAGAAATACCTGCCGAGAAATTACACTCTCCCAAAGAAAAAGAAATAGTTACTCGTAAATCGCCTACTGAGCAGGAAATTCCAGCTGAAATTTCCCAGAAAGAAACTACACCCAAAGAAGATGAATTACCATCTCCGAAAGCAGAAGAAATTACGCCTATCAAGGCAGAGGTAAAAGAAATTGTAGTCAAAGAAGTGAAAGTTGTTGAGAAAGAAATACCTGCCGAGAAATTACACTCTCCCAAAGAAGAAGAAATAGTTGCTCGTAAATCGCCTGCTGAGGAGGAAATTCCAGCTGAAATTTCCCCGAAAGAAACCACACCCAAAGAAGATGAATTACCATCTCCGAAAGCAGAAGAAATTACGCCTATCAAGGCAGAGGTAAAAGAAATTGTAGTCAAAGAAGTGAAAGCTGTTGAGAAAGAAATACCTGCCGATAAATTACCCTCTCCCAAAGAAGAAGAAATAGTTACTCGTAAATCGCCTACTGAGGAGGAAATTCCAGCTGAAATTTCCCCGAAAGAAATCACACCCAAAGAAGATGAATTACCATCTCCGAAAGCAGAAGAAATTACTCCTATCAAGGCAGAGGTAAAAGAAATTGTAGTCAAAGAAGTGAAAGTTGTTGAGAAAGAAATACCTGCCGAGAAATTACCCTCTCCCAAAGAAGAAGAAATAGTTACTCGTAAATCGCCTACTGAGGAGGAAATTCCAGCTGAAATTTCCCAGAAAGAAATCACACCCAAAGAAGAGAAATTACCATCTCCGAAAGCAGAAGAAATTACGCCTATCAAGGCAGAGTTAAAAGAAATTGTAGTCAAAGAAGTGAAAGTTGTTGAGAAAGAAATACCTGCCAAGAAATTACACTCTCCCAAAGAAAAAGAAATAGTTACTCGTAAATCGCCTACTGAGCAGGAAATTCCAGCTGAAATTTCCCAGAAAGAAACTACACCCAAAGAAGATGAATTACCATCTCCGAAAGCAGAAGAAATTACGCCTATCAAGGCAGAGGTAAAAGAAATTGTAGTCAAAGAAGTGAAAGTTGTTGAGAAAGAAATACCTGCCGAGAAATTACACTCTCCCAAAGAAGAAGAAATAGTTGCTCGTAAATCGCCTGCTGAGGAGGAAATTCCAGCTGAAATTACTCCGAAAGAAATCACACCCAAAGAAGAGAAATTACCATCTCCGAAAGTAGAAGAAATTACTCCTATCAAGGCAGAGGTAAAAGAAATTGTAGTCAAAGAAGTGAAAGTTGTTGAGAAAGAAATACCTGCCGAGAAATTACACTCTCCCAAAGAAGAAGAAATAGTTACTCGTAAATCGCCTACTGAGAAGGAAATTCCAGCTGAAATTTCCCCGAAAGAAACCACACCCAAAGAAGATGAATTACCATCTCCGAAAGCAGAAGAAATTACGCCTATCAAGGCAGAGGTAAAAGAAATTGTAGTCAAAGAAGTGAAAGTTGTTGAGAAAGAAATACCTGCCGAGAAATTACCCTCTCCCAAAGAAGAAGAAACAGTTACTCGTAAATCGCCTGCTGAGGAGGAAATTCCAGCTGAAATTTCCCCGAAAGAAATCACACCCAAAGAAGAGAAATTACCATCTCCGAAAGTAGAAGAAATTACTCCTATCAAGGCAGAGGTAAAAGAAATTGTAGTCAAAGAAGTGAAAGTTGTTGAGAAAGAAATACCTGCCGAGAAATTACCCTCTCCCAAAGAAGAAGAAACAGTTACTCGTAAATCGCCTGCTGAGGAGGAAATTCCAGCTGAAATTTCCCCGAAAGAAATCACACCCAAAGAAGATGAATTACCATCTCCGAAAGTAGAAGAAATTACTCCTATCAAGGCAGAGGTAAAAGAAATTGTAGTCAAAGAAGTGAAAGTTGTTGACAAAGAAATACCTGCCGAGAAAGTATCCTCTCCCAAAGAAGAAGAAGTAGTTGCTCGTAAATCACCTTCTGAGGAGGAAATTGCAGCTGACATTTCTCCGAAGGAAATCACACCCAAAGAAGAGAAATTACCATCTCCGAAAGCAGAAGAAATTACACCGATCAAGGGAGAGGTAAAGGAAGAAATTGTGGTGAAAGAGGGGAAAGTTGTTGAGAAAGAAATACCTGCCGAGAGACTACCCTCTCCCAAAGAAGAAGAAGTAGTTACTCGCAAATCGCCTACTGAGGAGGAAATTCCAGCTGAAATTTGTCCGAAGGAAATCACACCCAAAGAAGAGAAATTACCATCTCCGAAAGCAGAAGAAATTACACCGATCAAGGCAGAGGTAAAAGAAATTGTGGTGAAAGAGGAGAAAGTTGTTGAGAAAGAAATACCTGCCGAGAAACTACCCTCTCGCAAAGAAGAAGAAATAGTTGCTCGTAAATCGCCTGCTGAGGAGGAAATTCCATCTGACATTTCTATTAAAGAAATCACACCCAAAGAAGAGAAATTACCATCTCCAAAAGCAGAAGAAATTACACCGATCAAGGCAGAGGTAAAGGAAGAAATTGTGGTGAAAGAGGGGAAAGTTGTTGAGAAAGAAATACCTGCCGAGAAACTACCCTCTCCCAAAGAAGAAGAAGTAGTTGCTCGTAAATCGCCTACTGAGGAGGAAATTCCAGCAGAAATTTCCCAGAAAGAAACCACACCCAAAGAAGAGAAATTACCAACCCCGAAAGCAGAAGAAATTACTCCTATCAAGGCAGAGGTAAAAGAAATTGTAGTCAAAGAAGTGAAAGTTGTTGAGAAAGAAATACCTGCCGAGAAATTACCCTCTCCCAAAGAAGAAGAAGTAGTTGCTCGTAAATCACCTTCTGAGGAGAAAATTCCAGCTGACATTTCTCCGAAGGAAATCACACCCAAAGAAGAGAAATTACCATCTCCGAAAGCAGAAGAAATTACATCGATCAAGGCAGAGGTAAAAGAAATTGTGGTGAAAGAGGAGAAAGTTGTTGAGAAAGAAATACCTGCCGAGAAACTACCCTCTCCCAAAGAAGAAGATGTAGTTGCTCGTAAATCGCCTACTGAAGAGGAAATTCCAGCTGACATTTCTCCGAAGGAAATCGCACCCAAAGAAGAGAAATTACCATCTCCAAAAGCAGAAGAAATTACACCGATCAAGGCAGAGGTAAAGGAAGAAATTGTGGTGAAAGAGGAGAAAGTTGTTGACAAAGAAATACCTGCCGAGAAAGTATCCTCTCCCAAACAAGAAGAAGTAGTTGCTCGTAAATCACCTACTGAGGAGGAAATTCCAGCTGAAATTTCTCCGAAGGAAATCACACCCAAAGAAGAGAAATTACCATCTCCGAAAGCAGAAGAAATTACACCGATCAAGGCAGAGGTAAAAGAAATTGTGGTGAAAGAGGAGAAAGTTGTTGAGAAAGAAATACCTGCCGAGAAATTACCCTCTCCCAAAGAAGAAGAAATAGTTACTCGTAAATCGCCTACTGAGGAGGAAATTCCAGCTGAAATTTCCCCGAAAGAAATCACACCCAAAGAAGAGAAATTACCATCTCCGAAAGCAGAAGAAATTACGCCTATCAAGGCAGAGGTAAAAGAAATTGTAGTCAAAGAAGTGAAAGTTGTTGAGAAAGAAATACCTGCCGAGAAATTACACTCTCCCAAAGAAGAAGAAATAGTTACTCGTAAATCGCCTACTGAGGAGGAAATTCCAGCTGAAATTACTCCGAATGAAATCACACCCAAAGAAGAGAAATTACCATCTCCGAAAGTAGAAGAAATTACTCCTATCAAGGCAGAGGTAAAAGAAATTGTAGTCAAAGAAGTGAAAGTTGTTGAGAAAGAAATACCTGCCGAGAAATTACCCTCTCCCAAACAAGAAGAAGTAGTTGCTCGTAAATCACCTACTGAGGAGGAAATTCCAGCTGAAATTTCTCCGAATGAAATCACACCCAAAGAAGAGAAATTACCATCTCCGAAAGTAGAAGAAATTACTCCTATCAAGGCAGAGGTAAAAGAAATTGTAGTCAAAGAAGTGAAAGTTGTTGAGAACGAAATACCTGCCGAGAAACTACCCTCTCCCAAAGAAGAAGAAGTAGTTGCTCGTAAATCGCCTACTGAGGAGGAAATTCCAGCTGACATTTCTCCGAAGGAAATCGCACCCAAAGAAGAGAAATTACCTTCTCCAAAAGCAGAAGAAATTACGCCGATCAAGGCAGAGGTAAAAGAAATTGTGGTGAAAGAGGAGAAAGTTGTTGAGAAAGAAATACCTGCCGAGAAACTACCCTCTCCCAAAGAAGAAGAAGTAGTTGCTCGTAAATCGCCTACTGAGGAGGAAATTCCAGCTGACATTTCTCCGAAGGAAATCGCACCCAAAGAAGAGAAATTACCTTCTCCAAAAGCAGAAGAAATTACACCGATCAAGGCAGAGGTAAAAGAAATTGTGGTGAAAGAGGAGAAAGTTGTTGACAAAGAAATACCTGCCGAGAAAGTATCCTCTCCCAAAGAAGAAGAAGTAGTTGCTCGTAAATCAACTTCTGAGGAGGAAATTCCAGCTGACATTTCTCCGAAGGAAATCACACCCAAAGAAGAGAAATTACCATCTCCGAAAGCAGAAGAAATTACGCCGATCAAGGCAGAGGTAAAAGAAATTGTGGTGAAAGAGGTGAAAGTTGTTGAGAAAGAAATACCTGCCGAGAAATTACCCTCTCCCATAGAAGAAGATATAGTTGCTCGTAAGTCGCCTGCTGAGGAGGAAATTTCAGCTGAAATTACTCCAAAAGAAATCACACCCAAAGAAGAGAAATTACCATCTCCAAAAGCAGAAGAAATTACACCTATCAAGGCAGTGGTAAAGGAAGAAATTGTGGTGAAAGAGGAGAAAGTTGTTGAGAAAGAAATACCTGCCGAGAAACTACCCTCTCCCAAAGAAGAAGAAGTAGTTGCTCGTAAATCGCCTACTGAGGAGGAAATTCCAGTTGAAATTTCTCCGAAAGAAATCGCACCCAAAGAAGAGAAATTACCATCTCCAAAAGCAGAAGAAACTACACCGATCAAGGCAGAGGGAAAGGAAGAAATTGTGGTGAAAGAGGAGAAAGTTGTCGAGAAAGAAATACCTGCCGAGAAATTACCCTCTCCCAAAGAAGAAGTAGTTGCTCGTAAATCGCCTACTGAGGAGGAAATTCCAGCTGAAATTACTCCGAAAGAAATCACACCCAAAGAAGATGAATTACCATCTCCGAAAGCAGAAGAAATTACTCCTATCAAGGCAGAGGTAAAAGAAATTGTAGTCAAAGAAGTGAAAGCTGTTGAGAAAGAAATACCTGCCGAGAAATTACCCTCTCCCAAAGAAGAAGAAGTAGTTACTCGTAAATCGCCTGCTGAGGAGGAAATTCCAGCTGAAATTACTCCGAATGAAATCACACCCAAAGAAGATGAATTACCATCTCCGAAAGCAGAAGAAATTACTCCTATCAAGGCAGAGGTAAAAGAAATTGTAGTCAAAGAAGTGAAAGTTGTTGAGGAAGAAATACCTGCCGAGAAACTACCCTCTCCCAAAGAAGAAGCAGTAGTTACTCGTAAATCGCCTACTGAGGAGGAAATTCCAGCTGAAATTTCTCCGAAAGAAATCACACCCAGAGAAGAGAAATTACCATCTCCAAAAGCAGAAGAAATTACACCGATCAAGGCAGAGGTAAAGGAAGAAATTGTGGTGAAAGAGGGGAAAGTTGTTGAGAAAGAAATACCTGCCGAGAAACTACCCTCTCCCAAAGAAGAAGAAGTAGTTGCTCGTAAATTGCCTACTGAGGAGGAAATTCCAGCTGACATTTCTCCGAAGGAAATCACACCCAAAGAAAAGAAATTACCATCTCCGAAAGCAGAAGAAATTACACCGATCAAGGCAGAGGTAAAAGAAATTGTGGTGAAAGAGGAGAAAGTTGTTGAGAAAGAAATACCTGCCGAGAAACTACCCTCTCCCAAAGAAGAAGTAATAGTTGCTCTTAAATCGCCTGCTGAGGAGGAAATTCCAGATGAAATTTCTCCGAAAGAAATCACACCCAGAGAAGAGAAATTACCATCTCCAAAAGCAGAAGAAATTACACCGATCAAGGCAGAGGTAAAGGAAGAAATTCTGGTGAAAGAGGGGAAAGTTGTTGAGAAAGAAATACCTGCCGAGAAACTACCCTCTCCCAAAGAAGAAGAAGTAGTTACTCGTAAATCGCCTACTGAGGAGGAAATTCCAGCTGAAATTTCTCCGAAAGAAATCACACCCAGAGAAGAGAAATTACCATCTCCAAAAGCAGAAGAAATTACACCGATCAAGGCAGAGGTAAAGGAAGAAATTGTGGTGAAAGAGGGGAAAGTTGTTGAGAAAGAAATACCTGCCGAGAAACTACCCTCTCCCAAAGAAGAAGAAGTAGTTGCTCGTAAATCGCCTACTGAGGAGGAAATTCCAGCTGAAATTTCTCCGAAAGAAATCACACCCAGAGAAGAGAAATTACCATCTCCAAAAGCAGAAGAAATTACACCGATCAAGGCAGAGGTAAAAGAAGAAATTGTGGTGAAAGAGGGGAAAGTTGTTGAGAAAGAAATACCTGCCGAGAAACTACCCTCTCCCAAAGAAGAAGAAGTAGTTGCTCGTAAATCGCCTACTGAGGAGGAAATTCCAGCTGACATTTCTCCGAAGGAAATCACACCCAAAGAAAAGAAATTACCATCTCCGAAAGCAGAAGAAATTACACCGATCAAGGCAGAGGTAAAAGAAATTGTGGTGAAAGAGGAGAAAGTTGTTGAGAAAGAAATACCTGCCGAGAAACTACCCTCTCCCAAAGAAGAAGAAGTAGTTACTCGTAAATCGCCTGCTGAGGAGGAAATTCCAGCTGAAATTACTCCGAAAGAAATCACACCCAAAGAAGATGAATTACCATCTCCGAAAGCAGAAGAAATTACTCCTATCAAGGCAGAGGTAAAAGAAATTGTAGTCAAAGAAGTGAAAGTTGTTGAGGAAGAAATACCTGCCGAGAAATTACCCTCTCCCAAAGAAGAAGTAGTTGCTCGTAAATCGCCTTCTGAGGAGGAAATTCCAGCTGAAATTTCTCCGAAAGAAATCACACCCAGAGAAGAGAAATTACCATCTCCAAAAGCAGAAGAAATTACACCGATCAAGGCAGAGGTAAAGGAAGAAATTCTGGTGAAAGAGGGGAAAGTTGTTGAGAAAGAAATACCTGCCGAGAAACTACCCTCTCCCAAAGAAGAAGAAGTAGTTACTCGTAAATCGCCTACTGAGGAGGAAATTCCAGCTGAAATTTCTCCGAAAGAAATCACACCCAGAGAAGAGAAATTACCATCTCCAAAAGCAGAAGAAATTACACCGATCAAGGCAGAGGTAAAGGAAGAAATTCTGGTGAAAGAGGGGAAAGTTGTTGAGAAA
Source organism: Dorcus parallelipipedus (assembly GCA_958336345.1). NCBI lineage: Eukaryota > Metazoa > Arthropoda > Insecta > Coleoptera > Lucanidae > Dorcus > Dorcus parallelipipedus. Next base: position 20,683,736 of record OY284480.1, on the reverse strand, counting down.
GAAATACCTGCCGAGAAACTACCCTCTCCCAAAGAAGAAGAAGTAGTTACTCGTAAATCGCCTACAGAGGAGGAAATTCCAGCTGAAATTTCTCCGAAAGAAATCACACCCAGAGAAGAGAAATTACCATCTCCAAAAGCAGGAGAAATTACACCGATCAAGGCAGAGGTAAAGGAAGAAATTGTGGTGAAAGAGGGGAAAGTTGTTGAGAAAGAAATACCTGCCGAGAAACTACCCTCTCCCAAAGAAGAAGAAGTAGTTACTCGTAAATCGCCTACAGAGGAGGAAATTCCAGCTGAAATTTCTCCGAAAGAAATCACACCCAGAGAAGAGAAATTACCATCTCCAAAAGCAGAAGAAATTACACCGATCAAGGCAGAGGTAAAGGAAGAAATTGTGGTGAAAGAGGGGAAAGTTGTTGAGAAAGAAATACCTGCCGAGAAACTACCCTCTCCCAAAGAAGAAGAAGTAGTTACTCGTAAATCGCCTACAGAGGAGGAAATTCCAGCTGAAATTTCTCCGAAAGAAATCACACCCAGAGAAGAGAAATTACCATCTCCAAAAGCAGAAGAAATTACACCGATCAAGGCAGAGGTAAAGGAAGAAATTGTGGTGAAAGAGGGGAAAGTTGTTGAGAAAGAAATACCTGCCGAGAAACTACCCTCTCCCAAAGAAGAAGAAGTAGTTGCTCGTAAATTGCCTACTGAGGAGGAAATTCCAGCTGACATTTCTCCGAAGGAAATCACACCCAAAGAAAAGAAATTACCATCTCCGAAAGCAGAAGAAATTACACCGATCAAGGCAGAGGTAAAAGAAATTGTGGTGAAAGAGGAGAAAGTTGTTGAGAAAGAAATACCTGCCGAGAAACTACCCTCTCCCAAAGAAGAAGTAATAGTTGCTCTTAAATCGCCTGCTGAGGAGGAAATTCCAGATGAAATTTCTCCGAAAGAAATCACACCCAGAGAAGAGAAATTACCATCTCCAAAAGCAGAAGAAATTACACCGATCAAGGCAGAGGTAAAGGAAGAAATTCTGGTGAAAGAGGGGAAAGTTGTTGAGAAAGAAATACCTGCCGAGAAACTACCCTCTCCCAAAGAAGAAGAAGTAGTTACTCGTAAATCGCCTACTGAGGAGGAAATTCCAGCTGAAATTTCTCCGAAAGAAATCACACCCAGAGAAGAGAAATTACCATCTCCAAAAGCAGAAGAAATTACACCGATCAAGGCAGAGGTAAAGGAAGAAATTGTGGTGAAAGAGGGGAAAGTTGTTGAGAAAGAAATACCTGCCGAGAAACTACCCTCTCCCAAAGAAGAAGAAGTAGTTGCTCGTAAATCGCCTACTGAGGAGGAAATTCCAGCTGAAATTTCTCCGAAAGAAATCACACCCAGAGAAGAGAAATTACCATCTCCAAAAGCAGAAGAAATTACACCGATCAAGGCAGAGGTAAAAGAAGAAATTGTGGTGAAAGAGGGGAAAGTTGTTGAGAAAGAAATACCTGCCGAGAAACTACCCTCTCCCAAAGAAGAAGAAGTAGTTGCTCGTAAATCGCCTACTGAGGAGGAAATTCCAGCTGACATTTCTCCGAAGGAAATCACACCCAAAGAAAAGAAATTACCATCTCCGAAAGCAGAAGAAATTACACCGATCAAGGCAGAGGTAAAAGAAATTGTGGTGAAAGAGGAGAAAGTTGTTGAGAAAGAAATACCTGCCGAGAAACTACCCTCTCCCAAAGAAGAAGAAGTAGTTACTCGTAAATCGCCTGCTGAGGAGGAAATTCCAGCTGAAATTACTCCGAAAGAAATCACACCCAAAGAAGATGAATTACCATCTCCGAAAGCAGAAGAAATTACTCCTATCAAGGCAGAGGTAAAAGAAATTGTAGTCAAAGAAGTGAAAGTTGTTGAGGAAGAAATACCTGCCGAGAAATTACCCTCTCCCAAAGAAGAAGTAGTTGCTCGTAAATCGCCTTCTGAGGAGGAAATTCCAGCTGAAATTTCTCCGAAAGAAATCACACCCAGAGAAGAGAAATTACCATCTCCAAAAGCAGAAGAAATTACACCGATCAAGGCAGAGGTAAAGGAAGAAATTCTGGTGAAAGAGGGGAAAGTTGTTGAGAAAGAAATACCTGCCGAGAAACTACCCTCTCCCAAAGAAGAAGAAGTAGTTACTCGTAAATCGCCTACTGAGGAGGAAATTCCAGCTGAAATTTCTCCGAAAGAAATCACACCCAGAGAAGAGAAATTACCATCTCCAAAAGCAGAAGAAATTACACCGATCAAGGCAGAGGTAAAGGAAGAAATTGTGGTGAAAGAGGGGAAAGTTGTTGAGAAAGAAATACCTGCCGAGAAACTACCCTCTCCCAAAGAAGAAGAAGTAGTTGCTCGTAAATCGCCTACTGAGGAGGAAATTCCAGCTGACATTTCTCCGAAGGAAATCACACCCAAAGAAAAGAAATTACCATCTCCGAAAGCAGAAGAAATTACACCGATCAAGGCAGAGGTAAAAGAAATTGTGGTGAAAGAGGAGAAAGTTGTTGAGAAAGAAATACCTGCCGAGAAACTACCCTCTCCCAAAGAAGAAGAAGTAGTTACTCGTAAATCGCCTGCTGAGGAGGAAATTCCAGCTGAAATTACTCCGAAAGAAATCACACCCAAAGAAGATGAATTACCATCTCCGAAAGCAAAAGAAATTACTCCTATCAAGGCAGAGGTAAAAGAAATTGTAGTCAAAGAAGTGAAAGTTGTTGAGGAAGAAATACCTGCCGAGAAATTACCCTCTCCCAAAGAAGAAGTAGTTGCTCGTAAATCGCCTTCTGAGGAGGAAATTCCAGCTGAAATTTCTCCGAAAGAAATCACACCCAGAGAAGAGAAATTACCATCTCCAAAAGCAGAAGAAATTACACCGATCAAGGCAGAGGTAAAGGAAGAAATTCTGGTGAAAGAGGGGAAAGTTGTTGAGAAAGAAATACCTGCCGAGAAACTACCCTCTCCCAAAGAAGAAGAAGTAGTTACTCGTAAATCGCCTACTGAGGAGGAAATTCCAGCTGAAATTTCTCCGAAAGAAATCACACCCAGAGAAGAGAAATTACCATCTCCAAAAGCAGAAGAAATTACACCGATCAAGGCAGAGGTAAAGGAAGAAATTGTGGTGAAAGAGGGGAAAGTTGTTGAGAAAGAAATACCTGCCGAGAAACTACCCTCTCCCAAAGAAGAAGAAGTAGTTGCTCGTAAATCGCCTACTGAGGAGGAAATTCCAGCTGAAATTTCTCCGAAAGAAATCACACCCAGAGAAGAGAAATTACCATCTCCAAAAGCAGAAGAAATTACACCGATCAAGGCAGAGGTAAAGGAAGAAATTCTGGTGAAAGAGGGGAAAGTTGTTGAGAAAGAAATACCTGCCGAGAAACTACCCTCTCCCAAAGAAGAAGAAGTAGTTACTCGTAAATCGCCTACTGAGGAGGAAATTCCAGCTGAAATTTCTCCGAAAGAAATCACACCCAGAGAAGAGAAATTACCATCTCCAAAAGCAGAAGAAATTACACCGATCAAGGCAGAGGTAAAGGAAGAAATTGTGGTGAAAGAGGGGAAAGTTGTTGAGAAAGAAATACCTGCCGAGAAACTACCCTCTCCCAAAGAAGAAGAAGTAGTTGCTCGTAAATCGCCTACTGAGGAGGAAATTCCAGCTGAAATTTCTCCGAAAGAAATCACACCCAGAGAAGAGAAATTATCATCTCCAAAAGCAGAAGAAATTACACCGATCAAGGCAGAGGTAAAAGAAGAAATTGTGGTGAAAGAGGGGAAAGTTGTTGAGAAAGAAATACCTGCCGAGAAACTACCCTCTCCCAAAGAAGAAGAAGTAGTTGCTCGTAAATCGCCTACTGAGGAAGAAATTCCAGCTGACATTTCTCCGAAGGAAATCACACCCAAAGAAAAGAAATTACCATCTCCGAAAGCAGAAGAAATTACACCGATCAAGGCAGAGGTAAAAGAAATTGTGGTGAAAGAGGAGAAAGTTGTTGAGAAAGAAATACCTGCCGAGAAACTACCCTCTCCCAAAGAAGAAGAAGTAGTTACTCGTAAATCGCCTGCTGAGGAGGAAATTCCAGCTGAAATTACTCCGAAAGAAATCACACCCAAAGAAGATGAATTACCATCTCCGAAAGCAGAAGAAATTACTCCTATCAAGGCAGAGGTAAAAGAAATTGTAGTCAAAGAAGTGAAAGTTGTTGAGGAAGAAATACCTGCCGAGAAATTACCCTCTCCCAAAGAAGAAGTAGTTGCTCGTAAATCGCCTTCTGAGGAGGAAATTCCAGCTGAAATTTCTCCGAAAGAAATCACACCCAGAGAAGAGAAATTACCATCTCCAAAAGCAGAAGAAATTACACCGATCAAGGCAGAGGTAAAGGAAGAAATTCTGGTGAAAGAGGGGAAAGTTGTTGAGAAAGAAATACCTGCCGAGAAACTACCCTCTCCCAAAGAAGAAGAAGTAGTTACTCGTAAATCGCCTACTGAGGAGGAAATTCCAGCTGAAATTTCTCCGAAAGAAATCACACCCAGAGAAGAGAAATTACCATCTCCAAAAGCAGAAGAAATTACACCGATCAAGGCAGAGGTAAAGGAAGAAATTCTGGTGAAAGAGGGGAAAGTTGTTGAGAAAGAAATACCTGCCGAGAAACTACCCTCTCCCAAAGAAGAAGAAGTAGTTACTCGTAAATCGCCTACAGAGGAGGAAATTCCAGCTGAAATTTCTCCGAAAGAAATCACACCCAGAGAAGAGAAATTACCATCTCCAAAAGCAGGAGAAATTACACCGATCAAGGCAGAGGTAAAGGAAGAAATTGTGGTGAAAGAGGGGAAAGTTGTTGAGAAAGAAATACCTGCCGAGAAACTACCCTCTCCCAAAGAAGAAGAAGTAGTTACTCGTAAATCGCCTACAGAGGAGGAAATTCCAGCTGAAATTTCTCCGAAAGAAATCACACCCAGAGAAGAGAAATTACCATCTCCAAAAGCAGAAGAAATTACACCGATCAAGGCAGAGGTAAAGGAAGAAATTGTGGTGAAAGAGGGGAAAGTTGTTGAGAAAGAAATACCTGCCGAGAAACTACCCTCTCCCAAAGAAGAAGAAGTAGTTACTCGTAAATCGCCTACAGAGGAGGAAATTCCAGCTGAAATTTCTCCGAAAGAAATCACACCCAGAGAAGAGAAATTACCATCTCCAAAAGCAGAAGAAATTACACCGATCAAGGCAGAGGTAAAGGAAGAAATTGTGGTGAAAGAGGGGAAAGTTGTTGAGAAAGAAATACCTGCCGAGAAACTACCCTCTCCCAAAGAAGAAGAAGTAGTTGCTCGTAAATCGCCTACTGAGGAGGAAATTCCAGCTGACATTTCTCCGAAGGAAATCACACCCAAAGAAAAGAAATTACCATCTCCGAAAGCAGAAGAAATTACACCGATCAAGGCAGAGGTAAAAGAAATTGTGGTGAAAGAGGAGAAAGTTGTTGAGAAAGAAATACCTGCCGAGAAACTACCCTCTCCCAAAGAAGAAGAAGTAGTTACTCGTAAATCGCCTACAGAGGAGGAAATTCCAGCTGAAATTTCTCCGAAAGAAATCACACCCAGAGAAGAGAAATTACCATCTCCAAAAGCAGAAGAAATTACACCGATCAAGGCAGAGGTAAAGGAAGAAATTGTGGTGAAAGAGGGGAAAGTTGTTGAGAAAGAAATACCTGCCGAGAAACTACCCTCTCCCAAAGAAGAAGAAGTAGTTACTCGTAAATCGCCTACAGAGGAGGAAATTCCAGCTGAAATTTCTCCGAAAGAAATCACACCCAGAGAAGAGAAATTACCATCTCCAAAAGCAGAAGAAATTACACCGATCAAGGCAGAGGTAAAGGAAGAAATTGTGGTGAAAGAGGGGAAAGTTGTTGAGAAAGAAATACCTGCCGAGAAACTACCCTCTCCCAAAGAAGAAGAAGTAGTTGCTCGTAAATCGCCTACTGAGGAGGAAATTCCAGCTGACATTTCTCCGAAGGAAATCACACCCAAAGAAAAGAAATTACCATCTCCGAAAGCAGAAGAAATTACACCGATCAAGGCAGAGGTAAAAGAAATTGTGGTGAAAGAGGAGAAAGTTGTTGAGAAAGAAATACCTGCCGAGAAACTACCCTCTCCCAAAGAAGAAGTAGTTGCTCGTAAATCGCCTACTGAGGAGGAAATTCCAGCTGAAATTTCTCCGAAAGAAATCACACTCAGAGAAGAGAAATTACCATCTCCAAAAGCAGAAGAAATTACACCGATCAAGGCAGAGGTAAAAGAAATTGTGGTGAAAGAAATACCTGCCGAGAAACTACCCTCTCCCAAAGAAGAAGAAATAGTTGCTCGTAAATCGCCTACTGAGGAGGAAATTCCAGCTGAAATTTCTCCGAAGGAAATCACACCCAAAGAAGATGAATTACCATCTCCGAAAGCAGAAGAAATTACTCCTATCAAGGCAGAGGTAAAAGAAATTGTGGTGAAAGAAATACCTGCCGAGAAACTACCCTCTCCCAAAGAAGAAGAAATAGTTACTCGTAAATCGCCTACTGAGGAGGAAATTCCAGCTGAAATTTCTCCGAAAGAAATCACACCCAGAGAAGAGAAATTACCATCTCCAAAAGCAGAAGAAATTACACCGATCAAGGCAGAGGTAAAGGAAGAAATTCTGGTGAAAGAGGGGAAAGTTGTTGAGAAAGAAATACCTGCCGAGAAACTACCCTCTCCCAAAGAAGAAGAAGTAGTTACTCGTAAATCGCCTACAGAGGAGGAAATTCCAGCTGAAATTTCTCCGAAAGAAATCACACCCAGAGAAGAGAAATTACCATCTCCAAAAGCAGAAGAAATTACACCGATCAAGGCAGAGGTAAAAGAAATTGTGGTGAAAGAAATACCTGCCGAGAAACTACCCTCTCCCAAAGAAGAAGAAATAGTTGCTCGTAAATCGCCTACTGAGGAGGAAATTCCAGCTGAAATTTCTCCGAAGGAAATCACACCCAAACAAGATGAATTACCATCTCCGAAAGCAGAAGAAATTACACCGATCAAGGCAGAGGTAAAAGAAATTGTGGTGAAAGAAATACCTGCCGAGAAACTACCCTCTCCCAAAGAAGAAGAAATAGTTGCTCGTAAATCGCCTACTGAGGAGGAAATTCCAGCTGAAATTACTCCGAAAGAAATCACACCCAAAGAAGATGAATTACCATCTCCGAAAGCAGAAGAAATTACTCCTATCAAGGCAGAGGTAAAAGAAATTGTAGTCAAAGAAGTGAAAGTTGTTGAGGAAGAAATACCTGCCGAGAAACTACCCTCTCCCAAAGAAGAAGAAGTAGTTGCTCGTAAATCGCCTACTGAGGAGGAAATTCCAGCTGACATTTCTCCGAAGGAAATCACACCCAAAGAAAAGAAATTACCATCTCCGAAAGCAGAAGAAATTACACCGATCAAGGCAGAGGTAAAAGAAATTGTGGTGAAAGAGGAGAAAGTTGTTGAGAAAGAAATACCTGCCGAGAAACTACCCTCTCCCAAAGAAGAAGTAGTTGCTCGTAAATCGCCTACTGAGGAGGAAATTCCAGCTGAAATTTCTCCGAAAGAAATCACACTCAGAGAAGAGAAATTACCATCTCCAAAAGCAGAAGAAATTACACCGATCAAGGCAGAGGTAAAAGAAATTGTGGTGAAAGAAATACCTGCCGAGAAACTACCCTCTCCCAAAGAAGAAGAAATAGTTGCTCGTAAATCGCCTACTGAGGAGGAAATTCCAGCTGAAATTTCTCCGAAGGAAATCACACCCAAAGAAGATGAATTACCATCTCCGAAAGCAGAAGAAATTACACCGATCAAGGCAGAGGTAAAAGAAATTGTGGTGAAAGAAATACCTGCCGAGAAACTACCCTCTCCCAAAGAAGAAGAAATAGTTGCTCGTAAATCGCCTACTGAGGAGGAAATTCCAGCTGAAATTACTCCGAAAGAAATCACACCCAAAGAAGATGAATTACCATCTCCGAAAGCAGAAGAAATTACTCCTATCAAGGCAGAGGTAAAAGAAATTGTAGTCAAAGAAGTGAAAGTTGTTGAGGAAGAAATACCTGCCGAGAAATTACCCTCTCCCAAAGAAGAAGTAGTTGCTCGTAAATCGCCTTCTGAGGAGGAAATTCCAGCTGAAATTTCTCCGAAAGAAATCACACCCAGAGAAGAGAAATTACCATCTCCAAAAGCAGAAGAAATTACACCGATCAAGGCAGAGGTAAAGGAAGAAATTCTGGTGAAAGAGGGGAAAGTTGTTGAGAAAGAAATACCTGCCGAGAAACTACCCTCTCCCAAAGAAGAAGAAGTAGTTACTCGTAAATCGCCTACTGAGGAGGAAATTCCAGCTGAAATTTCTCCGAAAGAAATCACACCCAGAGAAGAGAAATTACCATCTCCAAAAGCAGAAGAAATTACACCGATCAAGGCAGAGGTAAAGGAAGAAATTCTGGTGAAAGAGGGGAAAGTTGTTGAGAAAGAAATACCTGCCGAGAAACTACCCTCTCCCAAAGAAGAAGAAGTAGTTACTCGTAAATCGCCTACAGAGGAGGAAATTCCAGCTGAAATTTCTCCGAAAGAAATCACACCCAGAGAAGAGAAATTACCATCTCCAAAAGCAGGAGAAATTACACCGATCAAGGCAGAGGTAAAGGAAGAAATTGTGGTGAAAGAGGGGAAAGTTGTTGAGAAAGAAATACCTGCCGAGAAACTACCCTCTCCCAAAGAAGAAGAAGTAGTTACTCGTAAATCGCCTACAGAGGAGGAAATTCCAGCTGAAATTTCTCCGAAAGAAATCACACCCAGAGAAGAGAAATTACCATCTCCAAAAGCAGAAGAAATTACACCGATCAAGGCAGAGGTAAAGGAAGAAATTGTGGTGAAAGAGGGGAAAGTTGTTGAGAAAGAAATACCTGCCGAGAAACTACCCTCTCCCAAAGAAGAAGAAGTAGTTACTCGTAAATCGCCTACAGAGGAGGAAATTCCAGCTGACATTTCTCCGAAGGAAATCACACCCAAAGAAAAGAAATTACCATCTCCGAAAGCAGAAGAAATTACACCGATCAAGGCAGAGGTAAAAGAAATTGTGGTGAAAGAGGAGAAAGTTGTTGAGAAAGAAATACCTGCCGAGAAACTACCCTCTCCCAAGGAAGAAGTAGTTGCTCGTAAATCGCCTACTGAGGAGGAAATTTCACATGACATTTCTCCGAAGGAAATCACACCCAAAGAAGAGAAATTACCATCTCCGAAAGCAGAAGAAATTACACCGATCAAGGCAGAGGTAAAAGAAATTTTGGTGAAAGAGGAGAAAGTTGTTGAGAAAGAAATAGCTGCCGAGAAACTACCCTCTCCCAAAGAAGAAGAAGTAGTTTCTCGTAAATCGCCTACTGAGGAGGAAATTCCAGCTGAAATTTCCCCTAAAGAAATCACACTCAAAGAAGAGAAATTACCATCTCCAAAAGCAGAAGAAATTACACCGATCAAGGCAGAGGTAAAGGAAGAAATTGTAGTCAAAGAAGTGAAAGTTGTTGAGAAAGAAATACCTGCCGAGAAACTACCCTCTCCCAAAGAAGAAGAAGTAGTTACTCGTAAATCGCCTACTGAGGAGGAATTTCCAGCTGAAATTTCTCCGAAAGAAATCACACCCAAAGAAGAGAAATTACCATCTCCAAAAGCAGAAGAAATTACACCGATCAAGGGAGTGGTAAAGGAAGAAATTGTGGTGAAAGAGGAAAAAGTTGTCGAGAAAGAAATACCTGCCGAGAAACTACCCTCTCCCAAAGAAGAAGAAGTAGTTGCTCGTAAATCGCCTACTGAGGAGGAAATTCCATCTGACATTTCTCCGAAAGAAATCACACCCAAAGAAGAGAAATTACCATCTCCAAAAGCAGAAGAAATTACACCGATCAAGGGAGTGGTAAAGGAAGAAATTGTGGTGAAAGAGGAAAAAGTTGTCGAGAAAGAAATACCTGCCGAGAAACTACCCTCTCCCAAAGAAGAAGAAGTAGTTGCTCGTAAATCGCCTACTGAGGAGGAAATTCCATCTGACATTTCTCCGAAAGAAATCACACCCAAAGAAGAGAAATTACCATCTCCAAAAGCAGAAGAAATTACACCGATCAAGGGAGTGGTAAAGGAAGAAATTGTGGTGAAAGAGGAAAAAGTTGTCGAGAAAGAAATACCTGCCGAGAAACTACCCTCTCCCAAAGAAGAAGAAGTAGTTGCTCGTAAATCGCCTACTGAGGAGGAAATTCCAGCTGACATTTCTCCGAAAGAAATCACACCCAAAGAAGAGAAATTACCATCTCCAAAAGCAGAAGAAATTACACCGATCAAGGGAGTGGTAAAGGAAGAAATTGTGGTGAAAGAGGAAAAAGTTGTCGAGAAAGAAATACCTGCCGAGAAACTACCCTCTCCCAAAGAAGAAGAAGTAGTTGCTCGTAAATCGCCTACTGAGGAGGAAATTCCAGCTGACATTTCTCCGAAAGAAATCACACCCAAAGAAGAGAAATTACCATCTCCAAAAGCAGAAGAAATTACACCGATCAAGGGAGTGGTAAAGGAAGAAATTGTGGTGAAAGAGGAAAAAGTTGTCGAGAAAGAAATACCTGCCGAGAAACTACCCTCTCCCAAAGAAGAAGAAGTAGTTGCTCGTAAATCGCCTACTGAGGAGGAAATTCCAGCTGACATTTCTCCGAAAGAAATCACACCCAAAGAAGAGAAATTACCATCTCCAAAAGCAGAAGAAATTACACCGATCAAGGCAGAGGTAAAGGAAGAAATTGTGGTGAAAGAGGAAAAAGTTGTCGAGAAAGAAATACCTGCCGAGAAACTACCCTCTCCCAAAGAAGAAGAAGTAGTTGCTCGTAAATCGCCTACTGAGGAGGAAATTCCAGCTGACATTTCTCCGAAAGAAATCACACCCAAAGAAGAGAAATTACCATCTCCAAAAGCAGAAGAAATTACACCGATCAAGGGAGTGGTAAAGGAAGAAATTGTGGTGAAAGAGGAAAAAGTTGCCGAGAAAGAAATACCTGCCGAGAAACTACCCTCTCCCAAAGAAGAAGAAGTAGTTGCTCGTAAATCGCCTACTGAGGAGGAAATTCCAGCTGAACTTTCTCCGAAAGAAATCACACCCAGAGAAGAGAAATTACCATCTCCAAAAGCAGAAGAAATTACACCGATCAAGGCAGAGGTAAAGGAAGAAATTGTGGTGAAAGAGGGGAAAGTTGTTGAGAAAGAAATACCTGCCGAGAAACTACCCTCTCCCAAAGAAGTAGTTGCTCGTAAATCGCCTACTGAGGAGAAAATTCCAGCTGAAATTTCTCCGAAGGAAATGACACCCAAAGAAGAGAAATTACCATTTCCGAAAGCAGAAGAAATTACACCGATCAAGGCAGAGGTAAAAGAAATTGTGGTGAAAGAAATACCTGCCGAGAAACTACCCTCTCCCAAAGAAGAAGAAGTAGTTGCTCGTAAATCGCCTACTGAGGAGAAAATTCCAGCTGAAATTTCTCCGAAGGAAATGACACCCAAAGAAGAGAAATTACCATTTCCGAAAGCAGAAGAAATTACACCGATCAAGGCAGAGGTAAAAGAAATTGTGGTGAAAGAAATACCTGCCGAGAAACTACCCTCTCCCAAAGAAGAAGAAGTAGTTGCTCGTAAATCGCCTACTGAGGAGGAAATTTCACATGACATTTCTCCGAAGGAAATCACACCCAAAGAAGAGAAATTACCATCTCCGAAAGCAGAAGAAATTACACCGATCAAGGCAGAGGTAAAAGAAATTTTGGTGAAAGAGGAGAAAGTTGTTGAGAAAGAAATAGCTGCCGAGAAACTACCCTCTCCCAAAGAAGAAGAAGTAGTTTCTCGTAAATCGCCTACTGAGGAGGAAATTCCAGCTGAAATTTCCCCTAAAGAAATCACACTCAAAGAAGAGAAATTACCATCTCCAAAAGCAGAAGAAATTACACCGATCAAGGCAGAGGTAAAGGAAGAAATTGTAGTCAAAGAAGTGAAAGTTGTTGAGAAAGAAATACCTGCCGAGAAACTACCCTCTCCCAAAGAAGAAGAAGTAGTTGCTCGTAAATCGCCTACTGAGGAGGAAATTCCAGCTGACATTTCTCCGAAAGAAATCACACCCAAAGAAGAGAAATTACCATCTCCAAAAGCAGAAGAAATTACACCGATCAAGGCAGAGGTAAAGGAAGAAATTGTGGTGAAAGAGGAAAAAGTTGTCGAGAAAGAAATACCTGCCGAGAAACTACCCTCTCCCAAAGAAGAAGAAGTAGTTGCTCGTAAATCGCCTACTGAGGAGGAAATTCCAGCTGACATTTCTCCGAAAGAAATCACACCCAAAGAAGAGAAATTACCATCTCCAAAAGCAGAAGAAATTACACCGATCAAGGGAGTGGTAAAGGAAGAAATTGTGGTGAAAGAGGAAAAAGTTGTCGAGAAAGAAATACCTGCCGAGAAACTACCCTCTCCCAAAGAAGAAGAAGTAGTTGCTCGTAAATCGCCTACTGAGGAGGAAATTCCATCTGACATTTCTCCGAAAGAAATCACACCCAAAGAAGAGAAATTACCATCTCCAAAAGCAGAAGAAATTACACCGATCAAGGGAGTGGTAAAGGAAGAAATTGTGGTGAAAGAGGAGAAAGTTGTCGAGAAAGAAATACCTGCCGAGAAACTACCCTCTCCCAAAGAAGAAGAAGTAGTTGCTCGTAAATCGCCTACTGAGGAGGAAATTCCAGCTGAAATTTCCCCTAAAGAAATCACACCAAAAGAAGAGAAATTACCATCTCCAAAAGCAGAAGAAATTACACCGATCAAGGGAGTGGTAAAGGAAGAAATTGTGGTGAAAGAGGAGAAAGTTGTCGAGAAAGAAATACCTGCCGAGAAACTACCCTCTCCCAAAGAAGAAGAAGTAGTTGCTCGTAAATCGCCTACTGAGGAGGAAATTCCAGCTGACATTTCTCCGAAAGAAATCACACCCAAAGAAGAGAAATTACCATCTCCAAAAGCAGAAGAAATTACACCGATCAAGGGAGTGGTAAAGGAAGAAATTGTGGTGAAAGAGGAGAAAGTTGTCGAGAAAGAAATACCTGCCGAGAAACTACCCTCTCCCAAAGAAGAAGAAGTAGTTGCTCGTAAATCGCCTACTGAGGAGGAAATTCCATCTGACATTTCTCCGAAAGAAATCACACCCAAAGAAGAGAAATTACCATCTCCAAAAGCAGAAGAAATTACACCGATCAAGGGAGTGGTAAAGGAAGAAATTGTGATGAAAGAGGAGAAAGTTGTCGAGAAAGAAATACCTGCCGAGAAACTACCCTCTCCCAAAGAACAAGTAGTTGCTCGTAAATCGCCTACTGAGGAGGAAATTCCAGCTGACATTTCTCCGAAAGAAATCACACCCAAAGAAGAGAAATTACCATCTCCAAAAGCAGAAGAAATTACACCGATCAAGGGAGATGTGAAAGAAATTGTGGTGAAAGAGGAGAAAGTTGTCGAGAAAGATATACCTGCCGAGAAACTACCCTCTCCCAAGGAAGAAGAAGTAGTTGCTCGTAAATCGCCTACTGAGGAGGAAATTCCAGCTGAAATTTCCCCTAAAGAAATCACACCAAAAGAAGAGAAATTACCATCTCCAAAAGCAGAAGAAATAACACCGATCAAGGTAGAGGTAAAGGAAGAAATTGTGATGAAAGAGGAGAAAGTTGTCGAGAAAGAAATACCTGCCGAGAAACTACCCTCTCCCAAAGAAGAAGAAGTAGTTGCTCGTAAATCGCCTACTGAGGAGGAAATTCCAGCTGAAATTTCCCCTAAAGAAATCACACTCAAAGAAGAGAAATTACCATCTCCAAAAGCAGAAGAAATTACACCGATCAAGGCAGAGGTAAAGGAAGAAATTGTAGTCAAAGAAGTGAAAGTTGTTGAGAAAGAAATACCTGCCGAGAAACTACCCTCTCCCAAAGAAGAAGAAGTAGTTACTCGTAAATCGCCTACTGAGGAGGAATTTCCAGCTGAAATTTCTCCGAAAGAAATCACACCCAAAGAAGAGAAATTACCATCTCCAAAAGCAGAAGAAATTACACCGATCAAGGGAGTGGTAAAGGAAGAAATTGTGGTGAAAGAGGAAAAAGTTGTCGAGAAAGAAATACCTGCCGAGAAACTACCCTCTCCCAAAGAAGAAGAAGTAGTTGCTCGTAAATCGCCTACTGAGGAGGAAATTCCATCTGACATTTCTCCGAAAGAAATCACACCCAAAGAAGAGAAATTACCATCTCCAAAAGCAGAAGAAATTACACCGATCAAGGGAGTGGTAAAGGAAGAAATTGTGGTGAAAGAGGAAAAAGTTGTCGAGAAAGAAATACCTGCCGAGAAACTACCCTCTCCCAAAGAAGAAGAAGTAGTTGCTCGTAAATCGCCTACTGAGGAGGAAATTCCATCTGACATTTCTCCGAAAGAAATCACACCCAAAGAAGAGAAATTACCATCTCCAAAAGCAGAAGAAATTACACCGATCAAGGGAGTGGTAAAGGAAGAAATTGTGGTGAAAGAGGAAAAAGTTGTCGAGAAAGAAATACCTGCCGAGAAACTACCCTCTCCCAAAGAAGAAGAAGTAGTTGCTCGTAAATCGCCTACTGAGGAGGAAATTCCAGCTGACATTTCTCCGAAAGAAATCACACCCAAAGAAGAGAAATTACCATCTCCAAAAGCAGAAGAAATTACACCGATCAAGGCAGAGGTAAAGGAAGAAATTGTGGTGAAAGAGGAAAAAGTTGTCGAGAAAGAAATACCTGCCGAGAAACTACCCTCTCCCAAAGAAGAAGAAGTAGTTGCTCGTAAATCGCCTACTGAGGAGGAAATTCCAGCTGACATTTCTCCGAAAGAAATCACACCCAAAGAAGAGAAATTACCATCTCCAAAAGCAGAAGAAATTACACCGATCAAGGGAGTGGTAAAGGAAGAAATTGTGGTGAAAGAGGAAAAAGTTGTCGAGAAAGAAATACCTGCCGAGAAACTACCCTCTCCCAAAGAAGAAGAAGTAGTTGCTCGTAAATCGCCTACTGAGGAGGAAATTCCAGCTGAAATTTCCCCTAAAGAAATCACACCAAAAGAAGAGAAATTACCATCTCCAAAAGCAGAAGAAATTACACCGATCAAGGGAGAGGTAAAGGAAGAAATTGTGGTGAAAGAGGAGAAAGTTGTCGAGAAAGAAATACCTGCCGAGAAACTACCCTCTCCCAAAGAAGAAGAGGTAGTTGCTCGTAAATCACCTACTGAGGAGGAAATTCCATCTGACATTTCTCCGAAAGAAATCACACCCAAAGAAGAGAAATTATCATCTCCAAAAGCAGAAGAAATTACACCGATCAAGGGAGTGGTAATGGAAGAAATTGTGGTGAAAGAGGAAAAAGTTGTCGAGAAAGAAATACCTGCCGAGAAACTACCCTCTCCCAAAGAAGAAGAAGTAGTTGCTCGTAAATCGCCTACTGAGGAGGAAATTCCATCTGACATTTCTCCGAAAGGAATCACACCCAAAGAAGAAAAATTACCATCTCCAAAAGCAGAAGAAATTATACCGATCAAGGGAGAGGTGAAAGAAATTGTGGTGAAAGAGGAGAAAGTTGTCGAGAAAGAAATACCTGCCGAGAAACTACCCTCTCCCAAAGAAGAAGAAGTAGTTGCTCGTAAATCGCCTACTGAGGAGGAAATTCCAGCTGAAATTTCCCCTAAAGAAATCACACCAAAAGAAGAGAAATTACCATCTCCAAAAGCAGAAGAAATTACACCGATCAAGGTAGAGGCAAAGGAAGAAATTGTGGTGAAAAAGGCGAAATTTGTTGAGAGAGAAATACCTGCCGAGAAACTACCCTCTCCCAAAGAAGAAGAAGTAGTTGCTCGTAAATCGCCTACTGAGGAGGAAATTCCAGCTGACATTTCTCCGAAAGAAATCACACCCAAAGAAGAGAAATTACCATCTCCAAAAGCAGAAGAAATTACACCGATCAAGGGAGAGGTGAAAGAAATTGTGGTGAAAGAGGAGAAAGTTGTCGAGAAAGATATACCTGCCGAGAAACTACCCTCTCCCAAAGAAGATGAAGTAGTTGCTCGTAAATCGCCTACTGAGGAGGAAATTCCAGCTGAAATTTCCCCTAAAGAAATCACACCAAAAGAAGAGAAATTACCATCTCCAAAAGCAGAAGAAATAACACCGATCAAGGTAGAGGTAAAGGAAGAAATTGTGATGAAAGAGGAGAAAGTTGTCGAGAAAGAAATACCTGCCGAGAAACTACCCTCTCCCAAAGAAGAAATAGTTGCTCGTAAATCGCCTACTGAGGAGGAAATTCCAGCTGACATTTCTCCGAAAGAAATCACACCCAAAGAAGAGAAATTACCATCTCCAAAAGCAGAAGAAATTACACCGATCAAGGCAGAGGTAAAAGAAATTGTGGTGAAAGAGGAGAAAGTTGTCGAGAAAGAAATACCTGCCGAGAAACTACCCTCTCCCAAAGAAGAAGATGTAGTTGCTCGTAAATCGCCTACTGAGGAGGAAATTCCAGCTGAAATTTCCCCTAAAGAAATCACACCCAAAGAAGAGAAATTACCATCTCCAAAAGCAGAAGAAATTACACCGATCAAGGCAGAGGTAAAGGAAGAAATTGTGGTGAAAGAGGAAAAAGTTGTCGAGCAAGAAATACCTGCCGAGAAACTACCCTCTCCCAAAGAAGAAGAGGTAGTTGCTCGTAAATCACCTACTGAGGAGGAAATTCCATCTGACATTTCTCCGAAAGAAATCACACCCAAAGAAGAGAAATTACCATCTCCAAAAGCAGAAGAAATTACACCGATCAAGGCAGAGGTAAAGGAAGAAATTGTGGTGAAAGAGGAAAAAGTTGTCGAGAAAGAAATACCTGCCGAGAAACTACCCTCTCCCAAAGAAGAAGAAGTAGTTGCTCGTAAATCGCCTACTGAGGAGGAAATTCCAGCTGACATTTCTCCGAAAGAAATCACACCCAAAGAAGAGAAATTACCATCTCCAAAAGCAGAAGAAATTACACCGATCAAGGCAGAGGTAAAGGAAGAAATTGTGGTGAAAGAGGAAAAAGTTGTCGAGAAAGAAATACCTGCCGAGAAACTACCCTCTCCCAAAGAAGAAGAAGTAGTTGCTCGTAAATCGCCTACTGAGGAGGAAATTCCAGCTGACATTTCTCCGAAAGAAATCACACCCAAAGAAGAGAAATTACCATCTCCAAAAGCAGAAGAAATTACACCGATCAAGGGAGTGGTAAAGGAAGAAATTGTGGTGAAAGAGGAAAAAGTTGTCGAGAAAGAAATACCTGCCGAGAAACTACCCTCTCCCAAAGAAGAAGAAGTAGTTGCTCGTAAATCGCCTACTGAGGAGGAAATTCCAGCTGAAATTTCCCCTAAAGAAATCACACCAAAAGAAGAGAAATTACCATCTCCAAAAGCAGAAGAAATTACACCGATCAAGGGAGAGGTAAAGGAAGAAATTGTGGTGAAAGAGGAGAAAGTTGTCGAGAAAGAAATACCTGCCGAGAAACTACCCTCTCCCAAAGAAGAAGAGGTAGTTGCTCGTAAATCACCTACTGAGGAGGAAATTCCATCTGACATTTCTCCGAAAGAAATCACACCCAAAGAAGAGAAATTATCATCTCCAAAAGCAGAAGAAATTACACCGATCAAGGGAGTGGTAATGGAAGAAATTGTGGTGAAAGAGGAAAAAGTTGTCGAGAAAGAAATACCTGCCGAGAAACTACCCTCTCCCAAAGAAGAAGAAGTAGTTGCTCGTAAATCGCCTACTGAGGAGGAAATTCCATCTGACATTTCTCCGAAAGGAATCACACCCAAAGAAGAAAAATTACCATCTCCAAAAGCAGAAGAAATTATACCGATCAAGGGAGAGGTGAAAGAAATTGTGGTGAAAGAGGAGAAAGTTGTCGAGAAAGAAATACCTGCCGAGAAACTACCCTCTCCCAAAGAAGAAGAAGTAGTTGCTCGTAAATCGCCTACTGAGGAGGAAATTCCAGCTGAAATTTCCCCTAAAGAAATCACACCAAAAGAAGAGAAATTACCATCTCCAAAAGCAGAAGAAATTACACCGATCAAGGTAGAGGCAAAGGAAGAAATTGTGGTGAAAAAGGCGAAATTTGTTGAGAGAGAAATACCTGCCGAGAAACTACCCTCTCCCAAAGAAGAAGAAGTAGTTGCTCGTAAATCGCCTACTGAGGAGGAAATTCCAGCTGACATTTCTCCGAAAGAAATCACACCCAAAGAAGAGAAATTACCATCTCCAAAAGCAGAAGAAATTACACCGATCAAGGGAGAGGTGAAAGAAATTGTGGTGAAAGAGGAGAAAGTTGTCGAGAAAGATATACCTGCCGAGAAACTACCCTCTCCCAAAGAAGAAATAGTTGCTCGTAAATCGCCTACTGAGGAGGAAATTCCAGCTGACATTTCTCCGAAAGAAATCACACCCAAAGAAGAGAAATTACCATCTCCAAAAGCAGAAGAAATTACACCGATCAAGGCAGAGGTAAAAGAAATTGTGGTGAAAGAGGAGAAAGTTGTCGAGAAAGAAATACCTGCCGAGAAACTACCCTCTCCCAAAGAAGAAGATGTAGTTGCTCGTAAATCGCCTACTGAGGAGGAAATTCCAGCTGAAATTTCCCCTAAAGAAATCACACCCAAAGAAGAGAAATTACCATCTCCAAAAGCAGAAGAAATTACACCGATCAAGGCAGAGGTAAAGGAAGAAATTGTGGTGAAAGAGGAAAAAGTTGTCGAGCAAGAAATACCTGCCGAGAAACTACCCTCTCCCAAAGAAGAAGAGGTAGTTGCTCGTAAATCACCTACTGAGGAGGAAATTCCATCTGACATTTCTCCGAAAGAAATCACACCCAAAGAAGAGAAATTACCATCTCCAAAAGCAGAAGAAATTACACCGATCAAGGGAGAGGTGAAAGAAATTGTGGTGAAAGAGGAGAAAGTTGTTGAGAAAGAAATACCTGCCCAGAAACTACCCTCTCCCAAAGAAGAAGTAGTTGCTCGTAAATCGCCTACTGAGGAGGAAATTCCAGCTGAAATTTCCCCTAAAGAAATCACACCCAAAGAAGAGAAATTACCATCTCCAAAAGCAGAAGAAATTACACCGATCAAGGGAGAGGTGAAAGAAATTGTGGTGAAAGAGGAGAAAATTGTTGAGAAAGAAATACCTGCCGAGAAACTACCCTCTCCCAAAGAAGAAGAAGTAGTTGCTCGTAAATCGCCTACTGAGGAGGAAATTCCAGCTGACATTTCTCCGAAAGAAATCACACCCAAAGAAGAGAAATTACTATCTCCAAAATCAGAAGAAATTACACCGATCAAGGGAAAGGTAAAGGAAGAAATTGTGGTGAAAGAGGAGAAAGTTGTCGAGAAAGAAATACCTGCCGAGAAACTACCCTCTCCCAAAGAAGAAGAAGTATTTGCTCGTAAATCGCCTACTGAGGAGGAAATTCCATTTGACATTTCTCCGAAAGAAATCACACCCAAAGAAGAGAAATTACCATCTCCGAAAGCAGAAGAAATTACACCGATCAAGGCAGAGGTGAAAGAAATTGTGGTGAAAGAGGAGAAAGTTGTTGAGAAAGAAATACCTGCCCAGAAACTACGCTCTCCCAAAGAAGAAGAGGTAGTTGCTCGTAAATCGCCTACTGAGGAGGAAATTCCAGCTGACATTTCTCCGAAAGAAATCACACCCAAAGAAGAGAAATTACCATCACCAAAAGGAGAAGAAATTACACCGATCAAGGGAGTGTTAAAGGAAGAAATTGTGGTGAAAGAGGAAAAAGTTGTCGAGCAAGAAATACCTGCCGAGAAACTACCCTCTCCCAAAGAAGAAGAAGTAGTTGCTCGTAAATCGCCTACTGAGGAGGAAATTCCATCTGACATTTCTCCGAAAGGAATCACACCCAAAGAAGAGAAATTACCATCTCCAAAAGCAGAAGAAATTATACCGATCAAGGGAGAGGTGAAAGAAATTGTGGTGAAAGAGGAAAAAGTTGTGGAGAAAGAAATACCTGCCGAGAAACTACCCTCTCCCAAAGAAGAAGAAGTAGTTGCTCGTAAATCGCCTACTGAGGAGGAAATTCCAGCTGACATTTCTCCGAAAGAAATCACACCCAAAGAAGAGAAATTACCATCTCCAAAAGCAGAAGAAATTACACCGATCAAGGGAGAGGTGAAAGAAATTGTGGTGAAAGAGGAGAAAGTTGTTGAGAAAGAAATACCTGCCCAGAAACTACCCTCTCCCAAAGAAGAAGAAGTAGTTGCTCGTAAATCGCCTACTGAGGAGGAAATTCCAGCTGAAATTTCCCCTAAAGAAATCACACCCAAAGAAGAGAAATTACCATCTCCAAAAGCAGAAGAAATTTCACCGATCAAGGGAGAGGTGAAAGAAATTGTGGTGAAAGAGGAGAAAATTGTTGAGAAAGAAATACCTGCCCAGAAACTACCCTCTCTCAAAGAAGAAGAGGTAGTTGCTCGTAAATCGCCTACTGAGGAGGAAATTCCAGCTGACATTTCTCCGAAAGAAATTACACCCAAAGAAGAGAAATTACCATCTCCAAAAGCAGAAGAAATTACACCGATCAAGGGAGAGGTGAAAGAAATTGTGGTGAAAGAGGAGAAAGTTGTGGAGAAAGAAATACCTGCCGAGAAACTACCCTCTCCCAAAGAAGAAGAAGTAGTTGTTCGTAAATCGCCTACTGAGGAGGAAATTCCATCTGACATTTCTCCGAAAGAAATCACACCCAAAGAAGAGAAATTACCATCTCCAAAAGCAGAAGAAATTACACCGATCAAGGGAGAGGTGAAAGAAATTGTGGTGAAAGAGGAGAAAGTTGTGGAGAAAGAAATACCTGCCGAGAAACTACCCTCTCCCAAAGAAGAAGAAGTAGTTGCTCGTAAATCGCCTACTGAGGAGGAAATTCCAGCTGACATTTCTCCGAAAGAAATCACACCCAAAGAAGAGAAATTACTATCTCCAAAATCAGAAGAAATTACACCGATCAAGGGAAAGGTAAAGGAAGAAATTGTGGTGAAAGAGGAGAAAGTTGTCGAGAAAGAAATACCTGCCGAGAAACTACCCTCTCCCAAAGAAGAAGAAGTAGTTGCTCGTAAATCGCCTACTGAGGAGGAAATTCCATTTGACATTTCTCCGAAAGAAATCACACCCAAAGAAGAGAAATTACCATCTCCGAAAGCAGAAGAAATTACACCGATCAAGGCAGAGGTGAAAGAAATTGTGGTGAAAGAGGAGAAAGTTGTTGAGAAAGAAATACCTGCCCAGAAACTACGCTCTCCCAAAGAAGAAGAGGAGGTTGCTCGTAAATCGCCTACTGAGGAGGAAATTCCAGCTGACATTTCTCCGAAAGAAATCACACCCAAAGAAGAGAAATTACCATCACCAAAAGGAGAAGAAATTACACCGATCAAGGGAGTGTTAAAGGAAGAAATTGTGGTGAAAGAGGAAAAAGTTGTCGAGCAAGAAATACCTGCCGAGAAACTACCCTCTCCCAAAGAAGAAGAAGTAGTTGCTCGTAAATCGCCTACTGAGGAGGAAATTCCATCTGACATTTCTCCGAAAGGAATCACACCCAAAGAAGAGAAATTACCATCTCCAAAAGCAGAAGAAATTATACCGATCAAGGGAGAGGTGAAAGAAATTGTGGTGAAAGAGGAAAAAGTTGTGGAGAAAGAAATACCTGCCGAGAAACTACCCTCTCCCAAAGAAGAAGAAGTAGTTGCTCGTAAATCGCCTACTGAGGAGGAAATTCCAGCTGACATTTCTCCGAAAGAAATCACACCCAAAGAAGAGAAATTACTATCTCCAAAATCAGAAGAAATTACACCGATCAAGGGAAAGGTAAAGGAAGAAATTGTGGTGAAAGAGGAGAAAGTTGTCGAGAAAGAAATACCTGCCGAGAAACTACCCTCTCCCAAAGAAGAAGAAGTAGTTGCTCGTAAATCGCCTACTGAGGAGGAAATTCCAGCTGACATTTCTCCGAAAGAAATCACACCCAAAGAAGAGAAATTACCATCTCCAAAAGCAGAAGAAATTACACCGATCAAGGGAGTGGTAAAGGAAGAAATTGTGGTGAAAGAGGAGAAAGTTGTTGAGAAAGAAATACCTGCCGAGAAACTACCCTCTCCCAAAGAAGAAGAAGTAGTTGCTCGTAAATCGCCTACTGAGGAGGAAATTCCAGCTGACATTTCTCCGAAAGAAATCACACCCAAAGAAGAGAAATTACCATCTCCGAAAGCAGAAGAAATTACACCGATCAAGGCAGAGGTGAAAGAAATTGTGGTGAAAGAGGAGAAAGTTGTTGAGAAAGAAATACCTGCCCAGAAACTACGCTCTCCCAAAGAAGAAGAGGTAGTTGCTCGTAAATCGCCTACTGAGGAGGAAATTCCAGCTGACATTTCTTCGAAAGAAATCACACCCAAAGAAGAGAAATTACCATCTCCAAAAGCAGAAGAAATTACACCGATCAAGGGAGTGTTAAAGGAAGAAATTGTGATGAAAGAGGAAAAAGTTGTCGAGAAAGAAATACCTGCCGAGAAACTACCCTCTCCCAAAGAAGAAGAAGTAGTTGCTCGTAAATCGCCTACTGAGGAGGAAATTCCAGCTGACATTTCTCCGAAAGAAATCTCACCCAAAGAAGAGAAATTACCATCTCCGAAAGCAGAAGAAATTACACCGATCAAGGCAGAGGTGAAAGAAATTGTGGTGAAAGAGGAGAAAGTTGTTGAGAAAGAAATACCTGCCGAGAAACTACCCTCTCCCAAAGAAGAAGAGGTAGTTGCTCGTAAATCGCCTACTGAGGAAGAAATTCCAGCTGAAATTTCCCCTAAAGAAATCACACCAAAAGAAGAGAAATTACCATCTCCAAAAGCAGAAGAAATTACACCGATCAAGGTAGAGGCAAAGGAAGAAATTGTGGTGAAAAAGGCGAAATTTGTTGAGAGAGAAATACCTGCCGAGAAACTACCCTCTCCCAAAGAAGAAGAAGTAGTTGCTCGTAAATCGCCTACTGAGGAGGAAATTCCATCTGACATTTCTCCGAAAGGAATCACACCCAAAGAAGAGAAATTACCATCTCCAAAAGCAGAAGAAATTATACCGATCAAGGGAGAGGTGAAAGAAATTGTGGTGAAAGAGGAAAAAGTTGTGGAGAAAGAAATACCTGCCGAGAAACTACCCTCTCCCAAAGAAGAAGTAGTTGCTCGTAAATCGCCTACTGAGGAGGAAATTCCAGCTGACATTTCTCCGAAAGAAATCACACCCAAAGAAGAGAAATTACTATCTCCAAAATCAGAAGAAATTACACCGATCAAGGGAAAGGTAAAGGAAGAAATTGTGGTGAAAGAGGAGAAAGTTGTCGAGAAAGAAATACCTGCCGAGAAACTACCCTCTCCCAAAGAAGAAGAGGTAGTTGCTCGTAAATCACCTACTGAGGAGGAAATTCCAGCTGACATTTCTCCGAAAGAAATCTCACCCAAAGAAGAGAAATTACCATCTCCGAAAGCAGAAGAAATTACACCGATCAAGGCAGAGGTGAAAGAAATTGTGGTGAAAGAGGAGAAAGTTGTTGAGAAAGAAATACCTGCCCAGAAACTACCCTCTCCCAAAGAAGAAGAGGTAGTTGCTCGTAAATCGCCTACTGAGGAGGAAATTCCATCTGACATTTCTCCGAAAGAAATCACACCCAAAGAAAAGAAATTACCATCTCCAAAAGCAGAAGAAATTACACCGATCAAGGGAGTGGTAAAGGAAGAAATTGTGGTGAAAGAGGAGAAAGTTGTTGAGAAAGAAATACCTGCCCAGAAACTACGCTCTCCCAAAGAAGAAGAGGTAGTTGCTCGTAAATCGCCTACTGAGGAGGAAATTCCAGCTGACATTTCTTCGAAAGAAATCACACCCAAAGAAGAGAAATTACCATCTCCAAAAGCAGAAGAAATTACACCGATCAAGGGAGTGTTAAAGGAAGAAATTGTGATGAAAGAGGAAAAAGTTGTCGAGAAAGAAATACCTGCCGAGAAACTACCCTCTCCCAAAGAAGAAGAAGTAGTTGCTCGTAAATCGCCTACTGAGGAGGAAATTCCAGCTGACATTTCTCCGAAAGAAATCTCACCCAAAGAAGAGAAATTACCATCTCCGAAAGCAGAAGAAATTACACCGATCAAGGCAGAGGTGAAAGAAATTGTGGTGAAAGAGGAGAAAGTTGTTGAGAAAGAAATACCTGCCGAGAAACTACCCTCTCCCAAAGAAGAAGAGGTAGTTGCTCGTAAATCGCCTACTGAGGAAGAAATTCCAGCTGAAATTTCCCCTAAAGAAATCACACCAAAAGAAGAGAAATTACCATCTCCAAAAGCAGAAGAAATTACACCGATCAAGGTAGAGGCAAAGGAAGAAATTGTGGTGAAAAAGGCGAAATTTGTTGAGAGAGAAATACCTGCCGAGAAACTACCCTCTCCCAAAGAAGAAGAAGTAGTTGCTCGTAAATCGCCTACTGAGGAGGAAATTCCAGCTGAAATTTCCCCTGAAGAAATCACACCAAAAGAAGAGAAATTACCATCTCCAAAAGCAGAAGAAAAAACACCGATCAAGGTAGAGGTAAAGGAAGAAATTGTGATGAAAGAGGAGAAAGTTGTCGAGAAAGAAATACCTGCCGAGAAACTACCCTCTCCCAAAGAAGAAGTAGTTGCTCGTAAATCGCCTACTGAGGAGGAAATTCCAGCTGACATTTCTCCGAAAGAAATCACACCCAAAGAAGAGAAATTACTATCTCCAAAATCAGAAGAAATTACACCGATCAAGGGAAAGGTAAAGGAAGAAATTGTGGTGAAAGAGGAGAAAGTTGTCGAGAAAGAAATACCTGCCGAGAAACTACCCTCTCCCAAAGAAGAAGAGGTAGTTGCTCGTAAATCACCTACTGAGGAGGAAATTCCAGCTGACATTTCTCCGAAAGAAATCTCACCCAAAGAAGAGAAATTACCATCTCCGAAAGCAGAAGAAATTACACCGATCAAGGCAGAGGTGAAAGAAATTGTGGTGAAAGAGGAGAAAGTTGTTGAGAAAGAAATACCTGCCCAGAAACTACCCTCTCCCAAAGAAGAAGAGGTAGTTGCTCGTAAATCGCCTACTGAGGAGGAAATTCCATCTGACATTTCTCCGAAAGAAATCACACCCAAAGAAGAGAAATTACCATCTCCAAAAGCAGAAGAAATTACACCGATCAAGGGAGTGGTAAAGGAAGAAATTGTGGTGAAAGAGAAGAAAGTTGTTGAGAAAGAAATACCTGCCGAGAAACTACCCTCTCCCAAAGAAGAAGAGGTAGTTGCTCGTAAATCGCCTACTGAGGAGGAAATTCCAGCTGAAATTTCCCCTAAAGAAATCACACCAAAAGAAGAGAAATTACCATCTCCAAAAGCAGAAGAAATTACACCGATCAAGGTAGAGGCAAAGGAAGAAATTGTGGTGAAAAAGGCGAAATTTGTTGAGAGAGAAATACCTGCCGAGAAACTACCCTCTCCCAAAGAAGAAGAAGTAGTTGCTCGTAAATCGCCTACTGAGGAGGAAATTCCAGCTGAAATTTCCCCTAAAGAAATCACACCAAAAGAAGAGAAATTACCATCTCCAAAAGCAGAAGAAAAAACACCGATCAAGGTAGAGGTAAAGGAAGAAATTGTGATGAAAGAGGAGAAAGTTGTCGAGAAAGAAATACCTGCCGAGAAACTACCCTCTCCCAAAGAAGAAGTAGTTGCTCGTAAATCGCCTACTGAGGAGGAAATTCCAGCTGACATTTCTCCGAAAGAAATCACACCCAAAGAAGAGAAATTACTATCTCCAAAATCAGAAGAAATTACACCGATCAAGGGAAAGGTAAAGGAAGAAATTGTGGTGAAAGAGGAGAAAGTTGTCGAGAAAGAAATACCTGCCGAGAAACTACCCTCTCCCAAAGAAGAAGAGGTAGTTGCTCGTAAATCACCTACTGAGGAGGAAATTCCAGCTGACATTTCTCCGAAAGAAATCTCACCCAAAGAAGAGAAATTACCATCTCCGAAAGCAGAAGAAATTACACCGATCAAGGCAGAGGTGAAAGAAATTGTGGTGAAAGAGGAGAAAGTTGTTGAGAAAGAAATACCTGCCCAGAAACTACCCTCTCCCAAAGAAGAAGAGGTAGTTGCTCGTAAATCGCCTACTGAGGAGGAAATTCCATCTGACATTTCTCCGAAAGAAATCACACCCAAAGAAAAGAAATTACCATCTCCAAAAGCAGAAGAAATTACACCGATCAAGGGAGTGGTAAAGGAAGAAATTGTGGTGAAAGAGGAGAAAGTTGTTGAGAAAGAAATACCTGCCGAGAAACTACCCTCTCCCAAAGAAGAAGAGGTAGTTGCTCGTAAATCGCCTACTGAGGAGGAAATTCCAGCTGAAATTTCCCCTAAAGAAATCACACCAAAAGAAGAGAAATTACCATCTCCAAAAGCAGAAGAAATTACACCGATCAAGGTAGAGGCAAAGGAAGAAATTGTGGTGAAAAAGGCGAAATTTGTTGAGAGAGAAATACCTGCCGAGAAACTACCCTCTCCCAAAGAAGAAGAAGTAGTTGCTCGTAAATCGCCTACTGAGGAGGAAATTCCAGCTGAAATTTCCCCTAAAGAAATCACACCAAAAGAAGAGAAATTACCATCTCCAAAAGCAGAAGAAATTACACCGATCAAGGTAGAGGCAAAGGAAGAAATTGTGGTGAAAAAGGCGAAATTTGTTGAGAGAGAAATACCTGCCGAGAAACTACCCTCTCCCAAAGAAGAAGAAGTAGTTGCTCGTAAATCGCCTACTGAGGAGGAAATTCCAGCTGAAATTTCCCCTAAAGAAATCACACCAAAAGAAGAGAAATTACCATCTCCAAAAGCAGAAGAAAAAACACCGATCAAGGTAGAGGTAAAGGAAGAAATTGTGATGAAAGAGGAGAAAGTTGTCGAGAAAGAAATACCTGCCGAGAAACTACCCTCTCCCAAAGAAGAAGTAGTTGCTCGTAAATCGCCTACTGAGGAGGAAATTCCAGCTGACATTTCTCCGAAAAAAATCACACCCAAAGAAGAGAAATTACCATCTCCAAAAGCAGAAGAAATTACACCGATCAAGGGAGAGGTGAAAGAAATTGTGGTGAAAGAGGAGAAAGTTGTCGAGAAAGATATACCTGCCGAGAAACTACCCTCTCCCAAAGAAGAAGAGGTAGTTGCTCGTAAATCACCTACTGAGGAGGAAATTCCATCTGACATTTCTCTGAAAGAAATCACACCCAAAGAAGAGAAATTACCATCTCCAAAAGCAGAAGAAATTACACCGATCAGGGGAGTGGTAAAGGAAGAAATTGTGGTGAAAGAGGAAAAAGTTGTCGAGAAAGAAATACCTGCCGAGAAACTACCCTCTCCCAAAGAAGAAGAAGTAGTTGCTCGTAAATCGCCTACTGAAGAGGAATTTCCAGCTGACATTTCTCCGAAAGAAATCACACCCAAAGAAGAGAAATTACCATCTCCAAAATCAGAAGAAATTACACCGATCAAGGGAGAGGTAAAGGAAGAAATTGTGGTGAAAGAGGAGAAAGTTGTCGAGAAAGATATACCTGCCGAGAAACTACCCTCTCCCAAAGAAGAAGAGGTAGTTGCTCGTAAATCACCTACTGAGGAGGAAATTCCATCTGACATTTCTCTGAAAGAAATCACACCCAAAGAAGAGAAATTACCATCTCCAAAAGCAGAAGAAATTACACCGATCAGGGGAGTGGTAAAGGAAGAAATTGTGGTGAAAGAGGAAAAAGTTGTCGAGAAAGAAATACCTGCCGAGAAACTACCCTCTCCCAAAGAAGAAGAAGTAGTTGCTCGTAAATCGCCTACTGAGGAGGAAATTCCATTTGACATTTCTCCGAAAGAAATCACACCCAAAGAAGAGAAATTACCATCTCCAAAAGCAGAAGAAATTATACCGATCAAGGGAGAGGTGAAAGAAATTGTGGTGAAAGAGGAGAAAGTTGTGGAGAAAGAAATACCTGCCGAGAAACTACCCTCTCCCAAAGAAGAAGAAGTAGTTGCTCGTAAATCGCCTACTGAGGAGGAAATTCCAGCTGACATTTCTCCGAAAGAAATCACACCCAAAGAAGAGAAATTACCATCTCCGAAAGCAGAAGAAATTGCACCGATCAAGGCAGAGGTGAAAGAAATTGTGGTGAAAGAGGAGAAAGTTGTTGAGAAAGAAATACCTGCCCAGAAACTACCCTCTCCCAAAGAAGAAGAGGTAGTTGCTCGTAAATCGCCTACTGAGGAGGAAATTCCATCTGACATTTCTCCGAAAGAAATCACACCCAAAGAAAAGAAATTACCATCTCCAAAAGCAGAAGAAATTACACCGATCAAGGGAGTGGTAAAGGAAGAAATTGTGGTGAAAGAGGAAAAAGTTGTCGAGAAAGAAATACCTGCCGAGAAACTACCCTCTCCCAAAGAAGAAGAAGTAGTTGCTCGTAAATCGCCTACTGAAGAGGAATTTCCAGCTGACATTTCTCCGAAAGAAATCACACCCAAAGAA
The DNA here is from genome assembly GCA_958336345.1 of Dorcus parallelipipedus. Lineage (NCBI taxonomy): Eukaryota > Metazoa > Arthropoda > Insecta > Coleoptera > Lucanidae > Dorcus > Dorcus parallelipipedus. The sequence goes on along the minus strand of OY284480.1, from coordinate 20,655,020 downwards.
GAGAAATTACCATCTCCAAAATCAGAAGAAATTACACCGATCAAGGGAGAGGTAAAGGAAGAAATTGTGGTGAAAGAGGAGAAAGTTGTCGAGAAAGATATACCTGCCGAGAAACTACCCTCTCCCAAAGAAGAAGAGGTAGTTGCTCGTAAATCACCTACTGAGGAGGAAATTCCAGCTGACATTTCTCCGAAAGAAATCTCACCCAAAGAAGAGAAATTACCATCTCCGAAAGCAGAAGAAATTACACCGATCAAGGCAGAGGTGAAAGAAATTGTGGTGAAAGAGGAGAAAGTTGTTGAGAAAGAAATACCTGCCCAGAAACTACCCTCTCCCAAAGAAGAAGAGGTAGTTGCTCGTAAATCGCCTACTGAGGAGGAAATTCCATCTGACATTTCTCCGAAAGAAATCACACCCAAAGAAAAGAAATTACCATCTCCAAAAGCAGAAGAAATTACACCGATCAAGGGAGTGGTAAAGGAAGAAATTGTGGTGAAAGAGGAGAAAGTTGTTGAGAAAGAAATACCTGCCGAGAAACTACCCTCTCCCAAAGAAGAAGAGGTAGTTGCTCGTAAATCGCCTACTGAGGAGGAAATTCCAGCTGAAATTTCCCCTAAAGAAATCACACCAAAAGAAGAGAAATTACCATCTCCAAAAGCAGAAGAAATTACACCGATCAAGGTAGAGGCAAAGGAAGAAATTGTGGTGAAAAAGGCGAAATTTGTTGAGAGAGAAATACCTGCCGAGAAACTACCCTCTCCCAAAGAAGAAGAAGTAGTTGCTCGTAAATCGCCTACTGAGGAGGAAATTCCAGCTGAAATTTCCCCTAAAGAAATCACACCAAAAGAAGAGAAATTACCATCTCCAAAAGCAGAAGAAATTACACCGATCAAGGTAGAGGCAAAGGAAGAAATTGTGGTGAAAAAGGCGAAATTTGTTGAGAGAGAAATACCTGCCGAGAAACTACCCTCTCCCAAAGAAGAAGAAGTAGTTGCTCGTAAATCGCCTACTGAGGAGGAAATTCCAGCTGAAATTTCCCCTAAAGAAATCACACCAAAAGAAGAGAAATTACCATCTCCAAAAGCAGAAGAAAAAACACCGATCAAGGTAGAGGTAAAGGAAGAAATTGTGATGAAAGAGGAGAAAGTTGTCGAGAAAGAAATACCTGCCGAGAAACTACCCTCTCCCAAAGAAGAAGTAGTTGCTCGTAAATCGCCTACTGAGGAGGAAATTCCAGCTGACATTTCTCCGAAAAAAATCACACCCAAAGAAGAGAAATTACCATCTCCAAAAGCAGAAGAAATTACACCGATCAAGGGAGAGGTGAAAGAAATTGTGGTGAAAGAGGAGAAAGTTGTCGAGAAAGATATACCTGCCGAGAAACTACCCTCTCCCAAAGAAGAAGAGGTAGTTGCTCGTAAATCACCTACTGAGGAGGAAATTCCATCTGACATTTCTCTGAAAGAAATCACACCCAAAGAAGAGAAATTACCATCTCCAAAAGCAGAAGAAATTACACCGATCAGGGGAGTGGTAAAGGAAGAAATTGTGGTGAAAGAGGAAAAAGTTGTCGAGAAAGAAATACCTGCCGAGAAACTACCCTCTCCCAAAGAAGAAGAAGTAGTTGCTCGTAAATCGCCTACTGAAGAGGAATTTCCAGCTGACATTTCTCCGAAAGAAATCACACCCAAAGAAGAGAAATTACCATCTCCAAAATCAGAAGAAATTACACCGATCAAGGGAGAGGTAAAGGAAGAAATTGTGGTGAAAGAGGAGAAAGTTGTCGAGAAAGATATACCTGCCGAGAAACTACCCTCTCCCAAAGAAGAAGAGGTAGTTGCTCGTAAATCACCTACTGAGGAGGAAATTCCATCTGACATTTCTCTGAAAGAAATCACACCCAAAGAAGAGAAATTACCATCTCCAAAAGCAGAAGAAATTACACCGATCAGGGGAGTGGTAAAGGAAGAAATTGTGGTGAAAGAGGAAAAAGTTGTCGAGAAAGAAATACCTGCCGAGAAACTACCCTCTCCCAAAGAAGAAGAAGTAGTTGCTCGTAAATCGCCTACTGAGGAGGAAATTCCATTTGACATTTCTCCGAAAGAAATCACACCCAAAGAAGAGAAATTACCATCTCCAAAAGCAGAAGAAATTATACCGATCAAGGGAGAGGTGAAAGAAATTGTGGTGAAAGAGGAGAAAGTTGTGGAGAAAGAAATACCTGCCGAGAAACTACCCTCTCCCAAAGAAGAAGAAGTAGTTGCTCGTAAATCGCCTACTGAGGAGGAAATTCCAGCTGACATTTCTCCGAAAGAAATCACACCCAAAGAAGAGAAATTACCATCTCCGAAAGCAGAAGAAATTGCACCGATCAAGGCAGAGGTGAAAGAAATTGTGGTGAAAGAGGAGAAAGTTGTGGAGAAAGAAATACCTGCCCAGAAACTACCCTCTCCCAAAGAAGAAGAGGTAGTTGCTCGTAAATCGCCTACTGAGGAGGAAATTCCATCTGACATTTCTCCGAAAGAAATCACACCCAAAGAAGAGAAATTACCATCTCCAAAAGCAGAAGAAATTACACCGATCAAGGGAGTGGTAAAGGAAGAAATTGTGGTGAAAGAGGAAAAAGTTGTCGTGAAAGAAATACCTGCCGAGAAACTACCCTCTCCCAAAGAAGAAGAAGTAGTTGCACGTAAATCGCCTACTGAGGAGGAAATTCCAGCTGACATTTCTCCGAAAGAAATCACACCCAAAGAAGAGAAATTACCATCTCCAAAATCAGAAGAAATTACACCGATCAAGGGAGAGGTAAAGGAAGAAATTGTGGTGAAAGAGGAGAAAGTTGTCGAGAAAGAAATACCTGCCGAGAAACTACCCTCTCCCAAAGAAGAAGAGGTAGTTGCTCGTAAATCACCTACTGAGGAGGAAATTCCATCTGACATTTCTCTGAAAGAAATCACACCCAAAGAAGAGAAATTACCATCTCCAAAAGCAGAAGAAATTACACCGATCAAGGGAGTGGTAAAGGAAGAAATTGTGGTGAAAGAGGAAAAAGTTGTCGAGAAAGAAATACCTGCCGAGAAACTACCCTCTCCCAAAGAAGAAGAGGTAGTTGCTCGTAAATCACCTACTGAGGAGGAAATTCCATCTGACATTTCTCCGAAAGAAATCACACCCAAAGAAGAGAAATTACCATCTCCGAAAGCAGAAGAAATTACACCGATCAAGGCAGAGGTGAAAGAAATTGTGGTGAAAGAGGAGAAAGTTGTCGAGAAAGAAATACCTGCCGAGAAACTACCCTCTCCCAAAGAAGAAGAAGTAGTTGCTCGTAAATCGCCTACTGAGGAGGAAATTCCAGCTGACATTTCTCCGAAAGAAATTACACCCAAAGAAGAGAAATTACCATCTCCGAAAGCAGAAGAAATTACACCGATCAAGGCAGAGGTGAAAGAAATTGTGGTGAAAGAGGAGAAAGTTGTCGAGAAAGAAATACCTGCCGAGAAACTACCCTCTCCCAAAGAAGAAGAAGTAGTTGCTCGTAAATCGCCTACTGAGGAGGAAATTCCATCTGACATTTCTCCGAAAGAAATCACACCCAAAGAAGAGAAACTACCATCTCCCAAAGCAGAAGAAATTACACCGATCAAGGGAGTGGTAAAGGAAGAAATTGTGGTGAAAGAGGAGAAAGTTGTCGAGAAAGAAATACCTGCCGAGAAACTACCCTCTCCCAAAGAAGAAGAAGTAGTTGCTCGTAAATCGCCTACTGAGGAGGAAATTCCATTTGACATTTCTCCGAAAGAAATCACACCCAAAGAAGAGAAATTACCATCTCCAAAAGCAGAAGAAATTATACCGATCAAGGGAGAGGTGAAAGAAATTGTGGTGAAAGAGGAGAAAGTTGTGGAGAAAGAAATACCTGCCGAGAAACTACCCTCTCCCAAAGAAGAAGAAGTAGTTGCTCGTAAATCGCCTACTGAGGAGGAAATTCCAGCTGACATTTCTCCGAAAGAAATCACACCCAAAGAAGAGAAATTACCATCTCCGAAAGCAGAAGAAATTGCACCGATCAAGGCAGAGGTGAAAGAAATTGTGGTGAAAGAGGAGAAAGTTGTGGAGAAAGAAATACCTGCCCAGAAACTACCCTCTCCCAAAGAAGAAGAGGTAGTTGCTCGTAAATCGCCTACTGAGGAGGAAATTCCATCTGACATTTCTCCGAAAGAAATTACACCCAAAGAAGAGAAATTACCATCTCCAAAAGCAGAAGAAATTACACCGATCAAGGGAGTGGTAAAGGAAGAAATTGTGGTGAAAGAGGAAAAAGTTGTCGTGAAAGAAATACCTGCCGAGAAACTACCCTCTCCCAAAGAAGAAGAAGTAGTTGCTCGTAAATCGCCTACTGAGGAGGAAATTCCAGCTGACATTTCTCCGAAAGAAATCACACCCAAAGAAGAGAAATTACCATCTCCAAAATCAGAAGAAATTACACCGATCAAGGGAGAGGTAAAGGAAGAAATTGTGGTGAAAGAGGAGAAAGTTGTCGAGAAAGAAATACCTGCCGAGAAACTACCCTCTCCCAAAGAAGAAGAGGTAGTTGCTCGTAAATCACCTACTGAGGAGGAAATTCCATCTGACATTTCTCTGAAAGAAATCACACCCAAAGAAGAGAAATTACCATCTCCAAAAGCAGAAGAAATTACACCGATCAAGGGAGTGGTAAAGGAAGAAATTGTGGTGAAAGAGGAAAAAGTTGTCGAGAAAGAAATACCTGCCGAGAAACTACCCTCTCCCAAAGAAGAAGAGGTAGTTGCTCGTAAATCACCTACTGAGGAGGAAATTCCATCTGACATTTCTCCGAAAGAAATCACACCCAAAGAAGAGAAATTACCATCTCCGAAAGCAGAAGAAATTACACCGATCAAGGCAGAGGTGAAAGAAATTGTGGTGAAAGAGGAGAAAGTTGTCGAGAAAGAAATACCTGCCGAGAAACTACCCTCTCCCAAAGAAGAAGAAGTAGTTGCTCGTAAATCGCCTACTGAGGAGGAAATTCCATCTGACATTTCTCCGAAAGAAATCACACCCAAAGAAGAGAAACTACCATCTCCCAAAGCAGAAGAAATTACACCGATCAAGGGAGTGGTAAAGGAAGAAATTGTGGTGAAAGAGGAGAAAGTTGTCGAGAAAGAAATACCTGCCGAGAAACTACCCTCTCCCAAAGAAGAAGAAGTAGTTGCTCGTAAATCGCCTACTGAGGAGGAGATTCCATCTGACATTTCTCCGAAAGGAATCACACCCAAAGAAGAGAAATTACCATCTCCAAAAGCAGAAGAAATTACACCGATCAAGGGAGTGGTAAAGGAAGGAATTGTGGTGAAAGAGGAGAAAGTTGTGGAGAAAGAAATACCTGCCGAGAAACTACCCTCTCCCAAAGAAGAAGAAGTAGTTGCTCGTAAATCGCCTACTGAGGAGGAGATTCCATCTGACATTTCTCCGAAAGGAATCACACCCAAAGAAGAGAAATTACCATCTCCAAAAGCAGAAGAAATTACACCGATCAAGGGAGTGGTAAAGGAAGGAATTGTGGTGAAAGAGGAGAAAGTTGTGGAGAAAGAAATACCTGCCGAGAAACTACCCTCTCCCAAAGAAGAAGAGGTAGTTGCTCGTAAATCGCCTACTGAGGAGGAAATTCCAGTTGACATTTCTCCGAAAGAAATCACACCCAAAGAAGAGAAATTACCATCTCCGAAAGCAGAAGAAATTACACCGATCAAGGCAGAGGTGAAAGAAATTGTGGTGAAAGAGGAGAAAGTTGTCGAGAAAGAAATACCTGCCGAGAAACTACCCTCTCCCAAAGAAGAAGAAGTAGTTGCTCGTAAATCGCCTACTGAGGAGGAGATTCCATCTGACATTTCTCCGAAAGGAATCACACCCAAAGAAGAGAAATTACCATCTCCAAAAGCAGAAGAAATTACACCGATCAAGGGAGTGGTAAAGGAAGGAATTGTGGTGAAAGAGGAGAAAGTTGTGGAGAAAGAAATACCTGCCGAGAAACTACCCTCTCCCAAAGAAGAAGAGGTAGTTGCTCGTAAATCGCCTACTGAGGAGGAAATTCCAGTTGACATTTCTCCGAAAGAAATCACACCCAAAGAAGAGAAATTACCATCTCCGAAAGCAGAAGAAATTACACCGATCAAGGCAGAGGTGAAAGAAATTGTGGTGAAAGAGGAGAAAGTTGTCGAGAAAGAAATACCTGCCGAGAAACTACCCTCTCCCAAAGAAGAAGAAGTAGTTGCTCGTAAATCGCCTACTGAGGAGGAAATTCCAGCTGACATTTCTCCGCAAGAAATTACAACCAAAGAAGAGAAATTACCATCTCCGAAAGCAGAAGAAATTACACCGATCAAGGCAGAGGTGAAAGAAATTATGGTGAAAGAGGAGAAAGTTGTCGAGAAAGAAATACCTGCCGAGAAACTACCCTCTCCCAAAGAAGAAGAAGTAGTTGCTCGTAAATCGCCTACTGAGGAGGAAATTCCATCTGACATTTCTCCGAAAGAAATCACACCCAAAGAAGAGAAACTACCATCTCCCAAAGCAGAAGAAATTACACCGATCAAGGCAGAGGTAAAGGAAGAAATTGTGGTGAAAAAGGCGAAATTTGTTGAGAGAGAAATACCTGCCGAGAAACTACCCTCTCCCAAAGAAGAAGAAGTAGTTGCTCGTAAATCGCCTACTGAGGAGGAAATTCCAGCTGAAATTTCCCCTAAAGAAATCACACCAAAAGAAGAGAAATTACCATCTCCAAAAGCAGAAGAAAAAACACCGATCAAGGTAGAGGTAAAGGAAGAAATTGTGATGAAAGAGGAGAAAGTTGTCGAGAAAGAAATACCTGCCGAGAAACTACCCTCTCCCAAAGAAGAAGTAGTTGCTCGTAAATCGCCTACTGAGGAGGAAATTCCAGCTGACATTTCTCCGAAAAAAATCACACCCAAAGAAGAGAAATTACCATCTCCAAAAGCAGAAGAAATTACACCGATCAAGGGAGAGGTGAAAGAAATTGTGGTGAAAGAGGAGAAAGTTGTCGAGAAAGATATACCTGCCGAGAAACTACCCTCTCCCAAAGAAGAAGAGGTAGTTGCTCGTAAATCACCTACTGAGGAGGAAATTCCATCTGACATTTCTCTGAAAGAAATCACACCCAAAGAAGAGAAATTACCATCTCCAAAAGCAGAAGAAATTACACCGATCAGGGGAGTGGTAAAGGAAGAAATTGTGGTGAAAGAGGAAAAAGTTGTCGAGAAAGAAATACCTGCCGAGAAACTACCCTCTCCCAAAGAAGAAGAAGTAGTTGCTCGTAAATCGCCTACTGAAGAGGAATTTCCAGCTGACATTTCTCCGAAAGAAATCACACCCAAAGAAGAGAAATTACCATCTCCAAAATCAGAAGAAATTACACCGATCAAGGGAGAGGTAAAGGAAGAAATTGTGGTGAAAGAGGAGAAAGTTGTCGAGAAAGATATACCTGCCGAGAAACTACCCTCTCCCAAAGAAGAAGAGGTAGTTGCTCGTAAATCACCTACTGAGGAGGAAATTCCATCTGACATTTCTCTGAAAGAAATCACACCCAAAGAAGAGAAATTACCATCTCCAAAAGCAGAAGAAATTACACCGATCAGGGGAGTGGTAAAGGAAGAAATTGTGGTGAAAGAGGAAAAAGTTGTCGAGAAAGAAATACCTGCCGAGAAACTACCCTCTCCCAAAGAAGAAGAAGTAGTTGCTCGTAAATCGCCTACTGAGGAGGAAATTCCATTTGACATTTCTCCGAAAGAAATCACACCCAAAGAAGAGAAATTACCATCTCCAAAAGCAGAAGAAATTATACCGATCAAGGGAGAGGTGAAAGAAATTGTGGTGAAAGAGGAGAAAGTTGTCGAGAAAGAAATACCTGCCGAGAAACTACCCTCTCCCAAAGAAGAAGAAGTAGTTGCTCGTAAATCGCCTACTGAGGAGGAGATTCCATCTGACATTTCTCCGAAAGGAATCACACCCAAAGAAGAGAAATTACCATCTCCAAAAGCAGAAGAAATTACACCGATCAAGGGAGTGGTAAAGGAAGGAATTGTGGTGAAAGAGGAGAAAGTTGTGGAGAAAGAAATACCTGCCGAGAAACTACCCTCTCCCAAAGAAGAAGAGGTAGTTGCTCGTAAATCGCCTACTGAGGAGGAAATTCCAGTTGACATTTCTCCGAAAGAAATCACACCCAAAGAAGAGAAATTACCATCTCCGAAAGCAGAAGAAATTACACCGATCAAGGCAGAGGTGAAAGAAATTGTGGTGAAAGAGGAGAAAGTTGTCGAGAAAGAAATACCTGCCGAGAAACTACCCTCTCCCAAAGAAGAAGAAGTAGTTGCTCGTAAATCGCCTACTGAGGAGGAGATTCCATCTGACATTTCTCCGAAAGGAATCACACCCAAAGAAGAGAAATTACCATCTCCAAAAGCAGAAGAAATTACACCGATCAAGGGAGTGGTAAAGGAAGGAATTGTGGTGAAAGAGGAGAAAGTTGTGGAGAAAGAAATACCTGCCGAGAAACTACCCTCTCCCAAAGAAGAAGAGGTAGTTGCTCGTAAATCGCCTACTGAGGAGGAAATTCCAGTTGACATTTCTCCGAAAGAAATCACACCCAAAGAAGAGAAATTACCATCTCCGAAAGCAGAAGAAATTACACCGATCAAGGCAGAGGTGAAAGAAATTGTGGTGAAAGAGGAGAAAGTTGTCGAGAAAGAAATACCTGCCGAGAAACTACCCTCTCCCAAAGAAGAAGAAGTAGTTGCTCGTAAATCGCCTACTGAGGAGGAAATTCCAGCTGACATTTCTCCGAAAGAAATTACACCCAAAGAAGAGAAATTACCATCTCCGAAAGCAGAAGAAATTACACCGATCAAGGCAGAGGTGAAAGAAATTGTGGTGAAAGAGGAGAAAGTTGTCGAGAAAGAAATACCTGCCGAGAAACTACCCTCTCCCAAAGAAGAAGAAGTAGTTGCTCGTAAATCGCCTACTGAGGAGGAAATTCCATCTGACATTTCTCCGAAAGAAATCACACCCAAAGAAGAGAAATTACCATCTCCGAAAGCAGAAGAAATTACACCGATCAAGGCAGAGGTGAAAGAAATTGTGGTGAAAGAGGAGAAAGTTGTCGAGAAAGAAATACCTGCCGAGAAACTACCCTCTCCCAAAGAAGAAGAAGTAGTTGCTCGTAAATCGCCTACTGAGGAGGAAATTCCAGCTGACATTTCTCCGAAAGAAATTACACCCAAAGAAGAGAAACTACCATCTCCCAAAGCAGAAGAAATTACACCGATCAAGGGAGTGGTAAAGGAAGAAATTGTGGTGAAAGAGGAGAAAGTTGTCGAGAAAGAAATACCTGCCGAGAAACTACCCTCTCCCAAAGAAGAAGAAGTAGTTGCTCGTAAATCGCCTACTGAGGAGGAGATTCCATCTGACATTTCTCCGAAAGGAATCACACCCAAAGAAGAGAAATTACCATCTCCAAAAGCAGAAGAAATTACACCGATCAAGGGAGTGGTAAAGGAAGAAATTGTGGTGAAAGAGGAGAAAGTTGTGGAGAAAGAAATACCTGCCGAGAAACTACCCTCTCCCAAAGAAGAAGAAGTAGTTGCTCGTAAATCGCCTACTGAGGAGGAAATTCCAGCTGACATTTCTCCGAAAGAAATCACACCCAAAGAAGAGAAATTACCATCTCCGAAAGCAGAAGAAATTACACCGATCAAGGCAGAGGTGAAAGAAATTGTGGTGAAAGAGGAGAAAGTTGTTGAGAAAGAAATACCTGCCCAGAAACTACCCTCTCCCAAAGAAGAAGAGGTAGTTGCTCGTAAATCGCCTACTGAGGAGGAAATTCCAGCTGACATTTCTCCGAAAGAAATCACACCCAAAGAAGAGAAATTACCATCTCCAAAAGCAGAAGAAATTACACCGATCAAGGGAGTGTTAAAGGAAGAAATTGTGGTGAAAGAGGAAAAAGTTGTCGAGAAAGAAATACCTGCCGAGAAACTACCCTCTCCCAAAGAAGAAGTAGTTGCTCGTAAATCGCCTACTGAGGAGGAAATTCCAGCTGACATTTCTCCGAAAGAAATCACACCCAAAGAAGAGAAATTACCATCTCCGAAAGCAGAAGAAATTACACCGATCAAGGCAGAGGTGAAAGAAATTGTGGTGAAAGAGGAGAAAGTTGTTGAGAAAGAAATACCTGCCCAGATACTACCCTCTCCCAAAGAAGAAGAGGTAGTTGCTCGTAAATCGCCTACTGAGGAGGAAATTCCATCTGACATTTCTCCGAAAGAAATCACACCCAAAGAAGAGAAATTACCATCTCCGAAAGCAGAAGAAATTACACCGATCAAGGCAGAGGTGAAAGAAATTGTGGTGAAAGAGGAGAAAGTTGTTGAGAAAGAAATACCTGCCCAGAAACTACCCTCTCCCAAAGAAGAAGAAGTAGTTGCTCGTAAATCGCCTACTGAGGAGGAAATTCCAGCTGACATTTCTCCGAAAGAAATCACACCCAAAGAAGAGAAATTACCATCTCCGAAAGCAGAAGAAATTACACCGATCAAGGGAGTGGTAAAGGAAGAAATTGTGGTGAAAGAGGAAAAAGTTGTCGAGAAAGAAATACCTGCCGAGAAACTACCCTCTCCCAAAGAAGAAGAAGTAGTTGCTCGTAAATCGCCTACTGAGGAGGAAATTCCAGCTGACATTTCTCCGAAAGAAATCACACCCAAAGAAGAGAAATTACCATCTCCAAAATCAGAAGAAATTACACCGATCAAGGGAGAGGTAAAGGAAGAAATTGTGGTGAAAGAGGAGAAAGTTGTCGAGAAAGAAATACCTGCCGAGAAACTACCCTCTCCCAAAGAAGAAGAGGTAGTTGCTCGTAAATCACCTACTGAGGAGGAAATTCCAGCTGACATTTCTCCGAAAGAAATCACACCCAAAGAAGAGAAATTACCATCTCCGAAAGCAGAAGAAATTACACCGATCAAGGCAGAGGTGAAAGAAATTGTGGTGAAAGAGGAGAAAGTTGTTGAGAAAGAAATACCTGCCCAGAAACTACCCTCTCCCAAAGAAGAAGAAGTAGTTGCTCGTAAATCGCCTACTGAGGAGGAAATTCCAGCTGACATTTCTCCGAAAGAAATCACACCCAAAGAAGAGAAATTACCATCTCCGAAAGCAGAAGAAATTACACCGATCAAGGGAGTGGTAAAGGAAGAAATTGTGGTGAAAGAGGAAAAAGTTGTCGAGAAAGAAATACCTGCCGAGAAACTACCCTCTCCCAAAGAAGAAGAAGTAGTTGCTCGTAAATCGCCTACTGAGGAGGAAATTCCAGCTGACATTTCTCCGAAAGAAATCACACCCAAAGAAGAGAAATTACCATCTCCGAAAGCAGAAGAAATTACACCGATCAAGGGAGTGTTAAAGGAAGAAATTGTGGTGAAAGAGGAAAAAGTTGTCGAGAAAGAAATACCTGCCGAGAAACTACCCTCTCCCAAAGAAGAAGTAGTTGCTCGTAAATCGCCTACTGAGGAGGAAATTCCAGCTGACATTTCTCCGAAAGAAATCACACCCAAAGAAGAGAAATTACCATCTCCGAAAGCAGAAGAAATTACACCGATCAAGGCAGAGGTGAAAGAAATTGTGGTGAAAGAGGAGAAAGTTGTTGAGAAAGAAATACCTGCCCAGATACTACCCTCTCCCAAAGAAGAAGAGGTAGTTGCTCGTAAATCGCCTACTGAGGAGGAAATTCCATCTGACATTTCTCCGAAAGAAATCACACCCAAAGAAGAGAAATTACCATCTCCGAAAGCAGAAGAAATTACACCGATCAAGGCAGAGGTGAAAGAAATTGTGGTGAAAGAGGAGAAAGTTGTTGAGAAAGAAATACCTGCCCAGAAACTACCCTCTCCCAAAGAAGAAGAAGTAGTTGCTCGTAAATCGCCTACTGAGGAGGAAATTCCAGCTGACATTTCTCCGAAAGAAATCACACCCAAAGAAGAGAAATTACCATCTCCGAAAGCAGAAGAAATTACACCGATCAAGGGAGTGGTAAAGGAAGAAATTGTGGTGAAAGAGGAAAAAGTTGTCGAGAAAGAAATACCTGCCGAGAAACTACCCTCTCCCAAAGAAGAAGAAGTAGTTGCTCGTAAATCGCCTACTGAGGAGGAAATTCCAGCTGACATTTCTCCGAAAGATATCACACCCAAAGAAGAGAAATTACCATCTCCAAAATCAGAAGAAATTACACCGATCAAGGGAGAGGTAAAGGAAGAAATTGTGGTGAAAGAGGAGAAAGTTGTCGAGAAAGAAATACCTGCCGAGAAACTACCCTCTCCCAAAGAAGAAGAGGTAGTTGCTCGTAAATCACCTACTGAGGAGGAAATTCCATCTGACATTTCTCTGAAAGAAATCACACCCAAAGAAGAGAAATTACCATCTCCAAAAGCAGAAGAAATTACACCGATCAAGGGAGTGGTAAAGGAAGAAATTGTGGTGAAAGAGGAAAAAGTTGTCGAGAAAGAAATACCTGCCGAGAAACTACCCTCTCCCAAAGAAGAAGAGGTAGTTGCTCGTAAATCACCTACTGAGGAGGAAATTCCATCTGACATTTCTCCGAAAGAAATCACACCCAAAGAAGAGAAATTACCATCTCCGAAAGCAGAAGAAATTACACCGACCAAGGCAGAGGTAAAGGAAGAAATTGTGGTGAAAGAGGAGAAAGTTGTTGAGAAAGAAATACCTGCCGAGAAACTACCGTCTGGCAAGGAAGAGGAAATAGTTGCTCTTAAATTGCCCACACAAGAGGAAATTCCTGCTGACATTTTTATGAAAATAATCACACCCTCTGGACATGTGTTACCATCTCTGAAAGACGAAAAAACTACGCTGATCAAAGTAGTAAAGGGTAAAGAAGAAAGACTTGTTGTTGAAGAAAAAATAATTGTTAAACGAAAAATGCCTACAGATGAAGAAATTGCATCTGACATGTCTCTAATCGCAACTTCTGGAGAGGAATTGCTGTCTCCGGAAACAGTACAAATTTTCCCTGTTAAGCCAGAAGTAAAGGAAAAAGTTCCGATGGGTGAGGAGAAAATTATGGCAGAAGAGAAATTTGTCGAAGACGTATCTTCCAGGAAAACAACGAAGCGAATGATTGACGTTGATATTTTTAAACGCATTAGCACGTACGAACAAATGCTCCTTCTTACGAGAGAAATGATTTTCAGAGAACGCAGATTTTCAACGGAGGAAATATTGTCATCTACATTATTTAAAACTACATATAAAAAGGTGGTATCTCCTGTGGAAGGAGAAACTCCAAGTTTGTCCGAAAAAATAATTTGTTCTCCTCAGTTATCTGATAAAGAAGGAATTTTAAAGAGACCACCTGAAATTTCGCTTTCCGATGAAAAATTATCATCTCCAGAATCAGAAGTAACTTCAATTACTACGAAGGAAGACGAGAAAATTCAGCGAAAGACAGAGAGTGCACTTAAATCAAAAGTAGACGAAAGTGATTTCAGTTTTCCATTAAGAAAAGTTCAAACGGTGGAAGAGAAAGAGGAACATAAAGGAAAGTTGGAACAAAGTTTGTTGATAACAGAACACAAATCCTTACATAGAGAAAAAGTTTCACAAATATATGATCAAATGGTATCTAAGGAAGTGCCTCCGCTGGATGTTATAGAAAAACAATTAGTGCGTAAAGAATCTACGGAGAGAGAGATTTCCATTGATATGTTAGAGAAAGAAGACGAAAAAATAATTTACAGTACTTCATTTGAAGACGATATTTCTTTGCGCAGTGTGTCTTTAACATCAGTTTCTGAGAAATTTCTATCTGATTCTAAGGAAACAATTATTATGAGTGGGAAGACTTTGAAATTTATGCCAGAAATTGATATTTGTGATTCAGAATTAGAGAAGAAAACTACGAAAGAAATTACTTTACCCGCGGATTATACTGCGTTTAGAAGAAAATCTTCTGATGAATTCTTGAGAGACATGGTGAAGAGTGAAACTGAAGATAAATTGAGTTACAAATCTGAGACTCTAGACGATAATATTACGTCGGATGAAATTTCGCAAATGAGTTCTTACCATCGCAGCGACTCCACGAAATTTTCAGAAACCGATGCGGAGCCCGTGTCATCAGAGACAGAATCCTCATATAAGTTTGATATTCAAACTATGTCTGAGAAAAGCGAAATCAGTGCAAAGCACAGCGCACAAAGCTTAGCTTATGAGGTGGAGTCTCCTCACACCGATGCGACAGAATATAGCGAATCTCATATCGAATCGATAATTGAAACGCAACAAGAGGGAGAATTAAAACGTGATGTTAAACCTAAGGATATAGTAATGGTTGGGGATGTCTTAGAAATTACCATGCATCACGACGGTGAAGATGGGGAACCTGATTCTGAACAAATTTCATATTACGTTGAAGAACCTTCAGAAGCAAAACAGGAAGTGAAATCTAGGCATAGAACTACTTCAGTTAGGCAGTACTCATCTACTAAAAGAGTAACTGAGCAAAAAGATTTTGTAAAACATAAGGTGTCAAGTCAAGCCAAGCATTTACCTACGCCTCGAGTTGGCGCTATTAAAGGAGAAAGTGATGCTGACGTTAGTTCTGATGAAGATAAAAAAGAGACATCTATAAGCAGGGAAAAGATCTTTAAGAAGTCCTCTGCGATGGATGGCCACAAAAAGGATATAAAAACGTACATCCCTCGATATGTTAAATCCCCAATTAGAAAATCCCGTTCTACGAGCGAGAGTACAAGTACAGACACGTCAGTAATAAAGAAAGCCTTAGCAACTACAGGCATGTCAGTAACCAAGAAAGCCTCCGATGGTGATAGTACAAGTACGGAGAAGTCGATAACGCGGAAGTACGATTCAAAGAGAAAGCATAAATTCAGCCCCGTAGTTTCACAAGAAGTTTACAAACCTCAACACGTAGTTAAAAAGTATGACACACGCGTTCATGGGTACATGCAATCTACCCTATCGCGTGATATGAAAATAGAGAAAAACAGAGATTTGATTCAGGCAAGAAAGTCTGTTGCAGTGTCGTATAAATCAAAAGGCAAGAAGGAAACCGAAAATATAAAAGAGAAAGAAAAGCAGGTTACTAAGTACCCTGAAAGACAACGAACGGAGACCATTTCGGAGCAGGACAACCGAAGTTTATACCAAAAGACAACGATTTCATCTGAAAGGAAATCCGTGTCCAGAGAAGGTACTCCAACTAAAAGGATAACAACTCCAACCAAGAAAATAACAGAAACCTCCCGAACGTCCACCAGTACTAAAACATACACTCGAAGCGTCAAGGAGACTACTAAAACTGTTAAAGTAAAAGCTGAGTATTCCAGTGAGAAAAGTACTTACAAAACCAAAACGTCTAGTGCTGCCACAACAAAAGATTCTAAAAAGTTAAAATCTGATGCCGTCGGAACGGTGATCAGCGTAACAAAAACTGAAATTATTCCTCGCGTTGAAAGTCCCAAGCCTTCTGCTTCTCCAACTAAGCTTCGCCGAGCAGTCCCAGTTGAAGAGCACATCCGCAAAGTTTCCTTAAGTGAAAAGATTTTCACTAAACCGTCCCAAAAACCGTCTGAAGTCGAAAAAACCGTCCAGTTTTCAGAATCCGTACGTAGCCAATCTGTCATACCTTCTACATATCAAGAAAAATCTCAAGGGCAATTAATTGAAAAAAGTCCAAGTTGCACTTCATTACCTGGAAGCCCCGTGCGCATGCGCACCACAAATGGTGGCGGCACCAAAGTACTTACATCCGAAGTGTTCACCCGAAGCCACGATCACGCAGGTTCAATCGAAGTCATATACAAACAACCGTATGACAACTTGAAAAAAGTTGCTTCTGGAATACGCGAAGCAGAATTATCCTTAATCGATACGACTGATTCAAGCCTATCGGAATCAGTGGCTTTACCTAGCTCCCCATCAGATCATGACATTAGTTCAGATGCGAATGGAAAATTGAAATCATCTACGCCGTCCTCGCCTAAGAAACGGTCTTTGGAGTCGATTTATGAAATGAAACACAGAGTTTCTGATTTGGTGGAATGTGAGAGCATACTTGAGGACCAAAGTGTGGAGGAAATCGAACTCCAGCAGGAAACTCTTATTGACCTGCCCAGAAAATTATTGATGTCACACTTGGGCCAAGATTTATACGAATGCCATGAAGTTACCACTAAGGTAACAGAGGCTAAGTATACTACGAAGGCAGCCTCAGATATGAAGAGTGTGACGGAAACGCGAGCAACAGAACAGCTTTGGACAGGTAACACAATTTCTGTGTTGCCTGAAGCTACTACCGTGTCATCCCACAGCATGGCTTACACAGTATCAAAAGAGGTATAAAGCATTGAACGTTGTAGTTTAGTTTTGCAAACGCTTTGAACAAATTACCCAAACTAGCAAAGTACTTCTTATTTTGAATGTATTAGTCACTTAGATAAACAAGGTAAGTTCGGTTTTAAACGTTAGGTACATCCAATGGTACATGGTTGTTGTATTATTTAAGTAATATTATTCAGTGGCTTTTTATTTTTGCATTAATTTTGATTTTCTACCGCAGGAACTTGCGTTCGTAGAAGCATTTTGTACAGTTTCTGTAAATGAGACGCGGGGAAATTATATCCAAACATGTCAATACCTTTGATAAACGTTACTGAAATCGAAAGCGAAGAAGATCAGAATTTACTGTCGGCAGAAGTTCTGACAGACGTAGAAGATTTAGATCTAAACGAAAATGCATCACGTATCTATTATAAAAGAAAGGAAGCAACTGCAAAATCTGATGAACCAAATACTGACCTGGAAGATGCCGAAGCTTCGGATGAAGACAGTCGAGTAATAAAGACCATCAAACATAAGAAACCAACATTAGTTGATAATTTGGAGTTATGTCGCAGTACAGTGGAGGAAATTCAAAATATACATTCCAAAGCTTTCAACCGCAAGATAAAACTTTGCAAACAGACATCATTAACAACAGATGCTAAAGAGCATCACGAATCAACAAAGGTT
The DNA here is from genome assembly GCA_958336345.1 of Dorcus parallelipipedus. NCBI lineage: Eukaryota > Metazoa > Arthropoda > Insecta > Coleoptera > Lucanidae > Dorcus > Dorcus parallelipipedus. Next base: position 20,637,893 of record OY284480.1, on the reverse strand, counting down.
GATCTAACTTGCACTTTAACGGACACAGAATTACTTGAAGTGTCGGATAATGAAATGTTGGAAGAAAAAATTCCCGAAATACATTTTTCAGCTGATCATTCTGAGTACACTGACGCTGTTTTAATTAAGGAAGGTGTCAAGGGAAGCGTAAATCCAACACCATCTCCACCTTCAACGCCACCACTGTTATTACCAGGTCAATCTCATTCCTTCTCTTCTTTAACACCTTCAAAATTCAACTTTACAGATATAGAGTTTTTAGAGTCAGAACGAGAAGACGGTGTTTCCTCACCGACAAAGAAAACAAAGAAACTTAAGAAGAGAAGATCAAAAACCTATCCTGCGAACACCACCATTGAAGACCAAAATCTCGAGGTCAATTTTTCTAAAGGCATGAATCAATTCAATAGAAAAAAAGAGAAATACGAAAACCCGACGGAAATAGAAGATTTCGACGATAATATCGAAACGTGTTCAAATTCCAGAAGGGGTCGATACAGCTGTGGTGGTTACTTACGATATCAAGAGAAAAAACTTGAAAAACCACCAATAAAGGACTTCTGGGAAAAGAAACGGCAAAGACTCAAGAAAAGTCTTTCATCACCCTCCCCTTTGTTTCAAGGCAAAGACGAAACGGACGTAGAGCTTTTGGACTCTGAAAATATCGAGGAACCAATTTTGAAACGTGCGTCGGAACTAGATTTAACAGACGAGGAAATTTTGTCGGACAAAGACGAGAACACTCGTTCTTTTCCCGACGTGAAGTTACCACGCGTTAAGAGAGAAATGGTTTTGATTCGCGAGAATGATGACATAGCTGTGGTGCCCCTAAATAACAACTTTGAACCCGGATTGTCCCTGGATTTAACACAGACAGAGTTGACCGATACTGAAAGCCTATCAGGTGGTAGCGTCGAATTAAAAGCTGACGAATTTGAAGAGGAGGAGGTACCCCTAGAAACTGACGGAGGTGTTTTGACGGAAGCAGAAATATCAAAGGTAGATAAGGCTGGAAAAGCAGCAAAAGATAAAAATAAAGGGCTCTTATGTGTACCACACATCACCAGCGAAAAAGCTGAATTAACTGATACTGAAGATTTGGTTTTGAACGAGTTGGATCAAGATGATTTATACTTAACCGACGTTGAACGAATGGAAACCTCAGACGAGGAGAACGTCGTTGAAGGTAGACGGAAGTCCTGTACCCCGACGCACGTGCGTGAAATGGCAGGTGCAACGATAATTGCGAAAGAAGGAAAGCCCCAAAAAAGAGAGCGTCCAAATATTTACATTGTCAGTCCATCGCTGAGCGATAACGAAGAATTTTTTACACCAAGTAATGATTCAAAAGACATGTTACATTTAAAAGAACAAAATTCGCCGGAATATCACACAGATGTAGAAGACATTAATTTATCTGGCGAGGAAGTAGATGGGAATTTCTCAACCGAAATTATGTATTTGAAAGGTGGTGGATATAGAGCTACAAGAACCCTCGTTCTAAGGCCCGAATCGGATGACGCTTTCTGTTTTAAACGGGAGGAAGCTCTTGGCGTTGGTAGGCAAATTGTAGATGCCAATAAAAATTATCAGAGTATCAGCCGGCCATTTGGTATATTTTATAGCAAGGTCTTCTCGACTAAAATAGGCTACGCCACCAACTTTAACGTAGTTGGCCAATCCAAGCGCGCTAGATACCTGAGCATGCTTTATTTAGAATTCTCTCACACGTTAACGATTCCTTATTACGAAATTTCAGAGTATCACTTCGGACGGTCTAAAGGGTCCGAGAAACACAGCTCGTATAAATCCCACGTTGTGAAAAAGCGTTCTAGTAAAAAACTACCCGAAAGGATAGCCAAACTCGTTAGTATTTACGAGTCTTATAATTTGGGGGCGGGGGAAACTAATTTCGGTTGTGAGGCAGCTGATTCTGAGAGGGTTGTTGAGATTAAGACCAATTTCAATGTCAGTGGCCAAAACTGTCATGCCAGAAAATATAATTTAGGCGCAGGTAACTTTTAATTTGATTAAAATTTGATTTTGGATGGTTGGTGGAATTTCATTTAGGAAAAAAATTACTGCTTCTTTTTTTGAGGGATTGCACACCTAAACTCACGCAAAGACACTCATCCACAAATATGTGTACTCTTTGTATTCAAGTATAGGTAAACGCACGTAAGATTCTTTTTTGTAATTAAGTTATGTAAGCAGCTTTTTAGTATAGCCAAAGTCTTTTGCAATTGCACTAACGAGAATGCCAAGGTAAAGTATGACACACAGGAAGTATGAAACGCACGCTTAGAATTAGTCGTATCCTAGTGTTAGTTTAGATAATTTAGGAAACGCGTTTTTCTTGAGAAAACTAAGCAAATTGGAACTTTTTCAGAATGGAGCGCAGCCGGAAGATCGCCGTCACAAGCCGAGTCCCTCTCGGCCAAGGATTTAATAGCAGAGCAGGACGCAACATTGCAAGGTAATTTTTTGAATTTTTTTTCTACATCTAGTCGATAAAATATTTTAGGAAATAATACGGCCTTTTACAGACCGGATTATACTAAATTGAAAAATTGAAAGCAATTGTTTATATTTTATGTCGTCTACAAGCAAAACGTTAAACCAAAAGAACATTTTTTTAAATAATATTAAAAATAAAAGAAATAGTCACTGCACAGGATGTCCCAATTTACTGGGACAGACCTGTATAAATTAAATTAATTATAAACCTAGCGAGTACTTGACTTTGTGTAGTCTATAGTTAGGATCAATGCCTATGAATTAATTGTTCTGTATAAACAAAAAAAAAAAACAAAGGGGTCAAAATATATTTAAAAAAAAAAACCATTTTTGCGCAAAATGCACAATTTACTTCGGCCCTCTCAACTTTCTAATACATTTTACCCACAGCTTTTTCATTATTAGTTATTTAAACAAGTACACAATATGTCGAAAGCTTTCACATGATTGCGATTATTTTTTAATTATTATACTCGAGGAAAGTGCATTACGAAAATTTATAATATTTTGTTTTTATTGCCCACACATTTTATGCTTTCTTTTTCAATGTAGTATAAAATGGTTAGAAAGATGCGGTAAATAATAACAATCAAGAGCAGGTATTTAAAAATGATTAGGGCTAGGAGCATATCCATCTATCATTTTTATTTCAATACTACTATCTCCACTTTTATTCTCTATTTTCTTTTTAATCAATTAAGATTCTTTAATTAATTTTTTCTTTAATTTACTGTCTGTTTTCTTTTTAAGTTATAAAGCCAGAGAATGCTAAATGTTTGCTAACACTATTAAAAAAAAAAACTTGCAGCAAATAACTTGCACTTGCATATTACGTATTTATGAGTATGTGGTAACTTTGACGTATGTAACATATTAATACACTACCAACAGACACACAGTTTACACACGTGAGAGCATGCGTGCATGTGCACATTTTTGTGATTTGTAGATTTCTGTTTCTCATAATCATAACGAAACTAACTAGCTAACGTTGAAGAAAATTCAAGAGCGAAGAAGAAGACCCCGTATCTGTGTGTGTAATTTAATTCGAAATAGTTTTTTTAACACTTTAAAACGAGCACACGTGAGTTAATTGGGTGGGGGCCTAATTTATCTGCTTCAAATTAACGAGCTTCGCTTAAATCTGGTTTATAACTGTTGAGTTTGATTACTGTAGTTGTTAAAATCTTTTATTTCTCATTCACACTCATGACTCCATAAAGAAAACTATTGCCAGTTAAGGAGAATTTCAGTTCAGTCAAAATATTCTTACTACAGCAGAACGAGGTTAATGCAGTACACTAAATTTTGCAATATTTTGGTAGATCTCAAGCGCTCGGGAACATGTCCAGTAACGTACGAAAGTGTCTTGTTGACAAACTCAAATCGCAGTAGTAACAACCCTACCGAAATCCTGCACAAAACCACTTCCTATACCCAAATCGATGCCATGCTAGAAAGAATGCTGTCGGAAGTCGAACAACAAGAAAAGCTCTTTTCGTTAGACCTCGATCTTGTAGAGCGAGACGACGTATGCGTTAACACCCTTGAACTTGTCCCATCCACAGACGCACTCATAGAAATCCCAGTCAAAAAAACGATCAAAGTTCCCAAAACTTACGAAGTCAAACACGAAATCGTAATCCACCAGGATGACAGCGATTACGAAATGATCACCTTCAATAATAAAACCGCTCCACCAGACAAACACGAATACGATTTAATCACTTTTAATGACTCGCCCAAAAACGATGGCAAATGCGATCTAGAAGACCTTCAAAGATCCGTAGCGAAACTTCTTCTCGAAGTTGAAAACGACGAAGCCGCCATGCTCTTGGAAAACAAGGGAGAACAAGATTATTTCGAAACCGTCCCCTTTCGAAATTCCCCCAAAATACCCCAAATCACCGCGACCGAAAGTGGCAGTGACTCTTCGGATTCACTTTCTAATAGCTCAGACGAACACAACGAAGTTCACGACTACGAACCAGTCGACGTTCAATCAACGGCCTCCAAATTCCTCTCCTACGATCCAAACTCAGCAAACTTCTTGAACGACAACATTTGGTGGGAAGGGGCGTACAGAAATTTGAGTATCGTTCCGGAAGAAGACGAGGAAAATTTGAGCTTACTAGGTTCACAATCGACTAACAGCAGGACTTACAGTCCTTTTAAAAAATACGAACCCTTAAGTGGAAATCGAAATTCTGGGACTGTGGAAGAAGACAATTCCGAAAGTGATACCAGCGAGGACAGTGACGATAAAGAACTGTCCAGGGTAATAAAGGCTGAAATAAAGCTGCTGGTAAAAACGTGCGAACGGGGGAAGGAAGAAATTGAAATAAGATCGGTTCGGGAGTTCATGGAGCCGGTTCGAAAAGACATAATTTGCAGATCCAAAACTCTCCCTAATAAATTGGGGGATGATAGAAATCGAAGTCATCTAGATTTTTGTAAGAAAATGTCGGGATCTTGCAGTGACATTAACTCACTCGATAGTGTTGAAAAGCCCGTCTTCACTTTACAGCGATTGTTTGTCAAAACCCCAGAAAATAATTTGGCTGGTTTCAAGGAGCTATCCAAGAGTCGCACGGAGTTAGTAGCAACTCCCAGTAATAATTTCCCTTTGCATTACGATACCACCGGGTATGAAATTTTGAGCAATCAAGATGACGATTGTTTTAAAAAGACCCCCATCGATTTGTATGCTAACCAACCGTTTTTTCCTTGCTACGGTACTGAAATATTACCAAGTACTGTAATCCCCTCCATTGAATTTACCAGATCTATCCAAGATCCCTCACAAATTCCAAAGGCCTACTGCGATTGGTACTCGCATAACGCCGAAACCCGAGGTAAAGTTTTTTTTTGTATGTTTCCGTGCTGAACTCATCCGCATGGGTTTTTTGGTTGAATTTTGTAGTAACTAATTTGCTCTGAAGTGAAATTAAAATTCTGCATTAACCGAGAATCGAAGTTGCGGTAAGGATATTTTTTTAGAGGAGTAAGGTAAAGGTTTGTTGGTAGTTAGGAATGCTTGTTGGAAACGCATGTTCTTGCAGGAAAGCCGAAACCGACCGCAAAACATATAGCTAGTTCCGAAGAATTATCGCTAGATTCGCCAAACGTAGAGCAACAATTACCGAACGACCTTGTAGTTTTCGATGCGAATTTGCTTGATAACACTAACGCTTTTATTAATTTCGAATCGAGACCTGAACCTTTCGACGAGCTCGCCGCTCAAACGTTACTTAAACAACGCGAAAAAATTTTGCACAGCGACGATGAAAAATCGAAAGCGCCCAGCAAAGATTCTAGCAGAGACGACAGCGGTAAGACCGACGAAAAGAAATCCAAAAAGGGATTCTTTGGTACGCTGAAGAGCTTCGTAGGTAAGTCACAAGACCGTTCGGATTCTGAATCAGAGAAATCGGAAAAGAAAGAGAAAAAAAGAAAAGACAAGAAAAAGAAGAAGAAGAAGGAACAGAGAAAATCGTACGAAAAACTGCCCCCAGAAATACCAGATCGACCTCCAAGAAAACCCAAACTACCAACCCCAACAGACGATCGCCCCGAATTTGCCAATATCCCTTACGTCGAAGCATCACCAACTGAACAAGAACCCCCCACAGAAATTGTGCAAACCACCGATTTAGACGCGGAAAATGAAATTTCAGATATAAAAACAAAAGCTAACGAAATTGTCACCGACATCATTACTACTAGTGAATCAACAGCCACCGACATCCTCAACAAATCCAAAGCCAGCCCCAAAAAGAAACCCACCAAAGTGGTAATTGGAGAAGAATTAACAAAAACTTTCGAGCCGACTGTATACGAAACCGGCGAATTTCACATCGTAGTTACCCCAGCTTCTGAAGCCAAAACAAAAGAATTTTTCTCACTGAATATAAGCGACAGCATCGATACAATCGAGAAAGAAATTCTTACACCCGAAGCACCTCCAGTTACAGACCAAACCCCCCCGGTTCGTCCTTTAAGGCGAAAGGAGCATGTTTATGAAGAGATTGACGAACGTGAGCCACCGGCCAAATTACTTTTAGACCAAGAACCTCCTCCACTGTACACCGACGACATAAAAATACAAACGACTAATTTAATTCAAGGCGAAATAAATTTCGCTGCATGGGCCGATGACCAATACAATGTCAAAAAACCCTCTCCACCTCAAACCGTACAAGCACCAACAAGTCAAAAGGCTAGCAGAAAACACGGAAAACTCTTTGGATTTTTGGGTAAAAAATCGTCTAAAGACGTTGAGGAATCAGATGAAGAAAAAGACAGCAAGAGAGAAGTTATCATCGAAAAACAAGATAGAGAATCATCCAAAGAAAGAAAACTAAAATCCAAAAAAGGTGACAGTTTTTCAGATGAAGAACCTTCCGAACAAAAGAAAGGCGGCGGCTTCTTTGGCATCTTCGCTAAAAAACCTAAAAAAGAAGATGACCTCAAAGAAGCTGAGCATAAAATAGAAGACGTGCCGAAGGTGGGAACAGCAGAATTGCTACAAACTGAAGTTATCACAAAACCACCCAAACTAAGTGAAAGTGTCGTTAAAGACATGGCGGATTCAAAATGCTTCTTGTCTCAAGAAATTCAACTGTTTGAAGACGTACGCCCAATAAAACACGTGGAAATTGCGAAAGAACAACCGATTAACAAAGAAGAAGTTAAATCGAAACACAAACTTAAAAAAGATAGGAAGAGTGCAAGTGAATCGGACGAGGAGACCGAAGGTAAGAAAGGCGGCCTGTTTGGCCTATTTGGCAAAAAGGGCAAAAAGGATGAGAAAATTGAAGAAATATCAAAGCCTTCAGATGAAGATAAAATCACTGAAATCAACAGAAAAGAAACTGAGAACTTCTTAGGTGAAGAAGTTGCACGTTTTGAAGATGTAAAGCCAATTGTAACACCTGCACCTATTATTGATACAAAAATAATAGAGTCCAAGGTTGTAGAAGAGCTCGCTAAAAAAGAAATGACTCCAATACTCCAACAAGATGTACCATCTGAAGACGCAATAAGAGACATGACGGACACAAAAGATTTCTTATCACAGGAAATTCTGCTGTTTGAAGATGCTCGTCCAGTAATTTCCGTCCCAGTTGCAGAAGACGACAAGCCAAAGACTAAACCTAAACGCAAGGAAAAGATACGGAAGAGTTTAAGCGAGTCGGAAGACGACAGCGAATCCAAAAAAGGTTTCTTCGGTTTCTTTGGCAAGAAGACGAAAAAAGAAGAAGCACCCAAGCACGCTGAGCAAGAACCATCGGAAACAATCCAAGTAAATATAAATGACACGTCGAATTTCTTAAGGGACGAAATTGATAAATTCGATGACGTCAGACCTACCACTGAAATAGTCCAAATCGATAAGAAAGAAGTTAAACCCGTTAAGGAAACTACAAAGTTGCAGCCTGACCTTGTAATAGATGAAGCCAAGGCAATTTCTTCAGAAAGTGTCACAACAGAACAAAAGGAAATTCCTTTGCTAATTGCCATATCAACTTTGGAATCCACTACTAAACACCCCCTTGTAGTGGATGACACTGCTTTAAAAAATATGTCCGACGCAAAAGCCTTTTTATCAAAAGAAATTGAATTATTTGAAGATACGCGCTTTACACCTTCCATAGAAACGTCAAAACTGGTTGTAGAGAAATCAAAAGAAAAAATCAAGCACGAAGTTGAGCCCAAACAGAAGAAAGAAAAGAAAGGCGTAATTGAAGCAGTTGAGAAAGAACCTAAGAAAGGTGGCGGTCTCTTTGGATTCTTTGATAAAAAGAAGAAAGATGAACCACCTGAAATTCCCTCAGAAACGCTAGTGATACGAACGACAGATGTTAAACTACTTCCAGTGGTCAGACCCCAAATTGAGGAAAAAGAACTGCACACTTCAGTTGAAACACCAGTTCCAAAAGAATTCGTAATAGATGAAGACGCACTAAGAAATATGTTAAATACCAAAGCATTTATATCAAAAGAAGTTGAGACATTTGAAGACGTTCGACCTGTTTCACCAAAACCAATATTAGAAGAACATAAACAAGATGTGAAATCAAAAACTGATGTTGAGCCCAAAACATCACCATCTGTTGAAAAGCCGACACAAATTATGGAAGAACATCATCAAGAGAAAGCAAAACCAAAAGTTGAAGGTACGCCAGAACAACAGAAAGAAGACGAAAAGGAACCAAAGAAAAGCGGACTATTTGGCTTATTTGATAAAAAGAAGAAGGATACAAAGGAGGAAATGTCAGCATCAGAAATTGCACAAAGAGATATGAAAGATGTGGACAATTTCTTGCAGGAAGAAATTGCGCGATTTAAAGATGTCAGACCAGTGGTTTTTCCCGAAACAATAAAAATTGAGCAAAAAGAAATTAAAGCAAGCAAAGAACCTCCAGTTTCATTTATAACAAAAGAGACCATCATAAAAGATTACATGCCAGAAGAAACGGCATTGCAAGACATGGCCGACAGCAAGGCATTTTTATCAAAGGAAACTGAATTGTTTGAAGACGTTCATCCTCTTCCATCTGTAGAAAAATCAAAAGCAATCGTGGAAGAACATAAAGAAGTAAAGGCGAAAGTTGAAAGTAAGCCTAAACAGAAGAAAGACAAGAAAATTTCTGAAGAAGATAAAGAGCCAAAGAAAAGCGGCTTGTTTGGTTTATTTGACAAAAAGAAGAAAGATACAAAAGAAGAAGTGTCACCGTCAGAAATAGCACAAATAAATATGAGAGACGCCGAAAACTTTTTGCAAGAAGAAATTGCGCGTTTCGAGGACGTTAAACCAGTCGTATATCCCGAAACAATACAAATTGAGCAAAAAGAAATTGAAGCAAGCAAAGAACCTCCAGTGTCAGTTACAACAAAAGAAACTGTCATAAAATATTACACGCCAGATGAAGCGACTTTGCAAGACATGGCCGACACCAAGGCATTTTTATCAAAAGAAACTCTATTATTTGAGGACGTCCTCCCTCTTCCCTCCGTAGGAAAACCAAAAGTAATCGTGGAAGAACATAAAGAAGAAATAAAAGCAGAAGTTGAAAGCAAGCCGAAACAAGAGAAAGGGAAGAAAAGCCCTGAAGAAGAGAAAGAGTCAAAGAAAAGTGGCTTGTTCGGTTTATTTGACAAAAAGAAGAAAGATACAAAAGAAGAAGTACCATCATCATCAGAAATAGCACAAATAAATATAAGAGACGCCGAAAACTTCTTGCAAGAAGAAATTGAGCGTTTTGAAGACGTCAAACCAGTTGTACTTCCCGAAACAATACAAGTTGAACAAAAAGAAATTAAAGCAAGCAAAGAACCTACGTCTTCAGTTATAATAAAAGGAACTGTCATAAAAGATTACGCGCAGGATGAAGCGGCTTTGCAAGACATGGCCTACACCAAGGCATTTTTGTCAAAGGAAACTGAATTATTTGAGGACGTCCTCCCTCTGCCCTCCGTAGAAAAACCAAAAGCAATCGTGGACGAACATAAAGAAGTAAAGGCGAAAGTTGAAAGTAAGCCTAAACAGAAGAAAGACAAGAAAATTTCTGAAGAAGATAAAGAGCCAAAGAAAAGCGGCTTGTTTGGTTTATTTGACAAAAAGAAGAAAGATACAAAAGAAGAAGTGTCACCGTCAAAAATAGCACAAATAAATATGAGAGACGCCGAAAACTTCTTGCAAGAAGAAATTGCGCGTTTCGAAGACGTTAAACCAGTCATATTTCCCGAAACAATACAAAGTGAGCAAACAGAAATTAAAGCAAGCAAAGAACCTCCTGTGTCAGTTACAACAAAAGAAACTGTCGTAACATATTACACGCCAAACGAAACGACTCTGCAAGACATGGCCGACACCAAGGCATTTTTGTCAAAGGAAACTGAATTATTCGAATACGTTCATCATCCTCCGTCTACAGAAAAGCCAAAAGTAATCATGGAAGAACATAAAGAAGAAGTAAAGGCAAAAGTTGAAAGTAAGCCGAAACAGAAGAAAGAGAAGAAAAGCTTTGAAGAAGAGAAAGAGCCAAAGAAAATTGGCTTCTTTGGTTTATTTGACAAAAAGAAGGAAGATACAAAAGAAGAAGCACCATCACCATCCGAAATAGCACAAATAAATATGAGAGACGCCGAAAACTTTTTGCAAGAAGAAATTGCGCGTTTCGAAGACGTTAAACCAGTCATATTTCCCGAAACAATACAAAGTGAGCAAAAAGAAATTAAAGCAAGCAAAGAACCTCCTGTGTCAGTTACAACAAAAGAAACTGTCGTAACATATTACACGCCAGACGAAACGACTCTGCAAGACATGGCCGACACCAAGGCATTTTTGTCAAAGGAAACTGAATTATTCGAATACGTTCACCATCCTCCGTCTACAGAAAAGCCAAAAGTAATCATGGAAGAACATAAAGAAGAAGTAAAGGCAAAAGTTGAAAGTAAGCCGAAACAGAAGAAAGAGAAGAAAAGCTATGAAGAAGAGAAAGAGCCAAAGAAAATTGGCTTCTTTGGTTTATTTGACAAAAAGAAGGAAGATACAAAAGAAGAAGCACCATCACCATCCGAAATAGCACAAATAAATATGAGAGACGCCGAAAACTTTTTGCAAGAAGAAATTGCGCGTTTCGAAGACGTTAAACCAGTCGTATTTCCCGAAACAATACAAATTGAGCAAAAAGAAATTAAAGTAAGCAAAGAACCTCCAGTTTCAGTTGTAACAAAAGAAACTATCATAATAGGCTACACGCCAGATGAAGCGGCTTTGAAAGACATGGCCGACACCAAGGCATTTTTGTCAAAGGAAACTGAATTGTTTGAAGACGTTCATTCTCTTCCATCTGTAGAAAAACCAAAAGCAGTCGTGGTAAAACATAAAGAAGAAATAGAAGCAAAAGTTGAAAGTAAGCCGAAACAGAAGAAAGAGAAGAAAAGTTCTGAAGAAGAGAAAGAGTCAAAGAAAAGTGGCTTGTTTGGTTTATTTGACAAAAAGAAGAAAGATATAAAAGAAGAAATACCATCACCATCAGAAATAGCACAAATAAATATGAGAGACGCCGAAAACTTCTTGCAAGAAGAAATTGCGCGTTTCGAAGATGTGAAACCAATCGTATTTGCTGAAACAATACAAGTTGAGCAAAAAGATATTAAAGCAAGCAAGGAAACACCAGTTTCAGTTACAACAAAAGAAACTGTCGTAAAAGATTACACACCAGATGAGGCGGCTTTGCAAGACATGGCCGACACCAAGACATTTTTGACAAAAGAAACTCAATTATTTGAGGACGTCCTCCCTATTCCCTCCGTAGGAAAGCCAAAAGTAATCGTGGAAGAACATAAAGAAGTAACAAAAGCAAAAGTTGAAAGCAAGCCGAAACAGAAGAAAGAAAAGAAAAGCCCTGAAAAAGAGAAAGAGTCAAAGAAAAGTGGCTTGTTCGGTTTATTTGACAAAAAGAAGAAAGATACAAAAGAAGAAGTACCATCACCATCAGAAATAGCACAAATAAATATGAGAGAGGCCGAAAACTTCTTGCAAGAAGAAATTGCGCGTTTCGAAGACGTTAAACCAGTCGTATTTCCCGAAACAATAAAGATTGAGCAAAAAGAAATTAAAGCAAGCAAGGAAACACCAGTTTCAGTTACAACAAAAGAAACTGTCGTAAAAGATTACACACCTGATGAAACGACTTTGCAAGACATGGCTGACACCAAGGCATTTTTGTCAAAGGAAACTGAATTATTTGAAGACGTTCTTCCTCTTCCGTCAGGAGAAAAATCAAAAGAAATCGTGGAAGAGCATAAAGAAGAAATGAAAGCAAAAGCTGAAAGTAAGCCAAAACAGAAGAAGGAGAAGAAAAGCTCTGAAAAAGAGAAGGAACCAAAGAAAAGTGGCTTGTTTGGTTTATTTGACAAAAAGAAGAAAGGTACAAAAGAAGAAGTACCAACACCATCAGAAATAGCACAAATAAACATGAGAGACGCCGAAAATTTCCTGCAAGAAGAAGTTAAACGATTTGAAGACGTCAGACCGGTCCTACCACCTGAGAAAGTGGAAACCGTCTCGGAACAACAAAGACCCGAAATCGTTGGCGAGACTTCAGCGGTATCACAACCACAGCTCTCTGAAGAGGCAGTTCTTAATATGACAAACACAATAAACTTCTTAAATACTGAAATAACAAACTTTGAAGATGTGAGGCAATTACCCATGAATGACAGTTCAACTCGACACCACAATGGCTTTTATGATGAAGAACTGGAGAAGAAGGTTAAGAGAGAAAAGAAACCCGAAGTTGAAGGAGGCTTCTTTGAATTATTTGGCAAAAAGGAAAAGGCAGACGAAGATTTGAAACAAGAGACACCCGAGGAAATTCTGAAAAGTATAGAAGACTCTACAAGCTTCCTTCAAACTGAAAAAACACGTTTCGATGATGTTAGGCCTATCACAGTCAAATTTGATGAAGAGACGGCTAAGAAGGAAAAGAAAACTGAAGATGAGCAGAACAACGAATTTTTCAGCAGAAAAGAAAAGGAGGACGAAACCAAAGACGCAAAACCAATTCATGAGGAGGCGGTAAAACAAATTGAACAATCAACGAATTTCCTCCAAAACGAGGTAACAAAATTTGATGACGTTAAACCCATCATCCAGAAAGTCGATGAAACAGTTGAAGTAAAACCCGGTGAAATTATTGTTTCCCGCGGAATAAAAATTTTGAAAACTGAGCGATCTAAGGATCAAGACAGTTCACAAGACGTGAAAACGAGCCAAGCCGTTCTCCCTGAAGAGACTCTGAAAATCATGATGCAGACGGCCAACTTTTTAACAAACGAAGTCACTCGTTTTGATGATGTCAAACAAAAGCTGAAACCGAAAGAAGCGAAACGGAAGGAAGATATTAAACAGAAACTCGCAAGGCCTGAATCTGCAACAAAGAAAACAGATGAGGACGTAGTCCAAAAGCCTGGCCCCTCTGAAAATGTTTTGGTTGACATCACTAACACTTGCAATTTCTTAAACGATGAAATAAAATATTTTAATGACGTAAAGCCCATTATACAGGAACCGAAGATCTCAGCTGAGAAAGTTATCCTGGAAGAAAAAATATCAAAGAAAGATAGCAAACCCATGGAGAAGAAAGAAGGGTCTCCTGGGTTACTCGGTATCTTTGGCAAGAAAAGTAAGAAAGAAGAACATAAGGAAGAAGAAGAAAAGAAATCTCAAGCTATATTACGTGACACGACGAATAATTTTCTGAACGACGAAGTGAATTACTTTGAAGACGTAAGACCAATAATACCGATATTTGAGCCGAAAATCGAAAAGGCTAAAGTTGAAAGTGATCAAGTCAAGCATACGAGCGGTGGATTATTTGGAATATTTGGAAAGAAAGGCAAAAAGCACGATGTCGATGAAGGTCATTCAATTAAAGAACCGCCCATATCATCAACTTCACTTGGGAAACTTCCTGAATCACTTCCTTCAGCTACTCAATCTGCTGAAGAAGGTTTATACGACGCAGCAGTTCCTGAACAGTTTTTGAAAGAGGAAATAAAACGCTTCGATGACGTTCATGGAAGCCCTAAATCCACAGCAAAGAAAGAAGAGAAATTGAAGAAAGAGGTAACAAAAGGCGATTCCTTTGATGAAAGCGATGGTAAGCGGAAAGTCGGGCTATTTGGAATATTTGGCAAAAAAGAGAAAAAAGAAGTGCAAATTCAAATTGATTCCGCCACAGGTAAACCTAAGCTTTCCCTCGATGCCTTACGAGATATGACCGACTCTGATGAATTTTTATCTACTGAAATAATACACTTTGAAGACGTGATATCTGAACCAACCATCCACGCAGAAAAAGTTACTTTGGAAGAAGTTAAAACGAAGAAGGCCGCAAAACTAGAAAAAGATAAAAAAGAAAGCTCTATGGAAGAACCTGACGCCAAGAAAAAAGCTGGAATATTAGGAATTTTCGTTAAGAAAGATAAGAAGGAAGGAACTAAAGATATTGCGGCAGAAAAACCAAGGACGGTTGCTGATAGAGAAAGCACGCCAACACCTAAAATATCTGAGGATGTTCTTTGGGAGATGGCAAACACTGAAATGTTTTTAAATACAGAAGTAAAACATTTTGATGACGTCAAGCCTACAAAAATAATTGAACCCAAGATAAAAGCAGAGAGGATTACTGCGGAAAGAACAATGGTAAAAGAGAAAAGAACAACTGAAACTGAGGTACTCGATAAAGATCCAATCCAAGCCAAACCAGTCATTCTATCAGAAGAAATTCTGCAGATTATGAAAAATACCAATGAGTTTTTAAGTGATGAAATAAAACATTTTGATGATGTTATACCCACAATTTCGATTAAGTCACCTGTAAGTGAAATTCCTGTGGAGGAAAAGAAACTTAAAGGGAAAAAGATCACTGAAAAGCAGGAAGAGAAAAGGCAACAGGCTTTGCAAGACAGAGTAAACGCCGAAAAGTTCCTCAAAGATGAAATACAAAAGTTTGAAGACGTGAAACAGGTGCCTATAGAAGAGCCGAAAATAAGCGCCGAGCAAGTGGTTCTTGAGCGGAAGATAAAAGTAACGAAAGCGGAAAAGGATGAATCTACTTCTGAAGATGAAAGAAAAAGTGGAATATTTGGACTCTTTGGAAAGAAAACAAAAACCAAAGTTGAAGATAAGGACTTGGAAGCTGAGAAGAAGCCAAAGGATGAACTTTTACAAATTAAGACAGATACAGCAAATTTCTTAAACGATGAAGTTGGCAACTTCCATGATGTGAGACCGATAATTAAATTACAAGCGGCAGAAGAGCCAGTCATTACAGCAGAAAAGGCACAGGCTATTAAAGAGAAAAGAGGGAAAAGAGACAGTAGTGAATCAGGAGACGAAAGTGATAGCCAAAAGAAAACAGGCTTCTTTGGAATCTTCATCAAGAAGGAAAAGAAAGGAAAGCCTGCACCTGCTGCAGATGTGAAACCTGAAGATCTACAACATATCATTGACACGAGCAAGTTCTTAAGCGAGGAAGTAACGAAACATGAAGATGTGCATTTAGTGAAAGAAGAAATTCCATTTATACAAGAACAAGTCCGCATTGAAGATCAACTGAAGAAAAAGAAGATGCCAGAAAAAGACCAAAAGGAAGATAAGGTAACAAGTACAACTGAGAAAGTACAGAAAGAAACGACGCCCCGTAAAGATAAGAAGGCCAAAAGAGAGAGTAGTGAATCGGGTGATGAAGGTGACCTTCAAAAGAAAACCGGCTTCTTTGGAATATTTGCTAAGAAAGAACCCGATGTACCTATTATATCCATGAAACCTGAAGAACTACCACACATTGTTGATACCACCAAGTTCCTAAACGAAGAAGTCGCAAAATATGAAGACGTCAAGTTAGTGAAAGAAGAAATTCCATTCACGCAAGAACAAATACGTATTGAAGATAAATTAAAGAAGCAAAAGACGCCATCAGAGGAAGAACGAAAAACGAGAAAAGCTCATAGAGATAAGAAAAGTAAAAGAGAGAGTAGTGAATCGGGCGATGAGAGTGATACTCAAAAGAAACCTGGTTTCTTTGGAATATTTATCAAAAAACAGGAGACGAAGAAAGAAACACCTGAAGATTTACAGCACATTACTGATGCTGCCAATTTCTTAACGGAAGAAGTAAGAAAATACGAAGACGTTAAATTAGTGAAAGAGGAAATTCCATTCACGCAGGAACAAGTTCACATCGAGGATAAATTAATGAAGCAAAAGACACCGGATAAAGAAACTGAAGCTGGGAAGGTAACAGAGCAACAGGTGACTAGAAGAGTGCACATCAAAACGCCAACGCTCAAAGATAAAAAAGGCAAAAGAGAAAGCAGCGAATCGGGCGATGAAAGTGACGCCCAAAAGAAAACTGGCTTCTTTGGTATTTTTGCCAAAAAAGAAAAGAAGGAAAGATCTGTGGAGCCTGAGATTGAAAAACCGCAATACCTCGACGACACTTCCAAATTCTTAGACGAGGAAGTCAAAAAATTTGAAGACGTTAAATTGGTGAAAGAAGAAATTCCGTTCGTGAAAGAACAGATAAGTATCGACGACAAAAAGAAATTAAAGACGACTCCGCCAAAAGAAATCGAAGTTGATGATGAAGGTGCTAAGAAAACTGTTTTGTTTGGAATATTCAGCAAGCCTGAACATGATACGTCCGAAAAGGAAGTGGAAACCAAAACTGAACCATTGTTTCAAGATACTATTCAAGATAATATTGTTGACACAACTGATTTCCTGAACGAGGAAGTAAAACGATTTGATGATGTTAAACAAATAGTGGTAGAGGGTAAAGTTCCAAAAGAAGAAATAAAAAGTATTCAAATTATCGAAGTCCAAAAGGAAAAGTCTCCTTCTCCTCAGCCAAAAGCGACAGAGAAGGAGCAAGCGTCGAAGGAAGCTAAAAAAGATGCAGGAAAAACAAAAGACAAAAAGAAAGGAAAGTCATTACTTGGATTGTTCTCCACGAAATCGGAGGAGCGTATAGAAGCAGAGATAGGCGAAGAAACGGATGCTGCGGGAAAAAGAGAAAGGAGGAAGAGCGGAAGCCCGTTCAGAATATTTGGTAAAAAAGCTAAAGATGAAGAACCAAAAGTAGAGGAGAGGGCACCATTGTCGGAGCAAACTATTCAAAACATTTACGAAACGAAGAATTTCCTCAGCACTGAAGTTATGCGTTATAACGATACACCAAAACCAAAAGGAACATTAACAGGACCTGAAACACATTTGCCTGAATTTATTTCCACGGATGTACCAGCAGAAAAGTCAGTTGGTCTCCTCCCTGATCTACAATATGGGTTAAGTAGAACAGTTGAGATTACAACGATAGTACCACAAGATATTAAGGACACTGCAACCATCAAACTTGAAAAAACAACTGTTGCTTTAGGTGGTGCTCTAAGTAAAGCAGATCAAGAATTACAATCAACAAAGGAAAAAGTCGTCGAAAAAATAGTGGAGCCCACTACTACAGAAATCGACGATAAATTCAAACAAGCACAAGAAGACCTGAAAGAATCAGCTAGAGAAGCTGCAGATACTTTAAGTAAAGAAGCTCGCGATGTTAAGAGCAAATCTATTAGCATCGTAGAGAAAACATCTGCAACCATTCAAGATTCTACAAAGAAAATGGTGGATAAAGGAAAGGAAACTTTGGGAGATGTTTCGCAGAGCGCCGAAAGTCTCACCAAATCTTCGAAAAAGGAGGCCAAGAAAGCAGCAAAGAAGGCCGGTAGATTTTTCAGTAAACTAGGTGACAAAATCAGTGTAAAACAAAAAAATCTGGAAGTCACCAAAGAAACAGTCGTAAAAGAAACTAAGGGCGACATGGCTGAAGTAGAAGGGGCTGTAACTGGCAGTTATGATAAAATAGAAGATGCGACTGCAGAAGTAACAAAGACCGTAAAAGATTTAAAGGTAACATCCAAAGAAAAAGCAGACGACTTACTAAGTGATACGGAGAGCAAAATGGTGGAAAAAGCAAAAGGTGCTAAAGAACTTGCAGTAAATGCCGATTTGACCACGGAAATTCATCGACCAAAACAAATTTTACTTGTAATAAAAGACGGCGTGTTACAAAAGGTAGATGACGTTGAGGACGTAATTAAATTTGATACCACTCCTCAACAACAGATCGCTGATCCAACCACTGATTTCTTATATAATGAAAGAAAAGCTACCGAACAGCACTTTTTAAGTCAAGAAATTCATTTGGACGTTGGTGATAGTGACGTAGTACAAGAAATTCAAAAAATTACTGAAGATGCCGAAAAACTGATTGCGACCGCTCAACCGGAAACAGTCGAAAAAATAAAAGATGATAAAGGAAAACTTGAAGATAAGACCGAGGGCGTACAAGAAATAGTTGTAACAACCGGGCAGGTCGCTCAAGAAGAACTAAAAGCAATCGCTGGCAGCACAGAAGAAAAAATCAGTTCTTCAGGTAAAGAGGTCAAGAAAGCGACCAAACACGCCGGTGGATTTTTCAGCAAACTAGGTGGCAAGCTCGGTGGAAAATCTAAACAAATTAAATCCGATGTTTTAGAAGAAGCTGATGTAATTATTGCAGGGACTACTACCCAAATCGATGAAGCGTTGAGTAAAGGGGATGATAAATTAAAAGAAGTTCAAACAGATAAATCTAAACAAATCCAAGAAGTCCCAAGAGCTGCGGAAGATAAAGTGGTAACTGGATTTCAAAAAGAATTCCAACTTACTTCCGATTATCTAACAGACAAAGCATTACAAGGAAAGGAAGATGTGCAAGAAGGAGGTGCAAAGAAGACCATAGAACCTGATATTACATTACCATTGACGCAAAAAGAAGAAGCCGAAAAGGGTTACTTAAAAGGAATTATCGACGATGCAGAAAATTTTGCTAAATCCTCAAAGGAAGAAATTGAAAAATCAGCAGAAACGACTGGAGGCTTCTTTGCCAAAATTGGCGATAAGTTATCAGACTTGAAAGAAGATTTTATAAAATCTAAAGATACCGTCGAAGCCACTGGAGATAAAATATCCGCGGAAGTAAAAGAAAAAGTCGACGACGCAAAGAAAGAGATCGTAGAAATTAGTACTGACACAAAAAGGAAAACAGAAAAAACAGCTAAAGATGCCCGTGAAACAGCTGACTCACTTTTGAAAGATGCAGATTCCAAAATGAACGTCGCTGTGGATGAAACGAGGCAAGTAACAACTGATGTTAAAGAAAAGGCAGACTCTACGCAACAAGCAATCTCAGAAAAGTCGGAAGACTTGGTTAGTTCTGCGGAAAAAGAAGCGAAGACAGCGGCAAAACAGACTGGTGGATTCTTCAGCAAACTTGGTGATAAGATCAGCGGAAAAACAAAAGAAATTGAATCAGATCTTACAACCAAAGCAGATTCAGCTATTGGAGAGGCAACGGAAACTGTAAGTAAAGCAGAAGATAAAGTAAAACAAGTTGAAGGTGAATCTGCAGAAAAAGTAAAACAAATCCAAGACGAAGCAAAGCAATTGGGCGAAAAAGCCCACGACGTAATAAGTGACAAAACTAGAGAAATACAAGAAGACGTAAAAAGCACAGCAGAAAAAGCTAAAGAAAGCGTGAGTGCAGCTGAGAAAGCAATAGAAAAGAAAAGTGAGGATTTGACCAAAACATCTGATGAGGTCACCGAAGGTGCAGAATATCTGGTCAAAGCTTCCAAGAAGGAAGCTAAAAGGGCAGCAAAAAAGACGAGCACCTTTTTCACTAAGATCGGCGATAAATTGAGCGGAAAAGCAGCAGATTTGAAAGACGATTTCACACAGTCCAAAAAAGTTGTGAGTGAAACCGGCGGAAAAGTTTCCACAGAAATTAAAGACGGCTTAACAGAAAAAGCTGATGACGTCAAAGGTGAGATCGCAGAAATAAGTACGAGTGCAAAGAAGAAAGTAGGGGAAACAGCTGACGACGCTCGTGAAACAACTGATTCATTTTTGAAAGACGCGGAATCCAAAATTAAAGCAACTGTGGATGAAACGAAACAAGCAGCTGCTGATGTTAAGGAAAAAACCGAAACCACTCAACAGGCAATCTCAGCTCAAGCTCAGGATTATGCACAAAGTATTGAAGACAAATTGAAAGAAACGAGTGAAACCGCAGCTAGAGCGCCCGAAGTAGTATCTTCTTTAGCTGGAAAAATCGAGCATGAAGTTAAATCCGAAGCAGTCGCCACACAAGATCAACTAAAAACAAAGTCAGAAGACTTGGTTAGTTCTGCCGAAAAAGAAGCGAAAAAGGCGGCAAAACAGACTGGCGGATTCTTCAGCAAACTTGGTGATAAGATCAGCGGAAAAACAAAAGAAATTGAAACAGATATTACAACCAAAGCAGACTCGGCTATTGAAGATACAACGGAAGCTGTAAGTAAAGCAGAAGAAAAAGTAAAACAAGTTGAAGGTGAATGTGCAGAGAAAGTAAAACAAATCCAAAACGAAGCAAAGCAATTGGGCGAAAAAGCCCACGACGTAATAAGAGACAAAAGTAGAGAAATACAAGAAGACGTAAAAAGCACAACAGAAAAAGCTAAAGAAAGCGTGAGTGCAGCTGAAAAAGCAATAGAAAAGAAAAGTGAGGTTTTGGTCAAAACATCTGATGAGGTCATCGAAGGTGCGGAAGATCTGGCCAAAGCTTCCAAGAAGGAAGCTAAAAAGGCAGCAAAAAAGACGGGCACCTTTTTCACTAAGATCGGAGATAAATTGAGCGGAAAAGCTGCAGATTTGAAAGACGATTTCACACAGTCCAAAGAAGCTGTGAGTGAAACCGGCGGAAAAGTTTCCACAGAAATTAAAGACGGCTTAACAGAAAAAGCTGATGACGTCAAAGGTGAGATCGCAGAAATAAGTACGAGTGCAAAGAAGAAAGTAGAAGAAACAGCTGACGATGCTCGTAAAACAACTGATTCATTTTTGAAAGACGCAGAATCCAAAATTAAAGCAGCTGTGGATGAAACGAAACAAGCAGCTACTGATGTCAAGGAAAAGGCCGAAACCACTCAACAAGCGATCTCAGATCAAGCTCAGAATTATGCACAAAGTATTGAAGACAAACTTAAAGAAACACGTGAAACTGCAGCTAAAACGCCCGAAGTGGTATCTTCTTTAGCTGGAAAAGTCGAGCATGAAGTTAAATCCGAAGCAGCTACCACACAAGATCAACTAAAAATAAAGTCAGAAGACTTGGTTAGTTCTGCGGAAAAAGAAGCGAAAAAAGAGGCAAAACAGGCTGGTGGATTCTTCAGCAAACTTGGTGATAAGATCAGCGGAAAAACAAAAGAAATTGAATCAGATGTTACAACCAAAGTAGACTCAGCTATTGAAGATACAACGGAAGCTATAAGTAAGGCAGAAGACAAAGTAAAACAAATTGAAGGTGAATCTGGAGAAAAGGCGAAACAAGTCCAAGACGAAGCAAAACAATTGGGAGAAAAAGCCCACGACGTAATAAGTGACAAAAGTAGACAAATAAAGGAAGACGTGAAAAGCACAGCAGAAAAGGCGAAAGAAACCGTGAGTGCAGTTGAAAAAACAATAGATGAGAAAAGTGAGGCTTTGGTCAAAACATCTGATGATGTTATTGAAGGTGCAGAAGATCTGGCCAAAGCTTCCAAAAAGGAGACTAAAAAAGCAGCGAAGAAGGCCGGCGGTTTTTTCAGCAAAATCGGAGATAAATTGAGCGGAAAAGCGTCCGATTTAAAAGATGATTTTACACAATCCAAGGAAGCTGTGAGTGAAACTGGCAAAAAAGTCTCCACAAAAATAAAAGATGTGGCAAAAGACACAACAGAAACAATAGTAGAAAAAGCTGACGATGTAAGCAGTGAAGCAAGACATTTAGCTGATAAAACGGAGGAAATAAGTACGAACGTAAAAAGTAAAGCAAAAGACATTAGTGAAGACACCGACCCATTTTTGAAAGATTCAACTCGCTTAGTGGGGGATGCCAAAGATAGTGCATACGCAAAAGTAACCGGATTGGACGAGGCCTTAAAAGACATTCAAGAACCAAAACAACGCGACTTTGTTAGCGATTTCCTAGATAACGAAAGAAAAGCTACACAAGAGGACGTTCCAATTGAATCAAAAATACAAGCTCCTCTTAGCAGTCAGGATTCGGTTGAACAAGATCCCACTCACAAATCAAAAGGCTTCGCCAAAATTCCCGATATTGCGACATCTTTAATTGTAGAAGCGGGAGAGGCAATTCAAGAAACAACGAAATCGGCGATAAGCTCCGGAAAAGAACAAGCAAAAGCAGTGGCCGATGGTGCAGAAGATTTAGCCAAAACAACCAAGAAAGAAGCAAAGAAAGCAGCCAAAAAAGCAGGTGGTTTATTCGGAAAACTTGGCGGAAAATCTAAAGATTTTACAGAACCGCAAGAAGTGGTCTTAACTGCTTATAGGGAAACCAAAACCGAACTCGATGGTCCTGGAGTGACCATTGCAGATCAGAAGGAAGTGAAACCTGTTTCCAAAGACCCAAAAGTGAAAGACGAACTTGAAACAGAAATCAAAATCACTTCAAGTCAAATACACGATAAATTATCAGAAGCAGTAGAAGATGTCGGAAGTCAAATTAAAGAAAAAACAGAAATTATTGAGACTTCATCGAAAGAAATATCTGGTGAAATAAAAGAACAGCTTGACAAATCTAAAGCATATGTGCAAGAAACTGTAGCTTCAAAATCTTTGGCCCACGACATTCAAGATTCCACTAAAAAAATAGTGGACACTGGAAAAGAAAAACTGAAGGAAGCTGTTGAAACTGCTGAAGGTGCAGCGAAACAGACCAAGAAGGAAGCCAAAAAGTCAACAAAGAAGGCGGGAACCTTCTTGGGGAAAATTGGTGATAAACTTAGCGGAAAATCGAAAGAAAAGAAACCTAGGGAAGATGATCTAATTGGTTTCGTATCATATATTGAAGAATCTGCGGCTGCAACTGAAGACCAATTAAAAGAAATCCAAAAATCTACTGCAGAAAAATCCGAACAAGTTAAAGGTGATGTAGTCGATGATTTCCAATCAAGAACAGAGAAGGCAAGCGAAAGTCAAGCAAAAGAACTCAGCAAAATCATACAAGATATTCAAGAAGCTGAACAGAAAGGAAGCGATTTAATAAGCGATTTCCTATTAAATGAAAGAAAAGCTGCCGCTCAACAAGGAACACAACCCGCAACTAAAACAATCCCTGGTCATATAAGTGAAGATCTGGCGTACGCAAAAGACATTATTGGAGACAGCGGTAAGAAACTAGATGAACTGTACGAGAAAAAAGTTAAAGATCTGAAAACTAAAGAAAGTTTGGATGAGAAAAAGGATGAAAGCAAAGAGTTCGATGAAGACGTCAAACACATTCAAGTTCATCTAGACTCAACCCTGAAATGGATTAGCGATCAGGAAAGGAAAGCGGAAGAAAAAATCAAAATCAAGGAAGTCAAACCTAAACAAGATGAATTGCAAACGAAAGTAAAAGAGCCAAGAGAAGATCCAAAGCAGAGCAAAATGAAACCTATGATTACTTCACCAACGTTACCTAGACGTGCTGCTTCGCAAAGATTTTCCAGAGATGAAGTCCCTTACTTTGTAGATGTTTCCAACGTGCCTTATGATGACTCTAGTAGCGACGAATCATACATCGTAACTGAACCGGCTGAAAAAGTTTCTGCTAGAATCTCAGACGCTGGCGTGACTGAAACCCCAAAGAAAAGAAAACCCCTATTTCACTTAGATTCGGAAGATTCGTTTGATTACAGCTCGAGTCATCGTAGCAGTGTCAGATCAAACGTGTTAGAAAATTTAAGCGAACAAGGTCTCGATGCTTTAATCACAGACTTGGACGATGTCCAAGACGTAACACCAACAGACACACAGTTCGTTTCTAATCTCGTTTTCGAAAGTGATTCCAAAGTGGAATCCGGTAAAACGTCGGCAGAAGTAGAGACGGACTTAATCGAAAAGAAACTGATTGACATAGAAAAAGCGTTAGGTTCTTTAGAGCAAGCAGATTTAGAATTGCCTAAAAGCGAGGGCAAATTAAAAAGGGTCGAACGCAAATTCGAAAGAATGGCATCCGAATTGCTCGAGGCAGATGTAAAGGAATCCGAACTATCGACGCCGGAAATCGAAGAAAAACAGGAAAGCGAATTTCGTAAAGTAGTTTCACAACTCAGTACCGAAGAAGTATCAGATTTCCAGAAAGAGTACGCTGTTCTGTGGGACGAACAAACCTTTTCGCCCAGCGAAGAACTGGACACTTCAAAAACACCGGACAGTCAAACCGACGCATTAGAACTACCACAAGGTAGACTTTACGTGTTAGATTCTTAGACATTTCTCTCTCACAAACCATATAGCTTAATAGATTCATGTTCATTTTCGAACAAATCGATGTTTTTCGCATGCACTCATTAAATATTAGCTTTCATTCCTTCCTCTTTACAAACATATCGGGACGTGGACATAATCTCAGCCTGCGTTGTATTTGTATTTCGTAGGTGAAGTTGTTTACATGGGCCCCGTGACGTTAAATAAAGATAATTTGATTAATAAGGCCGGTGTAGAGGTCGACGTTATCCCCATCATGAAAAGTCCTTGCCCTTCACCAAAGCCCAAAAAGAAGGGCAAACGGGCCAGATCAGAAATGGATTTTCGTTCGAAAACTAAAAGCAGTGAAGACAGGGGAAGTCTACCTGATTTACATTCTTATAAGAAAGGTCCCATAATGGACACCATCATGAAAATGAGCCCCGAGATATTTTTAAGTAGAAGTACCGTGGATGACAGTAACGAATCATTAAATTCAATTTTGAAAAGCGATGATTTAATGACCAGATCGTTAGGTAGTAATGATTCGTTATCGAAGGGTACACTTACCAGCGCCGTTGTGAATTGGTTGCATAAAAGTAGCCCCTTTGGTTCCCTTGATAACATCCACCAACCTTCGTCCAGCACTAACGCAAGTGTCTTCGATGAAAGGGAGGTTAAAAATCAAATACCCGAAATACTTATACTAGAAGACGAAGTTTTAGTTATACCTTCAAGCGAAGCCCAAACGAAAAGAAAAACTAAAGGGCGCAAGTCTAGAAAAAATAAAAGCAGAAGAGAGCAGTGTCCTCTCGACCAAACACCTCTAGGTAAATCAAGAAAAAATTGTGTAGACAACCCGAGTAGCGACGGGCCCGATATGTTTGAGATTTTTGCATGTTTTCTTGTAACATGCTTTGAGTGACGATGCACTAGCAAACATTTGCGTTTTTGGGTTGTTTTACTAACGATTAATTTGTTTTGTTCATTTGTTATTTATTTTCGTTTCAGTTCTATAGTTTACGGTAAGTTACTGTTGGAGATAGCATAAAACATTTCAAATTCCAGTTGTACCTGCCTGTTTGTGTGTACCGCTTTAATAATAATAATATTAAAAAAAAAACATCCAAATTAATATTTAACTTTCACATTAACTGCTCGACCCTCGCTAACGAAATTCCCAATTATTTTTAGAAACCAGCAGTGTTCCGCTAACAAAACCAACAACAGAAACGACGAGCGAGACAAAAATACTAACGGACGTTCCTAAACCCAAGCCTAGAATTACTAAATCACCCGATAATAACCTTGAACTAACATGTCCTTTAGAAAAAGTTTACGTAGATACAACGCAGAAATCCCCCGTTAGAGATGATACATTAGATAGCCCTTCTGAAAGTTATTCCCTTAAGAAAAAATTCTGGGAGAGCGTCAGCAAGGACGCAAAAGTAGATGTTACCGTGAAGAAGCGTCTGAGTCTTTTTGAAGATACTTCGACGGATAAAGTTAGCTCAGCCAAGAAGAGGGTTTCGATTCATGAAGTATCTGTCACTCCGCCTGTACCAAAACCTAGAATTGGTCTGCAATCTTCCCTCAGTATAACCGAAACCCAAAAAGATGAGCTAAGATTAGATGAGATCGTAGAGAAACCGATGACTGAATATCAAGTTGCATTTGCCGATCCTGCTTTAATTCAAGCTAAACCAATCCCAGACAAGGAAGAACCTCCTCCCCCAAGTAACGTCGCAGACTTAGAAAAGGCCGATAGTTTTGAATCTGAACCAGACGGATCAAGCGGTGGTAATAATAATTCAGCAGGATACGAAAATAACGGGTACATATCAGACAGTGGAGATGTCGAACATTATATATCTGATTCAGAAATTGAAGACAGAGTTCCACAAATTAGGGACAGACAAATGAGTGTGTTCCACGCGCCTGTGACTTTCGGACGGAAAAATATTTACGAACGTTCATTGTCTCTACCAACGGAAGATCTGTATGACTTGGCTGCTAAAACTGGCCTCTTAAGGAAGCAATACTATGAAGAACAAATACGAAAAGAAATGGTTGAAGATCAGTTGATGACCGAGTTAGAAGAGGAGCCCTCACCGGAACATAAAACTTTAAGTAGTCTTTCCGTTGAAGATGAAGAAGAAGAACCTCCAGGTATGAGAAGTGCACCTGAGAAAAGTCAACAAGAAGGTGCAGAACCTACCAGCGTACGTGACTTGGCGAAGACCTTCGGCGAAACTGTTAAAACTTCACTCAAACTTGACGCCACCAAATCAGAACAAGAACATAAAATCGTCGATCAAACGTCTCTCGATGAAAAATCTGAAGAAAGACGTTCTGTTAAAGACCTAGCTAGAAGTTTCGAAGGAGAATCCGGATCGTTTGTAATGGGCCAGAAGGTCATGCCCAGCAAACAATCAAAGACTTCAGTAATTCAGAAAGAAATCAGCGATGAAGAACACACTCAAGTGAGTGATGATAAATTAGAGCAATCTGATGATTTCAAACGAACTTTGGAAAGCAAGGAATTAAAGAGCAGTAAAGAACTGATTAAATCACAAGCGGATAAAAGCGCCCAGATACACAAGCAAATCGAGGAATCCATTGATGACACGTCAACTGATATTACAATGCAAGATTTTGAAACGTCCGAAGAACTGGGTAGTAAAGAAATCGATGAAATTCCTTTATACAAACAAACGCAAGATGATGTTCAAGTAGCCGAAATTAAAGAAGTGAAAAGTGATGATGTAGACGAGATGGACAAATCTACAACTGAACCGGACAGCAAAGTCTCAGACACGAGCAAGAGGATTGATAGCGTAAGCGCCACAACTGAAGAACTGGTCAAAAAAGAGACGTCCGCATTCGAAAGGGTCTCCGAAGACCAGTATGTAAAGGATGACCTTTCGGAGCTAGAAGAAAAATCAGACGCCAGTAAAATCACGTACGCAAGTGATATAGAAAAAGACCACTTATACTCTGATCAAATAGAACCCCACAAAATCGCCAAGCTAGGGAAAAGTGACGATATTGATGAAGAATTGGATTATCAAGCACCCACCGAGATGCTAGCTGACGTATCAGAAAAAATACTTCTAAGTGAAAAAGAAAAAGACGCTGACACAATAGCAAAAGCGCACAAACCCGATTTGTCAGATGATGTACTTCTCAAACAAGAAGTGCATCTTTTAACGCACAAACCAGATTTAGACGATGTCTTTAAACCCGACCTAACGCACAAAGAGGATGTGGTCGTGCATAAAAGACGAGACCAAAGATCGGTTTCACAAACCTCCGAAACGCACAAAGAAACCGATCTTGGGTCTCGCAAACAACAATCGTCCACCGAATCAGAGCAGAGTGTGTTTTCTGAACGAAGTGTTGATACGCACGATTACAAAGATGATGTCGCATCTAAACCCAGCGACTCGATGGAGGTACACGTGGACAAGAGCGAAATAGAGGACTCTGAGAAAATGGCTGATCTCGACCAAGATGCCACCGACATAGAAACAAAGTCACTTGATTCTTTAAATGCCACGGAAATGTCTCCGAAAACTTCGTTCAACGCCGATGAAAATCTGCCGGAAATTACTATTAGTTTATCAGGGAAGCAACGTCGTATTAGCGAAGAAAGTGAAGAATATGATAAGGAGGAAGCTGGCTTACCGTCCAAAGCTTTGGAAAAGTCTGAAAGTAGTTCGCAAATATATCAGTCAGAAGAACACATACAAGACACCGTCTGGGAAGTATCAGTAGAATCTCAACCTCAAGAAACATTCAACGAGCGAGTAGTTGAATTAAATGTGGAGAAACAAATTTGCGTAGAAAAAGATGACGAATTAAGTAGCAGCGTACACGACGAGTCGGATTTGGGATCCGAAATTCATCAAGATCATTCAGAATCATATGCTTCTGACAAGGCCAAGTCCAATAGTCATAGCGAAATAGAAAAACTCATTTTGGAAAGTTTACATCAACAGAAGATCTCCGAGGAGGAAGCGAAAACAATCGCAAGTGAGCTTTTAGCCGACATCGAAGCCGAAATTCAAAAACGTCAAAGTTTGAGTGGAGAAATTGGAGAACCACCCGCACCTGAAATAGCCCAAAACGAGGTTTCCGAATACCTACGCCAATTGGCAGAATCGAAGGGTTTAGATTCCCGAGAGGTTGAACTGGTTCAATCCGTTCTTGCGCGGAAACAAAAACAACTGACCAGGTTTACCAGAGGTGACACTCAAGCTTCCAGCATGGAAATTACAGATGAAGATTTGAAATTCAGCGGAACCGAAATCGATTTCTCGCCTTCAGCCAGTCGCGCGCATATCCTCGAGGAACAAATCGATCAGCTAGAAGCAGAAAAGATGTTGGAAAGAGATTACTCACCAGATTTAGAGAAAAGTTACAAAGAAAAAATAGGCAAAGAACGGTCCCAAGCTGAAAAAGATTCTGGTGAAAAAGTAACAACAAAAACTGAAATGAAAGTTACCGAAACTGTCAAACATCTTACCGAAAAGAAAGATGCTATAATAGAAGAAGAAGAGAGTGTAGTCGAATCTCTATCTGAAGAAAGCGAAACCTTGCATAAAACAGTAGATATCGCTGTTGATCAAATCAAAGAAAAAGTTTCTCCTGATGTATCTGAAACTATGAAAGAGCACATCGATATAAGCGAAGTTGACTTTGAGAAAACTGACGTAAAGTCTAAATTGGTCGAGACCAAAACGGACGAAGCTATAAAGAGTTTAAGTCATACTGACACACTTACACAAAAAATCGATACACTCTCTGGTAAGTCTGAAATTGAAGAAAAGATCGATGACAGCGAAACAATTAAATCCAGCAAAAAATTACAAGAATTATACGAACAGTCTAAGAAGGAAACTGAAGAAACAGTTGATCAAAGCGAAGAAACTAAAATAGTGGGGGATATAGAAACAACGCTGTCAGAAATTGCTATACATAAAAAAGTTTCAAGTACCACGTATCACACCGACAAAAGCCATGAGGAAACGACAGTAACATCAAGCAAAGTTTTGGACGAATCTGAGTTAAGTAAACTGATAACGCTAGGCAAACTTACTTCGGATGATGAAAAAGGCGATAGTATGAAGCCGGAAACCATCACAATAACACATGAGGATATTCAACGAACGTTCAGTGATAATTCTAAATCCAGTCAAGAAGAAACCAAATCACCAGAAGAACCGTTCTCTACGTCTTCCTCAGAGAAAAAAGGTGATTCAGACTCAAAAGTTGAAAAAGGAGAAGTAATATTTCGCAAAATGAAATTGACAAAAGACGGTGTTGATACAACCATCGCAACAACACATGAAGATATTCAACGACCGTTCAGTGATGATTCTAAGTCCAGTCAAGAAGAAACCAAATCACCAAAAGAACCGTTCTCTACGAGTTCCTTAGAGAAAAAAGGTGATTCAGACTCAAAAGTTGAAAAAGGAGAAGTAATATTTCGCAAAATGAAATTGCCAAAAGACGGTGGTGATACAACCATCGCAACAACATATGAAGATATTCAACGACCGTTCAGTGATGATTCTAAGTCCAGTCAAGAAGAAATCAAGTCATCAGAAGAACCGTTCTCTACGAGTTCCTCAGAGAAAAAAGGTGATTCAGACTCAAAAGTTGAAAAAGGAGAAGTAATATTTCGCAAAATGAAATTGACAAAAGACGGTGGTGATACAACCATCGCAACAACATATGAAGATATTCAACGACCGTTCAGTGATGATTCTAAGTCCAGTCAAGAAGAAACCAAATCACCAGAAGAACCGTTCTCTACGTGTTCCTCAGAGAAAAAAGGTGATTCAGACTCGAAAGTTGAAAAAGGAGACGTAATGTTTCGCAAAATGAAATTGACAAAAGACGGTGATGATACAACCGTCACAATAACACATGAGGATATTCAACGAACGTTCAGTGATGATTCTAAGTCCAGTCAGGAAGAAACCAAATCACCAGAAGAACCGTTCTCTACGTGTTCCTCAGAGAAAAAAGGTGATTCAGACTCGAAAGTTGAAAAAGGAGACGTAATCTTTCGCAAAATGAAATTGACAAAAGACGGTGGTGATACAAGTAGCAGCAGTTCAATTTTGAAAGCCGATCGACGATCGGGTATAGAATTTGAATGTTATTCAAGCTCTGGCGAAAGCCATTACCAAAGCTTCGAATTGGATAGTGGAAAGAGTAGACCGTGTTCTTCCGATGTCGAAGGTTTAATAGCGGCAGGTTCATCTGAATATGAAAGTGCTCTGACTTCACAAGATATATCCGCACCGTCTCACTTAACATCCTATCACACGGCTGTCAGTAGCTTGAGCTCAAAGGAAAGCATGAAAAGTCTAGATAGTGAAAGTTCCGGGAATTTGGCAAGCATTGAAGTGTCTGAGGCATCAGAAACACTGGTTCCTTCTGAATATGAATTAGACGATGCTTTAGATACAACCGGTCCTACTATCGATGACTACTCAGTAGACCGTGTGCACCTTCCCAAGAGACAGAGTACCGAATTAAGCGATTCAGAATTGCTGTATCCTGATATTCACGAATCAATCGATATCTCTGAAGAGGAAACTGATATAAAAGTAAGTGAAGATGTTCCAATGAAAATGAAACGCTCTTATGAAATGACTTTCCAACCTGAACCAAAAGTGTTAGTTCCTGAATCGCCACAATCAGAGTTAACTCAAGAAATGGATGAAAGATTTGGCACAAGCCTGGATGACGGAAGTGTTTTAAGTGTGAGTTTGTCAAGCACTTCCAGTGCAGCTGCTCTTAGGACAGTCATCGAGTTGTCACACGCTGAATCCGAGCGGCAAGAAGGTAGCATGACAATATCAGGAACTTCAGAGCAAATAAGTTTCGATGACGCTGAATATATGTTGAGGGGAAGTCGCGAAAGTCTAATTGCTGCTGCTCCTACACCAATTCCACAGGTAACTGCTGATACATCAACTTCGACTTACATAGAAGAACAAGTTGCTCCGGTTGGTTCAGTCACGATAACAACTTCCATTGTCAAAGAAAACGGTATACAAAGCGTTAGTACCCAAGTCACTTCACAGACTCACACTCCAGAGCAGGAAGCCATCTTTTCAATCGACGACATTAATTTGCCCCCGAAACAAAAAGAAGAATCGCAAGCTTCCGGAATGTTCGATCCAAAGAAAAGAGGTCACAGGCGGTATGAAAGCACCACACCGTTTACCGCCGGAATAGTTCCCGTAACCACTACGTCGCTAATTGAAATGGAACGAAAATTCCATTCAGATTTAGCCGAAAGCGACAAATATACTGCAGAACTGAGCATTAAAGAAGGAAAAAGCGACGAGAAGAAAGACGTAGATGAGATGGAGAAAGAAGAATGCTACGAGACGGAAGTAGATCAAGCGTTTCACCGTGACTTACGTGAGGGGCGTTATTTAGAAACTGATTATGATGAGAACGACGTTTTTGACTTATCCCGACCGCATTCTCAAGTGAGCAAATCCGATTCTGACAGAGACAGGATAACTTCTACTGGTTTATCCGATGACAGACCCGATTCAGAACTAGCCGAACTAGCAAAACAATGTTCTTCAGAAGCTGTAAGTGATCCCATCGAACGTCCAGTTACTCCTGAACCGTGTGAGCCTTGCGATGAATGTGAAATAAAAGATGACACTCCCGAATTTAGCTCTGAAGCTCAAGCTAGTGTGGGTGAACTTGAACAAGAATACACGTCTGCAGTTGCCCGTTCACAGGAAATTGCCGAAATCAAGAAGCAAATACTTACTGAGGTCACAGTGGAGAAACTTCCTCAGCACAGAGATATTTTTGAAAAAAGAGAATCCCACGGAAAATTAAGCGGTGCATCGAGTGAAAAATCTAGTTTTGAAGAGGCAGAAGCAGAGGCCGCCTTCAGCATGGTCGCACACGTCTCGCCTGCCCACAAAGTCAAACAAATTTGTCCGATTTTAGAAGACGAAGATGCCGAGAAACACGAGCTAGAAACTCGCGAGCGCGCTCAGAAAGAATTCGAAGAAAGACGTGCTTTAATGAAAGACTTAAGTCCCGGTTTTATTCCCGACATCAAAGTCACCCAACACATGGCGCCGTTGGTAGACCACGGATTCCGTTATCCCGATTTGGAATTGGAGGAAAAAGACGAAACCCAAAAATCAACACCCCAAACCCCTGCTTCGAGCAAAAGCTCAGAATCGACTGATCAAGGGCACGAATACATCCTGGATGAATCGACAGAGGCAAAAGCGGAAAGCGTGGTCGCTGATGAAAAAGATGAGAAGGCTTTGACCGAATCGCGAAGTGAAGAAGTTGGAACTGTAATAGAAAAAACGATTTACGAAGCAGACAAAGAAACAGCGTCGCCGTCGGATTCTCCAAACAGTGATTCGTTTGAAATGTTGGAAAAGCCTGATTTGATCGATGATTTTGTTGTCATTGAGGAGGTGGCAAAGGAAGCTTCCGAGTTAGATATGGAGGGCAAGAGCGTTAAAATAACATCTAGAAAGTACGCTAAAAAGCACGACCAAGAACTTGAGGAGTACCTCGCGAAATCATCGACATCGCCTACTACGAAATTAACTGAAGTTAAATACTATCCAAATGGATCTTCAAGTGACGAACTAGGTTTTGAATTTGAAGATAGTCCACCACAATTGGGAGAAAAAGCGGTTGGGGTATCCACAAAAAGCCCACGCGATTACGTGTATGAATACGATCGTGAATTGGAAGCAAACAGAAAGTGGATAGAAGAGCAGTTCCAAAACAACCAGGCTGCAATGATAGCAGCTGGTTACGGTTATGAAATGGAATTCGAGCGAGGTCCATTAGAAGACATAAAAGAAGAAGACGTGACTGACTTCGATTCTAGCAGAATAGGCAGCTTGAGCTCTCAAAAGGAATCAGGTGGAAGTTTAGGCAGCGTAAAGGATTCCTATTCCAGTACACCTGAATACGACGTATTAGCAGGTCGAAAATATTTCACCAGATCTGGAGATCATGACGATGTTTCAATGTCAAGTTTACAAGAATTTGAAAATCTCGAGCGTGCCATGTCTCTAGAGAACAGAAGGCACATTACAGGATCACAAGAGTCTTCCAGTAACGGAAGCTTTAAAAACAGATATTATGCCAGTCGCGGAGGACAAGGAGATGACGTGTCCGTCAGTTCGCTTAAAGAATTCGAAGGTCTAGAAAAAGCTTGCATTGCAGTCCACACGATTGAAGTTAAAGTGAAGGAAGAAGAAGCTATGCTATCTCAGATAGACGAAGGCCCAGAGAGTATTGCTTCCGAATCGGAAAGTTGTGAGACTATTTCAGGGACAGACAAGAAAATTATTCCAGATTCTGACGAGGAGGACTATGAAAAGCGCATGTTCGAAATAGATGAGATTATACGCCAGGCACAGTCTAATGTCGAGCGGTTCATTGAGGCTGAAAAAACTGAATCACTGGGTAGAGGTGATTCGTTTGAAGAAGTTGCAAAGGTTCCAGATTTAGACCTGGATACGCCGATCGCCCGAGCAAGTAAAGTGCAATGGGCTGAGGCTGATGATTTAATGATGGCGTCTACGGATTCTTTAGATTTAAAAACGGAAAAGCCAAGTCATCACGATAGTACCGACAGTTTAGATCAGAAGACCACTGCTGCAGATGTAATGACGGCCAGTACGGATTCCATCGAGTTTCAAGCTCAGAAATCAACGCGCGATAATATCATGAGCGATAGTATAGAAATTAAAGACGGCGATAGGAGTTACATGATAACAAGCGATTCTTTAGAGCTTGGTACAGTGAGCAACGCCAATTTGGTAACATCGGATTCAATCGATGAGGATGGTTCTAGAATTGGAGGACAAGACCAAAGCAGTTCAAGTACAGGAAAAGATTTTAGTTCATCGGTTAAAGAAGACATAGGTGAACCAGAACCCAAACAAGGGGAATACATGCTGGAAAGCACCGACAGCATAGCTTCGACATCGACTGCTACAAATGCGACTTACCAATACGAAACGGACTCGGTCTTTTCGGGCAGCTTCACAAGTGGAGGGTCTAATACAATGGTGTCTTCAACCGACACCATAGATCCACCTGGGCCTTACATGAAAGATGCCGTCGATTTAGCTGCTGCTGTACGGAAGGTTTGGTTTGATGACGATGCAGAAGAAGCAGCCAAAAAATTTACGACTGAATACACTGATGATACCTCCAAGCCTTACGTAACAGAAGTCATTGAGCCCTGCGAGGAAGACGGTGTTTACTCGCACACCATCCACAGGCGAGTTGAATTACCGCCAGAAGTGCGTAAAATCACGTTTAAAGGACCGGACGCTGACCAACAATTACGTCAATTTATAGAAAACTTTGGAGAAGGTGAAGACGTGCAGGAAAGTGAACACGTTGATGCAGATGGGAACGTCCATGTTACGCGTGTCATCCAAAAGCGTTACGTCGTTAAAAGCGACGATGATGAAAAGCCAATGTCCGGGCCTGATATAGAAGAATATTTCAAGCAATTTGAAAAGGCACCCGAAGGATCGGGTGTGATCAGAAGTAGTTATGATGATGGGCATGGCTCAAAAACTATTTACACCCAACACTTTGATATCCAGCAGTTGAAAGACCAAGAAGCAACGACTCGAATGACCTCTGCTGGAGTTTCTGCAGGTTGGTCGCCAGGTTCACTTTCTTATCTATTTTGCCTCTTAATTTTTATCTAGATTTGTTACTATGCTATCCCAGTCTATTATTTCGTTGTCAGTTTTAGATATCACATTATCACCCATTAATTTTTGTTCAGGGTAAGTTTGGGTTTCAGTTTGCATGGTGTTTTAACGCATGTGTTATTTAACTTTTTTCAGATATCCATTACCTGTTACTATTTAAATTACAATAATCTGTTTTCTTTAGGGGAACCCTCCACATCACCACAGAAGGTTGAACAAGTTTCAGAGCAAGCTACTACATTCAGAGGTAAATATTGATTTACTCCTGGTGTTTTGGACTAAAATTTAATATTCAATAAAAATAAAATAAATTAGACTTTAAGTTACATGGTGTAAGTAAGAATTAAACGAAATCCATTTAATAACAGTCAGTTTTGTATTTACTTGAGAGATTCAATGTTGATGGAGATTATTTCTTAGCACAAGCATCTCGCAGACGCCCTCTGCGTTATGAGATCAGTATAGACGATCAAACGGAAGTGGACCCTAGAGAACACGACTGGCGTTTTAATTTGACTCTACATGGTAGATAAATAAATATTATCTGTGACCCACTTTATCCATTTTGTCCATTTACACCCAAGAAGCTTCTTTGTCTTTATGTGTTTAATCCATTGTATTATATTGGACAGAAAGTAAAAAATATATTTGTGATTTACAAAGCTAAAGAATAATAAAAAAATTAATAAAAAGCACAGATCCGGATTTAAAACGACCTACCGGATCTAAAAAAAATCACATCAAATCGGTTATGCTTTTTATAATTATATATGTTTTCTACAATGTATTTTTTTTAATGCCATAAAGGTTGGCCACGAAAACTAAAACTCATGTCGTAGCTTGGCATCTAACACATGCCAAAACTGACAATTTAAAGTGCATGAATGGAGCTAAGACATGAATTTTCTTTTCCACAGCCACTTATGGCATTTTTAAAAAGACACATAGTACAATAATCCATAAACATTCTGGAATGTTTAAACAGAAATTTTTAATAAATACGTATGTCGACTACAAAGCTAGGCATCATCAGCCTAAGTATACCCTATAAGAACTTTTATCTGCCAAGTTAGCGCTGATGATAGGTAATAGCTTTTTGTATAGAAATACGTAACATGCACAGGCGAAAAGATTTGAGAACAAATTACTTGTGAAAAATCAATAAAAACTGCTAAATAAATTGAAATGAATTATCATGATTTTTGGACGAACATTATTTCGCACAAATATACAATTATTTTCTGTCCTGAACGAATCATGTTTGCTTATTTTGCATAAATCGCTGATATAGGTTCGTGTAGTAAATTTGGCGTAATTTAGTTTCATTTGTAACCACCCCGTACATACATTTCGTATTTTGTAAATGTCTTGCACATGAGATTGATGTCATTTACTTTTATTTTTAGCATCGAAGCAATAAATAAATAAATTTTTACACACAGATTGTTCGTGAAATTCTTAGGGTCGGTTTATCGATGCTAGATTAAATTTATCTTTCAGTTTGTTACCAATGGCAACAATTATGAAAGTATACGTCACAGTATACGTTACCTTTGGTAACAAACTGAAAGATAAATTTAACCTAGCATCGATAAACCGACCCTCAGGCTAAGTTTCTCAGTCCTAATTTAACTTTTAACTCTTGTTTATTTCCATAGGAACAATTGTTTTTATAATTGCTACCATGGGAATAAACAGGAGTTTAAAGTTAAACTAGGACCGAGAAACCCAGCCTAAATGATATTAATATCACAAGCAATTTTCATTAAATGTATATATCATTAAACATTCATCTTGCCCTTGGATCCTTTTATTGTCCAAATAAACACTTTTTCTCTCGATTTATAGTTCTGCAATGTGCATAAACAAATTGTGTTGCTCGAAGGACTTGACAATAGTCTGCAAAAAGTGCATAAATTATGTAACTTCCTACTGCCAAGTTCGTTGGTGACATTGTAATATATTTTGTACATATTTTTGTATTTACATTTTAAGTGTTGTGCATTACAATGCATGTTTTACATTGAAGTAGATTTTTTTACGTAATTTTCATCGTCTCACTTTCTATCGTGAATGTTAGAATTTATAATCTGTGCAATTTAATTTTAGCTGCGTTCAGCGGACCTAGCAATTGAGTTGCTGAGTTCTCTGAACAAAAGCGCTGGATTCCGCTGTTATTTGGATTTACACAGAGATGGGTTTTCACTCAGCGCAATCGTTTACACCGGTAGAATGCACCCGGTGCATTGCCAATTTGCCTATACTCATATAGGAAATAAAAAATGCTTCAAAATGATACCAAATATAGGCACCATGCACATCTCTGCGTCCAGCGCCGCCTGGCGTGGTGATTTGTGAATTAATGATATGAAAATATTTCTTGAGACTCATTGCATATGAATAATATCACTCTTATGACAATCTACGATTGTATACATAATACTTGAGCTTCCTGGTATTGAAACACATTACAATATTCAAGTTCAAATGTACACTAATAATTTTAAACAACTCGTATTTTCATACCACTAATGCAGGATATGGTCATTGGTGGCGCTGACTTCGTATGTGCATGGTCCCTACAGCATATTTTGCGCGAATTATTGCTATAGGCACCATGCACATGCGAGGACAGTGCCACCAATACCAAGGGCCATATCATAGCCATATTGTGCATTAGTGTTATGTTATGAAAATATGGTCAAATATTTACTACAATCGTAATTTGTCATAAGAGTGATTTATTCCCATGCAAAAGATGTTTTCATAACACTAATTCACAAATCACCTCCACGCAGAGATGTGCATGGTGCCTATAGGAACCATGCACATGCGAAGCCAGCGCCACTAATGTCCATATTGTGCATTAGTGGTAAAAATAGGAGTTGTTTTAAATTATTAGTGTACATTTGAACTTGAGAATTGTAATGTATTTCAATACCAGGAAGCTCAAGTACATACAAGTATTATGTACTACAATCGTAAATTGTCATAAGAGTGATATCAATCGCATGCAATGAGGCTCAAGAAATATTTTCATATCACTAATTCACAAATTATCACCCCAGGCGGCGCTGAACGCAGAGATGTGCATGGCGCCTTATGCAGAATTAAACCTGACGAATATAAAAGAGAGTAAAAGAAAATTTTTATTCACGAAAGCAAACTTACTCAATATTTTGTTCAGATTTTAGCTACAAAGCTTTGGCTTAAACTTATGTAAACTTACTGTGTACAGTGTCCCCTTCAAAACAAAAATAATTCTTGATCGGCGGTGACGCTTTGTAAAGGCCGTAAAACATTATTTCAACTGATAAAAAAATTGGAATTTCTTTCAGTTCTTGTAAATACATACTATATTTTAGAAATCAAATAATTTCAGTTCTCTACTGATTACAGGAACCAGAATGTTTTAAATGCCATAATTTAGCTTTTACTGAAATCTTGCAATAAATACACTTATGTACCTACCTTTCGTTTGGGCAGTAGCCACAGGTTGTAACCAACTCTCGAAAAGCGGATCTTTCTCCCAATCTTTTCTATAGTTATGCTCATATTGTGGTTTTGGCATGATTATAAATAGTTGAATATTATTTGCCTAAAAGCCAAAACAAATCACTCAAAAATATATGTATTTATAGCTGAAGGAAATACCTCTGCAATAACAAACACTTTCCGCAAACTGATTCACATAGGTACTTGAAAAACAAATGAACGAAATTGACACACTAGTTTTAAATTTCAACGATTTTGTAAGATTTCGGATCTCGGTAGGTAAAAGAGTAGTAGAACAATATTATTAACGATTAAACGTAGTAGTTCAAAATATTACCGATAACTGACGTGGGGACGAGGAATTAAATTTAGAATCAAAGAAGTAACAATAAAGGAAGGAATGGAACAGTTTTAAATAATAATGAAAAATTGATACAGCTGAAAATTAAAATATAAGCCAGAAAGCATCTCAAAAATGGCTAGAATTCCGTGATCCCGGAATTTGAAGAAATAATAGTCAACATCTGATTCAAATCGGCTAGATTTAGGCATAAGCGGCTAAAGTTGGCCATTCTGATAGCAAGAAAAAGTTTTATGTTTGGTCCGGTTTGAGCGGGAAATTTAAATTTTTGAATGCACCCATAAGTATGGATACTTTCAATGCACCGGGTTCATTGCCTGGCCCATCTCTAGATTTACATTTTGAATTCAATACCTGTAATAATTGCACGGTTATAAAGAAGCAAAATTCGCAAATAATTATCACTAAATTTTAAGCAGCTTCCACACGGACACGTTCGTTACTGTGTTCAGTAGTAATTTATTTGATATGGAAAGGCAAGTCGTAATTATAGTCTTTTCTCATGTGAATATCTGTTGTAAAACTGGTACACTTCGTAAATACTTGAAAAGCACTGTTTGCATGGAATTAATTGTTTTGGCTCATTTTTTTTAAATTTACTTTCTCAATGTTGCAGCTGAAAGTGAAGAAGCAACCAGTCAAAGAGAAGGTGAAGGTTCACATGGTCAACAAAGGTAATTTGTCATTAAAATTAAAACCATTACTAAGTTTTACGTGATCACATGGTATAATCCTGTTTTTATTGTATTTACAGGTCTCAGACAGACCAGCAACAGCTCTCAGAAGAAATGAAGGAGCTCCTCAAGGAATTAGAAAAAGAAAGCAAGAAATAAACGACATCATACTAGTCCCCCCCTCCCTAAAAAAATGTATTTATTTATTTATTTTTAAATCATTTATCTGTTCCTGAAAATCTCTACGACAAAAATACCCTCGTCCCTCGTGTAACCTATTTTGACTGAATTATAATAAACTATCTACTTACCTTGATGGTGGCTGCTCGATCATGAAATATTGAAGTGGCTCAATTAGTCTAACGACGTTGCAATGGCTTAACTCTTTTATAAGAAAAAAAATACACATGCTTGTCCCTATTTTAGCATTATCACCTGACGTCTGAGAAAACGGTCCATAGCAAGCACGTAATAGTCCAAAATATATACATACATACATAAAATGAGACTTTATTCTTCAACCGCTTATTGCCGATCAAAATTTACATATTTTATTTACTATAACGTAGTAAAAAATATTTTAAATAAGAACAAAAAAGTAGGCGTATTGAAAATATTTGTGTGATCAAACACTTTGTATGTTACGATATGAATAACTCAAACACCAAAAGTCGGGTATTTACATACAATTTAACCAGCTGCTTATTAAAAAAAAGTCTGGGGAAATTGGTGTTTGACTTACTCGCCTTTTATTCACAAAGTACTTAAAATTAAAGTTTGATATTGAAAGTAGTAGCAGATATTTACAGCAGCCGACGACCCACCTTTTTTATATTATTGTGTATAGTTCTAGATTGTTGCTTTTTTGTATTATTTTATATTTGTTATATTTATTGAAGGCGTGGCGCTTTAAATAACTGTTACTAAAACAAGTAAAATTTGTATAAAGGTATGAAAATTTGATTGGAATAAATTTTATTAATATTAGTGTTTATCTAGCTTACTGATAAATAAAAGCGCAGGACCTCAAACGTTCCACCAGCGGTTCAGACGTTTCTATACACTCGTGGTCACTGTTTGAAATAGGTTAGTGGTTTTTCCTATTTTACGTCTGGACCGCTGGGGGAAAGTTTCATGTCTTGGAGCTTGGAGTAATTTTTGTTTGGACTCAATGTGAATTATATTAATATTCTATCCTGTGTATCAAATATTTAAGACATTAAAGCTTTCAATAATTCCTATCGCCTTTTATTTTTTTAAAACAACCAAATTCTGTGCAAATCAAATTTGTGAAAGGTAAGGAATTTTCCAAAAAAGGCTCCTCACAAAAATTAAATCAAAAAATTATTTATTTCCAATAACCATATGAATAAAAGTACATTTCCTTCTTTAAATAAAAATATATGATGACAAATTACAATAAGCAATAAAAAAAAACATAAATGCAATCACATTCAAATGGCTCGTTCTCAACTGTCATATATCAATAAAAAGGCACAGTTTAAATAGGTTTAAAAATTTTTCACTCGGCATTCTCTTTGTTTCTTAGTCCTGAGGTACGCAAAGCTGGACTTACAGGTACTGTAATCTTCAGCGATGGTATTATTTTAACGCCTTTGTAATGACGAATAGGATTCGCTTTATGCTCTGCTTGTTTGCGCATTTCAGCTCGTTGCTGCTTCTCAATTTCTTCTTGTCTTTCTTCCGCCTGAAGAATTAAAAATGAAATTGTAAATTTATAGTTTCCAATTATATTTATATTACAAAGTAACTTATTTTTTTATCATTTTGTTTAGCAAATGGAGTTACTGATTTAAGGCTAGTCTGGCCCACCTAAAAAAAATATGTTTCCTTTTTTCGGTATTAATATGAACTTTTTGTTAATGTTCAATACATGAAAATATTTTCGATATCTAAAAGTCTAAAGTCTAAACGAACAGCAAATGAAAAGAAATTTTTTACAGTAAGAGGGAGCTAAACTCATATTAATAATAATATATAATATATATATTTATTGTCCAATAGAAAAAACCCAGAAGGACATAATGCATACATTGAATTAATAAATAGTTCATACATTAAATTAAATTAAATAACAAATAAATATATAAGAATAAATATAAGACCATATAAAGCATGTGAACAATAATGTTTCAGAACAGATAACAATATAGAAAATATTATATTGTTATAAATACCACATTATATAACTGGAGTATTAACAGTAGCTGTTAGCAAAAGTCCGTCAAAGTTATCGTGAAAGGGATCGACTAGTGGACTAATTTTGTTAACTAGTAAACCCATCCTGTATATTGGAGATTTGATTAATAAATTAGTACACGGATTAGGTAAATAAAAAGTCTCATGTTATCTAGAATTAAATGCAGGTACTTTAAAATTTAAACAGCTAAGGATATTAGGAAAATTAATATAGTTGTTTAGTAATTTATAAATAAATTTAAGAGTGGCAGTATTTCGTCTGAATTCAAGTGATTGGAGATGAAATCGTTCCAAGAGAATATTCTGGTTAACACCTTGAGGAGGATACGAGCCATCTATTTTCCAACAAAAGAATTTCAAAAATTTTCTTTCGATGTTTTCCAGTGCATTTATGTGGAAAGTATAATAGGGAC
Source organism: Dorcus parallelipipedus (assembly GCA_958336345.1). Taxonomy (NCBI): domain Eukaryota; kingdom Metazoa; phylum Arthropoda; class Insecta; order Coleoptera; family Lucanidae; genus Dorcus; species Dorcus parallelipipedus. Next base: position 20,595,558 of record OY284480.1, on the reverse strand, counting down.
TCCAAACAGGTGATGCATATTCGAAAGAGGGTTTGAGAAAGATTTTGTATTCCAATATATGAATCCTAGTTTTTTGTGACATGAACAAATAATGGTATTAATATGATTGTTAAAAGCTAAGTGAGAATCGAATATAACACCACGGTCAGTATGACAATTAACTCTAGCTAAAACTTCATCACGATAAGAATAATCGAAACAGAAGGGATTTTTTTTCTTGGTGAAAGACATAACTTTGCATTTTGCTAAATTTAAGTCCAATTTATTCTCATGACACCAAAAAGCCAAAGCACAAAAATCGGATAGACTGTCATGGATAGAAGACATGTTACTATATAGTGTAAGATCATCTGCAAAAAGAAGTTTATGTCCAAAAATTTCCATTGCAAGGTCATTAATAAATATGTGAAATAGTTGAGGACCTAGGAAGGATCCTTGAGGGACCCCTGATGTTGCTGAATAAACATGAGATTTAAAACCATTATATTCAACAAATTGTTTTCGATCATATAAATAGGATTTAAGAAGATCAATGGCTGAGAGATCAAAGCCAAAATGATGAAGTTTAGAAATCATGAGTGAATGATCAAGCTTATCAAAGGCCTTTGCCATATCGGTATAAATAACGTCAACTTGGATGTTATTATCCATGCTATGAGATATGAAGTCTGTGATAACTGTAAGATTAGAAACTGTTGACTGTTTGCTCAAAGAGCCATGATCAGACGAGAGAATGCCACGTGTTTGATTACATATAGAGTGATAAATGATATACTCAAAAATTTTACTAAAATTAGAAATGATCGCAATGGGTCTATAATTTTTTATATTTGATTGGTCATTACTTTTAAATACTGGAGAAATTTTTGAAGTTTTCCATTGGCTAGGAAAGACAGATGAGCTTAAGGATAAATTGAAAATCTTTACTAACAGACGAACAAAAATTCTGGAGCAATCTTTTATAAAAAAAACTTGGAATGCCATCTGGGCCAGAAGTCAGTTTATTTTGTAACTTACTGATAGCCTTTTGAACATCGCTTTCATTAACCAACGGTAGAGAAATAGCTGGATAAAGTAAGTGAGATGTTGCATTATCGTGAGCGATAGATGAATGGGCAAAGACACTCTGAAAATAATTTGCAAAGAAATTTACAATGTCTTGAGGATTGCCTAATTGTTCATCATTATGAACCATAAGACCAGGTATTCTAGAAGCATTGGTCTTAGAATGAAAATTAAATATTAACATAAACAAAAAAAAATTATTTAAACATCGTTTATAACAATCTAATAAGCATTAGACTAAGAAAGTACCTATTTACCCATTTAAATTTAACCGATTTAAATGATATAGTGCACTAATAAGAAGTATTAAAAGTCACTTCAATTTTGATTAGTTTATAATGATAACTTATTCAAATACTTATACTATTCATTGCTACTATGTATTTCTGGTTGTACACATATTAGGCCCAGGTTTAAAAAATACAAATAGGGTCACACTAGCCTTAACAACTAACAATAAGTTATAAACAGGAAAATTAAATAAATGAGTTTTGTACCTGTTTTTTCAATTTGGCAATGTTCTCTTCTCTTTTCTTCAGTTCACTTTCAAAAGTCTGCCGATCTTTGGCACGGCGTTCTGTATTAAGTTCAAATTCGGTTATTTCAACCAAGGTAGTGTCCGCTTTCTTCGGCTCGAAAGGTTTCTTATACAAGACAGTTGGAGGACGAGCTTTGAAGGCTGGCGCCACAAAGTTAACATCTTCCTCACTTTTCTGTAAACAGCCCTTTTATACGCACTCATTATTCAAGCAACAATTTTAAAACTTACGGTGGATTTGACGCTCATCATTGAACCATTTTCTCGTTTTGAATTTAAATATTTTGGTGGTGGCTTTGCGTGAAACTCTCTGGCTTTCTTCTCTTCTTCAAAAACCTGTAGTTGAAACAAATCATTAACTATAATTTAATTTAATCACTTTTTGATATAACTCAAATACCTTATTGATTTGCTCTTCTTTCTTTTTCATAATTTTTTTATCACGTTGTTCAAAACTAAAGGGCACTGGTTGAGTTATAGCCGGGCCAGAAAGTTTGACAGCGTGATCTTTTTCGGCAGCCTAAAAACAAAACTCATGCGATTATTTGAAAGTTTGGTAAAATAAAACGCACCTGCTGCTTCTTCACATCATCTACCCCATCATGTTCAGACAATTTCGGTGTGGCAGTACTGCCATGCCTTTTCACATTCACTTTAGGAATGGTTTTCGGGGTGCTGTACATACTTTTAGGTACTGGCTTTGCATGAAATTCAAAAGCCTCTGTCGATTTGACATTCTGAAATTAATCGCTAATTAGTTTAGTGTGGAAATCATAAAACGAATGCTTTACCAATTTAGCAGTGCATTCGGTCAGTTTAAAAGGTTCCACGACGGTGGTAGGTTTTTTCACATGTACTGGTTTAACCGGTCCTTGTAAGACCTTAGGATTTACTGGATGGGCTTTAATTTTAAACCTAACGAAAAATTAGTAAGTTAATCCCAAAATGTAGTTGTCTATCTTACTTTTTAGCTTCTTCCAATTCTTTTTCCTCCAATTGCTTCTGGGTTAGTACATGTGTGGGTCTGGCTCGCTGCTTCGTCATTAAATGAGGAGAATTGGGAATGGTGACCATTTTACAAAATTTTTTGGGAATGTTTTGAGCTTCTTTACTCTTAGTGTGAAATCTATCGGGCGTCTTATTGTAATATTTGTTTACGGCTTCTGCCATGCTAATGAATTTTATTGCAGGTGAGTTAATGAGCTTTGGTTTTGCTAAATTATAAATGGTGTTCCTCGATACACTTCGGGGCATTTTTGCAGATGAATTGAACTTATCCGCATTGTCACTTAAAAAAACAAAATACAAATAAATTTTACCAACTCACTAATATCGGGCAGAAAAAAACCAAAATTATAATCTTCATATTCCTTAATTCCAAAAACACCAGAAAATAATTAATTTTTTACAAAAAAACAAACTTAAAATGATTTTAAATTGAAAAGATTCAATCCTTCTAAAATGTCCTGTGCCTTCTGATTTAGATAGAAACTTTAAAATGTGTTGTGTTACTCAGTTTGCAAAGATTTAAAAACTTAAACTTCCCCAGACTTTTTGTTAACTACCTTTCATTCGTGATTATCACACTTTTACCATTAACCCGACACAGATTCCCTGTACTCAAGGATCTCCTTGGCATTCTCTGGATCCTATCTGATAAACCTGTAGGTAAAAAAATATTTAAATATTACCCACATAAAACAAATTTAAACAATAAAATCTTACCAGGTGCATTTTCTTCGATGGTAAGGAGTCGCTCTTTGACATCTACCTCATGTTCATGTTTTGTAACTTGCTCGTGTTCTGCACCTAAAAATCAATGATTGTACATTGCAGATAACAAACGTTAATAAAACCGTACCACTCGATGCATTTTCTTCGACGAGTTCTGTGATTTTCTCTTTAATTTCTACTTCATGTACAACATCAATATGTTGATTACATTCGTGATCTGTACCTGAAACTGAACACCTTGAAGATTGCTACATTATTAAACAATAAAACGTACCATTCAATGCATTTTCTTCGACGTGTTCTGTGATTTTCTCTTTAATTTCTACCTCATGTACAACATCAATATGTTGATTACATTCGTGATCTGTACCTGAAACTGAACACCTTGCAGATTACTGCATTATTAAACAATAAAACTGTACCATTCAATGCATTTTCTTCTTCAACACGTTCTACGACTTGCTCTTTAATTTCTAGCTTAATCTCACGTTCACACTTAATAACTTTTTTATTACACTCATGGTCCGTATCTGTAAAGTAATTGTTGCAGTATTAATAACAGCATTTAACAAAAAAAATTGGCCTTTTCTTTACCAAAGTACGATTCGACGTTGGCAGTGTTTTCTCCTTGTAGATGCGAAGCGAAGTCGAAGTAAGTAGGGGCGTTGTATCGGAAATCGTTGGACATTGTATTAAAGCTCAGTTTGATTTACTAAAAGTGATTAAAACTCTCTTAAAATACCATTAAAATACCTCCAATTTACTGGAGCTCACACTTCAACGGTTGTCTTCGACGGTTTGACGCATGCGCACCGTCAAGTATTTGAAATTCTCGCTTGTGATTTGTTGTTCGCGAATATCTGGAATGAACATAGGCGTAAACGTAGTGTTTCTAACGGGGTCTCGTTCAGTAACATTTTGTATTTATAAACTACGTTCACAAATTAAAAGACCACTGGCGATGTTGCCTTGTGAAAAGTACAACCGGCAACAATGTCCTAGTTAGAAATTTAGTAACATTTTGGCATTTAAAATATTTTTCTGCTTTCGAGGCATTGAAATGGCTTGTTAAAATGAATATAAATAATAACAAAATTGATTTAACAAATTACTTTCACATGAAACTTCAAATACCTTGCCAACCTTGCTATTTTGATAATGAGACTGGGTTACGGTCGAGTAGAATGTTGAAAAAATCAATTGAGTTAACGGTTAAAAAACCAAAGGTTTGTTTTGTATATTGATGACAGTGATTTTACATAGAGTATATACGTCGACGTTTCGCTGCACAGAGAACAGCTTCCTCAGGACCTAGCAATATTGTTGACTTACAGCTGAAATCAGAAAAATCGGGAAATGTCAAAATAAATCTACACGTTTTTTTCAATATTTTCATAGTGTGAAAATGGATTTATTAGATATAGGTTAGAATTATTTGACGGTATGTCAGTTTATAGGTAAATAGGTTAATTTTTTTGGAAGATATGTATGTATTGTCAAGTAGACAATTAACTGACAAATGGAACCAAATTTACAACTGGAAAAAAATCATTTCCCGTTTTTTTTTAATTCAGCTGTAACATGATAATGTTTTATAGGGGACTTATATTTTATACCAACATTATGCAGCAGGTGGTGGTTGTTTAATTTGTGAACAACATATAAAAAGTTAAACTGAATTAAAATATAAGATAAATTATATTCATTAGGTATATTGGAAGTTTTGAAGTAAAATCCTGTACTTATTAAGTTAAAATTGAGACAGATAATTTGCATTCGATATTATCTGCTAACCGATTTAGATTAAAATTAATTTTTAATTGTCTGTTTAATGAAGTATGGTGATGTTGAAACAGTGGATAGCTAAATAATGTTGTATTAAATTTAAATATTAAAACGAGGGATTGTGTTGTCCGACCATTTTGATGTTCTTTTCATTTGTTAAACGATCGATCGTCTTTTGTTTATGTTTTTAACGAAAACCATCAATTCACGTTATCTTTTGCATTGTTATGCTTGGACCAGTGTTGCCAATTCTAAAACTTTTCATTTGTAAATTAAAAATGATTTTTAAAAAGTTTAGCTCAAGAAGAATGAAATCAAATGTTTCGATATCATGTTTGACGTTTATTTTAATATTCACATTGTTGATACAAAAAATAAAACCAACCAACCAACTTCAATAAATACGCGTTAAGGCCGCTTTACAGTTTGCAATTATTTATTGCCGGCAATGAGAATTGCAGCGATTTGTATTGCACGCATGCGCGGTAGTTGCATTTTGTGTAAAAATAGAACACTGCGCATGCGTGCAATACAAATCGCTGCAATTTTCATTCCCGGCAATAAATTATTGCGACCTGTAAAGCGGCCTTTAAGGCCACTCTACACGTACGCAATGCAATGCAATGAGAATTGCACACAAAAATTATATTTGCTGGTGGCTTTGTATTTAAGCAATTTCTGAGTATTTGCAACGAAAGGTGCCAATTTCTAATTGTTCAAGTCTTCCCGGACGTTAAGTTGATGCGCTCTCTGGTACGATAGGACCGGACCGGACCATCGTAAATATTTATGGTATCTTTTAGGTATTTGGTCTTACTGAGGATAATTAACAATTATTGTTCGCACACTTTTGCCGATGAGCATGCGCACATTAAAAATTGCGACTTTCTGCAAGACAAATTGCATCATGTAAAATGGCCTTTACACTTTCTAATTTTTTCTTTCTCTTTTCCTGATTTTGCGTCTGTTTTTTTTAAGTTCGGCGATATTTCTGTCAATGTGGTACACTCGAGACGCTATTTTAATACATTGCGGTAAATGAGAGCGGTCTCGTTAACCGCAATGCAATAAAATTCCAAGTGAAAAATATTGCGTTTGTCCGATCGAGCCGTTATGTCTCTTTAAATTATGAAAATGTCCTCTACGTATTTGTACCAATAATTTGTTCATTTTGTTTGTGTTAATTAAAAAAAAATTGTTTTGTAAAAGATTTATTTGCAGCAGGGTCTTTTTAAGAACTTTCAACGTTTTTTGACATCGTTAAAAAGAGTATTTTTTCTGCTTTTCAAAAAAATGTAGTTCATTGATATTATCTTTTAAAATAACATCGTTACAGGCAAAAAATGCATTTGCATTAAATCTAATAGGTCGGAATTTATATAAAATAAATGGATGCAGAAAACTTAGATTTCAAATTTATATTTATAATATGTTATTTTAACAACAGTTCAAATTTATTAACAAGTTAACATATACCTACCATTTGAAAACAAATTATTCAAAATTTTAACACAGTTATCTTAAATTTGTAACTTAAGACCGATTTTACAATTATTGTTTAACTTTAAGCGGCTTTATTTCTATGGAAACAATTGTAATTAATGATATTGGGAATAAAGCGAAGCATAAAGTTAAACTGTAGGTAAAATCGGCCCTAATCATTTTTGTCTATGATTCTTAAATATAAAATTTTTTATTGGATTTTTTATTTGTGATTAAAAAAAGCATGACCTATTCCTGTATAAATAGATCGTAACTCGTCTATAAAAATACGAATTGAGGTATTCTAAATGTGCTCCATTTTGAGCTATACACGATCGACATCTTTTAGTTAATGAAAATAATGCATTGGAAATTTGAAATGGTCTGATTTGCCTGAAAGCATGTTATTCCGTAGTTCATCCACGGTGTTATTGGAATTTTTATATATTTGCTGCTTCAAATGCCCCCAAAGGAAATAATGTAAAGGGGACAGGTCAGGAGACCTTGGTGGCTACGTTATTGGTCCGAAAGTTCCAATCCACCTGTCAGAACATTTCTGATTTAAATAATTTCTTATTAAATCTTGTTGAAACATCACAGTTCTTCTTTGTTCCAATGGCATGTCATCTAGAAATTCCCCCAACTGGTGCTCTAATATTTCTAAATATGGAACGGCAGTTAAGTTTTCCTCGAAAATATAATAAAGAAGGGAATTACTTTTTAAACACCACCACACGTGAAATCCAAATTTTCCTTGTCTGCGTCTAGCAACAGTTGCATGAGGGTTTTCACTAGACCAATGATGGGTATTATGTCTATTAAATATACCGTCACTGACTTTCATCTGACCAAATAATATTATTGTAAAAATTTGGGTTTTCATTTATATTTTCAATATACCATTGGGAAAATTCTAATCTTTTTTGAAGATTACCAGGATATAAAAATTGATGAATGTGAATTTTATGAAAATTCTCTTATCTGGTTGACGCCGTTCTGGAAACCGTTCCAGATAGTAATTTGTTGCCGCTGTCGAATTTTCTTCATACTGAATGAAAGATTTTATTAAATCATACTTCTTATAATTTTCATATTTTTCCATTTTACGAAATACTTATTTAAAGGTAATTAACACTTTCTGATAGTTATAAGCAGTTGACTTTTAGAATGTCTTTCATTTTTCTTTTCTTGTTTTCTTTAGTCATGGCCTACTAAATTTGACATGAATAACATTAATTGTCTGTAATTCAGTTATTTTAAAAGATAATATAAATGAACTACATATTTTTGAAAAGCAGGAAGAATACTCTTTTTAATGATGTCAAAGCCAATTATGACTTCCATTTAAAAAACATTAGTTGTGGTTATATCTCGGTTATTATGAACTTTTGATGTGATTTGATTAAAGAATCATGATCTAAGTTAAAAGTCGAATAAAAAATGCCTTTGTCATTTTTCGATACCTTTAAAAATCAAAAAAATATGCGCTTTTGAAAATTTGATGAATTTTTCGTTTTTCAACTGTACCGCGAAAATGGCAAGGAACAGCAAATTTTTAAGTTGGCCATTCAAATTACCATAAAAAGTTGACCCAATATTGCGTGCTCAGTTTCTTTCTATTTCCATTATTAACGAAGCTACCTATGGAATACCATCGAAAATGGGACACCCTGTACATCGCGTGCTCGCTTTTCAAAGAAATTCCAAATTATGTATGTGTCCGGCGCAAACATCAAATATGTGTGTTAATAATCGGTTTAACCGTAATTAGAATTCAGTGCAGCCGCATCGCACCGAAAGTTAAACGAAGAGACAATGATCAGGAAAGTTTTTTCATTAACATAAGAGTCATTTAGATCAGATTTTTTTCACAAATGACCCAAATAGGGCCTAATCTGTCACACTTTCGATGTTAACTTATTCACAAAACGTACAAACTATAAATACAAGTGCTGTTTAGTAAAATGTAACAGTGACGATTGTACTGTGGCAAACAAAAGTGCTACGTTATTATATGGATTTTATTTCATAATGAGAATATACGTAAGTACCATTTTTTTTTTAAAATAAATGTCCGCGTCCGGTTGAAAAATGAAATTCTGCATGCAATTTGTTAACCACGGGGTAAACTAAATTTGTTTTCTAATTACAGATATTAATTTTATTAACCATTTTTTGTTACTATTCTGTAATAAGTGTGGTGGATGGTCTCCTGCCTAAAAAGAGGTATCAATCGACGTTCTAATTCTTTTGCGTTGATTTTGATTGACCTTTTTATTTTAGTATAATTGAGATTAAAGAGGGACACGATTTAGGGGGTTACTGGAGAAACAGACAAGAATGGAAGGCATATTGGGTAAAATCGTGGATTCCAAAGACGGTATGTTTTTCTTGTATATGTATTAATGGGCATATATACGATCAAGTATGCCTTCACGTCTAACTAAACGTTTTAAGGCCCGAAAGTAATGCGTACCAGGCCTAAATTTTATCATATAAATTTATCATATTTGCTGGCAGACTTGCCTCTCAAGCAGGTGCCTGACCGTGTGTATGCCTATTAAATATGACAATTGATTTTATAATTTTTTATCTACTCCTTACCATGAAATTTGGATTGTATGTCGTAGTTTTACTGTAAAATAATTTCAGGAAGTGCTTCCCAACAACACCATACTTAATACATTTAAATTTAATAAACATCTGAGTTATTGTTTATTAATTAGATATACAAAACTTAACTTACAGAAATTGGTTACACGATGTTCCCCCGAATGTAAACCACTTTCGCATTTCCTCGGAATGCTGGGACACTCTGTATATTAATAGTATTAATATTTGTAAACTACTCCTTATTTTGTCGTAGATTTACGTGCCAGAATGGAAAAAAATCTGGGGTCCAATAAACATAAAAGAATGGATCCCCCTTGCCCACCCACCACCCCCTGGTTGGAAACCGCATTAAATAATTCTGCTTTAATACAGGAACTAGTCATATACAATTTTACTATGTATTTATTATCGCAGCTGTTTTAAAATTTATTTTGTGATTCTTATTTATCATAAAACTAACTTATTTGTTATTTTAATAAAATAAAAATAGAACCGGAATACGTTAATGATTTCTGAAAGTGAAAAGCGTAGATATTTTTGGCGGTTGCAATGTTTACAACCTTTCTTCGTGATATCATCACCAACGTTGTAGGTATGTGCATCATATATTATTTAGTGAAAGTTATCGTTCCGTACGGCTCCAGACGAACCTACTTTACCATAATTGAGAAAATTAGCGTACGAATACGGTGATTAACGATAACTTTTCATTTTGTGCGTTCTATTAAACTTCTTAAACAAATTTTAAGTGGGTGTTAATCAGACTTTCACAAAAGGAAGAAGCAAGGTCCAATAAATTAATTAACTTCATTTATTAAATAAAACAGAATCGAATTAAAAAAGAAGTATGTACCTAACTATTACTTAAAGCTAAACATTCATTCATGCAACAATCACAAGTTCAATGTTAACTCAGTCATTGGTGTTAACAAAATTATATTAATATATACAATTTAAATTAATTTATTGAGTTGGGAACTGCCAGCTTGATACTGGTTTTGGTAGTTGACTTTGGGTTTGCTGCTGGGTGTTTTGTACTGTTTGACCTGCATCACTTTTGGGTGACGCAACCACAACTTGTTTTTGTGATGCACTAGCTGTAGGATCTTCACGATCCCAGCCGTGCTCTGATATATGTTCATGATGGTCATGGTGGTCATGGTGATCAGGTAATGGGAACCATTCGGAAATAACAACGGGTTTCCAAATTACTTTCCAATCAGGTACCCAAATCTGTTTCCACGCCGGCACCCAAATTTTCTTCCAAGCAGCTTTCCATTCGAGTTTCTTATCGGAAACCCAAATCTTCTTCTTCTCCGTCTTCCAGATCTGCTTCCAAGCCTCCTTCCACTCCAACTTTTTATCTTTAACCCAGATCTGTTTCTTATCCTTCTTCCAAATCTGCTTCCAAGCTTCCTTCCATTCCAGCTTTTTATCAGCGACCCAGATTTGTTTCTTTTCCGTTTTCCAAATTTGCTTCCAGGCTTCCTTCCATTCTAATTTCTTATCGGGCACCCAGATTTGTTTCTTCTCGGACTTCCAGTATTTTTTCCACGCCGGCTTCCAGATGAGTTTCTTTTTCCAAATGTCGTGGGCTGTGTATTCGGAACCGTCGTGATCTTTCCCCAGAAAGTGGTTGCCGTGCACGGCTTCTTTAACCCACACGGGGATCCAAATTTTCTTCCAAGCCGGCACTTGTATGTCCTTCCATGCCGGCACTTGTATTTCTTTCCACACGGGTTTCCAAATTTTTTTCCAATCGGGAACTTGGACTTCTTTCCACGCGGGAACTTGAATGGGTTTCCAGACTGGCTTCCAAACTTTCTTCCAGTCGGGCACTTGAATTTCCTTCCAAGCTGGAACGTGTATCTCTTTCCACACTGGTTTCCAGACTTTCTTCCAGTCTGGTACTTTAACGTCTTTCCAGGCTGGAACTGAGATAGGAACCCATATCGGTTTCCAGTATTTCTTCCAGGCCGGTTTCCAAATTTGCTTTTTCGCTGGCTTCCACACTTTCTTCCAGCCCTTTTTCCATATTACTTTCTTTTTCCAGTAACCATCGTGGTGATGATGATCGTGGTGATCATCTTCTATGTGGTGGTGTTCGTGTTCGTGTTCGATGTGATGACCGTGGTCATGATCTGCGGGTATATCGTGGCCAGCATGATGAGCTTGAATATCGTCGAAAACGTTGTGGTCGAAATTTCCTTGAAAATCTGAGCTGAAGTCATATTGTTCGGTGTGATCTGGAATTTCGGTGTGATCGGTTACAGCTTGAGGATCGGTTTCTTCATGGTAAGGGTCGTATGGGGGAAGATAGTCTTGGCCTATACGTTTTTCAGCGACCCTATACAATATTGTTATCAAAACATACAGTTTTTAACTTGTGAAATACTTACTGTTGTGTTTGGTTTACTAGATCTGTCAGCTGAGTGATTGGCTCCACTGCTTTAGCATGTGCATTGGATATGTGAATAATTACCCAAAAGGTAACCTGAAATAAAATTATTATTAATTAAAAAAAAACGACGCAATTTAAATTACAATAATGCGATATGATGCAACAGAGAAACTTGAAACGTATTAAAAATGCACGACGTGATTATCAGCCAAGTTCAATACCGGGGCTTTCTCCATAGTGAAAGAGCATTGCAAATAAGGACACCGTAATATAGGAATAAACAGTGTGAAATTCATTGTGAATTCAAACCATTAGCATAACACGATTATTAAACAACTGTTTTACGATTATTTAAGACGTTAATTCGAATCGGAAAACGAGGAATCTTTTCCTTTAAGCCATAATTTAGTTTCTAAAACAATTTCTTTTCTGTATAATGAGGATGTTAAGTAACGAATTTTTATGTGTTTGTTTGTTTAATAAAATTGTGTTGGGAATTCTTTTTTAATTTTAATATTATTTTAATCCTTTCACGAGTTTTGTAATTTTAAATCGTATAAAATTATAATTAATTCGGTTACGTTTGATTGGCTTGGTAAAATTATTTAATAAATTAGGGACTAAATTAGAAAGCTTTATAAAAGAGTTCTTTTGTATATTATTATTTTAAATTATTCGAAATAAAAATATATGTAAATAAATGAGTGGAAAAAAGGAAAGAAAAAGATTTAATTTTATCCTAAATTTTTTTTTCTCTTAGATGATGCTGAACTTGTTGCGGTTTGTTATAGCCGTTTTACATTATGACATTTTTAATCTAAAATTTAATACAAAGAGAGTGAGAAGTACCAATTCAACCAATCAGAATTCACTGTGGTAGCTTATCTCTCTCACTTTGTACCAAAAAATGTTATAATGTAAAACAGCCTTTATAGAATGAAGATTTTGTTAACAACTTAATTAATTCATGTATAAATATGTAAAGTGAAAATATTATAAAATTATGATAGTTACTAATACCTACGTATAAATTTCTCGCATATAAATTATTTTTGTAGCGTATAATTTTTTATCGAGAAATTTCACTCAATTAGTATACTGTTAAACAAATTGGTAAGTTTCATAAATAATTTGATAATGCCCTAGGCTTGAAATAATTTATTAAGAGAGAAAAGTGAAATTAATTTAACTATTTATAAAAAATGCTCCTAAGTAATTGAATAAAAATCTGAAAGCAAAACAGCTGTTAGCATTTGTTGACATTACTTAAAAGATAAAATAACTATCGCCCGCGCCCAAAAGTCCTGGAATACTTTCAGTTTTATCAAAATTTGTCAAAATATATAATATTGTCAGAACTAACAAAATAATTATTTTTTCATTTACCTATGTAACAGTATCTGTATGTATTCTGATTATTTATATAATACAAGTTTTTCTAATAACTACAGCTTTCATACACCCTGTATGAGTGCTGATATCTTGATACGCTTGGTTTCCTGCTTATTTAAAATTTGGTCTAATTTAAATATAATAAAAAATAAAACGTAGTGATCTTTAAAATTTGTAATAAATAGAACATTAATTAATCAATCTATAGTAATTTAGTGATCAGTAAAATATGTATCATTTTCGCCCTTTTTCAATTTAATCCAAATATGAACGAAATGATTTACTTTTGAAAAGTGAAATGAATAAAATGATTTAAATATTAAATTATGCTGTTGAATAGTGAACATTTTTGCTCTTCAAAATGTAGCAAGATATTTTTTGAAATATCTAAAAAATGTAATAAAATATCTGCCTTATAAATTACATGCTCATTGATTCATACATATAGGGAAGTCGGATTGATTAACGGTGAATATAAAAAAAAAATTATTTGTGTAGTTACTATATTTAATAGTTCTTTTATTTTTAATATTTGTCAGCTATTTACGAACACCCTATATAAAATTTGTTGTCAAATGTTAAACTTATCAATCGGATTGTTAGCCATATTAAAAAAAATATTTGTTTTAAATAAAAAAATTCTTTAAATATAAGATGGATAGTAATCGTTATACAGTTTTTGAGAAAGCATTTAGTTTAACCTTATTGGTGATAGAAGGCAAAATATTTTTGAAATAGTTTTCGTTAAAAAATTCTTTTTGTAATCCCCAAAGGGATTAATTTCATTTTTTATATAAAATACCTTCTTTCACCAAATTCGGAGTATTTTTTTGGAAATTTTGGGAATCACCGGGAAACACTTCGAAGTCCTTAAGGTAAAGTATCACACGATGTTAAAAAGAGGCACACAAAAGAAACACTAACCACTAAGTTCTGGTTGGCCCTCATAGCCTTCGGAGCCACTGGAACAGTTTTTGTTCTTCGGCGAAGAAAAACTGTTAATTCATAGTTTGAATTTGAAACCTTGAGAGATATATAGTCTCGGCTTCTTCTGCGGGAGCGCCAGGTGGGGTACGTTACTTTCCCTGTCACCCTCCGAGGTTGCAAGGCCAAGGCACAAGGCTACGTTCCGGCGGCAGCAGAAGGAGAAACCGATGAGACGGCGGGGTCATTTCGTCGATGTGCTCGCTCTGCATAGAAATTGCGAGTTTAGATGTAGAAGGTGGAATTGTAGGCAATATGTTCGTCAGGTGAAAGTGATTTATTATGCTAATCAGTGGTTTATATTAACGTAACTTTATTTTTTTTAATAAGACCAACATAATTAGCAAGAAAAAACTATTTATCCTACAAACACATCAAGATATGAAATGAAACATTTATCTTAAGTATAATACCTAATGTTCAATAATGTAAATAACTTAATATGTATGTCAGTACTGGTTGCGCGAAAAATAAATAGTACACGTGCACGTACCATCATGTTGCTGCCTCGCGAAGTAATCTGTATTAATCTGTACACAGAATATTCATCATGGCTTGTCAATTTTTACAAATGTGTTAATTTTGAGGGTCAGTTTCATAATGAAATTTAAAGAAGACTTTAAATTTAATGTCACTTTCAGATGTCAAAACAAATATGAAAACACATTTGTTTACCCATCTGAATGTGACTTTATTTTAAGTTCCATTATGAAACTGGCCCTAAAGACTATACTTAATTAAATTTATAAACTTGTTGTAAGAGGTATTATAAACCTAGATTATTTTTTGCTGAGTATTTCTGTTTCTAAATGAAGAAAAGTAAAAAAATTCCCAGAATTATTTCACATTTTGAAAACCCATAGTTTAGTAATATGCTAATCAAACACATCTCTTCAGTCTTCACAATCGAAATTACACTTCCGGAGAAACCATATCAGCAAGATCTCACAAACCAGTTAGACATACACACAAATAAGTTTACATAACGAGGATGTTTGTTTAAAACATTATAAGGCAATAACTTTTAATACATAGCATTATTTCCGAATTACGTAAAGATCGATCAAGTGCTCTTCGCTCTTCCTAGAAATGATTATAACATTCATTAAAAGTAATGATAAAAGGTTTGTTCGTTTGTTCTGCAGTCTCTACACTTTTAACTCCTTTACTCTACTTTTCTCATTCCTATTTACAAAATATTATATACATCTTACTCTCTCAGGAGCGGTTGATGCAAAAAGTGTAAAAAACGAACGAACGAACACACCTAATGATTAATGGTAATATTCATTGAATATTATACAATGTGTTCTTCTTTTTCGAGCGCATTATGTGGCATTATGCTGCACCACTTGAATTGGGAAAATTAGGAGCACGATGTGCCTTTTGTGTCCGGCTTTGTAATATAAAACACCATAAAAGAAGTATCCAACTTGTAAAGGCAATTATGAAAGCTTTTTTAATTGTACGTACAAAATCTTTGCCAAACTTTTTTTGATATCCTACTTGAAAACTGCCTGTAACAAGAACTAACGCATGTTCTAATAAAATTTAAAAAAAAATTCCAAACGTGGTGGTGAAAGTAAAACCGTAAATTATTTTGATCAGGTTTTCAATCCAGTACACCAGCTGTTTGATCGATGAATTTCTCAACGTATTTTAAGCAACAATTCGATGCTCAGGGGCTTTAGAAACTGCTTATCAGAAAAACAATTTAATTTTTAATAAAACCCTGGATTAATTTTTCCAAATTGAGAAAGTTCATTCGAAATATTGCAATATTTTTTTTTTGTGCATTCAATGAAAGTCCATCCGATAACATCAGTAAAAGTCAATGATGTACAGAGAGAGCAAAGAATTTGCGCTATTACTTTATTGATAAATAAGTGCGATGTGCACAATCGAACGTAAAACGATAGGTAAGGTCAGGTTGGACTTCCCAAACCTGTGCCTGCGTGTTTAACTTTCCCTCCACTGCCTTAAGAGAACACTCTCGTTGCCACATCGACTTTCTTCTTAGTCACTCGCAGATTCAAAATGTTGGTCGCTCTTTTTCAGAGCCATTAAGTTTCGTTGAATAATTTTAACGCAAATAAGTCGTAATAAATAATAACAAGAGTTGCTGCTACCGTTCAGTTTCTCTCTCGATCGTGCTAATTGCGTTCAAAGCTTTCAACACATTATGATTCGTTATTATTGTTTACAGTTGGATATTGTCGACTTATGTAATTATTAACACTCAACAGAATGCACTTTGTAAAAATAAAAATAAATACACAAGTACAAGTACAACAAGAAGATATATACTTAAGTACAGTCTCGTGCACTTAACTTGCACCTCCTGCATGCAAACCGCACTCTTAAAACCTTGTGGTATAAGGCTCAAAGAACTGTCAAGTTGTAGCACTTAAGCTGCGCACGACTATACAAGTACCTTTTATATATTTCAGATAAATACAGGTACAAGTCCTTGGATTGTATAGTACTTAATTATAAGTGCAAGCATAGTTGTCACTTTAAAGGTTAACAGTAAATAGTACTTACTTTAGAGGTATAAGTGCAAGTACAAGTACCTCAGACCTATGGGTACATATTTCAATACAAGTACTATCGCTTGTTGTATGTACTTAAATATGCGTCTTAAAAAAGTACTTATATTTTATACTTATTAATTTAATGAGAAATGTTAGAACTGAAAGCTCCACAAAAGTTGGACGTAAAATATATTTTCTTCTTGTAGAGTAGTCTTATCGATTAATAATTATAACTCAATAATGTTTTCTCTGTTTCTTTTTAATCTGAACACTTCTGAGACCTGAAACCGACACTGAATAATTGAAATTAGTACAGTTGAAATAGATAATTCAAAGGATCGAAAGTAAGAGAAAGCTGTTTGTTTAAAACAAGTAATGTTATCCTTTTCTGAATATAATTCTTTTCTTAGAAGTGGAAAACAATTAAGAAATAGATTTTCTATCAAATTCTTTGCTTAATTTAAGATCGTTTCCGTTAAAATAAAGTCAGAAAATTTTAATATAAAAGAAAAATGGCCGTGCAGGTTAATAATTAATTTTAAGTATTGGAGAAGAATCATCTTATTTTTTTTACAAGATGTAACATTAATTTTGTAATATTTTTAATTTCACCGCCTTAACATTTGCTACGTAGTTACGGAATTAAAGTTTTTGCATTAGGCGCCATGTTATTGAATTAGCTCGTAGCATATTTAAACACTTTCCTGATTAGCAGTTCAATTACAAGAAGTTTCCATTGCGGAACCTCCTGCTAAATGCAGTTAGACATGCAATCAAATGATTAACACTAAAACAAGTAAAAGTGAAGACAACTATAAAACTCTTGTTATCACTAATAGCGTTTTACGTTTTGTTATTTATATAGTTGATACTTCGTTAAATAAATTATAAATTATAGTGTTGCCAAAAAACTACATAATATACAGGGTTCCACGTTAATACGTGGAATAAGTTACGCATTAAACTTATAGTATCTTTTCATTTTGTGAAGGTAGTACAGCTACGACAGCTACGGTTTGTTCGAATTCTCTTAGTAGGAGTTCTAGGATATTCTAGAACTACGCAAGACAAAAAAACTCGACTATCTATGATGAGAACGTGTTGGTTCTAAAAGTATTTGCAAACATAGAGAACCAATCTCATTTTCACTTACTTTTGCACTATTTTGTTAAGGTTAATACTAAATACTACTTATACACGTAGTTATTTTACAAGTGCAAGTGCAAATTCCTTAGGCCTTTCAATATTTAAATATAAGTATAAGTACTGTCGCCTATTGCATGTACTTAAACACAAGTATAAGTCCTAAGAAAGTACTTGCTTATCTTATAACTTATAGCTCTGCTATATGTGATACAGAACATATTATAATTGAAGAATGGATAGTACCTATATGTTTTTGGTAAAATATTTTTAAGAAAGCAATTACCCAATTAAATAAGCCTGCGGCACCTAATAGGTTGCTACCATACACTTAATTAATACTGAATGGAAATGAAAAGGTATTGCGCGGTCATAAATTAATCGGTTAATTAACATAGAATGGGCATATGCTCGATCTTATTTGGCTGGTAAGAATTTTGTAATACGTTACACCTGTTTGTTTAGTGATGGCATACGTAATAAGTGTCATTGTTTACACTACTCGGAAATGGTTGTACCCACAAACGTACGTGTAGAAAGTCAGACTGATTATTTGATTGGTCGCAATTTGAAATTTAACGGAATTTCTGCGATTTTCAATTAAGCAGGAGAAATTTTTTGAACGGCGAATAATTACATCTTAGGTAGCAAGAAATAAATTTAAACTTGTAACAAAATTTTAAAAAAAGGTTGAGTTGCTTCCCTTGTTTACACGATTTCTTTAATCATATCTAAATGACATCATTTATTTATTTACATTTACATAATACAGAATGTCACGATTTTATTCAATTAAAATAATATAATAAAAGTAATATAATAACATTAAGAAAATATTTATTTGCAAAATAATTGCGTAAAATATTTATGTATGAAAATATTCTGCTAAAATTATGCTAATTTCCGACGTAAATGTACCATACTAAATTTATGATCCACATCTGCTTATGAAAGTAATTTTTTTCTCAAAATATATGTAGCACCAGTCAGTGAATATAAACTAATTAAAAAGACCTTGTTTGTTACTATAATATTTTGTTACCCAGTAACAGGCCCAGTTGTACAATACTAGTTTAAATTTAAGCTGAACCTTAAACCCTTAACAACGATTATTTCAACAATTGTTAAGGGTTTCAGCTTTAGCTTAAAGATAATCTGGAATCATACAACTAGGCCTTATTAATATTTTCCTTTCCTATTCGTTATTTAATTTTAAAACAGAAAGTAATTTTGACTTTAAAATGCATGCAGTGTATTAAGAGAAAACAGAGATATAGTGAAACTACCTAGATTTATTAGATGTTTCCAAGAGAAGATAAATAATCTCATACGTTCTCCAAGTATGCTGTTTTTTGTAATAGTTTTCATTTTATGACCGACTCTAAATACATTGAATATTTACAGTTTCAATTTCTACGGCATTTCCATATTTTCCTCATCTATTACTAATTTATTAAGCAGCGACAAGGAATATGTTGATGCTTACGAGTATATTTAATCGGAAGGTTTCATCATTAAATTGTGGCACAAGAAAAGTGTTGTTTCCGATGTAAATTAAAATGAATTCATTTTTAAGAACCTAATCTCGTACCTGTAAATTTTAATTAATGTGCATGATGAAGCTAAAATCTTAACAATGTATTGACATCAGAGGCTAATAAATGAAAGCTGAAGACGAATCCACTTTTTGTCGAACAAAAATTATTAATGATCTGTTAGGGTCTTTTGAGTTTGGCTTTTGTTAAGTAGGGAGGAAAATATTTTAAAAAATACATAGAAAGAGAATCAGTTTAGGTAAGCTGGAATATTCGGAGTAAAATAAAATTGGAGTTTTTGTATTCTGAAATTACATACTGTGTGACTATGTGATGGACTAAATAATAATAAATTAACGCATCACATAGTAAACCTATGCATAAATTCAGCACACAAGCTGATGAGTACAACTGTGCGTTCACTACTTAATGAAGTCTGTATTTACTTTGAATATGAATAATGCAAACGACTTTAGTTACATGTAAATTAGCAATTTTTTTTCTCTTAAACTGTTTGTGGAAATACTTACCTCACTTTGGTTATTATAAATTATATCGTTAACATTATAATATGTATTTTCTTAAGTGAAGAAGAAATTATTACATATACTAGCTTTCTGACGATCGTACTTTGCTTTGGGATATTAAAACACGTTAATAATTATATTTTATTAGTGCAATACGAACCAGGAAGGAAGTTAGTTAAATTTGCGGAAGTGTTCAGGAAGTAGACATATTATTATTAAAGGAAATGTTATAATTACTTCGAGTTAATTACATGAAGCTAATTGACATGAGTATATTCACATTTCACATTAAATTCAATACTTTATTTCAGGTTTCTTACATACCTACTATGTATTTCCTTTTAAAGGCATAATTAAGCTCCAATTTCAACATTATACACATAACTTACACTATCTTTTAAATTCTAAATAATCCTTAGTTGTATCATTTGTTATTATTATTGTTAATCTAATGTCAATGTTTTTTTTGTCTTATTAATAAAATTAAGAATTTCTTAAACTGTAATATAACAAAAGAAAATGTGATTTTATTTCAAATTGATTTGAAGACTATATCTGTGTTTTTTTTTAATAATCTGTGTTACCAAAAATGATTGGATGAATTTTGTTAAATTTAATACCATTTAAAAACTCAAGGGGGAAAGATACGGCATGGGAGAATGCAATTACATTAGATGGAAGTTACCACTTTGTGGTAGGTAAGTTTTTCCAATGTGGTAATTTGTTGACATTCGTAAGTCAAAAATAATTGTCGGATTTTGTGTTTGTATCTGAGTATAGAACGAGCTTATGTGTTTATTTAGCAACTGTGATTAGTTGTATATACGAACGATACATTAATTATAGACTTCGGTTAAAAAGTGAACGACTTTTATGTTAGTTTTGGAATCTAGCCCAACAAGCGTAATGTAAGTAAGTTCTTTCCAAGTATTTTTATGATAGAACTCCAGTATCTAGAATACAATTGACAATTCTAGAATATTATTTTGTTAAATCTAGTGTAGTAAGTGTATTATAAACAATGGTGAACTGTGGTCGTTCCAGAATTTTGTAAAACGCTTGTGTCTGCCTAGATACTTGGAATCAGAGGTATACCAAATTATTGGATACAATCTTATCTAAGTGATATATCGAAACGGGTTGGTATCGAAAATCGTCTTTCACGTGAACAATGCATCGATGCTGGTGTCCCTCAAGGATCCATACTAGGGCCCTTACTCTTCATACTTTTCATAAATGATCTTCCAAATCACTGTACCATACCGTCGCAAATTACGCTCTATGTTGATGATACGAGTTTTATTATATCTGAAAATATGGAGAACACAGCCGTAGTTACCGCTAATGCTGCCGTTGAACAGTTATCGCAGTGGTGTGATAATAATGGTTTGCTTCTGAATGCAAAGAAATCTCAGATATTACAAATTGTTCCGAAAAATTACACTTTAAAGAAATCACCCCTAGTAAGATACAACGGTCAATCTATTCCCATAACACCAACGTGTAAGTTTCTCGGTTTCGAAACTTACGTGTCTAATGATGTACTGAAAATATTATATTTCGGTTTGATTCGGTGCTGTCCTATGGTATAATCTTTTGGGAAAACTGTTCTGAAATATTAAAAGTGTTCATACTTCAAAAAAATATAATTTAACTGATGGCTAACGTTTCCACAAGGAGATCCTGCAAGGAGTTTTTTATTCAATATGAAATTATCACTGTTACGTCCTTATACATTTAGGAAGTAATACTGTATGCTATTATGTACTTCTGAAGACATTATATACAATAAAAACTATCATAATCATTATACAAGAGCAAGAAAAGACATTAGATTACCATTTAATCGCTTAACAACTTGTCAAAATGGTCCTTTGTTTGTCGGGATGCAGTGTCTAAGAAAAATTCTAAATCTTTGGACGGATGACTTCGGATGACCAGAGACTTCAAAAGGATTTAAATGTAAATTAAAGAAGTTTATTATTTCTAAAGCTTATTTTTAAATGAATTTCTTTCAGAATCCATAATTTAGTGTTAATTCATAGTTTAGTTCGTAATTATGTAGGTACTATCGATACCATAAAAAACTAGGACAACTTTTAAATCCAGTAGCCATGCGTTTCCATTATTTTAGTATATTGAATTGAATCTTATTTTGTTGTCAAGTCAATAACTGTATTTTTGTTAACGCTGAAATTCTGAGCAATTTGCCTAAGTGTGACACCCTTTTCTATGCAAGCAGCTATCCTAGCTTTTAAAACAATATTTACTGTAGGTGTGACCAAATAATTTTAAATTTATGGTCGGTAGCAGTTTTACACAGCTTAAAAAGTCTTGTCCTAGTTTTTTATGATAGCAATAGTATGTTTCTTGATGAAAGTATATTGAACAACTCGATTTACTATCACTAAATTTTCATTATCTTTACAAATTAATAAATTTGATTAACCTTGTTCGGATTTGGATTAACCGATTTCAGTGGATTTTATTTTTATTTTATTTATTCATATCAATTTGTATTTAATTCCATTTTACTTAATTTACATGTATAGATCAATTATTTTAATTTATTTTGATTATTTTCGAAATAGTTAGGTATGACATATACATATAATGTATTCTAATTGATTTTAAGTAATTAATGTTTATAAATTGTTCAATTATTCTGTTTCTATTTTGGCATGACAGTTCTCACATATGTAAAATTTGTATAATTTTTCATATTATCGACAATAAATTATATTATTATTGTTATTATTATTAATATTATTATTATAACTTACCGCGGCCATATGTAGTGACCAGATTGGACGAGATAACTAATGTTAGTATAATTCTCTCCCGATATTCTTCACTCGTTGGAGAAACTCCATTGGACTCCAAGCGCTCACGCAGCATTCGTCTGTGATTGGCTTATTTCAATAATTTCAAAATTCAAAAAATCTACCAATCGCAGATGAATGCTGCTTGAGCGATTGTTCTGATGAACGCGGCCATTGTCTATTATTCGGGTATGCAACACACTTTTCTCCTTTATATTTTGAATAAATAATATTCAAGGGGGTTTACATTTACATTACATTTTATTTTTTTTATTTTAGTATTAGTTGATAACTTTTAGAATTCAAACAAATTACAAAATTATTGTTTAGCACTACGTTACACGATTTATTATTCATTTAAACAATCTTGTTTTCTTATTTATTTCTTTTTTTGTTCTTTCTTTTTTTTTTCGAAAAAGTTGAGTTTATTTTATTTTAAATTAGTATCAAAAAATTATGAAAATCAACACAGCCAATGTCTACACAAGATTAAAAATAAATTAAAAAAGTAAAAAAAGGGTAGTATGTGTATTCTTAAACATTTAGAAACTGAGTTTTAAACATAGATATAGCAGATATAGCAGATATAACAAATCTCTGGTTTTAAAGTACTTTTAATGTTAATATGTCTCTTTTGTCTTAAAATAAACAAATACGTATAGATATAGAAAATATAACTGATAGATATTCAGTTGCCTGCAACTTTCTGTACTGTTCAGACTATTTAGTTGCATAAACACAGCAGATCGCAAACGAAAGCTTTCATTTTATCAACCTACATATTTTATTTTTAATAGATGATATTGTAATACATAAGCCCGTAATTAGACTTGTTGATAGTTTCGCAGTTTATCCAAAAAGTATTTTACAAAATGGGAAAATTCTTCCATCAATACAATGTGATCAATAAAGACTGTCTGAAAAAACTACTTTTCAAAAAGGATTACATTAATCTTTAAGTCCGAGTAACTGCCCTTTCACAATAGTGTTAATGGTAACGTTATGTTATAATGGTAAGAACCAGAAAATTGTGACAGACGTAGACTGTTCACAATAATGTTAACAGTGATGTTAACGTAAGATGTTGATGTTAGAGTCCAGAAATTTTCTGGTTGTTTAACATGTTTAATAACATCCACCAATGAATATACGACTGCGGCGCATGCGGACTGTCATATGGAGTTAAATTTTAACCTTAACGCTAATACAGGGCTCATGTCAATGTGCGTTCGTGTAAAGTTATTATAAATACGTTGTGTAAATCTGCTGATAAATGTAAATATAAATTTTATTGCGTTTTTATTACATTAAGACACTCAGTCTCCGCCCCCTGCGGGCGGGAAATTTAAAATAATTAACATCGGTAATATTGTTGCCGGAACAGTGCAACTACTAACACCACCATTACCTGTCTAACATTACCATTAACATTAACACTATTGTGAAAGGGCAGTTACGTCGCATAACCTGAAGTTGGAACTTGGGGAATTCACTTTCTGTTCATTGGCATTCGCCAGCGATATTTTTATGTTTGTAAATTGTTTATTTACTTCGTTGCCATACAAAATTACTTCAAACCAATCAGCTGTTTTAAAGGTTGCTTTACATTAAAAACATATTTCGTAATAATTTAAAGAAATCTGATTTAATGCAGTCCTTTCACTATTAGAAGGTGGCATATTGTAATACTCGTTGGTATCTACAAATTAAAATAGCGGCACGAACAATCATTATTGATCGCATTGTATAAGAACATTCGTTCTCTTCTCTGTATTTATTGATTATGATTCGAGTTCCAGAAAAAGCGAATGGCTTCCTCCTTATTCTTTGTTTTAGCTTTTTGTTGCCAAATATAACTGCATTCATTTTGAATAACCGTATAGAATATTATGGTTTTGTTAGACACCCAAAAAATTATTGCTGAATAAATAACCTTCACCGTTTCGCAGGTTTGAGGATTTGCGGTAAGAAACGGTTTTCTTTTTCGTAAAAGCACAAAAAAATATTAACGATATCTAAAACATTCTCATTGGAATTTTGCGTGAAAATTTTTATATTTTAAAATTTTAAGTACGAATGAAATATTTATTATAACATATTATATATGGTAACTCATTTATCTAAGCGTTCTATTTCGTTAAAATACAGCAAAGGAATAAAACAGAGAAAACAGTCATTTATATGAAAGTCGTACTCCTTTTATTCTATTCATTACAATTATTTGAATTCTAATTTGTTTCTATTTTCTGTTAAAAGAAGAATTTACTCGCTAGTAGTTAATTTAATTAAATACATAATAAATATATGTATTATAAAATCTGAACTTATAATTCACTAGAAATTTAATTTAAAAATGTGCTTTTTCATTATCATACTTTTTTAAATGTGTTAGTAAGGTTGCCTAAGGAACAGAAAGAAGCAAGGAAGCAGCTTCTTCTGCTACAGGCAGCGTTCCGAGTGGCGTCCTAAAACTGTTATCAGCTTAATATATGCTCTATCAATTTAACAGAAAATGTTATCAGTTTAATACAAACTAAGAGATTAACTTCACTTATTTATAATTTCATTGTCGGAAAGGGTTGTCCTTGAACCTAAAAGCTGTTGAAAGTGAATCAAAGTATACCCAAAATAAAAGAACGATACTAAGGACAATAATCGAATATATTACCTAAAGAAACTCCTACGTTTAAGGAGGATGAAACGTAAGAGCAAAAGACTTCTCAGCGTTTCCATGGGACTTATTGATCTTCCCCTGGTCTCTAGCAAAAAGGTCTTCTTCCCTATGCAGTCACTTCACCCACACGAATGATTTTAGGACTTGAACCTGTGACTTGAACTCAGGTCGAAAAAGGAGTTGGCGATTAATTTAAATAAGAATTCCGCCCTTTCTTGTAACTTGCGGCAGGGAAGTGGTGACATCTGTGCGAATCCAGACTTTGGTCACAGCATAACCAACATGGAGACTGTTTGTCGGCACCTTTCATCTGGCGGGGCAAAATTTTTTGACCTTGGCGCCATTTTGCGAATGTATAAATCAGTGCCGCAATAAAAATATTTTTGATAATCGAATTATTTAGGTTATTTTATAATCGGATGACAGATTATTTTTAATTTGAATTATCCGATCATTACTTGAAAGCCTAGAGTTTAAGTTTACCCCAGCATGCATAATCGAAATATTATGCTGCTAATTACACGAGACACCACTGATCGTATTCGTGCAATTTAAGGGTGCATTCGACATAATGTTCGATGCACGCAATGAGCAGAAGTGTGAGGTAGAGCAACTGCGCTTCAGTGCATATAAGAGTGAGAAAAAGAAACACTCCGTGCGTCCATTCGAATACAGGGTAGATAGACTATCCATCCGGAATATGGCGGCTCAGTTTACGCGGGAAATTTTCCCGCCAAGGAGAGTGAACCTGGGGGGCGTTCAAGTTTTACGCCGGACGTTGTGTTTGTCGTTCACAAATCAACGCCGACTATTTTGTCAAGCGTTCATATTTAATGCCAGACGTCGTCGGACAGAGCAACTTTTTACCTATCTTTAACAGATGGGTAAAAATTGTCCCGCATGCGCAAAAGTATGTTTTGTGTTATTGCACGTGTTGTCGTCTGTCGTGCTAACCTACGTATCCGTGAAAAAACAACACCACAAAACCAATAGCAATATTGAATATAATGGAAAATAATAGATTGCTGTCTCTATTTGATGCAAGCTCTGGCCCTGTGCTCTGGCCAGACATACAATGTGCTTATATCTTTAATTACCCGACCTTCGCACATAACCTATAATGTAAACACGAATGAATACTGCTATCAGCTGTTTTGAAGCGTTTTGGGCGTTCACAAATCAACTACGTCCGGTACGTTACCCGACCCTTTTCCTAAAACAACCGGTTGTGAAACTTGAACGCCCCCCTGTTGTATATATTTATGCTGTGCTTTGGTCCCGCACATTTGATTCACTGGAGTGATTTAAGTTGCCTACACTCCAAGTTAATATTTAGGTATTTTGACCGAACTTACTCTAACACGCGACAGGGGTCTTTATCGTGATTTATTTACTTTAACGTATCTTAATGGTCACTTATCTGAAGGAGAGTCAGTATTTTGGCCAGTCTATTTCCTCCGGGCCTAAATGAAATCTGTTTAAATTCGTGGTTTAAACTAGAGCCCCAATTGCATATATCACTTCGAAGTAAAATGTTGTTTATCCAGTGAATACTTAATGAAAGGTAGGCGTGGGCGCTGAAATGTTAAACCTGACCTGAAATTTATTTACTTTATTGAAGAACAGACGATCTGAATTCACAATGTGAAAGTAATACTCTTTGTATACGTAGGTAAAATAAATAAACACAACAAATAAAAGTGTGCATGATGACAACAAAGTTAAATTCGTAGCAAGATGAAATTGTCTCCAAATAATATGAAATAAAATAGAAGACATTAACAGGAAGAATTGTAATAATTATTTATTATCTTGATCTTTCACTCTAAATGACATCAGTAATGATTATAAGCCACATGAACATAAAATCAAAATTAATTGAATTTTAAACTTGGAGTAAGAAGAACAAAATGAGAGAGAAGAACTGTTTATTTTGCATCTTGATGCAGTTTATAAATCACTTGGTGTTAATGGTGTTAGTAGCTTGAAGAGTTGTGCCTCGAATTTGTCATAAGACCTAAAATAGAAATACGGTAACTGTTATTTCTGTGATTGATTTTCACTTTCTAATTACAAAAAAGCACATGATTCTTACACAATTTCACTTACACATACTGAATGACATGCCAGGATGGCACATTGTTTTTTGCATCTACAAACAATTATTATTATCCTCACATATCATTTGTATTGCAACAATGAAGTAACTTGTTGTGTCACGCGTATATGTATGTATGAGGCTTGTGCAATCTGTTTGTGATAGGTAGATAAAATCAATTATTTTGGAATGGAATGCCAATTAAGGAAGGCGGGAGTGTTAGAAAGTAACACTTTATAAAGTACGTGAATTAGAACCCGTTCGGCAAACGTATCCTTGATCTTGGTGATGCGCGGTCGTTGAAACCGCTGAAACGAAACGAAAACCAGTGAAAGTTGTTTGCTGCCATCATGCCGGTATATAAAAGCGGATAAGGAAGCGCACACTTGCATCAGCAGGATTTATTTGTCTGTCGTGCAATATAGATCACCTATAATCTTTACGCAATTGTGGAGAAAGTTTGGGTCTCTTTGTGTTTAATCTATTGTTTTGCAATTAATTACAGGATGTAGGTGGGCAATAAACTGTCTAAATACGAATTGTTTTTATTGTACAAGTTTACAAAACAAAATAACAAACGATACAATACGTAAAGCGAAAATAAAAAATAACAAGGAAACGCAGTCACTGGCGAAAATAAAAATATTATATACACACTTTGTACTAGAGAAACAAGTAAAGAACAGACTTATTTACAGAAAAGAAATTTAAATATAATTGACTTAGTCCCATCCGTGATGTACATGTACTTTTACCCATACTTTCTCCCATATGGGTTTCCATATCTTCTTCCAAGCAGGTATCTGAATTTCTTTCCAAACAGGTACCCAGATTTGTTTCCACTCGTCTTTCCAAATTTGTTTCTTCTCAGTCACCCAAATTTGCTTTTTCTCCGTCCTCCAAATCTGCACCTTCTCCTGCTTCCAAATCAACTCCTTCTTCGGAATCCAGATTTGCTTCTTCTCCGTCCTCCAAATCTGTTCCTTCTTTGGGATCCAAATCTGTTTCTTTTCCGTCCTCCAAATCTGTTTCTTTTCCGTTCTCCAAATCTGTTTCTTTTCCGTCCTCCAAATCTGCTTCTTTTCGGTTCGCCAGATTTGTTTCCAAGCTGGTACCCATTCCAGCTTCTTTTCCGGAACCCAAATTTGTTTCTTCTCTGTGCGCCATATCTTCTTCCAGAGCGGCTTCCAGATCATTTTTTTCCTCCACACATCGTGTGCTGTATATTCGTTACCGTGGTGATCCTTACCCAAATAATGCTCCCCAGGGATTCCCATCTTCACCCAATCAGGTATCCATATTTGTTTCCAATCGGGCACTTGTATCTCCTTCCAAATCGGCACTTGAATTTCCTTCCACACCGGCTTCCATATTTTCTTCCACTCGGGCACTTGGATTTCTTTCCAATCAGGTACTTGAATCTCCTTCCAATCAGGTACTTGAATTTCCTTCCAGTCAGGTACTTGTATTTCTTTCCAGGCCGGAACTTGAATTTCTTTCCAATCGGGAACTTGAATCTCCTTCCATGCCGGTACTTGTGTTTCTTTCCAAATCGGTTTCGTGATTACTTTCCAGTCCGGGACTTGGATTTCTTTCCAAATCGGAACTTGAATTTCTTTCCAAATCGGAATTTGAATCTTTTTCCAATCCGGCTTCCAAATTAGTTTCTTATCTGTCTTCCACACTTTCACCCATTGTGCCTTCCAGATTAGCTTTTTGCTCCAGTAACCTTCGGGTTCATGATGAGATCTCTTTACGCGTGAGACACCAACTGGATTCGAAAACGACGGTACAACGAATATGCACCCAAGAATGACCTAAAAAATTAAGATAATTACTTTTTAGTTTCCCAATTCAATTGAATAAAGTGATACTATTATTATTACAATGAGCCCGACTCTGTTAGAAAGTCGTTATCTAATCTGCAATCAAAATTAAATCGCATGACGATCTGAATACATCAAGGATGGTCAAGGAAGTGTTCGTGAAACGAAAGTAACGCGATCATCTACTTTTAATTCAGTTTGCAGCTTATAAATATGTATTGATTAAGTTGTTATCCTATTAAAGATAGGTGAAACTAGTTGCACGCATTTCTATTACCACCATAAATGGTCATTATTATTTATTATTTAAAAAAAAAAACGAAAAATACTTTAAGTGAAACTGTACGACTTGCAAATGAATAACAAAAAGAAACGAAAATATTTCGCACTCCTACATCTGTTACTCATCTCAAAACTTTCTATGTTTTGTCGGATGGAGAAAACGTATTCCGATTATGCAAAAACTATAAAATTATAATACTATTATTAGTAAGGTAATAAAAATTATAATAAATTCCGGAACTTCACAATGATGCCGAAAAGTCTATGTGGGTTATGAGGTCAAAGAGCTCTTTAATTTGCAGACTTGTTTTCTGGGGAAAAAATATAAATTAATTAATCCTAAAGTTGGCAATTTGTAACAGTTTATATACTGCTTCATTTTTACGTGTTTCAATTTAATTAGTCAAATCAAGTATTAGGTAGGAGTGCTCTGTGAATCATCTGACTATAGTACCCCTTAAAAAAATAATTAATAACGAATTTTATTTTAAATTTTAAAAAATTCATTAAAATTGGAAAAAATTTTAATTGTAGGAATACAGTTGAATTAAATTTTGTAAAAGAGTTTCAAATTAAAAAAAAGTGTTATACAATTTTTTTTAATACAAAATATTGATATTTATTATTATTTGTTGTTGTAATCTAATCGCGAAAGTAATTTTACACGTCACATAAAAATTGAACTATACACTATAAAAAAAAGTCCAACAAAAAGCTCACTAACCAAGAGTGCCAAACACTTCATGCTGTTATACCCCGTTTGTTGGGGGTTTTTTACGTTACGGAGACGCTGAGGGTCTACTGAAATTATCACCTGCCTTTGAAGTTATATACCGGGCAATGTTTCGGCATTTTGCATAGCTTTCCCCCATTGATTTAGCTGCGGATGGCTCTTGAAGGAGAACGTATGGACGTAATTGTGGGGGGCACGTAAGCAAGCAGGCAGGCGCACGTGGGGGGGAATATTAAGGAATTACTTCCTAACGCCGATTTTTCTAAAATGTTTCTGAATTTTTTCGTGTGCGTGTGTGTTTACTTCCGATTTATCTTCCTGGGTTGTTTCCTCAATTACAGAATTGTGTGTTGCGATTATTATGACTGGAAATTATTAGAGCGTGAAGCTATACTCGTAATGGTAATTAATACTAATAACAAACAGAAGCAAATAATAACCGTTCAGATCTTATAATTGCGTAGAATTAAAAACCCATTAATTATTATCAAGTAGATTCTTTTTTTTTTAAGGAAAGTCGATGGTCTTTAATAAGTACCATTTATTCATAATTCATAATTTATTTTCCTGTTTATAAAAAGAGAATCGAATATATAAATTACTTGCAAATAATTAACTACACTTTTATTTATAAATTTATGTTAGCTTTATTTACCTATTACTAAAGACGTCGTAAACGTAGACTTCAGAACCTTTATTGTTTTCGGTTTCCATAAGATCTCTTCATTCAAAATAAACAAAATATTAAAGATTTTCGAAATGGAGATTTTTCAGTTTCTTGAAGATATTTCAGAAATGAATGAAGATAAAAGAAATCTTTCTGCACATTTTTAGAGATCCCAAAATAGCGCAACTTTTTTTGTAGTGTAACTGTCTTTGTATCTCTCATGTTTACAAGGTCCCCATATTTTATGCACACTACACATATATTTTGTACAAAAGTTATGAATAATAATTGTGTATTTGTTTACTTTGATGACGTATTTAAAAAGTGCAATTGCCAAAACAGTTTCTCTTAAAAAATCAAATAAAATAGTTTACCGTAACGAATGTTGGAAGTATGCAAAAACCATTGTTGCGCTAATAAATTTTTATGCGCTGCTTAATTAAAATTAGATAAGCGCATGAAAGTTTTTTTTTTACGGCGTACACTTAAAGACTTTTTTTTACTATTTATTAATTAAAGAATAAACCGCCGTGTAAAGGAATTGTACACAAGGCTAATTAAAACCGCAAACTAGAAATTGCGGAACTCGTCATGCAAAAGGATTTTCTAAAATCAATAACCCTCCCCATGTTCAGTAGATTTTGGGCATGGATAAATAAAAAGTACACAAAACGGCGCCGACTTGAGAAAGTGTTAATTACATGGGATTATAATCAACCTATTTATTCCATTTTCTTCTGGAAGAGAAAATTAAAGTAAAATATAATAATCACATCTTACAACTATTTAAAATTCGCTTGAATTATTTTTTTAGTTTCGTAAAATATTTAAGTGACTGTATTTCAATGAATTTTGAAATCGCAATTTCGACAGTAATTCAATCAAAATGCAAACAATCCTGAAATAACTAATCAACAATCAACCGATGAATAAAGCCATTTTTATTCATGATGAATAACTTCGACATTGTTTTTTTTATGTAACCATTATAG
The DNA here is from genome assembly GCA_958336345.1 of Dorcus parallelipipedus. Taxonomy (NCBI): domain Eukaryota; kingdom Metazoa; phylum Arthropoda; class Insecta; order Coleoptera; family Lucanidae; genus Dorcus; species Dorcus parallelipipedus. The sequence goes on along the minus strand of OY284480.1, from coordinate 20,563,731 downwards.
CCAATATGTTAAATAATACTATCTTTTACAGCAACACTTGTGCAACTTTATATAACTACGTATACGAGCAAGCACACACGTAGATGACAAAAATGACAACATTAAAACTTAAATAAAAACATAAATATAATTATAAAATGACCACAGATTTTCCATTCATTCAGAACAAGGGTTCCCAACGGGGTAGATATCAACCCTCTGGGGTGATGAAAACTTCAAAGGGATCGATAAACTTACAGGGTTTTTTAAATATATTTTTCTTAACAAAATTATTTATTTTAAAACTTCATACTGTTCTCAAGTCTCATTGAGAAGAAACTAATTTGGAAGTCGGAAATTCAAGTTCCGATTTGGAAAGAAATCCAAGTCCAGGATTTGGAAAGAAACACAAGTACCGGCATGGAAGGAGATTCAAGTTCCCGTCTGGAAAGGGATTCAAGTTCCGGCCTGGAAAGAAATACAAGTACCTGACTGGAAGGAAATTCAAGTACCTGATTGGAAGGAGATTCAAGTACCTGATTGGAAAGAAATCCAAGTGTCCGAGTAGAAGTAAATGTGAACGAACACGAACACTTCCTTGGCCATCCTTGATGTATTCAGATCGTCATGCGATTTAATTTTGATTGCAGATTAGATAACGACTATCTAATTGAGTCGAGCTCATTGTAATAGTAATCGTATCACCTGATTCAAGTGAATTGGGAAACTAAAAAGCAATTATCTTAATTTTTTAGGTCATTCTTGGGTGCATATTCGTTGTACCGTCGTTTTCGAATCCAGTTGGTGTCTCACGCGTAAAGAGATCTCATCATGAACCCGAAGGTTACTGAAGCAAAAAGCTAATCTGGAAGGCACAATGGGTGAAAGTGTGGAAGACGGATAAGAAACTAATTTGGAAGCCGGATTGGAAAAAGATTCAAATTCCGATCTGGAAAGAAATTCAAGTTCCTATTTGGAAAGAAATCCAAGTCCCGGACTGGAAAGTAATCACGAAACCGATTTCGAAAGAAACACAAGTACCATCATGGAAGGAGATTCAAGCTCCCGACTGGAAAGGGATTCAAGTTCCGGCCTGGAATGAAATACAAGTACCCGACTGGAAGGAAATTAAAGTACCTGATTGGAAGGAAATTCAAGTACCTGATTGGAAAGAAATCCAAGTGCCCGAGTGGAAGAAAATATGGAAGCCGGTGTGGAAGGAAATTCAAGTGCCAATTTGGAAGGAGATACAAGTGCCCGATTGGAAACAAATATGGATACCTGATTGGATGAAGATGGGAATCTCTGCGGAGCATTATTTGGGTAAGGATCACCATGGTAACGAATATACAGCACACGATGTGTGGAGGAAGAAAATGATCTGGAAGCCGCCCTGGAAGAAGATATGGCGCACGGAGAAGAAGCAAATTTGGGTTCCGGAAAAGAAGCTGGAATGGGTGCCAGCTTGGAAACAAATCTGGCGAACCGAAAAAAAAACAGATTTGGAGGACGGAAAAGAAACAGATTTGGAGAACGGAAAAGAAACAGATTTGGAGGACGAAAAAGAAACAGATTTGGATCTCAAAGAAGGAACAGATTTGGAAGACGGGAACGAAGCAAATCTGGATTCAGGAGAAGCAGGAGAAGGTGCAGATTTGGAGGACGGAGAAAATGCAAATTTGGGTAACTGAGAAGAAATAAATTTGGAAAGACGAGTGAAAACAAATCTGGGTATCTGTTTGGAAAGAAATATACCTGCTTGGAAGAAGATATGGAAACCCATACGGGAGAAAATATTGGATGGGACTGAGTCAATTATTTTTCTGTTCTTTACTTATTTTGTTTTACTTGAAAGGGGTCGATAAACTTATAGGGTTTTTTAAAGTACACATTGAGACTTTTTGTGCAACTATGTACTTGCAATGTAGGGATTAGGGATATCGTTTACTTGGGGGTCAGGGAACTCCTAATTTAGAAATTGTCGTCCTCGAAAGCCCCGTTAAACGCGGCCAAAAAAAATTAATTGATTAGATTCACTCCATTAAGTGCGGCGTGTAATGCACACGTTAATTAAATAACGCAATAAAATTTGTGCCGAAGAATTTCACTTGCAATGACGCAGTTGAATTTCGACAAGTTACAATTGTCATCGAGGAGAAGAATATTGCTAATCATGGGGCTACCAGGCACATAGGTTTTTAGTGCCCATCAAATTAATGATATGCTCAAGCACGCTTGAGATCTCCTCGCCGCAATATTTGATTTCTAATTATTGTTCAATGCCAAATTTAAGACCAGACTTGGGCATTAATTTGCTTGTGGCATCATATATCTATTACATTAGAAAGTATTGCGGTAGGACACAATTTGATATGTACTTTTCTCGTTGGAATGTGCGCGTTACTTTTTAAGGTATGCGGACGATGTGTTTGGAAAAACTGATTTCGTGTTTGCAATGATGCGATGGTATAACTTTAATTACCAAGTAAGGGATGGGTAAACCCGCTTATGTAACTTTAAAAGCTATAATTTGTTTTATTTTGCTTTATCAGGGAAATTTAAGGCACGACAAGAACGAACATTATGCCGAAGTGTGAAGTTGAGTAACAGCAATTGCGATGTAATTAATTAATTATCAGAATATAATTGATTGATTAAGCGACAGGAATACTGAAAGTAAGTCTGTGAAAGCGAAATGTGTCACCTGACTAATTCTAATTAGTAGTTGCTGTGTTCTAATTTAATTCTGTAAATGAAACTTAGGCTGAATTGCTCCAACGTCCTTGTTAAGTTCCTTGAGGACAACACAAGCTTTGCAGTTTTCTTAGAGGTCATGTTACTTATCTATACTTCAGAGAGTATATGAACACATATGTATATGGTGTAGTATATGAACTTGAACATTAATTTCACCTTGCAACGAAAGAAAGTGCCCACAAATCGACAACTCATGTAAATTCTGATTGATTCCGAGTGAATAAACATTATTTCCTTTGTGTAAATGACAGAGTGCATTAACATTATTTGCGGTGAAAATTAGCACGCTGATATAACCACCGATGAAAACTGCAGCACGGACGTGTGTAAATTTTCAAAACACGATGCGTTAATTTCTACGCGTCAGAGAAGAAGCCACATAGAGATAAGCATCGGCATCACTTCCAATTATTTTGAATAGACAATGCTAGTGAAATGAAAGTCACGAGAAGTTAATTAGTTACTTACTTCCTAATGTCCTGTTTGTGTGTGTATGTTATATGATTTATACGACTATTTTAATTAGCATACTGAGAACGTGAAATATATGCCATTAATATTTTGATGAGATGGGTAGGTATGAATTACTTTTGGTACAAGTGAGTTTTAATTAGGTATACATACTAATTTTGGTTATGATTAATTGCTGTTTCTAAAAAGTTCAATGTACACGAATGCCGAAAAATTTTTGATCATGTCATAGCTATGTGATTAATTTTTTTTTTTTATTTTGAAGGTGTGTCTACCTATAAAAATGTGGGTGAAAATTAGCTACAATTATAATTTACGTAACGCAAAATTTCTCCGAACGCTGTAATAAAAAAATAAAAGAAAATGTTCATCACAACAACAAACAACCCATACAACTATTACGGTGTAACTAAGGCGCGAGTGAAAGGAGATAACGCAGATAAAAACATCGCTTTTACTCAAGGTAGTTTCCGGTTTTCGTAAGTTATTTTAGCTCACAGACGGAAATAAGGCCCGGAGCGCAGTAGACATGACCAATAAGTGACCACACCTGAATCCAGATCAGGTGTAATTTAACAAAAAAAACTCCGATTTAATTTAAACATACACACCTCTCGCTCCTGATCGCGCTCGCCTAATTACGTCTTTATTTAATTTGTGTAGCAATTTCGACGGGTTACCTTCAGCGGGGGTCAATGTCTGTAACAGTTGTTTTTTGCGGTCAGTTTTTTTTTTCACATAAACATTTTAGACCGGTAGAAAGCTCGATACGCGGTATTATAGCATTAATTGCATAAATAAATGTATTAGGATTTACGAGGTCGATTTCGTTTAATTAATTATGCTAAGCGATCACTCTGTAAGGTTTTTATGTAATAAATTATGGAATTTTTTTAATTAGTCTCAAAGAAAGTTCACACTTTCTGTTTTCTTTTGGTGGTTCTGTTTTATATTTTAAAGTCTTTATACTTCTTTTTTTTTTCAATTATTTTAAATTTAGAGGTCAAATACACATGGTCTACCAATTTCAAAACAGAGTTGTATCAAGTACTACTTATAAATACAACAAGTATAAGTACATGTACAACAAGAACAAACACACTTAAACACAAGTACTTTTCATTTAATTCAGATAAATACAAGCACAAGTTCATGAATAGTGCTTAATTATAAGTACAAGTTCATTTTGTCAATTGTCATTAAGTACAGTAAGTACAAGTACTAAAATGTTGGTGACGGGAAAAGTTCAATCTGAACATTTTTATATAGTACTACAAAAATAAGAACACATTTTTGAAGATTTTTATAATAGATTTCACTTAGGCTCAGTTGTACAGTGCCAGTTTAAATTTAAGCTGAAACTTAAATCTATGTCAACGATTATGTCAACAATTGTCGTTAAGGGTTGTAAGGGTTAAATTGTACAACTGGGCCTTACAATCTGTTGTAGTTATTCAAATGCATGTACTTATTTTGTAAGTACAAGCCTTTGAGTATGTATACTGCATGACACTGAAAATGCAACACCCAGTAAACATCAATATATGTATTATAATAATAACTTGTTAGTAAATTGGGTATATGTAGTGTATTAAACGATTAAAATTTGGAAACGATAAAAAAAGATAATGAATAATTTCTTCAAAACAACATAAGCTTTTGTTCCTCCTGTGTTTGTATCAGATTGCCGTGCAAAGTTAGTTTTAGTGTCGTGGTTGCTGTATAAACAGTGTTTTCTGATGCCTCGAGTACGCAGACGCAACAATTTCCGCCAATTAAGCGAATTTGGAAAGGGAAGAATGATCGGGATGCGTGAAGCAAGAATGGGTCTTCGGGAAATTGTTAATAGGGTTGGCAGAAACGCATCTACAGTAATGTGATGTGGACAGAAGAGCACAGACATCAACGCCGCAGAGGTACTGGAGCTATTCGCAGAACTAATGACCGTGAAGAACGCCGCTTGAGAGCGAATGCCCTTAGGGATCGGTTCAGCACCACCAGATGAATGGGAATGAATGGTTGGCTACTATAGGACAACAGCTCTCTATTAGGTCAGTTTATCGTAGAATAAGGGCTTTTGGTCTACAATCCTATCGATCGCGCTTCATCTTGCCATTGACCCAAAGACACAGGCAGGCGAGACTCCAATGGTGTCAAGAACGCATCCAATGGAATCAGGAATGGCATCGGATTGTGTTCAGTGACGAATCCCGATTTTGTCTCTAGGCTAACGATGGACGTAAAAGAGTCCGTCGAAGACGTGGAGAAAGGCTAGAACTTCAGGTCAGTTTATCGCAGAATAAGGGCTTTTGGTCTACAATCCTATCGACCGCGCTTCATCTTGCCATTGACCCAAAGACACAGGCAGGCGAGACTCCAATGGTGTCAAGAACGCATCCAATGGAATCAGGAATGGCATCGGATTATGTTCAGTGACGAATCCCGATTTTGTCTCTGGGCTAACGATTGCTGTAGAAGAGTCTGTCGAAGACGTGGATAAAGGCGAGAACTTCATTACTGTATCGAACGTGAAGTTGCGTTTCTCTTTGGGCATATGGTTTTGGGTGCCATACATATGGAAGCAGGTCCCCTCTAGTCTTCTTGCAAGGAAACTTAAACGCCGAGGACTACATTCACAGTGTCTTGGAACCTGTTACAGTGCCCTATCTTCAAGAACTAGAAAACTCTATTTTCCAGCAGGATAATGCCAGGACCTTGCGAAAATTTACCACAAGTCTTGTAATGATGAATTCCTCAGTTTACGTCTTAACCAACTTCTAAATAGTTACCCCAATGCGCAAATTGTGTATACCAATGGGTCCAAGTCCGACGAAGGAATTGGCAGTTCTTTTGTCATTGATGAAGAGTCCTTCTTCTTCTCTCTTCCAATCCACTGCAACGTTTTGACTGCTGAACTGTGCGCTATCTTAGAGGCGCTCAACTTCTGTGAATCTGATGCGCAACAGGAGCTTTTATTGTGTACTGATTCTTTAGAAGCCATACCTACGGGCTATTATTGATCAGTTCTCTGTCCATCCGTTGGTGTTACAAATCCTCACCCGGCTGCACCAATATACAAGAGATGCACTTTCGTCTGGATACCGGGGCACAGAGGTATTCCTGGGAACCAAGTGGCTGACGCAGCTGCTCGCTTTAGGGCGTCTGAGGACCCCTCAAATATGCCAATTTGTTATGAGGACTTTATTGAGCACCTCAAATCTAGTATTATTCTTAGATGGCAGCGTAATTGGGACGAATACCGAGGACTTCTCTACGACGTTAAACCCTCCATCAAACCCTGGCGATCTCCGACACCTTTGACCAGGAGAGAGTCAGTAGCACTCGCTCGGCTCAGAATTGGACATACGTCTTTTACTTCAGCTTATTTGCTGACTGGAGAAGAACAGCCTTTATGTTCATTATGCTTCTTCCCGCTCACCGTTCGACACGTCATACACGATTGTCCCAGTTATAGCGCCGTCCGCACTAGATTTTTGCGTCGAAGGAACACTTTCCGAGATACTCAGTAATAACTCCCTGAGAATCAAGCAACTCTTGCTCTTCTTGAGGGCATCCGACTTGTTCCAAAGAATCTAATCTTGAAGACCATCGATTTAATTGTCACTTACACTATTAATCAATTTTCACTAACACTTAGCCGCTCATTTAGGTTTTAACTTCAGAGTCTTAGGGCTAATGACCTTGGCAGTCAACACCCAAAACGAAATAAAAAAAAAGAGATAATGCTAGGCCTCATACTGCAGCTGTCACTACGAGGTTCCTTCGTGAAGCTTATGTCACTATTCTTCTGTGGCCAGCTCGATCAGCGGACCTTTCGCCCATCGAACATGTGGTGGATATGGTGGGCAGACGGTTAGGGCGATTACTTGCTCCTCCGATGGATCTATAGCGCCTCAGAAATGAAATTAAAATTGCTTGGAACACTGCAGGAACATATCGACCACCTAATTAAAGGCCTTCTCAAACCGGCGCGGTATGCGATAACGGTAGCGGTTACCGTAATAGTGCGGTAACGGGATACCGCTGGTTGAATCAAAGCGGAGAGTGATATTAACGCGGTAAATCAGTATTAAAAATACAGGCGGTACATGCGGTCAACTGTGTCTGCCGCGATACAAAAATGTATCGCTGCAGTACCGCAGCAAGTGTGCGGTATACCGATCTCGGTTTGAACGTTTCCATTTATCGCTGTGTAAGTGCGTACCGCAGTACCGCTACCGCATACCGCGCCGGTTTGAGAATGCCTTAAAAATATGCCCCGTAGAGTAGGCGAATGCATAAACTCATTATTGAATTTGAAGGCCAACGACTTCTTCAAAGTGTATCAAATTTTAATCATTTAATACTCCACATGTAACCAGTTTATTAGCAAGAATATATTACAGTAACGAGCCTCCAAATAAAAACCTGGTCAAGTAGGTTGTGATCGAGAATTTGTCCATTGCATTTACATAATGGAATTACTAAAAGTAGCCTACTTGACCAGGTTTTTATTTAGACGCTTGTTACCTTCACGTTTACTGGGTATTGCATTTTCCATGTCATGCAGTATATTTAAGTATAAGTACAAGTACTAATGCCTGTTACATGTACTTAAATATAAGTATAAGTATAATACGTGTACTTATAACCGTAAATAGCTACACGTACAGTTTTGTCATAGGCTAATTTAACATTTCTATTATGATATAAATAAATTATCTGGCATTTAATTTTCTGGCGTGAAATTTGATTCGCTCTAGTTAGTGAACTGCATTATTTACAACCCGTTTAATAAGAGAGAAGAAAAAGGAATTGAATTAGTTACTATTTAATCTGTATCTTTATTGATTGTTGTATAGATATCATTTCCGGAAATTCCTTTGGAATTCAGTCGAGGAAGTGATCATTCTCTTGACAACATGATGGCCCCAGGGTATTTCTCTTTTGCCTGTTATTATTAAACATTTGATATTTCTTCAGTTAGGCGATTAGACCCTGACTTTGCACTTTCAATGGGTTCAGGGTTCCTTATATAACACAAATGATGATGACGCAAATCCGGAAGTTTTGATGAGAGTACATTCACAAAAATGTGCCGTGAAACAGTTTTTGTTAAGCTGCGAAATATTTCGTCTTTTTTTATTTGATTTTTATAAAAACTCAATTTGGCTTTCCCAACTATATATACTTTTTACTCTTTAGAGAGTGCACTCTCTAAAGTACCATAGCATTTATTAGAATGGTAATTATTTTATGAAATGGGCACTCTCTTCTAGAAATACTCTAAGATACGCTTCAGTATGTCTATCATGTTATGTTATATCATATTTTTTAAAATTTATTCATAATTTTGTTTTATGCAAGCTTCTATTCAAAGTTGAAGGTAAGAGTAAGTAAGTACAAGTACCTTAGGCCTTTGAGTTTTTAATTACAAGTACAAGAACTGAAAGTGCAAACAGTCTTTTATTTTGTCAATATTTTGATCTTTTTCAACTTTTTATGAAAAAAGAAGTAGGCGAATATGGTGGCCGTTGAACCTTAAGAAATGATGATCTGGGAAAAACAATTAAATCGAGATGCGTTACGGCCTAAATCTTTTTTAAGAACCAACGTCTTGTGATAACATAGAGCATGACTTTTTTTCAGGTTTTCTCATTAAAGGGGTTTACTCATTACTAAAGCACGGATTTAGGTGTATTGTTAGGTCATGAGTCATCTTACGAGTTATGGATTGATGACTCACGACCTAAGAATGCACCTAAATCCGTGCTTTACTCATCACTAAAGCACAGATTTATTAATAACTAACAATTACTCTGTATTGCATTGTGTGAAGCAGAACATTTTTTCAATCATCAGTAGTTTTAAATAACATGTATAAGAATATAATCTTTGGAAGTTCCAAAGAAGTTTCTCTTTTTGAAACTTGCTTGAACGATGAAGCAACGATTAGGAAAAAAAGTTTTCAAGGTAAGTATCATATAATGCATTCGAAACGAACGCATAAAGAAAGCATCGGCTTCACATAAACATAATTAATTGCGCAACGTTTCTTCGGACGTATTTTATGTGGTGAGTCTCTCCGATCTTGTCACCAATGTCACGGCCAAATATTTCAGATAGCACTGGTATAATGAACTTGAACTATTAACGAAGCAAGCTATAATGTCCAACGTAAAAGATGGCGGCCGTTACATAAAAATCTTGAATTCCTTCTCAGGTGAAGCGCTGGAAGCTGCACGTTGACACTATTTACGTAATTTATTCCATCGAGGTTTTTTTTATTCCCTTTATTATACTGTTACGTAATATTGTTCGATGACTTAAAAAAAATCTATTCCTTAATTATTGTACAAACGAAAAGGACAATTTGTTTCAGACAGATTAACAAAAAATATTTTTGTTTGTTTCACTTAGCTTACTGTATTTGCAATCTTATTAAAGAAATGATATATTTCTGGGTCACGCTGGTTTAACGACTTAAATAAAGATTCACGGCATTCGTTTACAATACAACATTACTCTCCCAAACACTGGCCATTGTTGACATTATTTATTCAACATGTTAACACGCCCATTAAGAATGGTTCTTATGTGACAGGTTAAGTGCCTTGCGTAATACAGTTTTATGCAACTGCATCTGACTGTATGGTCTTCCTGAACAATAATTATTTGCACATGCAAAAAGAAGCTCTTACAACTGCATATTATTAATGAGTAATTTATGTTTTACGATGGCAATAAAGTAGGCAACATCTATTTGTAAGACTTACAAACAGATAGGTATTTTTTTAATCGTTAACATAAAAATTGATAAAAAATTAGAATTTTGGAATACCGCATGTGTGGTTTTTATGAATTTAAATTTTTATAAACTGTACGGATGATTACTTTCTAATATGCGAAGCCATAATGAACAAGTCATTATATTCTGCGTAATGTTAAAAATTATGCGAATCTTTGTAACTTTCTATTGTTAACCTACATAATATATATATATTTTTTTAAATAAAATTTCTTTTGTAACGGTAAAACAAACATAGGTTTTTAGACTTGTGTAGAACAGATAAGTATATTTCCCCTACTGATTTAATGTTCTGTAATTAATGCAAATTAAAATTTGAGCTTTGGATGTTTTTTTCTTCTAACAGGTCTTCTGAATGAAGTCACCATTCCTTTAACTACAAAATGAGAACCAAACAGTTTCACACGGAAAGGTCTTACCAACAACTGATAACAATATTAATATATAATTTATTACCTGTCAAGTTGAACAAAAATTAAGTTTGATTTGAGAAAGTTCCTTACATTGGTGATTAAATTAAGAGAAATCGATATTTAGCTCTCAGCATATTTGGAAAATGGTGTATTTCTTAAACCTTGTGGAGAAAAAATGAAATAAAAAACATTTACTATATCATCAATTTAAATGTAATTATAACTTCATAGACTTATAGCTTATGTAATCTTGTTTAGTTTCTTATTATTATTTGTCCTTTTTAGTACTATCTACTTTTTAAAGAAGTTTGTAATATCTTGTATTTATCAAGAGACAGTTTATAATATGCAAATACTCAGTATTCATTAACAATTGTGTCGATTTTCATTTCCTTGAAGTCTTCTGAAAAGCGGAAACATCTCGTTGTTTCATATAAAAATAATTCCCCGTTGTTGCCTGTATCGGACGTGCGGGAAAGAAATTCTTCGTGACGATCGTTTCCTGACAAAGCATTCGAGTGAAATCTTGTCTTTGAGGCTGATCTTGAAGGTTCGTTTATTATACTCTAAAACGAGTGCTCATCGCGTACTCAATTGTCCGTGGATTTCACTTCCACCTGAATTGTGGGAAGAAGCACATGGGACGGTAATTATATAGCTATTTACGATATTCGGGTCTTCTCATGTGTCTCGTTCTTTCGGCCCAGGGAATAACATTAAAAAGTGGTTAGTTTGCATTCAACCGAACGAAATTTGTCGCGGGAAAGTTTTTTTCTTTCGCTTTAATGAGTTTGAACATCTAAGAAAGTAATTAACCTTTAGCGTTAAACGCGAATTGAAGTGTGTAATTAAATTTACAAGCAAATTTTATTGCTGAAATTGCTACTGTTGCTTTTGATGTGTTCAATTTGAGAAGGAAATTGAATTTGGTTTGAAAAGGTATTAAATACCATAACTACTACTGTCTATTTGGATTTCTATTTTTACATAAAAAATTATGTTCCGCTATGTAAGATAATTAAAAATATACCCAATAGCTCTATAATTTTTGTTTGTTAAGTGTGTTACAGTTACTTCCTTAAAATATAAATATTAGTTTGGATTCTTTTCAGAATAGCATAAAAGAACTCTTTTCACATATTGTTCTATGTATATATCGACTAAAGTGATAAATCAGGAGAAATGGAATGCGGAAAATGACAATACTGAACAAGATGTGCATAAGTAATAGTTGAAAGCAAACAATTCATATTAAGTGTGCTTCAATGCATCACAATGTATTCGTTTTAGTTCTTCAAACTAAATTTCCTTAGAAACGAATACAGCACAAGCACACTTTTTTTTGGATACGTTTAAAATCGAATTCTATTTGGTTTCTATATTAAAAAAAAATATTATTTACACATTTGAGGTAACAAAAAATGTCTCATTGGTATTTATTAACTTAAACGATATTAATTATTTTACTGACACCCGCTCATTATTGGTTCGAATACTATGACTGCAAGTGAAATCGTTAAATTAAAAATAAAATAAAGAAAACATCATTGATTTGAAGGATGTCAATCCAGAAGTTATCTGTCAAGTTAAACCTACGTAAGTTAAACAGTATTTTCTCTTGAATTTCTAGAAATTATTTCCTGGTCACTGTACATCATCAAATTTATAGGCTGACATCAGCAAAATAGCGTAATTTTCACGCAAGAAGGTTTATCGCAGGTCTGCACGTTACAAGTTAATTGCCACTTTCACCATTTAACATATTTGCTATACCACAATGCACGGCATGAATTACCTGTGGGTATCATTTTCACATCGCCAAAATATTTGTAAACTTCACCAAAAAAAAAAAAAAATTGTAATAATTATGGTTTACCATAAGAAGTTAAAACCGAAAACGGAAAAAAGTGCAATTTCATCACGTTGGGTGTTTTATTTTAACTTTCATCAAAAGCCTTCAATTTTTATTATTAGCTGTGCCAATTACCACTTTTAACAATAAAGTACAACAAGTACAAGTACAACAAGAAGAAATATACTTAAATATTTTCCTTAACAAAAAAAAGGTAAGTATGTTCTGCTTGAATATACAGTCAGTGACAGATTGGTCAATGACTTCAATCTCTTTTTTTCCTCCAACATCTCAAATCTATTAACTGATGCAACCCTAATTGAATGTAATTTTGAGCGCTGGACAGTGATTAAAAAAATCAATATTTCTTTGTCCGGTGACTCCACATGAGGTTCTCGATTTAGTAAGTGATTTTTAAAACAAAAAATCCCCTGGTTTTGATGGTATGTCAGTTTCTATTCTCAAGAAGTGCGTCTTTGCTATATGTGAACCTTTATGCGACCTATATAATTCTGCACTCAACAATGGAACTTTTTCTTCAGTACTAAAGCTAGCAGAAGTTTTAACTCTATAGGTCTGTTCCAGCAAGAGTTCGTAACTAGTTCGGAACCGTTAAAAACAGTTGCCCGCCGAAGTAATGACCGATTTTAACGGCACCGTTAAATGTACAATTTTGATGACTGCATGCTTTTGATGGTTTCGAACTAGTTACGAACTATTGCTGGAACAGACCTTATATAAACAAGGAAACATTAATGATTTGAACAATTTTCGACCAATAAGCTTTCTTCTTGTCTTTTCTAAAATATTTGAAAGTGTTATATCTAACAGGCTTTATACTTTCTTTGTCAAATAATAAGTTCTTCTTTGCTTCTTTAGTCTTGTAGAAATTGTTCTAAATGCTGATTTTATTTTCGTCATGCTTCGTTTAGATTTGTAGGAATTTTTCTGAATATTGACGTCTTTCAAACAAGTACCTATGCATTTACTTCTACATGTAAAACGAATTAAATAAATATCTATCTACCTTTCGAAATACAAGTACAAGTACTTTTCATATATTTCAGATAAATACAAGTACAAATACAATTGTTGACACTTCGTTAAGTAAATGAATGAAAACGCCAAAAAACTACATATACAGGGTTCAATATTAATAAGTGGAATATGTTAGATACAAAATTAAACTTATATCTTTTCACTTTGTGTCATAGATACTAGTAGATTAGGTACGTTAAAAGGCATGAGCTTGATGTGTGTCAAGTACTACTTATAAATACGACAGATACAAGTACAACAAGAAGAAATATACTTAAGTACAAGTATCTCTCATATAGTTTAGATACTTAAATACAAGTACAAGTACATTTTGCTCTCGATTATCATTAAGTACAGTAAGTACAAATATGTCCATACTTTATAAATATAAGTAGTAAAATATTAAATAATGGTGACGGGAAAAGTTCAATTTTTTTTCAACATTTTTATGTAGAACTACAAAAATAAGAACGCATTTTTGATACTTTTTATTACAAATTTTACTTACAGTCTGTTGTAGTTATTCAAAAGGACATATACTTTTAAAAAATCTTGAATAATATTGTGACGAGTGTAACGAATGTAAGCGACATCTATAAGTTTGAACTTTGCGTATACACTTTTTTAAATAAACGTAAGTTTTCACATGTACAGGATGTTCATGATAAAGATACTAGGCAAAAAAATCACCTATATATTGCTTACAATAAATACAATATTTCTTTAAACTCACCCAATACGTTGGGGCCCAAAGTCTTTAACTCAATTCCAAAAAAGATAAAAGAAGCGACTTCTATAACAATCTTTAAAAAAACATTGAAGGAAGAGTTAGTGAATGCCTGCAATTATACTTTTAACTCTACATTGTGGTAGGTTTATGTATGTAACATAACATGTTTGTTAACATTGTTTTTTAATTGTGCCTCGTCCTTATACCAAAATGTTCGTACATTGTTTTTAGATATAAGTCTTTGCTCCTGACAATTCCTATACATGTAATCCATGTCTGAAGGAAATAAAGTATTATTATTATTATTATTATTAAGCGGCTGTCTATGACCATATTTCAGTAAATAATAATATAGGTAAATATCGAGGTGTCAAGTAGAGATTTTTAATGTTTTTATAAATTGGAATTGTAGCATTCTATAATAAAGAAAGTGTTAAACTATCTGACGTTGAACTTCAGCCTCACAGCGGAAAGAAAAACATAACAATTGATGTCAGAAATTCTGAGCGTACCTTCAAGAGAGGATGTAAATATCCACTCTCTGGGGGGACTCATAATGCATCAAAATTATAATCTTTAAACTTCAATATCTTCCAATTACCAGTCACCAACATCTCTGCAGTTAAATCTGTTTCTAATTTGGCCAAAGCTGTCGAAAATTCTGGACCTTTCCCAAGTTGAAAGCTTTTCACTGTGACCTCTTGTATCAACTTCCGTTTCTTATACTCATTCTTCAGGTTATCACTTATACTTGAATAATTTCCTGCGGCTATATCTTGTAAATTATATCGAACAGAATCAACAATACTTTTAGCCTTTCGTTTCACAATAGGTGTGCTTCCATTTTTGTGAACCACAATCCACCCAGCAGATATCGCTTTGCTAAAGCCAATCTTTCCATTTAGTAACTTCAATATTTCAGACTGTGCAATACCACAATCAGGAACTGCATTATAAATAGTTGCTTCGTGACTTCCTGTTTCAGCAATATGTCGGCCTTTCTCGGTCAGCTCTAGAAATTTGTCACTAACTGCTTTGGCTGTAACTAAATCACCATTCGCTTGAATGCTTTTTAGAGCGCCTATTATTCTTTGATGATCCACAGAAAATAATTTGGCTAATTCTAAAGTACTAGCTTCTCCACTAACTTCCAAACGTTGTAAAATTTTCTCGCTCAGTTACATTTTAATCTTATTTTCCTTACAAATAATAATGTTAGACAGAGATACGATTTGTTATGATGCAATATTATTAAAAATTTTACAAGAAAATGTAGATTTACCGACTACGCGGGCAAATTCGCGTTTACGCCCGAAGACCGATCCAGACCGATCTGATCAAAAGGATCAAGTAGCAAGGTGGATTGAAAGATTGCAACAATATAATTTTGATGTTGAACACAGAGCTGAAGTGAGTCATCGTAACGCCTTATCTAGGAGACCATGTCTTCAAGACTGTAGACATTGTCAACGAATAGAAGACAAATCTGTAACTGTTTTGAGAACGACGGTGGTAGCTGATCATTGGCAGAGAGAAGAAATCCAGAAATCTCAGGAAAATGATCCAGATCTAAAACTGATTATGTGTTGGAAAGGAGAGGATAATAGACCGACTTGAGAAGAAATTGCACGACATTCGCAGAAAGTAAAAGCATATTGGGTGCAGTGGGATTCAATTGTTTTAGAAGACGGTCTTCTGAAACGTGCCTTCGAAAATCGAGATGGTACTGAAGCCTCAAGCAAGAATACCTGAAGTTATGAATGAAATTCATAATGGAACCACCGGAGGTCATTTTGGTGTAACGAAAACGTTGGAAAACTGCGGGAAAGATTTTATTGAGTTAACTGCAAAGAAGACGTGAAAGAATGGTGTAAGAATTGTACAACATGTGCAGCAAGTAATGGACCTCAGAGTCCTCGAAGGGCACTTATGCATCAATATAATGTGGGGAGTCCGTTCGAGAGAGTTGGAGTAGATGTGGCTGGTCCTTTTCCCGAAACAGAAGCAGGAAATAGATACATCTTCGTTATTGTGGATTATTTTAGTAAATGTGTGGAAGCTTATGCAGTACCTAACCAGGAGACCACGACGATCGCAGATGTCTTCGTTAAAGAATGGATATGTCGATACGGGGTGCCATTAGAACTATACTCCGACCAAGGAAGAAATTTTGAGTCCTCCCTATTTCAAAATGTCTGCAACCTATTAAAAATTCGAAAAACACGAACAACCGCTTTACATCCGCAATCAAACGGCATGGTCGAACGCATGAACAGAACTATTAACAGACATTTGTCTAAAGTTGTCTCAACCCATCAACGAGACTGGGGTAGATTTTTACATTTATTCTTAATGTCGTACCGATCGTCGCTGCATGAAACCACAAAACAAACACCATCAAGTATCATATTTGGACGGGAGATGAGATTACCATGCGACTTGAAGTTTGGCAGTAAACCTGGAGAGGAGTTGGTCGGTGAAGACTATGTAACAAAGTTAAGAAAAAAAATGACTGATATGCATGAACAAATAGGACGAAATATCCAACACGCCAGCGACAAAATGAAAGAACATTATGATATCAGGGCAGAAAAAGATGGATTTCAATCAGGTAACAAAGTCTGGCTCAACGACGTTGAGGGTTATCACCAAAATTACAAACAAATTGGGAAGGGCCGTATGAAATAGTGAAACGTTTAAACGAGTTATCTCTCGCATCCAAAAGTGTCCAAATGGAAAGCCACGCATAGTGCATTTTAATAGATTAGCTCCTTATAATGACGACAATAAAAGGACCAATGTACAGCGAATACAGTGCAGTAGGTCAAGATTCAATGATTCTACACTGATTCGAAGTAGAGTATGGATTAGGAGTCGATAAAAGGATTTACCTGCTTGTAGATTTTACTAGTTATTATTATTATTTTTTTTAACTTCGAGACGAAATTTATTTGTAGGAGGAAGCAGTGTGACGAGTATAACGAATGCAAGTGGTCAATACTAAAGCGACAATACTAAAGCAAACCCACCACGCATATGAGATAAAATGCACCTAGCAACTAGGTAATTTCAAGCAACTAAACCAGGTGTCACTACGGTTTGTTGCATATACAATAAGCCAGGGGGGCTATTCTTGACAAGTACATTTTTACACTCGCATATATGCATTTTTTCTCTCGCATATATGCGAATGCACAAATGCACTTGTTAAGAATAGGCCCCGCTAGCTTATTGTATAGGCAACAAACCGTAGTGACACCTGGTTTAGTTGCTTGAAATTACCTAGTTGCTAGATGCATTTTATCTCATATGCGTGGTGGGTCTGCTTTAGTATTGTCTGTGATTATATTTAAGGGTTGTAAAAAAAGGGTGGCATTGTAAATAATCATATAGATAGATATCGAGGTGTCAAGTAGAGATTTTTAATGCTTTTATAAATTGGAATTGTAGCATTCTATAATAAAGAAAGTGTTAAACTACCTGACGTTGAACTTCAGCCTCACAGCGAAAAGAAAAACAAACAATTATTAAACCAACATTGTTGTTGTATCACAAACTCTTTTAAACGGACACTAAATGGCGTACAAATACTTAACGTTTCGCAGTCGTTCGACAGCTTCGTCAGAAGTGAAAAATATAAACATGTTTTTCACTTCTGACGAAGCTGTCGAACGACTGCGAAACGTTAAGTGTTTGTGCGCCATTTAGTGTCCGTTTAAAAGAGTTTGTGATACAATTTTCATCGGACAAGAACCAGCTTTAATTATTGTTATTGTAATTATGCAAATTTCAATTAAATCACTTCAAGACAGTAAACAGAGCACTTAATAAGGCACTGACTTTAACTTACAACAAGAAAGTAAATGAAGACAAAAGTAAGTGGCCTAGCTACAACTGGAGTTTTAGGACATTCTAGAAATAGAAATATAAGGAATATGCATAGCAACTAAAAACAGGACGACCTATTATGTGAACGTGTTGGTTCTAAAGTAATTGCAAAGTACCCAAACACAGAAAAACAATCGTACTTTCGCTTACTTTTGCATTATTTTGTGAAGGTTAACAGCAAACAGTACTTATACATGTACTTATTTTATAAGTACAAGGCCTTGGAGTATGTTTTTAAATACAAGTACTATTGTCTGCTGCATGTACTAATGTAAATGTATAGTACTTGTACTTATAACCGTAAGTATGTATACGCACAGCTCTCTCATAGACTAATTTAACGTTTCTATTATGACATTAATAAATTATCTGCCATTTAATTTTCTGGCGTGAAATTTGATTCGCTCTAGTTAGTGAACTGCATTATTTACAACTCGTTTAATAACAGAGAAGAAAAAGGAATTGAATTAGTTACTATTTAATCTGTATCTTTAGTTGATTGTTGTATAGATATCATTTCCGGAAATTCCTTTGGAATTCAGTCGAGGAAGTGATCATTCTCTTGACAACATGATGGCCCTAGGGTATCTATCTCTTTTGCCCGTTATTATTACACATTTGATATTTCTTCGATTAGGCGATTAGACCGTGACTTTGCACTTTCAATGGGTTCAGGGTTCCTTATATAATGCAAATGATGATGACGCAAATCCGGAAGTTTTGATGAGCGTACAGTCACACAAAATGTGCCGAGAAACAGTTTTTGTTAAGCTGCGAAATATTTCGTCTTTTTTTATTTGATTTTTATAAAAACACAATTTGGCTTTTCCAACTACATATATTTTTTACTCTTTAGAGAGTGCACTCTCTAAAGTACCATAGTATTTATTAGAATGGTAGTTATTTTAGGAAATAGGGCACTCTCTTCTAGAAATACAAAAAATACAGAGTAATTAAAAAGAGATACACTTCAGTATGTCTATCGTGTTATATTATATCCTATTTTCGTTAAATTTATTAATAATTTAGTTTTATCCAACCTTCTGTAAGGTGTTCAAGCTATTCAAAGTTGAAGATAGAAAGAAAGTTTTTGTTTTCTCTCATTAATTTCGTAATTAATGTCGTTGTTATCTGTTTTATTATTGTCCACCAATAGAGGTCAAAGATACTAGACGTTGTTTGCGTTCTCTAGACATTCGAGATATTTTAACCGCCTGTACATACATACAAAAATAATAATACGAGTACAATAACACTTTTGTTCGAAGTGTTGAATGATATTAAGATTCCAATGTGGGTGTAACTTTTCATTTTTAACCACATATGTACAATTAACAATTGTTTATAACAATACTGTAAACAAAGTACGTATGAAGATAACGTTTTATCACCCACGTACCTTTCACTTTCTTTGCGTATATTGTACATTGCGTACATTACTTGACGGAAGATGAAGCACGGGGGAATCCTTTCACTTGCGGAGAGATCATCTCTGATTTCGGTTGCAAACATACCTTGCGGTATAGCACTGGATGGCTCTAATTAAGAACCATCCCGTTTATGTGAAAGGAAAAGTTGTATTCAACGCGCACATCTGCAGAACGTCCATCCTTACATTCCGTCAAGACCGGAAACGTTGGCGCTGTTAACTTTTGAACTCGCGACGTGTGTGTAGATACAGTGTTCTGACTGCGTACTTTGTAACGGATTTTTTTGAGGAAGTAAATGAAATGGACTGAGAATTTACGAGATGTATTATTTGCATTCCATGCGACATGAAATGTAATAAATCAGTTTGCTTTCTTTGTATTATGTTGTATGGGTACTTACGATGTGAAGACAGTTATGACAACCAGCTTTCATTGATTAATATTTAAACATTAATTTATTCGAACTCAACATACTGTTTCCTTCCAATTCTTATACATATTAAAGGTACTTTGTTATATTTTAATTCTTCTTCCTCGTTTAGTCTTATTTATACAATCTGTCTTTCTTGACTATTGTCCGCATTCATAGTGCTTCCTCGAGGCTTCCTTGAATGAGAAACCCCTTAGAGTGAGATTGTAGTAAGGCAGTTGCATTACTACAATCCCATTCTAAGGCATTCCTCATTCAAGGAAGCCTCGAGGAAGCATTATGAATATGGACATATGTTCTTTAATCTTATAGTTATCAAGTACATATCTAAAATTAGAATCCTGTGATCCTGTAAGTCAGTGACTCTCAAACTGTGGGGCGTACTCTTGGGGGGGGGGGGGGCGAAGCTATATAGGAAGGGCGTCGAATAAATGAACAAGATATCAAAATTAAATTTTTACATTTTTATTACCCAGTTCCAGTCACCTAAAGTAATATCTTCATCTGCGAAAAAGTATTTGCTGAAGACAGTGGTTCAAATTTTCTAAAGGACCTCCACTGTCTTTATATTATGCAGGGGGGGGGGACAAAATTCTTCAAGATAAAAAGGGGGCGCGAAATAGGAAAGTTTGAGAACCGCTGCTATGAATGAAACGAAAGTTGCAGGACTACCAACCATCATGTACTATGGTGCTCACCCAAAACGATAAGACTCGGTAATTTTGTGTCCTTGAAGCAATTCAAAGATTATTCAGCTAATAAAATGAGTTGAAAGAATGAGGAATAAACATTTCGTCAAAAATAAATCTCGTCTCTATTTCTTAAATTAAAAACCTAACTAACGTACAAGCCTTGCTAATTAAAAGAAATATATTTTGTGGTTTTACATTAGTCAATTTATTTAAAAATATTTATCAAGAGACAAACTAAATGTTTAAAAAAACTGCATTTACTTGAATTAAATTAAATTTAATTAAATTTTCTTAATAACATGTTATTTTTGAATTATTTATTTTATTATTTACTCATCAATATGGAAGTGTATGGCTAAATGCGAACTAGAAAGAAAACTGTCTTTTACTAAATAATACTCAGAATTTAAAAAAAATCAGTGTCTACAGCTCCTTTATGTCAATTTCTTAAGTCTTCTTAGGTCACTTTCACATACAGCTCAATATCATCTAGTGTAGAATTTAGAGAAAAATGTGCGTAGGTACATAAAAATTTCCTTCACAACATTTGGTTGACTTGTCCATGTTAAAAGATTGTAGTTTTAGAAATCTTTTAACACTCTGTAGCACCCAGAAATCGCTGCATTTTCGGGCATGAGTGACTTTCCCACTAAAATACTTTTCTATAAAAAATTTCTGTATAGGTAATAAGTATGTGGGACTGATTGATTTTATGGATATTACACTGCATGAAATACAGGATATTCATTTTCTTGCATTTCCAGCGCTTTATGATAGATAGACTTTTTATTATATCTTTCGGATGCTTTCAATTTCAATGTACTTCCTTTTTTATATTTCGTTAAAAAATCTATTTAAAGCAGAAGATAGGTTGCAAATCAACCAATACATATATTGTATTAAAATCTTTTAGTCTAGATTTTTCAGACTACCCAGAAGAGAAATAGAAGCTAGAATGTGAACCTTTTCCTTTTTCCTTTGTGCTTCAAACAATTAAGTTTTAACACATGATTTTTCTGTACAAATTTAACGAACATGCTTCGACATTTTTGCCGCTTTTCTTTCATGCTCACTTTTGTGTGCAAAATGGGCCTCACAGGAAAACAGCTCATAGTTATTATACCGTTATAATTATTTATGCGCTACGATTTTTTATTTTAATCGGAAATATCTAGTTCTAGTTAGACATATACAACACAACTGCGTATAATGAATAGCCTATACGTTAAGAGATTAAATTGCTGTAAACGAGTAGAGTATTTTCACTTTTTAAAACTAGATGTCGATGAGTGTTAAATTTTGAATAAAAATTTGCCTGTTACTTTTTTTATTTATATAAAGTAAGTATTATTGAAAGTCTGACATTATGAGTTAAACTTATAAATTAAATAAAAGTGTAAATTTATTTAATTACGTTCTTGAATTATTTCCTCTAGCGAAATAATGTTGCTAAATTATTTTTTCAAAAGTTAAATTGATATATATATATTTAGGGACAGGATGAAAATTTACTTGGAATTAAAAAAAGTAATTTATTTTAAGTGTTTTTAATGAATATACATATTTTTTTTTACAAAATAAGGGACAACAGTTATAGTGTGTATTTTAACCCAACATCACCTTCCTCCCGTCGACTCTGCATGTACTATAATTTCTTCGTTTGTTTCTAGAAATATAACTTCAATAAATAAAAAAAATTTATGAATAGTTTAGATCGCGACATCCTGCGACCGATTTTAGACCTAACATTAAAACCGACTTGCAACAAATTTTAAAAAAAAATTATGCTTAAAAATTGCTTTTTCGCATAATAAAAAATGAAATAAAATACATAATAATAAAAAACAAAAATCTGGAAACGTTTGCTTCGTTTTATAAATGGAATAGTTTTAAAAATTAAGAAAATGAAAAATTAGAACGAAGATTTTTATTAAGTCAGTTAGGTCTAATTTTTAGTACAAGTTTAGATTTTGCTGGTACATTTTTCCGTTTTGAATTTTAAACACTGCGCACTGCGTACAGGGTAATCCGGCCCTGTACAATAAGACAAACAGGCAATTGTCTGATAAGTACGAGTAGCTTCTAATCTAATAATCACTATAGGAGAAATCTTCAATTTTGTAATTCTATTCTCATTAGTCATTGACGCTTTTTGGCAGCGGTGTATATGAAAACGAAATTAAGCATTTTGATTTTTTTTAATACATACAGAATTAAGTAGTGTGAAAAGGCAAAAACTAAAAAATATTCCGAGGAATAAGACACCGCAGAATGTAAGTTATTAAAAATTGAAATTTTAAAAATTATAACCAATTCCCGATAGATTAAATCAAGAATTAAAAATTAACACACACTGAAAGCTTACAGAGCAATTGAAAATAATTTTGGGTTTTTGAATTGCTAAAAGTTATGGAGAATTATTTATTGAAACTTTGTTTTTCTGGCCATCCATTTATTACTTTATTAATCTTATTATTCTTTTTGTTCTATATTTATTCTATCTTCCGATTTATTAAACATTGTAGTAGATTCATTAATAACAACATTGACATACATATAACGTACAACAATTTTCAAACAAAACATCCCCATTATTTTCCTCAGCATCCAACGGAGCTCCTGACAGAGCATCAGGTGTGTAAAACTCCTTTCTAATTAATTTCATCAATCTCATTCTCATTCTTTGTAGTCGCACAGATAGATCATTTAAATCTTTTGTTTGCAGGATTACTATGAGTGGTTTATGATCAGTACACTACACACTGTAGGTAAGTGTGCTTTCTATCAAAAACACAGCGTGAATAAAAAGTAAGGAACATCGAGAGTAGAGCCGTTATTATAAGTTTTATAGAAAAAGTTTTAAATAAAAGTTAAATGTTAAAAGTTTCAAATAAAAGTTAAATGGCTAATTGCTTGCCACAAACTGGCGTTCTTTTTTTTTCTGTGATTTCACAATCTCGGCGAGTGACGTCAACGTTAATTTTTTTTAAATTGCAACCTGTAGTTTTTTTTTGACGGAATGATAGAGTATTCTTTTTCTTTACTTTTGCTCTAGCAAATTTTGTTAGAATGTCACTAAAATCAAATTTATTGATAATTTCACTATTTTTGCAGAGAACTTTTACTGGAGCATTTGTTATTGGCGACGTTAAAAATGTTTGGAAACATCGTTACAATGTTGTACAATATATGTAGACAAAGTTTACATATATGTGAAAACTTACTGTATATCAATTACAGAATTGTCATTCCGGCTTTGATGAGGAAAGAGTGTCTACAAGAAATACATCTAGGACATCAAGGATTGAATCGCTGTAAAAGAAGGATAAAAGCAGCAATTTGGTGGCCAGGATTAGTAACCACATTGAAGACATTATTAACAACTGTGAAATCTGTTTAAAAAATAAAATTCCACCGACAGAACCTTTGCTATAAATTAACATTCCAAATTTACCGTTAGCAACAGATTTGTGTGAACTGAAAGGAAAAACATAATCTAGTAATTCAGGATTATTATAGCAGGTACCCTGAAATAGTAGAACTGCATAAAACAATTAGTAGAGCCGTTATTGAAGAATTAAAGAAAAGTTTTGCAAGGTTTCGGATTCCGGATATCGTCAGAAGTGATAATGGTCTACAATTTGACAGTTACAAATTTAGAAATTTTACACAAGCATAGATTGGACAACATAGATTGGATTAGTAGCAGTCGTCATTTTGCTCAATCGAATGGACAAGCAGAGAGTGCGGTTAAATTATTGAAAAATATTTTGAAGAAGTCAGAAGATGCGAATTTAGTATTTTTGGCTTATAGAAACACATCTCTGACTTGCGGTTTTTCACCAGCGCAGCTACTGATGGGAAGAAATTTGAAAGATGTATTTATTACCCATTTCATGTAAAAATTTGAAACTATCAAATATAAACCATAGAAAGGCACATGAGACGATGAAAATAGAAAAGCAAAGACAAAAAGAAGATTACAACAAAAGACAACAAAGATTACAACAAAGTGTAGCCTTTAAGATCATTAGAAGAAGAAGAAAGAGTATGGATTTTTGATAGAAGACAGGAAGGAACCCTAGCAGGATCATCTAAAGAACCGAGACATAGTTAATACAGAAAACGGAGGAATAAGAAGAAATAGAAGACAACTACAACCTTTATCAGAAGTAAGGAATTTAGCGAAGGAGGTGATAAATGAACAAATACAACCTGTAGCAGATGAAGGAAGGAAAGTAAGGAAAAAGACGAATCCAATTTCAGATTAAGTGGAAAGGAGTAGTAAAAGGCAAATTAGAAAACCGTCATGTTTAAAATGTTATGTATGTTAGTCATGTATTTATGTAAGTAATATTTTTGGTTAAATAGACCTTGTTATATTAAAAGAAAGAGAGATGTACAAGGTGGGGCAAAAGTAATGTCATAATTTGAATGTGCCATAATTTTTGCAAATGGCGTCAAATGTCATTGTGCTTTGACATTTATGTTGTAGACAGGTAGAGAATTAGTTGACAACAAGCAATGGAGCGATACACACCTGAAAAACGCGGAATTATTGTTACTGCTTATTTGACCAATTTCTGGTCTTGATTTTGGCGATATGAACTGGCCGGCCAGTACTTTAAATACCCAGGTTACGAAGACCAACACAAAACTATCAATACACAAGATTACGTCAAAATATTTTTGATTTAGAGGTTATGGTTTGGATGACTTTACATAAAACCTAAGGGCATCCGCTCTCAGGTCATAACTTTTAATTTTAGTTACTTCCAGTGCTTAATATACAGATTGTTCTTTGTTTATTTTATTTTAACTGTCAAGAAAATTCTTATTCCTAGACAATTTTCAAATTTTTTCTGTATTCTTTATTAATCATAGTAATTAGAAAGTTTAAAATAATTCAAATAATTTCAGCTTCTTACGAAATTTTATTTGTCAAACCGAAAACGATCATCAATTTAAACATACTGCTATGTTATTTTGATATTTTAAAATTTTCACCCTGTATATAATTAGTTTAGGTTTATTATTTTTGAAGTTATAATTTAAGTGAAATGTTAAATAACTGTACTTTGCCTTAGTGTGTTCCAGAACACTTGTGAAATTTTATTTTGACACAAATAACTAAAACACTTTTCTGCCCGATCTAGAAAATGTCAATTGACATCCTTGACGTTACGCTTTCGCCAACAACGAAAAGCTGGTTCAACCAGAGATTCCAAGATGTACTCCAGGATGATCAGGAACATTGGGATGACAACCTCACGCAACAGGAGTCGAGTTCCAAGACATCCAAGGATGAAGTGCTGTCAGCCGATGTCGAAACTCCAGGATGAGCCGTTCATGTCATCGTAGAAAACGTTTCAAGATAATCTAGAACGTTTCAAGAGTATCGAGGCGTGGCAAGTTCATCCAACACGCTAGAAGAGGAAATCCGAAGCAAACCTCGAGCCTACTTCTACAAGATGAACGGAGGAAGACGTCGTATTCTTGTAAAACTCAAGAACCAAGACAGAATCCGTCTTTCAAAGTTAGATGCAGTTCGACTGGGCCTCTTCAAGATGTACTTCACATTTGCAACCTACAAGACAAGATAGTTATTATTTGTGTACAAGAATTTTTGATTTGTTTACAATCTAAGGATTTTTAATTTTTCTTATGTTTGGGGATACAGAGTTTTTTGTACCTTGAACAGTATATAAAAGGAACATTTCTGGGTAATCCAGGCAATTCAACCTAGGCCTTGAGCAGTAGAACATTCAAGTCACTCTCTGCACTTAGCAGTGAACATTGATAATCTGTAGTTAGCTTTGCACAGTCTTGTGTTAACATTCAACATTTGTAATCAAACTTAAGCTCCTTCAGAGAAACTTTTATAATCGATGGTAGTGAACAAAACGTAAGAACATTCCATTTATTAATATGGTTAATTAAACAAGCTTGTTCAAGGATAATTAGTAAATACTTACCAACAGGTATAAGTTTAATTCAAACAAAGGACACTCTTGATAAAGGAGACCATTTTTAATTAAAAACTATTATTAAAATTTCCATCTAATTTTGAACATGTTTAATAAAAACCAAATTTATTATTAATAAATAATTTCTATGTTAATCTTTGAAAAAGATTTTTACTTGCCTACTTACACTTCACGTAGCGTGACTAAAATAACCGACATTTTAGAAATCAACACCATTAGGACAAATACATTTGAGAACCCAGTTCAACAAATTTGTTTAGCAATACAATTTGGTACCTTGAGATAAATATCAATCAATTTACTAACGAAAAGAGTCTAATGTTAAAATTTTTTATGCGTGACTTTGTCATTTGAGTTAAAAATTCTAATCCTAAAATTTAACAAACAAATTTCTTTTAACTCGCAATACGTTACAAAGTGACGGCATCATTCATTGAAGTTATTGATTAAATCACACAATATTTAAATAATGTTCTAATAGAGTGTATTTCAAATTTGCAGTTATTTATAGTTTAATATACTTACTTAAATATTAGCCCAAAATCGAGATTGTTTAGTACATAATAATGATTTTGAAATTGTGTAAGAAAGATCACCATTTAACAATTTCAGAACTAAATATTTAACACTTTCCAAATTAATATTTTTTAACATCTTTTAATATAACAAGAAACTGAAACTTAAAAAAAAATCGAAAAATCTCAAATCAATTTATCCCAGAAGAAATTTTTTTATATTATATCACATATCTATTTGTTATACTACTATTAATTAATGAAATACTCAGATTTTGAAAAAATGGAATGCAACTGTATTTGTTAATAGTGTATGAAATGTGTTAACCTTTAATTGTGTCACTGAAATTTCATCGCAATTATCAAATTAGAGGTGTATAAGTTAAATTAATTAATTAATAACATCTGTTAATTAGATGATAATGTGCAATTTACTTTCAGGTTTAAATTAACGCAGAATTTTTCAAACATTTAAAACTCGTGTTATGAAATTTTATTACAAAAAAATAACGTATTATAAAAAGTAAAAAATATACAACAATATATACAAACTAAAATATTATTTTGGACATGGCTATCGGAACTACAGAGCCAACGACGACGCGACGTGACGTTTTGCTTTGAACTTTCCTTCGAATCCTTTGGGACAAAAAAATACTGAAAAAAAAAATTAAAAGTCAGGCAAATTATACTTTTGAAAGAACGAAAAGTGTGCACTTACCTAAGTAGTTAAATTAATAAACGGGTGTGAACTTGTGTGCTTGCGACGTTACCACCAACCACCATGTGGCAAAATGTGTGGCTCCGAGTGGACGATGACTTTCTTTATGACTGGAACCGGTACGATGACTTTCTTCACGTGATGGTGATGAATCGTATGTGTGTGGTAAGGTACATGAATGATGAAATGATCACTGAAATTACAAATTCAAATTAATTACATGCAAACATGTTACAAAATTGTAGCGTATACATATACGAGGACCGATCAAGACTCAATTAGATCAAAATATAACTTGAAAGTACTGATAAGTAGGTATAATCTACGTATTGAATTAATTAAAAGATAAAATAAAAGCAAAACTGTCCTATTACCGAAAAAAAAGTTGTTGACAGTCATTACTACTTAAGATTTCGAAGTCTTGATGCATATTTATTTAAATTTAAATGTAATTGCTGTCAGCCATAATAATTAAGCGTACGTGCCTTACGTGTGCCAATTAATTATGAGTAAGACCTGTCACTCACATTTTATGCGTTATTTAAGGAAAGTTGTCCGGTTTTTACGGCGAAGTAAAAGTGAAAATTCTTCGAACTACAAATAAACGATTTTGTCAAAGGTCGAATTTCTAAAGTTGCGCAAGACAACTTGGAACAGATTCAACCAAGCGATTTCTTTCGCGAGTATTTTTATTATGTTTTGATTTCTGTAATCTTCACTTCTAAAACCGGAATTGAAAATGTGAAGTAAAAGTCTCTTTTATGGCACAGAGGGTGTGTTCAGTTAAAGTGCAACTTACGCAGCGAGAAAGTGAATAATAAATTAATTGTTAAGTATCATCGATAAATGGTTGGGAGAGGCAGAATATTTTTATTGTTTGCGGAAGCCGTCTGTGGGTGGCGTATTTGATGTAAAAGCGACATTAAAATTTTATTAATTAATAAAATCGAGTGTCGATTAATTTTATTCAATAGAAAGAAACATGATTTCGTGAAAGCAATTTTGCATTATCTATTAAATAAAATGTAGAATGTTTTTAAATCGTCTGGCAATTGGCCAAAGTGGACCAATATTTATTTATACTTGTTCCTAAATAAAATTAAAATGCTCGTACCAGTTCGACAAAATTGTTTTCAGTGTAAATCGAGACGTTTTAATTTCTGCAACTTTTTATCCGTTTGTAGTTCTTTTTTTTTATTTGCGTAGAACATTTTTTCGTTTTAGTTAACATAGTTTTATTTTAATTTTGCTTAGATCTTACTTTACATTGTATTACTTTTTCAATATGTATTATGCATTTACTTATTAAATATTAATTTTCTTTTCTGACAGACCTAATGTCATGTATCATGTATATTATGTTACGTACCATGACAAATTGATAAATAAATAAATTATTATTAATATTTGAAAAACAGGTTAGGTCACGACAACTCACGGCCAATTTTGAACCTAAAATTATGTGAGAATTGACAAATTTGCTGCGCAATAAGCCATCACACACAAAATGGCCAAATTACAGCAAAATTTGTTGTAAGTTGGTTTTGATTGCAATGGAATCCTCGTGCGTCATCTGGCTAGCATTTTGGCCTTGGTTGGGGCCTCATCAGCAGAAAAGCAGCTCGTGCAATCAAAATCGACTTGCAACAAATATTTAAATATTAAAACACGATTATTGTATTCAGTTTACTGAGGAATTTGGACTTTGTTTTCGACAAAATAACTTTAAATATATTTTATTTTATTTGTTAACGAAACAGGAACATATATTTCGTGATTTTATTATATTAACTTGGAAGCACATTTTTTTAAGTAACACTTTTTCTTAAACATGAATCCCATATCCTAACAGTAAATGAAAAAAAGACAAGAGCAGAAAAAATACGAAAGAAAGTATTCAGGAAAAGAATTATTAAAAAGAATAGAAACGATGACAAAATGAGGACAGCCTAGTTGGATGAATCACATATAAAGGAAGAACAACGGATGCTTAATTGAAGCAAAAGAAATTGGGAAAAACAAAAGAAGAAAACCCAAAAGAAGCGGAAGGGAAAAAGAACTCTCAAACGGTACTAAAATAGCAAGAGATGGAAATAGATGGAAAGAGATCCGGAGAGAGATAGACAAGGTACAATAGGGCTGCGTTGTATAAAAGGTTTAAGCGAGGATTAAATTGAAGCCTTAGTTAGAATGTGACACACAAAATGCTGTACGTCAGAACGTGTGTCACATTCTGACTTAGGATTAAATTTAATCCTCGCTTAAACCTTTTATACAACGCAGCCTAAGTATTTAAAATGATATTTAAAAATATTGTTTAAATGTTATCCCAGAACAATATTCTCAATTTTAAGAAATTTCATTCGTTTTAAAATCTAAAAAAAAATATTAAGTAAATATTAAAGTAAATATTAAAATATTATTATTTTTTAATGTAAATTTAATTTTGTCTTTTATTTAAATGAAAAATACATTCTATTTAACAGAAGTTAAATCAAAGAGATTTTATTTTAGTTAAAAACATTTTTATAATAAAATATATGAACTGAAGTGATTAAATTATTTATAAAAGTACTTCATTTAAAATTGTGTTAATGACTAAATAAAGAAACATAATGTAATACATGCTCTTACGGGCAATTTCTTTGTTTAAATAATTCTAAGCTTTTGAATTTTCAATCCTTCAAGCATTTGCTTTTTCACATTCACAGAAATATATTTTTTTAATGTCGTTGTTAAGAAGTTATTGCAAAATAAAGCAGAAAGAAATAATTAAATTAAACAAACATAATTTTTTTTTTAAATAAATACATAAATATTCAGTAAAGAGAAAAATTTAGTAATCATCTTTATTCATAAAGATACATTATTTGTATGTTGATGTTAAGAAGTTATTGCAAAATAAAGTAGGAAGAAATAATTAAAATTAAATCAATAAACAAGTTTTAAAAATTCTTTAAATAATATACCTATAAATTGAAATATTTTGTAAATACAATTCAATAGAGAAGAATATTACATTAAAAGCTCATTTTTAATTATTTTAGTTTAAAGGTATTTGATTAATTTTCATTAAACAAACCGAGAAATAAAATTCAAAAAACTAGTTTCAGTTCTTGTGACATCAACATTTTTTAAACCAATAATATAAAAAAAAGAAATATTTTTTATGAAGAAAAGACTTTGTGATAAAAAACTGAAAATTCTCTACAATTTTTCTTTCGCATCTTGTTTAATTCATTTTTTTTTAATATAACTAGGCTAACGCTTATTGCAAATTTCCTGATGTTTATTATTAATTTCTTAAATACAGAAGATAAAAAGGGAAGAGCTGAAAGAAATCATTACTTACTGTCCTCCACCGTAACCACCACCACCACCACTGTAGCCAGGAATCGGCGTACTTGCTGCTAAAACCAATAATGCAGCAAATACGAGGAACTGAAATAAAATTAAAAAAAATTAAATAAATTTAGGTAAAAAAGAAAAGTCTAGGTATTTTTCTAATTAAAAACTATGGAACTGTTTTTTAAAAATCTCAAGGGGTTGAAATAAATCTGTCTGCGTGCACTTACCACACATTTCACTGAAACCATTTTGCTTGCTCGTCGCGGTGATAATCCACAAGTATAAATTCACGAAAACACAAAATGACACATGATAAGAAAATATGAATGCTTTATATACATACAGTTCGAGAACCCCACCTTGTGGTCCTCCACCAAACCGCACGCTGTTACATAAAAAGGAAATAGACCCAGACATCCCCGGCGTACGTGAATTAACATAGAGAGAGCCTCAATTTTATTTATGTGTACGTATGTACGACTTGATTTATATGATGCCCGTGCCTAATTTTCTACATTACACACTTTTTCGCACTTAAATGTTATTTTATGTAACTTTGATTGACTAATAACTACTTTTTTCGAATATTAAATTCGTGTGAAATCTCTTGTAATCGATGAATAAAATTACATGGTAGGTAGTGAAGAAAGAACGAAATACAGCCATAAATTTTTTTGTCTTGCTTATTGTGAAAAAGCACTTAACGTTGGCAATATGTGTACTGGTTTGAATTTCCTTTTTTTATATTATTCACAGGAAATTTCCATTATACTCGTACATATTATGAAAGTCCTTTTACTGCATCTAATTTTTATTAAACTTTTCAACTTTGAACTTTATTGAACTTTTCAACTTGTGATATTTCAATAATTTCCCACCCTATACCAATTACCAATCTTGTTTCTTGATTAATTTTTTCCATCCCCTACATTTATCGGAAGCGCACTAAATTAAATAAAATATACACATTTTATATAGGAAATGAAAGGTTAAAATTTATATAGAATCAAGGCTACTTTTACATGGCATTTCCACCATTATAGTTACATAAGTACATCATAAAAGCTCGGCGAGGTGCGTTGAAAATCCACTTTCTGGAATCAAACGAAAGGAAATTTCGCAATTACAGACCAGTATGTCAGGAGGAAAGCAGTTCGGAAGTAAACCAACTGGATCAGTTGCGTGTGATATAACACGCAGATATTACATTATGATGGACGTCTTACTTATTGTTAAACCCAGCACGCGACCACTTTCTCGGACAGACAGATTATCAAACTGTTGAGGAATTAAGAGTCTCGGCATGCGTGGGACGAGTTAACATTGGAATTGTCCGCAAAATTTACTACATACGCAATAATTAATTAGCCGGTTCAGGAAATGCTGTTTCTCACGTTCGTGATTTTTTAATTAATTCTGACGAAACGTATACATAGGATGGGCCCCATCTTCCAGTTTCACCACGCATAATTTATTGTGTTATCTTTAAATAGAAGAGAAACTGAGTTAAATGTCACTGTCAGGTTTAATGTCCAAGAAGAATGAAAGCATATTTCCTTTTACCTTGAAGGCGCTAATAAAATTGTCAAACGTTACCTACCTGTCCTAAATGTTTACCCATATTTTACAATGTGCAATCTATCCTATTTTTGTACAAGATTTTGTTCAATTTCTTAAGTAAATTGCACCAAAAATTTATTGTTTGGCGTAAAAGCGAACCTAGGAATTTTCATTTGCTCGGCAAAACTTTTAAAATCACTGGACGTTTTCAGGTAAACTCAGCGCTCCAACGCTTTTGTAAATAGTCGAAAATTGACATTCAAAATTTTTAAATTTAAATAAACTTACTTCGGGGTTATTCGCAAAAGAATTTCACGCTTTAATTGTTAATGTAAGGGACTTAAGCGAACAACCTTTAGCCAAAATACTGACTCTCCTTACGATAAGTGGTCATTAAGATACGTTAAAGTAAATAAGCCACACGATAAACACCCTGAGTGAGTGAGAACCTCACCCACGCAAGGGAGCGGGGCCGGTTCAAAAACACCTCCCAGTCCCTTGAGGATAGGCAGCTTAAGTCACTTCAATGACCTAGATGAGCGGGACCAAAAGGGGACTTGATGAATGCCGTCACCTTGCAGTCGCAAATTACAAAAGGGACTCGAGTTTTGAAAATGTAAACAATACGGTTCCGTACTCATCCTGGTGTGCGTGATGGTGATGTGATAGTATACGAAAAGAAGACCCTTCGCCTAGAGCCCCATAGAGAAATAGAAAAATCCTAAAAGGGAAAGCCGTAAAGAGGTCCTCTGCTGCTGAGCCCTCGGACTACCCTTTCAGGTAGGGAACTATCTTATGTAGTGTCTGGATTTTTTGCCCATATTTAAAGCATGTTTTTACAATATACAGTGAGAATCTTTTAGCGTAGAACATATGCATCCTTGCTACAATATTGAAGGTGAGTTTTTTAAAATCGAACATAGGCTTAATATGTATGTGGGCTTGTTACTATGGAAACCATTCGTACTTGTTTGTCTAGCACTGAAGCTCTTTTTCCGAAATAGATAAAAATAATCAATAAATCAGTTTTCTGGAAGTTTGAGAACATATCCTAAACGGTCATAAAAATTGTTAATTGCCTTAAACTGATCCTGCTCGATACCAGTTGCAGATTTGTTTCCTTTCATTCGTTGAATATATGTCAAATTGCATTGTCAAATGTGTGAAAGAAAAATAATGACAATTAATGTTAAGCATATCCATGGTTACCACGTACTTTTCGGGCTATGTTCGATTAAAAAAAATTCAATAGCACTTATGTATGTTCTACGTTAAGAAATTCTCACTGTATTCCTTACGGCGAACTCTGTGTTTAATTCACTTGTACAGTTCCATAAGCCCGGAAGAACCTCCGTCCGATTTCTTAATAAATGACCACGTAACTAAAGTAAGCATTAATTTTATTTATTATGAAACGACGAAAAGGAGAAATTAATCGCCCAAATTTTTTGGGCTGCCTAAAAGTGTGCTTATTTCTTAGACATGAACTACATATTTGCCAGCCTAATTCAGTCTTTTAAGTGCCTAAAAATCCAGGCTTTAATTATTAGACGTTATAGTTCTAGATGGAGACTTCAATGACATGTAAGAACACATTCTAAAAAAAGATCAAAACATGTACAGTTAATTTTTTTTTACCTTTTATAATAATAATAATAATATTATTTATTTGTCAATTATGTAGGTAACACACAAATAACAATTGCAGGCCCTAACATTTGACATGTTAAAAGTCGCATTCAGCGTCACAGAAAAATAGAAAAAAATACAAACCAACCGACTTCATACATAAAATATTAAAAGCGGAAGGCAGAAAGATATTAATAATCAAACTAATAATTAGTAATCAAAAAAGTCGTTTACAGTGTAAAACTCCTGTTCAATTAGAAACACTTTCAATTTAGATTTAAAGCGATCAGGAGATAGTTTTCCTTTCCAGAGAGTACGCATTTTTTGCCAACATTTCAAACCGGTGTACTCTGGGCCCTTTTGTGCCGTAGTTAGACGATTGAACGGAAGTCTGATGTCTTCGCAAGTACGGGTCTGATATTCATGGAAGTCTTTGTTGAGCTGCACCTTATCGAGAGACATTGCGTAAGTAATTAGTTTATAGATATACAGCGATGGCACTGTTAGAATCCCCATCTGTTTAAATAGTTGGCGGCAACTAGCTCTTGGTGGAACGTTAGCTATTAATCTGAGTATTTTTTTCTGCTGCGTAAATATTTTGTCTGCATCCGCACTACCACCCCAAAAGATAATACCATAAGATAGGATGGAGTGCACTACTCCAAAATATAATGTTCTGAGCACCTCGTAAGATACGGCATTTCGCAATCGAAATATTAAAAAGGTGACTACTTAATCTTCTTGCCAGATGTCCCACATGCTGTTTCCATGTCAGCCAATAATCCAACTCCATTCCAAGGAACTTGCAACTCAGTGTGACCGGAATCGAATGCCCCAAGTATTTCTCTAAAGGAGATCTATCTACAGCACTTCCCTTTGGCATAATTTGCATGACTTGCGATTTATATAGCTGTCTCCTTCTATCTTTTCTGAAACAGCCTTGCGGCTTTTGTCATGTCACATCTTTTTGTCGCATACAGGGTGAGCCAATAATGCGTATTCGGAAATAGCGTCTTTATTATTGCAAATTTTTAAAATCTGTTTTTGGTATTACTTATGTATGGTATAGATGCATGATTTAAAATTACTTACAATTGTACAGGGTGATTCGAGTGGCTGTGCCAAACCTAAATTATGCCTTTTTAAATGAAATATACTGTATATTATGGTCCACATCTATTTACGTCTAAGAGTAGAACAATTTATTATAAGGGTACTATGTACTCAGAACTAATAGTTTTTGAGATATTGACATTTCTTTAAATGTAAGAAATGGTACTTTTTAGTGTTTAATAGATCATATTCCTGTAATATTACCTAAATGAAAATAATAAAGGGAGGAACAACAAGGAGAGGAATCCAATTTGTTTAAAAGTTTAATAATTCCAAATCATTTTTCATGAACTTTTCAACAACATAAACACCAAAAACATCATCTGAAAATAAAAATATATTAGAGAAATGATACAAAGTAAATATCAAAATTGAAAATTGAGAAAAGAATAATAGAGGGCAAATTTTGTTTAAAAATTTCAAAAATCTAAGTCAAATCAACAACCCTTTGAAAAAGTACCGGACGAAGAAGCTCCAGGACATCTAAAATAGTATAAATTGGATAGAGTTTTCTGAATTCCTGGACAAGGTTCAAGGAAAATGTGACATCCTTTGAAAGCGAGGAACTGACCAGTGAAACCTCCCAGGAGTGGTAGAAAGGGACGTATCGTGTACTTGACGGATGGAGAACAAGTAGGAGTCAAAAGGTCAAAGGTAGAGGATCTCCAAGTAAACTACGCTGAACTTCTGGAAAAACATTTAAAATTATAAACGTCAAATGTTTAGGATTTGTTGGATTTATTGTTAGGTATCAAAATTTGAATATTGGTGTGTAAAATTGTGTTACAAAATGTTTAGATTATAAGGAAACTATTATTTTCTAACAAAATTAGATAAAATGATACACCAAATGTAAAAGTCATTTGAGAAAAAGCGGTTATATGATTTTAGAAAAAGTGATGGTTGCCATATGGATAATCGTTGACATGGTGAATAATATTTATCCGTGTTGTAAATAAGCCTTTCACGAAAAGAATAGTAGATTATACTCTCTTCACTTCACAACATAATTTAAAAACTTTGACTTTTACATACATTAGTTCATTCATCCGTTCAATATTTAATTAATTACTACCGTGTGATAAGCCTCAGGGAAATATTTCAATAAAAATTCAAAATTTATTGAAGTGGAATTTGTTTATCATGTAATTGTAAAATAATTATATGTAAAATTGGCCGCTTAATTATAAAAGCCACTACAGTATGTTTATTACAGTTAGGTTTTTAAGCTTTACAATAATATTACACAACCTGTCTAGTGCAGAAAATGGTATTCATTTTGAAAATATTCCTATTATTTTCTACAGGGTGATTCAAAATGCGGATATTTATTTTATTCGGTTATTTTGAATGGAAATGCCTATTTATTATTATTAAATTAATTTCACTAAACTTTGCAGTAATATAAGGTTCAGTATGTGTTACACATCAAACTTACACACAAACAAAGGTTTCTTATATGTGAATTGCTGTGCACACTATAAGTTTAAGTTAGTCTAGTTTGTTTCGCTTTAATTTGCATTTTCATATAAAAGAAAATGTCATTTAATTTCTCCTAAATTATATTCAGGCCAATCTGTTTCAACTTTTCGACTTTCAAACCTGTAAACGATTATCGTATCTACAGTTGTTTCGAAACAAATAAATATTATTATTATTATTATTCTAAAAACAGCATGTATTCCAGCTTCCAAGGTTTTTTTTTGTATATAATATCGTTGACTTTAATTAGAAAAGCTGTACTCAGCCTGTTTGTAGTTAGTCTGTTAAAACATTGTAACATAAGAAACGGTATTAGTTAATTTTTATTTAAGCTACATTGCCCGATTGCTTGTTTTAAAAAAGATTACGTAACACAAAACACACACACACACACACACATACCAATATCAAAAATAATAATAAGAATAATTATAACAATTGATTTGGTATTAAAACAATTAATTTAGCAAATATTGTAAATGTTGACCGTGACGTTCTTTACAAAATTATATTCTATGATGAAGAGATCGATTCCCAACACTCCTACAATAATTAATTTTAATATTAAATCAATTGTAATTGTTATTATTATTACACAATATCACAAAATCTTTTAACCGGACACTAAATAGCGCACCAAACACTTAACGTTTCGCCGTCGTTCGACAGCTTCGTCAGAAGTGAAAAATATTTTTCACTTCTGACGAAGCTGTCGAACAATTTTCGATACAATTTTCATCGGACAAGAACCAACTGTGAATTTAGTTATTATTATTTTTGATATTGTTGTGTTTGTGTTGTATTTTAACAGACTAACAACTACAAACAGAGAAGTACAGATTTTATAATTACTCGTAAAATCAACGATATTATTAACAAAAAAGAAAAGTAAATTAAATTGATTTGTTTAATTGGCAGTATTAGAGAATTAGAATATCTTATAAATCACGTGAATTATTTCGGCCTTATTGGGTCGTCGTTATTGGGATTTTGGAAATTCAAAAATATGTAAGTTTATAATGTAATTATTATCCTTTCAAAAAGTAATTTTTTGTACATATCTTGACGAGGCCCAATAAGGCCGAAATAATTCACGTGATTTATAAGATATTCTAATTCTCTAATACTGCCAATTAAACAAATCAATTTAATTTACAATTTTCATTTGGCAAGAACTACAGCTGTCATTAAAAAAGAAAAGAAAAGAAAAGAAAACGTTGGAAGCTGGAATAAATGCTGTTTTTAGAACTTGAAGTCTGTGTGTAATTTGATATGTAACACATACTGAACCTTATTATCACTGCAAAGCTTAGTAAAAGACGTATTAAATTTAATAATGATATGTAGGGTGTTCCATTAAAAAAAACGAGTAAAATAAACATCAGCGTTTTGAATCATCCTGTACAAAATAATAGGAATATTTTCAAAATGAATACCATTTTCTGATCTAGACAGATTATGTAATATTACCGTAAAGTTTAAAAACTTAATGGTAATAAACATCTGATCTACTAAATACCAAAAAGTACTATTTTTTTACCTTTAAATGTCAATATCTCAAAACTATTAGCTCACAATAAATTGATTTCCTCTTAAAGGCAAATCGATAAGGGCAATAATATGCAGTATGTTTCATTTAAGAAAGCACAGTTACACGAATCACCCTGTACAATTGTAACTAATTTAAATCATGCATCTATACTATACGTAAGTGATAGCGAAAACGGATTTTAAAAATTTGCAATAATAAAGACGCTATCTTCCGAATAGGTATGCACTATTGAGTGACCTGTATTTCTTAACTCAGATTATTATAGTAAAAAAATCGGCATATTATACACCGTGTCCACGGATCGGGTTCACTATAGGAAAAGATTTTTTATTTTCCACTTTTCGAAAAAAAATCATTCTTTATAAAAGTTTTTGTTTGTCCCAAAGATTCTAAAAACGTTATAGAAAATATTAAATTTCCATTAATAACAATAAAATAAAATAAAATCTTGTTTACACTTTCACAAAATACGGCAATGTTCAGAAATTCCGTTAGTATAATCAAGTAAACTGGTTAACTCAAGCAATATCAATTACTGTAAATGTAATTTTGGTGATAGTTATGTAGAAATAAGAACATAATATAAAATAAACTCTCTTCAAAAATTGAGTTTTAAATTTTTTTATTTCATTTTTTTTATTTTAAGAACCTGCGATTTAATAAAAAATGACTTGTGAATTAAAACGTGATAAGAAATCAAATTCATAATATTGCCCGATTCTAGCTAGCGTGATTTATAACAGAATTTTAATCTTTGCCACATTTTGTAAAAGTTAAAAGATAAATTTCCCAACTTTTTCAGTTGTTAATGGGAATTCATTATTTTCTGTAATATTTCTTGAGTTTTTAGGTCAAGCAAAAACTTTTGTAAAGAATTATTTTTTTTCGAAAAGTGAAAAATAAAAAAGTTTTTCCTATAGGGACCGTGCACATGCGATGACAGCGCCACCAATGGCCATATTTTGCATAAGTGGTATGAAAACACGAGTGAAGTATGATGACAGTTCAAATGTACATCTGTCATTTCAAATGCCCAATGTGCATTTGAACTTGAATTTTGTAATTAATTTCATACCCGAAGATCAAATACTTATTATGTACTACAACTGTAAATTGTCATAAGAGTTATAGTAACAGGAAGAATATTAAATTTTACAATTATCCAGACAGTAGCAAGAAAATATATATGGATTGAAACATTTAAGTTTGTATGCCGTTTTGAAAGTGATTCATAGATTTCAATATCGATTAGTCATTATGTACAACGTACTCTATTCGAA
This sequence comes from Dorcus parallelipipedus, assembly GCA_958336345.1. Classification (NCBI taxonomy): domain Eukaryota; kingdom Metazoa; phylum Arthropoda; class Insecta; order Coleoptera; family Lucanidae; genus Dorcus; species Dorcus parallelipipedus. The sequence goes on along the minus strand of OY284480.1, from coordinate 20,524,056 downwards.
AAATGTGCAGGAGACTTAGATAAAATGAAAGTTTGAAGAATTTCATGAGAAGTCGGAAAGCAAGTCAACAAATGTAGGCCAGTTTCAAATGCGGTTGATGATTAACGGATGGTTAGTCTTGGTATTGTGAATACATTTACGGTCAGGATACTGATGGTATGCGTTTCATGTGAAGAAGTCAATATAAACAATAGCCCCAACCGATCATCAGACCGACTTCATGTCAAATGCATGTGGAACATGTTTTATACTATTTAACTGGAATACTTTGTGTTAATTGTATTAAAAGACTGATTATATTAGTGATGTTTCTTAAATTGAGGTTTGTACTCAGATTTTTGTTTATTTTATAGCACTTTTACATTAATTCTATGAGTCACTCTCGTTACCCATTTTATTTATACAAATGCGTGTAAAAGAGCAAAAAAGAGTGAAGAATACGTTCCAGTTAGGCAAATTTCCATAAATTTGTGTACGGAGGTCATGCATTTAAAATCCATTGTGTTTGAAAGGAAAAATTTAGAAATAACGGAAAACGCCCATGTCCAACAATAATCAACTGCCGATCTTCTGATGTGTTTTCTGAAATACTGTGCTCATAAACAATAGAATTCAATTTGTAATATATTTTCACATCTATTAGTGACACCACGCAGGATTTGCATAAATTTTGCATATTTAGAAATTGTATTGATCATCAAACGATAAAACTTGTTGCAAGATTTGAGTAAATTTAAAAAAATTCTAAATATTTTTAATACAATTACAAGAAATAACAACAAATCTGCGCACAACCAAAAATTTTATTGACCATCAATGCCATGCAAAATTTCTTCCGCAAATACCAAAATTTTCGCTCGGCTATTGAAGTTATACATAGGGTGACTGCGCCACTACCACTACCAGCTGGTCGTCCACTTACATAAACAAGATTTTAAAATATATTTCAACATCCATTGTAATTGCAAAATTAAAAATTACAGAGTGACGTTAATAACGTCACTTCAACGTGTCACAGGTGTATTAACCTAAAAACAATGTTTTCCTACCACTAATGCATAAATCACCGCCAGGCGTCGCTGAACGCAGGCATGTGCACGGTCCCTATAGTGAACCCTATCCGTGGACACGGTGTAGTAAAAAAAAATGATGTGTAATTCTTATTTATTTTCATTTTATTTATTAGGATTTGCTTGAAAAGTATTTTTCATGTGAATTAAGGCTTTGTATAAAAGGGTTAAGCCAGGATTAAATTTAATCCTAAGTAAGAATGTGTCACACGATAATATGACTTAGGATTACATTTAATCCTGGCTTAAACCTTTTATACAACACAGCCTTAGAATATTTTCATAACTCAGGAAATTTATTTTATGTCTAAATTAACTGTGCTTTGAAATTTTAATTTTTAAAGTGTCTTTAAAATATAAATTTATTATCGTTTTCATTTTCCACAATCTGAATTATTTAATTGACAGTAAATTTTTGAAGAGAAGATATTTATTCACACAAGTAATTTCATTAATTCCAAAAAACTACTCGAAACCCTTTTTGCTGTATGCGTGCTCGTTCTATGGCATTGCGGTAGCTTTTTTGTGTGCGAAGCTCAGGTTCGAAGCAAATGTTTTTTGCAGTTTGGATCGTCGAATATTAATCGGTTCAGTTTCTCATTTGAACGACTATCGTAAAGACAATTTTTGATGATTGAAAGTGTTCGTTGAGATTGTGAAAAATTTGAACCTCTTATATGGATTTTTTTATCTAAAAAATTGTGAAAGTGTCTGGTTAGCACTGTATTTAAAAAAAAGCAGTTGTATTTGACTTCGTTTTATATCGGCGGAAAAATTTTCGTGCTCCATATACCTATTCTGGACTAGTCGTCGTTCCCCTGGGAAACATGAAATTTCCAAAGCAACAGTAAATGTGTTTTGGTAACCACCGGCTGCACAGGTCAGATTGAACCCTTTCTTTTATTTTATTATAGAACCTAAACCGAGTGATTCGCGTCAGTCTAAGATAAATAAAAATAAATTAAATTAAATCCCTGGGTATCTAGAGATTCTTGCACGAAACATTTTTTCCAAATTAAACTTATTTAAACAGCGTGTGAATTGCTTAAACTACATTTTTCAATCATTCTTCTATTTGGACATGTAAATAATTACGAAAGAAAATGTATCAGTGTTCCCTCATCTCGTGTTGACAGTAATAATACTTTCTCTGTCTGTACTTAGAAGTATGTAGTTCAATCGGATGATACAATCAAAGTAGCGGAATTTATTTCGTCGAGAAATTCTTGGCCTAGAAAAGATTGCAGGAAAGTGTGCAACTGCAATTTATTTGTTTATGGATGTCAGAAAATCGGCAACTCTTTCCGTGCATGTATGCCATAAACTGCATGTTATTTATTAACGGACAATTAGCTACGTTGATTGGATTACACATTGCCCTTTTCCAGACGCAAACAATACGCTTTCACTTTTTACTTGTTTGGTTATAAAAGTAAACAATGGGACGAGAAGGAATTTAGTTTGGAATTTCGTCATGCGTGGTTAATGTGCTCTAAGAAATATTTTAGTCTGCATAATTTAGGTCAGGATGTTAGGTCATAATTTTATGAGTCAATAACAAGAAGAAGATGACAGTTTAATAATTCCTAAATTAGATACCTGTCTTTAGCGCCTAGTTTTAAAATAAATGTATCTATTGTAAACATGTTAGCAGAACTGTGCCAAGTTCTACTTATAAACACAATAGGTACAAGAAACTACATAGGCTGTTCAAACTTAAGTCGGCACTATTACTAACTTCCCTATTATAACAGCTACAAATTCGGTTAAATTAGCAAACTAGTAATAGGTACTTTAGTAAGTGAACGTCACGTTTGTGAGATAAAGTCAAAAAGCCGATTTTTTTAAATGGAATAACCTGTATATTACGTTAGAGAATAAAATTCTTAATTAAAATTGTCCTTTGTCACTTTTTCGTATATTAATAAATAAAGAAGATATTAGACATTTTTTGGCGTTGCAATTCTTTCAACCAATATTTAGAATCATTCAGTCTATAGCTACTATATACAGGACAGCTGGCTCGTTCGCCATGTTGGATCTTAATGTTCCCGCCAATTGCAGTTTAATTTGAATTTTTTTTACTAATAAAGAAGTAATTTAAATCTTTCAATATAAGTGAAACTAGAAATTATGACTTATATATATACTTATATAATATACTTTATTATTATATATGTACAATTTATTTTCGAAGCCTTTTATGTTGAAATCCTTGTCCAGTGGCATATAGTAAAAGAGTAAAAATTGAAATATGCCGAGAAGAAGATTCTGTTGTAAACTTTTATTAACAGTGTTTACATCTTTTTTTTTATTTCATTGCTAACTACAATTAATATCTTAACACTCCCGCTTTAATTGTTAGTGATATCTTCAATGTTGGCATAAATCTCTCATTCCTAACAGCCATCTAAGTTTGTTAAACTTGACCGGTGTTAATATTTTTGTAAATATGTCAGCAATTTGTTCCTCAGTTCCTACATACTTGATGTCCATTAAGCCTTCTCGATATTTTTCTCTAATGAAGTGATACTTTATTTCAATATGCTTTGTACGTCTGTGAAACTCAGAATTTTTAATCAACCGTATTGCACTTTGATTATCAATGTACAAAGTTGGTTTCTCTTCACATTTGCATAACTCCTTCAATAGACGTTGAAGCCATATCAATTCCATGACTGTAGTACAAGCAGCAACATATTCCGCTTCAGTAGTTGACAGCGACACCGATGTTTGTCTTCTAGAGCACCAACTTATGGCACTTGATCCAAACATGAATACGTATCCTGTAGTTGATTTCCTACTATCAGCATCACCTGCAAAATCTGCATCACTGTATCCATGAAAATTAGCTTCATTATTACACTGGAATAAAATTCCATAGTTCAAAGTTCCATTTAAATACTTGAAAATCCTTTTCACTGCTTTCCAATGAACTTGTAATGGATTTTCTAGAAAACGACTTGCTGCATTTACGGCAAACGTTATATCTGGCCTTGTAGCTACATTTAAATACATTAGACTTCCTACAGCTTCTCTGTAAGGCACCTTTTCCTTTCTTATTTCAGGATGTAGATTTCTACATAATATTTGATCTGCAGGAGTTGATACTTGTTTGGATTCTAACATCTGAAACTTGCTTAAAATTCTTTTAGTAAAGCCGGACTGATGTAAAAATATTGAACCGTCTAATTCTTGTACAATTTCCAGTCCAAGAAAATTGTTTAAATAACAATGTTCAATTTCAAACTCATTGTGCAAATAAACTAGTAAATCATCAATATCATTTTGTTTCTGTGCAGCAATAATTCCATCATCTACGTATATTGCCACAATAAGTTTAAAATTCTTATCATTGCTTAAAAATACACATTCATCAGCAGTACTACTTTTAAGATTATATCTTTTTAAGAAATTAATAAACCTGTTGTTCCAGCAACGTGGAGCCTGTTTCAATCCATACAAACTTCTATTCAGTTTACATACCATATTCGAAGTATCTTCAAAACCAGCAGGTTGATATTGTAAATCTCTTCATTTAAATAACCGTACAAGAACGCAGTTTTTACGTCAAATTGCATCAATTTTAACTTTTGTTTTGCTGCAACTGCTAAAATCATACGGATTGAATCATATTTAACACCTGGACTAAATGTTTCTTTATAATCAATCCCAAATTTTTGTGTATAACCTTTAGCTACAAGTCTGGCCTTAAATCTATCAATTTCTCCATTTGCCTTTCTTTTAATTTTGAAAACCCATTTATTTGAGATTGCCACCTTACCTGATGGTAATGCGATCAAAGTCCAAGTATTATTCTTCTTTAGTGATTCTAATTCTTCTTCCATGGCTTGCTTCCACTCTTTAGCATGCTTGCTTGTAACTGCTTCTTGGAAAGTAATAGGTTCACAGTCTTCTGCTATTAAAGCAATACTTTCAGCTAAACTTGCGTATCTATCGGATTGTTTTAACGCATCCCTATTTCTCAAATTGTATCTTGTTTCGGTTTCTTCATTTTCTTCAAAATTTTCAGGTTCTGTTAACTTTGTAACTTCTTCTACTCTCTCATATTTGTTTTCTTTATGGTCAGCTTCTTCAATGTCACATTTTCATTCTTCTTCTAAAATTATTTCTTTTGCAAAAACTACATCTCTACTTACATCAATGATATTCTCCGTTGGAAACCATACTCTGTATGCTTTTACATTTTCCTTATATCTCACAAATACTCCCTTTTTACTTTTAGCATCGAATTTCTTACGTTTTTCTTTAGGAATGTGCACAAATACTTCAGTTCCAAATACTTTCAAGTGACTGATTTTTGGTTTCTCACCATACCATAGTTCATAAGGCGTTGAATGAAACCTTGAGCTCTCTCCTGTTCTATTTATTACGTAAACTGCCGTATTAACTGCTTCAGCCCATAGCTTCAGTGGAAGGCCTTTAGAGTAAAGTAGTGTTCTTGCAGATTCAACAATGGTCCGCATATCTCTTTCTGCGACACCATTTTGTTGTGGTGAATATGGCACTGTCAACTGATGACGTATACCACGAAATTTTAGAATGCTATCAACGTTCTTGTTTACAAATTCACCTCCATTGTCCGATCTAATGACTTTCACTTCAGATCCTGTGACATTTTTGACAACTGTCAGATATTCAACCAATTTTTCTTTTACTTCGCTTTTGTTACGCAAAAAGTAGACATGTCTAAAACTTGAAAAATCATCTTTAAATAAGAGAAAATAATACGAACCTCCAAGTGAGACATTTTGCATAGGACCACACAAATCTGCATGTATCAATTGACCACATTTTTCTGTTTTTATCAAACTAGAATGAAATGGTTGGCGGTGTTGCTTTCCATACATGCATGCTTCACAAAATAGTTGTCTTTTATTTGTAACGGAGATCAGTTCACTTTTACCCAGGATCACATTTTCATTAGGTTTGTCTATTTTATTTGTCGAAGTGATCTAATCCAAAGTGACCCAGTTCACTTCCCCCCTTACCGATGCTGCACCTATCGGATATAAAGATCAGCTGGTTCAGTTTAGGAGGGGATACGATATTGCAGCTAACGTTAAACAATCCCACATGCAAATACTTAATAAAACTGTCATTATACACTTACTTAATTCTTTTTATGAAATACTTGTTAAAAATGACTTCTTCGTTTGAATGAAAATATAATTTTGACGACTAGACTTTGGAATGTTTTATTTGTAACTAAAGCGGATCAGTTAGATCAGTTCACTTTAACTCAAAGTGAACTGACCAAAGCTGCAAATAAAAGACAACTCTTATGTTTTTATTCAAATCTGGTACATTCACGTTCAAATTTTGTAGAACTTTTCTTACATGACTAACATTCTGATGACCTAAGCGTTCATGCCAAAGTTGCAGTGATTCCTTAACAACGACATTCGTTTCAGATTTTCCTTCAGGTAAAATAACTTTAAACAGAAGTTGATATAAACGCTTGTTTCGTACTCCCACTGCTACAATACGACCATTACTTTTAATATGACATTTCTTCTCATCAGAATATAATGTATATCCTTTATCCAAAGCTGTACCAGTTGAAAACAGATTCAATTTAATTTCCGGAACGAACAATACATTTTTTAAAAGTTTCTCCGTCCATTTACCTTCTGCAAATGCCGAAATTCTTATGTCACCTTTACCATGAGCACTTATTTTTGACCCATTTCCAATTCTGACAGGTATCGGACTGTCAAAGGGAACATAATTATCAAACCACTCGGACCTTTTCGACATATGATCGCTGGCTCCTGAATCCATAAACCACATATCCTCTTCATGATCTTCAGCTAACATGGCGTCCAAAATAAAAGCTTCTTTTTCTGAAGTTGAAGCATGAATATTGGTATTTCCTCTATCTTCTCCATTTTCTTCTTTCTGTTTCCTATTTCTACATTCTCTTTTCCAATGACCTGGTTTATTGCAATAAAAGCATTTTCCTGGTTTCTTATTTTTGTACTTGTTGAAAATTTTCTTGTTTTCTTCTTGCTTTCTTCCTGTCTTCATCGTCAAAGCATTTACTGATTCTTCATTTTTAACTTGACCACTAATTCGTGCCTCTTCTGTTAATAACCTTGTTGTGAGATTACTAATATTTTTCTTCTCCTCTGGCATTGACTCCCATGCACTATGAAAATGATTATAACTCGCCGGTAATGTCATTAAAATTTTTGTTATCATCATTGACTCTGATATTGGTTCACCCAGCTGCTTAAGCTGATGTCCTATTTCTTCTAACTTGGAAATATGCAAGGCAATGTTATCATTTGGATCCATAACGTACCTGCAGAATTTTTGTTGCACCAGATGTAAACTTGCATCAGATTTTTGTTCGAAAATACTGTGCAATTTTTCCCACATCTCTTTTGCAGTTTCACAGGTCATTATAAAAAAAGTGAGCAAATAAAAATCAGATTAGAGTAGGCGGTGCAAAGAAAATGTATGTCTGTGATTAACTGAATTAATTAATGTAATACATTCATGGACTGTCAAATTTATTGACTTTTTATTTAATCACAGACATACATTTTCTTTGCACCGCCTACTCTAATCTGATTTTTATTTGCTCACAGGTTATAATAGCGGCTGACGATCCACCATTGACACTATTATTTTCTGAGCTTTACTATCCGCTCGCACCCACTTTTGAAGTTCCATTTCAAAAGTCCTTCTGCCTTTAGCATCAGTGTCATAACTTGACATTACAGGTTTTTCAAATTCTCCACTCACTACTCCAAATAAGTCGCTGGATTTTAAGTGTACCTTTATCACAAATTTCCACTGCGCCCAATTATTCTCATTTTTCAGTTTATCAGTTTTCAAAAGTTCACTATCCATTACCTTTACTTAATGTTTTCTTAACAAATTTACTATCTTCGGCGATAACTGGGCCCATAACCTGTTGAAATCTTTGTCCAGTGGCAGATAGTAAAAGAGTAAAAATTGAAATATGCCGAGAAGAAGATTCTGTTGTAAACTTTTATTAACAGTGTTTACATCTTTTTTTTTATTTCATTGCTAACTACAATTAATATCTTAACATTTTATTCCCAGATTGAGAACTATACTGGAGTGTATGGCATTTAAAACTTTTTAATTTTTCAGACTTCTCAAATCCTAAACCTCTAACAATAACATAATGCTCTAATAGACAGTCCACAATAAGGCAACACAAAGGAAATAGTTCTTTACATTCTTTTTTAAAGGTTTCAAATATATCTCTGAAAGAGGAGGTACCTTTTAAAAGTTTTTCATTCTGCTTTTGTATAATGCATTCAGCCTTAACAAAAATATTAAACAAGTTATGAGGAACATATTTAAGACCTCCCAGATCAAGGCACTCTGTTAACACAGATTCCCGTAAATTTTCTTTGTCGACATTTTCTAAGACAGCTTTACAAATGTCACACAGTACATTTTTTCGTAAAACATAGCTTATGCAACTTCCTGCAATGTAATAAATATAATATTTTTCATTGTTTGTGAAAGCACAATCTGAGAACTGTGTATTTGTATCGAAATGACTTGAAGTGACACCTGAAATTAAAATTGTTATTATTTTTCATTTCAATTACCGAACACAAGCGATTATTTTGAGACGGATTCCAATTTTGCCTTCTGCAGTTAATTAACCATTGCTTTCTTTCTTCAACGTTTGCTGGAAATCTAAAATAGAATTTGAAAACATGTAATAACAATATCACAAAAGTAAAATAAAGTGAGGTTATACAATATATTATTTTTATGATGAAAAGAAATTACTTGCCTGAAAAATTTCAAACCATTTTCTGACTTATTTGAACAATTTAGAGCTGCACATCCGGTCCTATTTTAACAAAAAATATGTTAGCCTATTGTTAGCCATTACTATACACAAACATCAACTGACGTAATTATGATCCAATATGAACGACGAGCCAGCTAGTATAATCTAGTAGCTGTAATTCAGTCTATGACGTCATGAAAATGGGAAACGCTAAAATGTAAATATTTCGAATACGAATTATTGTCAAATGCCTGTCGAGTTTCATTATCGTATGATTGTAAATTAAATTGGACAATTATTCGCTAAACGGCATCGCTGGGATAAAATGTCAAGCATGTAAATGCTTAAAACATTTTAAATTATCGTTGCTCAAGTCACTTTTCCTTCACGAACTATCCTCCCAAGAATATTACAAACAATTTCAAATATGATGTCATTATGTCAACACGAAAATTAGAATGTTTTGAAAACAAAACATTTGCAAATCGCCATAATCAAATTATTCTGTTGACAGACTACTATTTTTGAAGTTTGAGTTTTATTTCTTGCTAAAAGGTTTTTACACATCTAGAAATATTTACAAGAATTATCATCATTTTTGTTCATTTTTCTAGATGCGTGTAAAAATTTTGAAATTATCACCTTTTAAAAGTTATGATTTCTAGGTTATGTTTGATGTTTCATATCAATATTTTCGAATAAGTTATTCTTAAAAAGTGCTGAGAGAAAGAGAAGGAAAGCCTTTTTCGAGTATATGTATACATTTGAAGGGAAGAGAAACTTTTGTATAAATACATTTTATTATACAGAGTGGAAAGTTTAACTGGAATAAATTCTGTAACTTAGAAAATTACCATTTGTAGCAAAATTCTTGGAACAGGTCAATTTTTAATTTTAATGGCGCATATTACAAAGGGACTTCTTTAACTTTTCAATTATTTGGAGGGCTGAAACAACCCCTAACTTTTTTTTTTTAAATGGAAGGGTATGTTGAGTAATTTTTTTTCTTAAAGCTTGTTCAATTGGTAATACAGCTACGTTTTTATTTTTTAATTTTTTTATTTTTTTTTTTTATTTTTCTTTCCTGAAGTTATGCTATGTCGTTTGGTTTAGTCACATAAACTTTACTTTTTAAATACCCCCCCCCCCATAAAAAGTCTAAAGGGGTGAGATCTGGAGATCTTGCTGACCACTCAATCTTCCTATCCATCTACTGGGAAAAATGGTTTTAATAAAAAAAAAAAAAATCTTTTTTTTTAATTTTTTTCCCTTTTACTGTTAAAGAAAAATTAAAAAATAAAAACGAAATGGAAGGGTATGTTGAGTAATTTTTTTTCTTAAAGCTTGTTCAATTGGTAATACAGCTACGTTTTTATTTTTTAATTTTTTTATTTTTTTTTTAATTTTTCTTTCCTGAAGTTATGCTATGTCGTTTGGTTTAGTCACATAAACTTTACTTTTTAAATACCCCCCCCCCCATAAAAAGTCTAAAGGGGTGAGATCTGGAGATCTTGCTGACCACTCAATCTTCCTATCCATCTACTGGGAAAAATGGTTTTAATAAAAAAAAAAAAAATCTTTTTTTTTAATTTTTTTCCCTTTTACTGTTAAAGAAAAATTAAAAAATAAAAACGAAATGGAAGGGTATGTTGAGTAATTTTTTTTCTTAAAGCTTGTTCAATTGGTAATACAGCTACGTTTTTATTTTTTAATTTTTTTATTTTTTTTTTAATTTTTCTTTCCTGAAGTTATGCTATGTCGTTTGGTTTAGTCACATAAACTTTACTTTTTAAATACCCCCCCCCATAAAAAGTCTAAAGGGGTGAGATCTGGAGATCTTGCTGACCACTCAATCGGTCCTGTTCTTCCTATCCATCTACTGGGAAAAACGGTTTTAGTAAAAAAAAAAAAAATCTTTTTTTTTTAAATTTTTTTTTTCCTTTTACTGTTAAAGAAAAATTAAAAAATAAAAACGTAGCTGTATTACCAATTGAACAAGCTTTAAGAAAAAAAATTACTCAACATACCCTTCCATTTAAAAAAAAAAAGTTAGGGGTTGTTTCACCCCTCCAAATAATTGAAAAGTTAAAGAAGTCCCTTTGTAATATGCGCCATTAAAATTAAAAATTGACCTGTTCCAAGAATTTTGCTACAAATGGTAATTTTCTAAGTTACAGAATTTATTCCAGTTAAACTTTCCACTCTGTATTATGTTGCCCATCATACCCGGCAAATTATGAGACTCTATTGCAATAGCCGGTAACGCATGATAAATCTATATTAGATTTACAGATTTTATTTTAAAACTTTCTATTTAGCTTTTTTTCAGAAATTAAAAGATTATGAATGTTGCGAAGTAGAGAAATTAAGTTTGAGCCTTCGTAAAAACTACAAAATTTCATGCCCAGCACTAATCATAAAATTTCAGGCGCTATTTCTTCTTAAAGGGGGAACAGTGGCACATTTGGCGATGGATGAAGGTGTATATGTTAGTTAAAGTGAGCTGGCCCATCTGGCGTTGGTCATGAAAATACACCTATACATAGTTCTATAGTTATTTTTGGGCCTTACACAAATAATTTTTTTGGGATTGCCTTGGTGTGTTAGCTGTATTTAAATAAGGGAAACCCCTATGTGCAATTGTATTTTAAGGGAAGGGAAACTTTTATGGGTAAATTTTAAGGGAAGGAAAGCTTTTGGGTGTAAGTTTTAAGGGAAGGGAAACTTTTGTGAGTAAAATGTCCATATTCATAGTGTTTCCTCAAGGCTTCCTTGAATGAGGAGCCCCTTAGAATGCGAGTTGTTTCATGCAACTGCCTTACTACGAGTACAATCCCATTCTAAGGGGTTCCTTACTGAAGGAAACCTCGAGGAAGTACTGTGAATACGGACATAAGTTTTAAGGGAAGGGAAACTTTTGTATGTAAGTTTTAAGGGAAGGGAAACTTTTGTATGTAAGTTTTAAGGTAAGGGAAACTTTTGTATGTAAGTTTTAAGGGAAGGGAAACTTTTGTGTGTGTTCTAAAAGGGATGAGAAACTTTTGTGTGTAAATTTTAAGGGAAAGAAAACCTATGTTATAAATTTACACTTAAATGCTAAATTTGAAACAACAAACTAATACACTACCCCTGAAAGCCTATCGCACAAAAATTATTTGTGTATTGCTCGTCGTCAAGGTAATATTAAAAAATGTTTATGTGCAATGGTTTCTCTCCCTTGAAATACACTTACCTACTCAAAAAAAGGCTTTCCTTGTCTTATAGCACGTTTTAAGAATAACCCATTCGAAAATATCTATAAAAAACGTACAAACATAACCTAAAAATCGTTATTTTAAAAGGCAATAATTCCGACATTTACGGATAATTCGCAAATTTTATTGTAGAAATACATTCAGTTTAAGCTAAATTAACTATTTTTGTCATAGAAAATGTTCAGCGCTTATGGACATATTCTTTACCAGAACCAAATTATTTTTCGAATCATCCAGAAAAGTATAAAATTTCATAATTAAACATTTTATAGTTTTTTCGATTCCTTAAATAGAATATAGATCTGTCAATTTTTTAACATTTATAATGTTCAAATTATTTTTACCGTAAATGTCCCAGTAGCTGAGGTCTTAAGATGATGTCTTGAATATAAAATTATATTATCGCTTTATATAAAAAGCTTTTATACTAATTCTTTTTTACAATGAAACCTTAGAAACAATAAATCATGAACAATTTTTTATTTAATCGATATAGGTATTAATAAAATTGAAATTAAATTTTAAATGAAAAAAGTGCTGATGTACCAATAGCTGACAGACCTTGTCCCAGTACTGGATATTTAATGTCCTAGTACCTGACACAAATATTTAATACAAAGTTACCAAATTACTAGGTTTCTAGGATACTAATAATCGCAGTTATAAAAATTAAAAGAAAGAATTGAAGTATGCTCCAGGTAAGAAAATATTTTTATTACTTTTTAAATGTAAAAAAAAACAAGAAAATAAATTTAAATAAAACAATAAACTCTAATTATTGGTTTCTATTACTTACAGGTAATACTTAGGTAAGTATGTGGGTTTTTCTTATTTACAGGTAATAATTAGGTGAGTATGAGGCTATCATTCTTCGTCATAAGTATAGCTGTTCATTTCAGGTACCGCATATAATCCTCGAGTGCCTACAGCCTTTGGATTATTTATAATTTCCATAACACTTTCATCGGTTTTATACCATAATTTGTCTAGGGAGGATTTGGCCATTTCCACTGTTTCTTACTTGGAGACATTGCACTAACAAATACCTCATCTTTTTGGATTTTCTCAACAATGCCTGGGTAATATTTTTTATCATATTTAACTATAACATAATCATAAATTTTCAATTTTGCTATGTTTCTTTTCTCAAATGTCTCTATAATTAATTCGTTTTGATTAAAACTATAAACAGACTTCTGCCCTTTCTGAACAATTACTTTTTCTCCTTTAGGACATAAGAAAAAAGCAGTTTCGTCCATATTAAAAATTCTGGACCCATTTTTGACGATATCAAAATTACCTTCTGATCTTAAGTAATTTTCGACTTCCTTAAACCAATTTCTTATCTGGTTTTCTGTAAGGACCCCTCTCGATCCGCAAATGTTTGAAGGTGTTCTGATAGAAATTTCTTTTTTGGAAATTTTCGAACCAATGTCTGCCTGGCCTGTCATTTAAAAATGGATTTGATTTTTTGTTTCTTTTAATAATAATTGTACACTATCTAATAATTGATTTTTTGTTGCAGGAAAACCAGCGTTTGAGATGTGAAGCATCCACTGTACCAGCAGCCTTTCTTCCTGTTCTGAAAGTACTGTATCTGGACCCATTTTTTGCTTTACAGGATATTTTCCCGTATGTTTGTATAGTAATGTTGTTCTAGGTACATTATATGTTTTAGAAGCCGTTGAGATTGGCATACCACATTTAACTGCTTCCAAAGCGTTGTGCATATCCATCTCTGAATACCTCAGAATCTTTTTATTTTCCATTCTGTTCGACAAAGAAAAATAAGAATCAACAACTGTTTTAAATAAAGATTCCTTAAACTGAATCTATCCTGTAAAATACATATTACATGCCTTGTACCCAAAGCTGATGTCCCAGTAGTTGATAAGCATAAAAAATAAGTAGAATTTAAGTTTGTAATATTCAAATACGTGTCAGGCACTGGTTCATTTAATTCTATGAGAAAGATCACTAATTTAAATAAAAGACATGGAACAACTTTATAAATGCACATATAGAAATAACTCTTAGTTTTTTAAGAATAAGTCCCAATGCCTGACATTTTAACATCAGCTTTAAGAAAAGTAGATTTTTTAATGTACCTAAAGCTGACACGGTGTTTTCTTACAAAAATAAATAATTTTAGAGAGTAACAGATGATTTTTAAGAATTTTTAACATATTTTAAGCAAATTGCAATAAATAAAACATTTAAGTAATTAAAAAAGTGATTTCTCTTGCTTAATTGAATCGTTTATATTCTTAGCTTACCTGACAAGGATTTCAGCTGAACACCAACGGAACACAAGTGTAGTAGTTTCCCGCGTTACCGCCAAATATGCGCTACTCTTATAGTAAAAATGCTGGCACCAACAGAAAAATCAAAATACGAAAATGTACCTAGATTTAAAGTATTTGGATTTCAAAATTCAAGTGTTTTATTTTTTTTGTAAATAAAAAAATACTGTCAGCCATTGGGTCACTGTCAGCAACTGGGACATTTACGGTATATTAAAAAAAAAATCAAGTTACTTTTTCAATTTCCGTTGACAACCTTGTTTATTTTGACAACATGTTTATATTTTTCACTTCTGACGAAGCTGTCGAACGACTGCGAAACGTTAAGTGTTTATGCGCCATTTAGTGTCCGTTTAAAAGAGTTTGTGATATAAAATTTCAGTTATTAATAATTTAGTTGATAGAGCAATTTTATTCTCACATAAAAATTTTCACAAAGATAACTTACAAATAATCAAAGAAACTCTAATACTTAATTGTCATCTAAAATTTTTTTTAGAAAAACATGTTTAAATAAAAGATACGAACAGTTTTCTAATGAAATTAATAAAAATTTATATAATAGTATTTAACAAAAATTTTTTAAATTTATTTTTCATTCAATCCAATAATAGGACAAAAAAATTCTTACAAATTTAAAAAATATAATGTTATTCCAGCATGGCATTCATATAAAAGGTACGATTACATTAAAACTAAACTAAAAAATGAAACTCTATTGCATAAAAAAATCACGTAATTTACAAAATTAATTGTAAAGATTGCAATGCAACTTATATTGGTGAAACATCACAATATACAGAGTTATCCACATAAACCGTTCGTTAAAAGTTTTTAAGGATGCAGTTAACGTAGATATTTGAAATTTAAGGAGCAAGGGTTTTCCGTAGAGATCTCTTTAAATAAAATAAAAATGTCTTTGTATCATTTCCGATTGTACCGGAAGTCGCTATCAACTCGCTTATTTTAAATAGCAACCTATCATTTTTATTACGAATTTGAATTCTACACCTAAAAATAAGAAGAATTGCAATACATTTCCCTATACCTAACTTGCACCATTTTTGAAATATTTTGAATAAACCTAAAATTTTGAATTTTGCAACTGAGTTTCAATTTTTTTCTTTTACCGTTATTTCCCAAGCAATTCTAATTTTT
The DNA here is from genome assembly GCA_958336345.1 of Dorcus parallelipipedus. NCBI lineage: Eukaryota > Metazoa > Arthropoda > Insecta > Coleoptera > Lucanidae > Dorcus > Dorcus parallelipipedus. Next base: position 20,508,461 of record OY284480.1, on the reverse strand, counting down.
CTTAAATCATATTAGAGACAAAACTTCAAGGTTGCAATACCCTAATTATTTATTTATTTAATCGTAGATTGTACTTAATGTTCAAATCCAAAAAAGGCGCTTCTTTCAAATAGAACGATTGATATTTTATTACACCGTTCTACATAAAATTAAAAATTGCATCGATCTGTATTAGCTTTCCCTATACCTATTTATTACAGTTTTCGAATTAGGGGGAATTTTATTTTATTCATAGAAATTTACAATGGGATATAAATTTAGTAGGTAGTCATGGAAATAAAAACATATTTTTTGACATTTAATGTGGTAGTTGAAAATTGTAATGTAACCAAAACAATTACTCAAACAATGATATTTTGAACTTATTTTACATACGTGGGGAATGTTCCAAAGTTGTTGACAGAACAGTACGTACTTTTAATGAAAGATTTCCGCATTTGCCGCCTATGAATAAAATAAAGTTTAAAATAATTCAATCGAACTTCCTGCGATTTGGTAAAGTAACATGTAGTAGAAGAAACTTTCTGCGATTTGGTAAAGTAACATATAGTAGAAGAAAACCTAAACCAGTGACAGGGCAGGAAGAAAATCAGGAAATGGTTTTAGCGTACTTTCATGCAAATCCGGAGAGTTCGATACCAGCAGCCTCCCAAGATTTAGGTTTACCATACACGTCAATCCAGAGGATTTTAGCACAAAAATGCATCTTTTTTCGTTCATCTCTTTAAGGTATGCAAGAAGGGGATGATTGAAAACGAATAGAATTTTGTGAATTTATTTTATGTAACAAAAACTCAAGAAAACATTTTTTATCACAAATTATTTGGACGGACGAAGCAAAATTTTCTAGAGATGGATTATTTAATCGAAGAAATAAACATTTTTGGGCACAAGAAAATCCTCATGTAATAAGAGAATCTCGTCATAAAGAAATTTAGTTTTAAGGTGTTTTGTTTAATTTCAAATGGGGAAGTACGTTTTGAAATTTAAAACCAAAATTTAAATAGTGAAAAATATTTACAAATATTAAGGTGACTTGTGGCGGCATGTTTAGAGGAGGTTCCGGAAGAAATTCAAAGAGAATATTGGTACCAACTGGATGCAGCACCGGGTCATTCTTCTAGGGCTGTGTATAATTTATTAGTGCAAATGTTTGAGGATATATGGATCGGTAATGGTGGGCCTTGGAGGTGGCCTCCCAGATCACCAGATTTAACACCCTTCGATTTTTATCTGTGGGGGCATATCAAAAACCAGGTTTATGATACACCTGTTAATAATGTGGAAGACCTTCGTATTCGTGTTCAAACTGCTTTAGAACAATTAGATAGGGAAGAAGTCAGAAGAGCTGCCACTTCCGAGGTAGAAGCTAGCTCTACGTTGCTTGGAGCAGAACATTTATAAAAACTTTAGTCCTTGTTTAGATCTGTTCCTACTTCTTTTGTATTGTTGTTACCAATTAAATTTAATATCCCACTGTAAATTTAAATGTAAATTTAAAAATTTAAATGTAAATTTAAAAATTTAAATTTAAATTTTAAAATAAAATAACTTCCCTAACTCGAAAACTGTAATAAATAGCTATAGCGAAAGTTAATACAGATCGATGCAGTTTTTAATTCTATGTAGAACGGTATAATAAAATATCAATCGTTCTATTTGAAAAAAAGCTCCTTTTCTGGATTTGAACATTTTCATGTTTAACATGTAAATTAAATACAATCTGCGATTTAATTAATAAATAAATAAATAATTAGGGTATTTTTAGAAACCTTGTTTTTGTCTCTAATATGATTTAAGAGAAATTGGAATTGCTTGAGAAATAACGGCAAAAGAAAAAAATTGAAACTCAGTTGCAGAATTCTAAATTTTAGGTTTTATTCAAAATATTTCAAAAATGGCGCAAGTTAGGTATAGGGAAATGTATTGCAATTCTTCTTATTGTTAGGTGTAGAATTCAAATTCGTAACAAAAATGATAGATTGCTATTTAAAATAAGCGAGTTGACAGCAATATCCGGTACAACCGGAAATGATACAAAGACATTTTTATTTTATTTAAAGAGATCTCTACGGAAAATCTTTGCCCCTTAAATTTCAAATATCTGCGTTAACTGCAACCTTGAAAACTTTTAACGAACGTTTTATGTGGACAACCCTATATACCTATATAAAAGAATCTATCAATATGAATATTATTTAAGAAATTATAATCTGAATCATAGTGGTCTAGTTGCTCACAGTAAAATACAAAAGATTAATAATCGAAAATTTACACATTAATACAAATTTAAATAATATTAACACACAAACTTTTAAAATACAAAACACTAAGTACATGAAATTTCTAATCTAAATAATAAGTCGGACTTGTTGTTGTTATTTTTGAAAGGTTAAATATGGATAACTTATTTCTAGTTTGATTTTTGCATAATATTAGGAAACAAATAAATTGTTCACTGTCAAAAATTTTACTTGACACTTTAATTTTACAAATTATTTCAAATTTATAAACTTATACACTGAAGAAACAACAAAATCGTTGTGAAACGTTTATACGTTTATTATTGGAACAAATAAAGCCTGTAAACTCAAAGAATTTATATAAAAAATACTAAAATAGTTATTTAAAACGAAATATACAGAGTGTCCCAACAGTGTGTTCTCAGGCAATATCTCGATAATTACTGAAGATACAAAAAAGGTTTCAAAACAATTTTGTGTTTAATTTTAGAAGTCTACAACATAAAATTATTTTCATCTATACAGAGTGAATCACTGTGATGCCGGACACAACTTTTTTATTTCAAATGACACAACTTATATATGAAACAAAATTGGTTAGATCGGTCATAAAATGCTTCACATTTTTTGTATACCATTGTCTAAACCTAAACCTAACTGTTCTTCAGGTATTTAATATTTTGTTTAAAAATTATTTTAGTAGTACCTAGTTGATACATAAGCTTAATATAAGTTATTATGGAATGCACTTTTATCGGTACTATATGGTAATAAGCAAAATTTTAGAAGTTTGAAAATGACCTAACTTAATTTTCTTTTCTAAGTTCTTCGTTTAATAAAGTACCTAACTTTCATTTTTCTTAAGTATGTCTCATACCTATTTGCGATATTTTTTAAGATTTTTAGATCTATTTGTGAAACAATTTTATCGATTGATAACACAATGGAGATATTTTTTAAATGACACATGGTAAACAAAATAAAAATCATTGCAAGAGGTGGTTGATATTCTTTGCTATCACATCTACATTACATGCCTCAACCATCTTGCTTTTTGAGCTTTAACAATTGTCCTTGTAACTTGTACTTGATTTGTATATAATGCTCGGCTTACTTGAGTTCATATTGTCAACATACAATATTTCGCAAAATTTTATCGGACAGTTCAAGAAACTCGTATAAATGCCGAGCTTTCGCTGTATACATTTAACATTTATTTAATTAATAAGTACATAATCTTGAGAAAGCTACAACGAACAGCAAGAAATTTAAGCATTATAAAAACTGTCTAGAGAATAATTATTACAAATGTGTTTTTATAATTTTTTAATGGACAAGAAATTACCTTAATTAAGTTTTATTACTTACTATCGATGTAGAAAGCTATTCGATCTTAGTAAATAGTAAATGCGAGTTTTGTACCATCAGTATAACTTGAACGATTTCATAAGTAATAGAAATTAATTTGTTTTTTGTTATAAAAATTATGCACAGTTGATTGTAAGATTGCTGTGCAATAAAATTAAACCATTATTTTGCTATACAGGGTGTCTCATAACGTACGGAGGAGATTGAAAAGGTAGCTGGGGGAGATCGAAATAAAGCTATTTTCTTAATTCGGTTTTGTCCAAAAACCAATAACAAAAAAGTTACAGCAGTTTATAAATTTACGCCCACTTATTGGCTACCGCTGGAATTAATAAGGAAGAATTAGAAATAATATAATAGTTTTCACGTTTCCAAGCAAACGTACTTCTTGCAATTGCAGTTTCCTGTTAGTTTAATTTTAAAGTACGTACCCATCAAAAAATTAATGACGAAAGCGGTACGTGGAAATATTTTTAATTAATAAAACATGAACATTGTATAAACTCTAAATTTATCAAAACCAAAACGTTCAAGATGTTGGCCCTGCATTTCAACGCATAGGAACAATTGTTTTTATAATTGTTACCACGGAAGTAAATTGGATACTTAAAGTTAACTTGTGATTGAGAAACTGGGCCTTAATGGTAAACGGTCTTAACTTTGACACTTAAAAGTTGTCTTCTAGTTTTATTTTAAATAGTCGGCGGCTCTCAGCAAAATGAAGAACAATTATTTGGATATTAAAAGAAAAAAATTAAATAACTTTTCTGAATAAACATTGTTCACTGGCTCTTAGATATGTCAAATATGAATTTAAGACGAAATTTATTAGCACAACAAGTAACGATTGCTTGTTAATTAATTTAATTATTAATATATTTATAAATATTTAATATATATTTAATTATTAATATAATTTTGACAATATCGCGATAATCTTTTTAACAGAAAGAAGAGATTTGGAGATTTTCTTAAAATGAAACAAAACCAAGACAAGAAATTTATTATTTCACACGTAGGCGTCGTACATAGAAAAAATAATTTAGTAGCTAATAAAATTAAATTATGAAACTAACTAATGATGATGGAAGAAATCGTGATCGTCCTCCAACTTAATGTATTTGTGATCTTTAAAATCTTCCTCTTTAAATTCAGGTTCTTCTTCATAAAGAACGTGATGAGGTTCGGGTTTCTTCTCGATTACGAAATGGTGATGCTCCGGGGGTTTGTGATGTATGTAGTGGTGATGTTCCGGAATTTTTATTATTTTTGTGACGTATATCTTTTTGATTTTTGTTGGGACGTGAATTTTTATATGTTGACTGAAAAGAAAACATCATTTAGGTATGTTGATCAAAATTCAACAATTCAAGTCCAAATTCGAATCATATTATAAAGGTCTTGATACGAAATGTATAATGATCAAGTCAGGCAAAAAAAGTTGATACGTGTACAAAACAAACGAATTATTTATTACCTACACATTATACCATGCGGTCGTAAGTAAGGTGATTCAAAGTAGGATGTCAAATTAAATAGCTATACAGGCTGTTCTTCAAATTCGTGCAAAAAAATTAATGGCGTATATGTTAACATATTTTCTCACGAATGCACCAGGATTAAAACGAAAAAAAATCAGAAAATTCATACTGACATCTGGTAATTCCTTGTGAAATGTTGAGATCCGCTAGACGCAACGGACGGTGACCTTTACCGACAATAAGTGTTCGAAGTTCCCCCTGCGCGAGACGTAAACATACCGATTAAAGTGCCGTTTAACATACCTGCAGACAGATTTTCATTTGCCCACACATGCATGTTATCAAAATTAAACATACCATCCCTTGTAAACATTGATTCGTCGGTGAAGAAAATGCTATTAACAAAGTTCGAATTGTCCGTCTGTTTCCGGAATATCCACCGACGAAACTGCATACGTTGGAGGTAATCTGCGGGCATCAGAGCTTGGATTATTTGAAAATGGAACAGGTAATTGTTCCTCACGAATAATTTACCAAACAACAAACTGCACAACTGACACAAAGGATCTGCTATTTGGCAAAGGGCGATCTGGGTAACGCTGTGCATACAAACGTCTTGCAGCCAACGCATTTTGACCACTTTCGCCGTAAATTAAAATCATGTCCACACTATTGGAAAATTCGGCCATGTTTTCAACACTGTTATCTGCAACGACGTGCACTTGAGAACTGAGTAACTGACCCACTTTAACAGCCCATGCTGACACCCCAGCATACTTCAGCGATTACTTAATTACATAATTAAAAAAAAACCAGGGACTATCAAACTGTTTCATTGTTTTCTGAAAACATTTATTATCTCTAACATTTATTAACCGATTGTTATACAAAAACTGCTTCAGCCTATCACTTTTAATGTCAACTTTCACTGGCTTCATTTTTTGTATGAAGTTAAAAAACAGCCTGTACTTTGTTTCAAAATGTTCAAGTTGGAGAAATTAATAACGAGCCATCAAATGTAAACCTAATCGGTGTAAGAAGTATTTCTTTGATTAATTAATAATAATTAGTAAAATAAAAATAGATTGAATTTCACTTAACAAAATAATTATAAATAACATATAAACTTACTGTCCTGGATGAGGGTTTGCTGGGCTGAATATTGTGAATGTAGTCATTATGATGACTATAATCTGAAAATTCATTAAAAAAAAATTAAAAATATTTCAAGTAAAGACCTGACGTAAGTATTTCGAGATGGAAATAAATTTTTAATTAATTTTGGAAAGATATTTTTAGCAATGATTTAGAAGCAAAATTTTGATCATTTTTATTCAAGATGTCTCTCTTTATTATTTTGACCCTAATATGACGTTACAAAATTCCCGTATCCGTAGTTTTAATGCTAATTTAAATTTTAATTGTAAATCGTAAAAAAGAGAAAGCAATTAAGCATTATTGAACAAATGACCCCAATACTTGGAAAAAATTGTGATCTTCATCTTTTCAAGACACATTTTTAAGAAATAAAAAAAAATTTTTTTTCCAAATTGCAGCTGGAATGTCTAAATCGAGGGGGGCGTTTAATCCTGACTCCCACTTCACTTCCCCTGCTTGTGACTCTATTAATTTGGTGACCCCGGAAGAACTGAGCCACACTAATCACTGCGCCACTGTGACTTAAAAAAATCTTGAGAAATAAAATTGTAAAATTTCAAAATTTCATTCAAAAAACTATAAATAAATAAAATAGAACGTCTATTTGACCACAATCCATATCTTATTAGTTTTGAACTTATCAGACTTATAATTTGGTTTTTATTTATTAATTTGGTCATACTATGGAAAAAGAAAAAGATTACTGTTTAGTTTGTCGAGAAAATGGAAACTTTTAACCCATAAAATATAATTGGTAAACAACCTACTTTTATTCTTATCTTTAACAAAACGAAAATATTCTAAATTATAATTTATAACCTTCTTTAATGCATTTTAAATTTTGAATTCATATTTTTTATTGCCTGGAGTCTTTTGAGTAAATTTCCGTAGATTTGTCTAAAATCATTACCAGTTAAAACAAGTTTTGTACTTTACCCAAACTAGATTCATAATTATTTGAACACCTCGCTCACTCACTACCGTCTCGATCAAAACCCAATTCAAACAAATCATGTAATCGCCGTTTTCTCGATTTATATATCATTGTTTTGACTTGAGAGGGGAACACATGCTGCAGCCGCTCATCTATCGAGATTAGCATGTATCAAATCCGTTCTCCTCGCATTCTAGCAACAAATATATTGCAATTTCTCTAGAATTTCTGTAATTATTACTTTTACAAATAAAATATTTTTGAATATACACGAATGCAATGAAGTCTTAGAATTAATTTTTGATTGCGTAATTGTTTTATTTCAGTTAACATGAATGTAAAAATACGCGGTCGAATCAAAAAGAAAAGTGCTTTTATCGAAAACTACATAGCTAAGAAGGTTTTTATGAAGATAATAACTGACAATAATAATTATATTGTCATTTTATAGTTTAGTACTACTCATAATTATGACTAAAGCTGGTTCTTGTCCGATGAAAATTGTATCACAAACTCTTTTAAACGACGAACAGAACGACTGCGAAACGTTAAGTGTTTATGCGCCATTTAGTGTCCGTTTAAAAGAGTTTGTGATACATAATTATGACATTCAGAGCTTTAATAAAATAAAATGTAATAATGTAAAGGGTGGCCATTTCTAGCAGTAAACTGTTTAACTATTTATGCAGAAAGTAACTAAGTTTGGAAATGTAATTTGTCGGACATTTGTAAATTGAGTTTAAAAGTCGACGTTTCTCCATGCGTTGACAGTTTCTTCATGAAAAGAAGCTGTCAATTGAAAGATGCTCAAATAGGTGATGTTGACTTTTCTTTTTCATAACAACATATATTTTCAGAAACGTTTCTATTATTAATCTAATTTTTTCTTCTTTCAAGGTCCTGAATTCGAATTTTAAGTTTCTCAGTTAATATTGAAACACCCTGCATACCTTTTTCATTCAATATACAAGTTGTTTCAAAGTAAGTCGACACAGAGTCGATCACATTAGCAAATTTGTTTGTCTTTTTACGCTAATTACAAATATGAAAACAGAGATATCTTTTATTTCAAGTTTCTTTCAAATGTACACCCTGTACTTTATCATACAACTAATTTTATTGAAACATTCGCTCTGTATAACACTGATTTTATTTTATTACATAAAAAGTATTTAAGGCATTGAGTTATTTCTGATATTCTATATAACAGTACAAAGCTCAATATTTTAAATAACTAAATTATTAATTTAACAAAATATTTGTTTTCCTATTTTCTGGATAATAAAAAAGCTACAATACTTTAGTGGATGTATGGAATAGAATATTTAATATTCCTGTGCAAAGTCGAAGCATTGCAAGTACGCTGACCCAGAATTATAATCATGATCAAGGTTTGCAATTGACACGAGTCAATGAGCACGCGTTTTCTACTCGTTTTGTAGAAGGAACTTTTCCTTTCCGTACATAAATATGAAAAGTGCACTTTGCTATAATCATTTAATTCGAACGAGAAAACCGCGCATATCAATTCACTTTCTACCATTAATTATTATCACTTAGTACTTCTTCAAGCTTTATATTAGCACGTGTCACAAAACAGATATATAATTAAAGCGCCTTTGTATCATTATCTCAAAATATTAAAAAATTTGTAAGTGGTGAAAAAGATAAAAATCAAAACTAACTGACAGCTTGTTTGTTGGGAAACAATTTTTTTTTTTAAATTTTCATTAAGTATTTGCGTTTATTTAAAAATTAGAAACTGTTCAAATTTCCTATCACATTTACGATTTATCTTTTATTACTTCTGACAATTATGTGAAACTTAATTAACAAACTGTACATTTTTCTTATAAATAAATTACTTAAACTTTTTACGTAACTTCTATAAATCTTTATTGTTATTTTGAACTTTCTTAGATCTTAGAGGACCTTTAACTAATGTGTGTGATTTTTTCCTTCTTACCCAATATTTGTTTGCTAATCCATTTTTAATCTTTGACTTTTTCCACATGTTTCTCCAAACTTTGATGCCAAAAAAAAATTTCCATTTTTATGTTTTTCACAGAATCAATCTACATTCGTAGATACGTAAATATACAGTAAATATTTCAAATTAAAAGCTCAACAAATATTAACTAGAGAACATTAACTTTTCCCTTTTCCTGTTATATACCCATTAAGCAATACTAACTAGGACAATAAAATGAAAAAAAAAAGTAACTTCCACTGCGTTTAATTAAAAACGTTCGTGACATATACTATTTTAAGCGGACAATTTCAGTGACTGCCACGAACAGAAATTATCTGAAATTATTAAAATTTATTACTCACTGAAAGATTAATTGCCCGAGCATTATATTATGTTCGAGTATATACTGAAACTGAAACGTGTAAAGATCAAAATGCAGCAGCGTTCGAAAAAGAATCGCTTATTTAAAGCGTACAAAGTCCAAGAACGCAACTCGGATTGCCTTGTGTGTTGTGTAAGGCCAGTTTTGCTGCTTGGATCACTAATGGGGCTCATACCTCAGAATATGATCTGCAAGCATATGGATCCGAAATGGAATGGGCTTAACTTCACGGAATCGAAAATCAAAAATATTTGGGCGTTGTTAATCATCTCTTTCAATGCTTTGGCGTTCTTCACGCATTTATATACGATAAGAACCCATCAAATTGATAAATTCGTGAAACTCCAGCTCGTAGCTGAGGCCATCATATGCTTGAAGGGGTTGTTCATAGCGGGATCGTTCTTTTACAACCGCAAAATACGACTTTTTGAGCTAAATTGCTGGAGTGCTTTAATTGAAGAAGATTCGTTCGATGCTCTCAGATCTATGTTAGATGCAAATATGAAGAAAAGGATGAAGAGAATCGCATGGGCTCAGAACTTACTCGTTGGAGGAACAGCTGTATTATCTTGGGCCTTCTTTTTCATGATACTGAAGGAAGACGCCGTGTCATTTTTCGAAATTAGGAAATTTGGTATTGTCGTCAGCGTTTGCATACAGCTGATTGTTATTCTTCAACTCAGTACGCAAGTCTTCGTCATAAGCAGCGTTTACGATAGAATTTATGATTTAGTTGTCGGCTATTTATCGAGCAGATATCCCACTACCAGTTCACTTTTTGAAGCTCGAAGTCATTACAGGAATTTTTTGTCTGCAAATCTTTTGCAAGAGAACCGTCTATCAGGAATTATAAGATTCCATTCTGCTCTCGGATTCTGCCTTGATCTACTGCACAAATTCATCAGTCCTCCATTTCTTCTATGGCTCTTATGCATATTGGCCGTGCTGATTTTAAATATTTATTTAGTTATAATTCAGATCGGTTTTCAGAGAGAAGGATACCATTTGATTGCTTTGGAAATGGAGACGGTGTTTGTTATAATTGGAGTGGTGTACTTCGTCTGGCGCATCGAATCTTATAATTGTGTGGTAAGTTAATTTAATTATTTTTAAAAATCTAAGATAATTTCATCTTAAATAAGAAATAATATAAGAAGAAGGGATATTTATTTTATTGCACTTATGGTACATATGAGATAGATATAACAATTAAACTTTGCAACAGTACTTATTCAGTGATGTAAGCGCCACAAAGAAAAAACGTATGTTCCGTTTAATAAATTAAAGTTTCCCTGTTTGAAAAAGTTTTTATCTGTTTGCACAAAACGCGAACGCTCTTTATAAAATTACACGCGCGTTCCATTATAAATTAATTGTTAAACATGCGTGACACTTCTCACTTTGTCAAAGAAATTACATCGAAGTTGTTACTCACTTAGATTAATCGTCCTGAACAGGTACAAGTACGATATACTGGGGGGGTTTCAGCTTTTTGGCAAAAATGGAAAATTTATTGATGGAAGCCCAACAAATTCGAAAGGAAACCCAAGTTCGGAACTGCTTCGTTTGTGCAGTCAAACCGCTGTTATGTTTGGGATCTTTCATCGGAATAGTGCCTTGCAAATTTAAATGCGAACACTCGAACGGAAAATGCATCAAGTCGAAATTTGTGCAGTCGAAATTTAAGGTCGCGACGGCGAGTCTCTTCGTCTTATTTTTAATATCAATGTTCTGCATGTACTTCTACTTAATACTAAATCATCGCAGTAATAAAATGTTGACCCTGCAACTCATTGCCGAAGAAATTATATGCATAAAATCGATTGCCTTCGTCGGACTTTGCACGCTGAAGTACAAGAACAGGATACTAGAATTGAACGGTTGGAATCAGCTCTTTAACAGCTACGAAGAATTCGGTTTGAAAGCCATCCTGACCAGCAGAGCTGTCACAAAAATGCAGAGAATTGGTTACATTTACAACATTATGACTGGCGTCTACGTTATCTGTTTTGGCACGTTCTTATTCTCCCTGGAAGTTGACTATGTTGATTTTTTTATTTTTCGGAAATTAGTAACGACGATCAGCGTTTACGTCCAGATGGTCGTGGTGTTTCAAATTGCTATGCTGGGAACACTTTTTCCGATAATAATCAAGCGCTGCTACAAACTAACAATCGACTATCTAAGCAATTACAAAAAGAACGTCACCATTGTAACACTGAGTGGAAATTACAGAGGAGAAGAAAATCATGCAACACTGAGAGGCCTTCGGGGTGTTACGAGGTTTTATAACGCATCCATTTTGAATCTGTATAGCATACAGAAGTTTACAAGTCCGGCGGTTTTAATCTGGTTTGCTTGTACGGTTGGTGTCTTGATAATCAACACGTATTTGTTGATAATGGCAACTTGGTGTAAGAAAAGCAATTATAATATAACTGCTTTAGAAATTGAAACGGTTTCGATTTTAATTGGTATTGTTTACATTCTGAAGCACAGTGAAGATTGCTGCGACATGGTAAGTACTTCTTATTTTAACTCGTAAAACAAAGAAAAATGGTAAAATAATATACCCTACAGAATTGATTTTGATTAATCTTATAGCACTTGTACGACGCATTCATCATAAGCTGTGAAACTGTGTGTTATTAATTCACGGTCAAGTTTTAATTAATTATAAATAATAAATTGTTGTATAGAATTTTTTTAAACATTTTTCCATGTTCTGGGAATTCTCTTCTTTCGTCAGTATTTTTTTGTCGGTTTATTCAAGAATCGCCCTGTATACTGTAATAATGTTGATCCATATGTGGGATTTTCTTAAATAAAACGGACACACTTCCAAAAACAGAAACTGTAATTTTTATTATCTTTTTACATCTCTCTTTTCTTAGCAACCACTATAACTATTAACTTGATCAAATCTTTTTTATATAAATTCAATAAAAAACTAAAACAAGTTATTCTAACTTATCCTACACATATTTTATTTTAAAAACGGTTTTAATTAATTTCCTGTGTCTGATCACTCCTGAGGAAGATGTAAATGTAAAGACAGAACGGGGTTGCAAAGAAGTGATCATTAGGGAGTCGAAAAACTCTGATTTCAAAATTACCAAAATTTTGGCAGAACCACAAAGAACCCAATTCGTAATTCCTTTGTTTTGGCGTTTTTGGATTTAGTTTTTTTAAGTAGCTCTCAGCGCCTTTTTCATATGGAATGAATTTTGGCCCTTTTTTACCTTACCTCTATTGTATAAATAATTTTGGGATCGACGAGATTTCCACCTATCCTTCTCTTTTATCTATTTATGTCTTACGAGTTTTTGTATTCAATAAAATACTAGACTTTCTTAAAAATATATAACGTGCGATCAAGTGAATATCAGATTAGGATAGACTATGAAAAATATTTGACTTACACCATATGTTTGCAAATATCAAAAAATCGTAATTTGAACATTTATTTCAAAATCATTTCAAAATGGTCTTTACAACATAAAAAGGGCTTTTATTGTGGAGTCATTGGGCAGGTTTAAGCAGAAGAAGGCTGATAGAGTTAATTTTCTTTCAAGGTACATTAACAGCTGAAAGATATCGTACCGAAATATTGCTTCCTCTTGTGAATGAATAAATTACACGATGACGAACTTCAGTACTTCCAACAGTTGGAGCAACCGCTCATTCTGCCAGGGCTACTTTGGATTTAGTACGTGAATTTTTCAATGACAGGGTGATTAGTAAAAACATGCCAAAGATTTCGCCTTCAAGATCCTGTGACTTGACGCCATTGGATTTTTTCTTTGGCCCTACTTAAAAAAATCCATTTTTAAAATCCTCGTTGGTAATCTGAACGCGCTTATGGAAAGAATTACTGCTAAATGTGTTGACATTAACAACTCACCAAGATTACTGCAAAACGTTTTCGAAGGAGTTAAGAAGGGTTAGAAAATGTCTTGAGAGAGAAGGTGAACCTTTCCAGCACCTTTTAAAATTCTTAAGGAAGTTCCTGATCATCTTCCTAAGAGAAAGTAAAGCGTTGGAAGAATGATAATTGTTATATTAAAGAAGAAGCTGTGTCTTGAAGTAGAAATATTTTTCAAGTTGCAATTTCATAAATTGATTCTTTATTTTTCTATCAGTTTTATGTTTTTAAAGCTTTTCAACCTCAAATTATTTTCATAATTTCATAATTCTTTGCCTTGTTTATTAAAATTTAGGTATCCTGTGACACTGACTTCATAGGCGCTTTCGTTTCTGACGGATCACAGGAACATAACGCGTTTGGATCAGCGAATCGTGTTCTTCTGTGAAAATGATTCATCCCCTCCATTAATTAAGTTTAGGATCATGATTCGATTTTCGGAAACATAATAGCTGCTTTCTTGCGTTTGATCCAAACGCAACATAACGCGTTTAGATTCCAAGATGGATGCTCCCTTGTAAATGGATCTTCGTGAAATTTCAATCCTGATCGGTAATCCCAGTTCCCCTTTTCAATCTTCCAATTTTACGATTCGTTTGGATTGAAATGCATTCAGATCCAGATTCAAACTTTTCAGCGAAAGAAAGCAGCTAATGTTTATGTTTTACTTGTTCGGATCAGGAATAGATGGAAATCTAACCTAAAATATAACTTCGTTTTGACAGTTTACGAAGGAATGTTGCCATGGTTCCAAATACGTTTCAAAGGAGTGTTCTTTCATAACAAGTACAGCAGCGGACAATAAAATCCGGGCATATCATTTGTACAATGTAAACCTCACTCTAACATTTTTGATGTTTAACACATATTATACAAAATGTCACTAGTAATTTTGACGTTTAATATAAATTTTGACAGAAATATAACCTCAATGAAAGCCTGATTTATCAAATTTGTCTAAATACGAACGGCTTGTCAAATTCTTGCCCGGATTTTATTGTCCGCTACTATACAAATGAAGCATGTTTCTAACATCGGATCGGATCAGGATCATTTCAGAAACGAAAGCGCCTCACATGCACATTTCTGGATTTATGATAAAATAACGACACCCTCTCTTAATCCATAGTATGCTCTAATCTGAAATTAATTTGATCGCATGATATACAGTGAAACTTGCTTATAACGAGCACTGGTTATAACGAGAACTCGGTTATAACGAGGAAATTGAAAAGTACCGTTTCTCGATATGGTAAATTACATACAATAAAAATATTTGTTTAAAACGAGATTGTTTATTACGAGAACTTGCTTATAGAGGCCAATTCTGTAATTTTTTCTTTGTTTTACCTTGCTTATAGCGAGCTTAATTTCGAAAAATTTGAAAATATTTTTTTGTTTGATGTAGAAGTACGTACTATGCCCGACAAAAAATCTAAATACGACGAATTAATTGTTAAAAAAATTGTTCGTTTGTTATTTTGCGTATTTCTTACGTTACCATAAAACAGGCAAAATAAATTGTTTCAAATTGTATTCAAACTTATTAGTTTATTGAATATCACACAAAAATGCAGGAGTATAGTTGTCCCAGATTCTTTTGGTGTTCATAGTACATACCACATATGCATTTAATTTTTTTCATTTATAACGAGTACTTGCATATAACGAGCAATAAACGTGGTTCCTTGAGCCCTCGTTATATCCGAGTTTTACTGTATATGTACAGTATATGTATGTGTATAGAAAATTCATGAAGTGAACATAGCAGACAATTCTAAATACAAACCAAAAATAAAAACCTCAAACAATCAATCAATACCATTAAAAATTCCATTCTAAGAGAGAATAAAACGGCATTCTGTACCACGTTTAAGCTTCATTTCTTAATCCTGAGGATACAAATAAATTTTAGCGCACCAAGTTGAGTGATTACCTTCTAACAATCCAAACTTAAAGGACACCTTAATTTTTAAATTTGATAGCGACTATACTTATGATTTACTTAAACTAGTAAAACAAAACGAAAAGAATTGTTTCTTTTCTATCGAAGAAAATAAAATAAAACCAATTATTTTTTTTGCGAAATCGAACTTGCAGACGAATTCGCGTCGAGAAGCAAACACGCAAAGAGAAAAATGGAAATTACTTTAATGCCTACCAGACGGAATACTGAGAAAATTAAAATACTGGGAGATAAAGTGATATCACCGTAATAGGTGTCCATAATGTTTGTTTTTCTTCTTATTTTGCATACGCAGCGGCGTAGGTGTTTAATCGCAACTGTGTTCAGTTGCAATCTCCGCAATCTTTTCAAGGTTTGCAGCTACAACATACAATGCTCACTTGTTGTCTTAAGTCGCAGTGTCAGGACATTGCGCTTGTGTTGATTCAGACTCCTGTGTTTGAATCTTATGATTGCGATTTATTTTGCATTTTTTAGTTCTTTCTTAATTTTGAAATAATAAATAATAATTTTGTACGCAATTCCGGTTTCTTACATCAACATGCAGTGATATGTCAATGTTACAAGCGTTTTGAAATAATTCCAAGAATAATTATTGCAATTTTTTCTTGCTCTAAATTTTGTTGCTTGTTACTTTTTGATGATTATATATTTAGATTTATCAAAAAGAAAGCTGTCAGTAAGTAGCTAAATTTGATACTGCAAGCATTTTAAAGTCCTAAGAACTGATGAAGATTAAAATTTATTAACTTTCATAAAAATTCAAAAACGAGTGTAAGGTCGGCCGAAATTACCAACATATTTTTTTTTATTTATTTTCAAAATGTAATGCGTAGGGTAACGGTGTCAACAGTGGATCAGTCGGGTACAGTGAATCGGTGTAGGTAAATCAAAAGAGGATAGAATTATAATGATATCCTTTACACAGAACACAGTAAATGTATCGCAAACATATCGGAATTAATCGGCTACGGCATACGTTAATGATAATTTGATACCCAAGCGATTGTTTGTTTTTATATACCAAATTATTTTTTCAAAGTAAGTTTTGTCGTTTCATAATCACTGTAGTGTACCTATTATAAATGTAATAAGTATTGGTTATAAAGTACATAAGTGTAAATATATCTTAAAGCAAAATGAATGATATTGTAACGTTTTTTAAGGGTTCTATTATTTTTATTTTAATCAAAACACGAAATAGTTAATAATCTAATTTATTTAAAAGTAACACTAATTAACACTAACTTAAGAATAATTTATTTATAAACTAATAAGTAATTTATGTTAACAGCCGAGCGAATATTTATAACGCGACTTCAATTTCGAACTGTCCACTTGCTTAATTAATGTCGAACTGTCCCCCGTTTGGCTGCGTGCATTTTTATATGCCGGGGTTGTTTCTCGCGAACATTCTCGCTCGTTCGACAGAAAGTCTCGGATCATCGCTGACATGATATCGAAGCTTCTCGTCTAAGGCGCGTCGTTGTTGACGCATCAGACGGGCTGGGACCGCAAACGTCACACTGCCCCCTTCTTAAAAACGTTTCGTCTCGGAACGTTCCTTGTGATAGCCTTGAAGGAAAATGTCGAAATCGGCATGCTGGTCCCTCTTTACAACATCCGGTCCGGAAGAAATAGCAGTCTACGGTTTTCCTACTGCCAACAGCTGCCTGTGGGTGGTGACTGCAGACTAGAACTTCATTTCCCGTTCCGTTGAAGATGACTTCTATCATGCTGCGAACGACCCTCCAGTCCAGCCCATCTAGTCCGCAGCCTATCTTGGGAATGGCTAATTTCGTCTCCTTGCCTTCCACCAACTGTCTCTTCAGGCTCCATAAAGCTCTCCAAATACTGCGATAGTCAGGCTTACCGCTTGATGTCTTCTTGGTGACTAAGTAGTACACGTGTCGTCTTCGTTCCGCCTCCGTGTGGATGATCTGCAGGCTCTTGCCCACCATGGGGTGCTGCCTTAGGAGTTCCTCGACCTGACCAAATTTCTTCCGGAAGACTTGGGCTATCGCCTTGGACATCCTTAGGTCTTCTGCCACACAGTGGGCCAGACTGTACTCTGGTGACACTTGAAAAAGGTCTTGCTGTCTCTCTGTGGTCACTCCGAATCGCGCCTTACTTCCTGTGGCGTGATGAAACATGAAGGTTTCGAAGTTTACTTCGGAACCTTGCGTCCGTTGTACTGTCCCCTCATTTTCTTCTCCGTTGTAAGGAGCCATTCGGTTGAAGTGGATAACTTTGGGTTTGCCATGCGGAACCTTCCTGATGCGGTAGATGACATCGTTAATCCGTTTCATCACTCTATAAGGACCTTCCCAAGATGTCTGCAATTTTGGGGACAGACTTCTACGTCTTTGAGGATTGTAAAGCCAAACCAGTGCTCCAGGTTGGTATCCCCCATTCTGAGCATTGATGTCATAATGCTCCTTCATTCGGTCGCTGGCCGTCTGTGTATTGCGACGCACTTGATTGTGAATGTCGTCCATTTTCCTGCGTAGGCCGCTAACGTAGTTCTCGTCGGCAGGGACCTCACCGGGCTTCACGTCGAACTTCAAGTCGCAGGGCAGCCTTGGCTCTCGCCCAAATACCACTTTCGCTGGTGTCTCTCCTGTTGTCTCATGCACGGACGAACGGTATGCCAGTAGAAAAAGGGGAATGTACGTGTCCCAGTCTCTCTGATGATCGGAGACGACTTTGGACAAATGTCGGTTGATGGTTCTGTTGAATCTTTCCACCATTCCGTCCGACTGCGGGTGAAGTGCAGTGGTTCTAGTTTTCCGGACGCCGAGCAGAGTACACACGTTCTTGAATAAAGCCGATTCAAAGTTCCTCCCTTGATCTGAATGCAGCTCCATGGGCGCGCCATACTGACTGATCCATTCTCGGACAAGGACTTCAGCAATAGTTATCGCCTCTTGGTTTGGTAGGGCGTATGCTTCAACCCACTTGCTAAAGTAGTCCATCACCACGACGATGTACTTATTTCCACTATTCGTTTGTGGAAATGGGCCGGCTACATCTATGGCAACTCTCTCAAAAGGACTTCCCACGTTATACTGTTTCATAGGAGCCTTGCCTCGTCTGTGGGGGCTGTTACTAGCTGCGCAGACTACGCACTTCCTACACCAGTCCTTTACATCTTCCTTGCAGTTCACCCAATAGAATCGCTCGCGCACCTTCTCCATAGTCTTCTTGATTCCCAGATGCCCTCCCGAAATTCCATCGTGAAGTTCCCTCAGAACTTCCGGCACCCTATTCTTGGGGATCAGTAACTGTGTCTTCTGTTCCGTGCCTTCCTGGTTCTCGATGGCTCGTTTCAGAAGACCATGATCCAGCACTATGGAGTCCCACTGCGCCTAGTACGATTTCACGGATGGTGCACACGGTGCTATCTCTTCCCAAGTAGGCCTTGCCTCCCTACTTTTCCATTCCAGCACCAATTTCAAATCCTGATCGTTCTCCTGGTCTCGTCGCAATTCTTCACCTTGCCATTTGTCGTCTACGATGGCCGTCTTCGCAGTCGTGGCCACTTTCTCCTCCAGCCGACTACAGTGCTTACAGTCTTCGGCACAAGGTCTTCTCGACAAAGCATCGGCATTTCTGTGGCTAGTTCCGGCCCGATGCTGGATTTCAAAATCGTATTCCTGAAGTCGTTCGATCCATCGTGCGACTTGTCCTTCAGGATTCTTGAATCGGAGGAGCCATTTTAAAGCGGCATGGTCCGTCCTCAGGAGAAAGTGTCTGCCATATAAGTACTTGTAGAAATGTTCTATGGACTTTACCACGGCTAGCAATTCCCTTCTAGTGACGCAATAATTTCGTTCCGGCTTTGACAGGACTTTACTGAAGTAGCCAATCACCTTCTCTTGCCCTTCTTGGATCTGGGACAGTACGCCACCGATACCAACATTGCTAGCGTCAGTGTCCACGATGAACTTGCCTTCTGGGAGAGGGTAACTTAGAATAGGAGCACTTATCAAGTACTGTTTTAGTTGTTCGAAGCTAATTTGGCAATGTTGGTCCCATTCAAACGGACGACCTTCTTCAGTGAGTTTTGTCAACGGTTTAGCGATGTCCGCAAATCCGGGAACATAGCGACGATAGTAAGTGCATAGGCCTAGGAAACTCCTTATCTGGTGTTTATTCTTGGGAGTTGGCCAGTCCTTCACGACCTGAATCTTTACTGGGTCCACGGCGATTCCATTCCCATTAACAATATGGCCTAGATAATTCACTTCCTTCTGGAAAAGGTGGCACTTCTTGAGACTAAGCTTCAGTCCAGCTCCGCGAAGCCGCTGGAACACTCCTTCCAGATTCTTCAGGTGGTCGTCGAAAGTTTTCCCCACCACAATTATGTCGTCCAGGTATACCATGCACGTTGTCCAGGACAGACCCTTCAGAACCGTCTCCATCAGCCTCTCGAATGTCGCTGGTGCATTACATAACCCGAACGGCATCACCGTGAATTGCCATAGGCCCATACCAAGGGAAAACGCCGTTTTTTCTCGATCTTCGGGCGCTAGTTCCACTTGCCAATAACCACTCTTTAGATCCAAGGTCGAGAAGATCTTTGAACCGGCCAGGGTGTCATCAATCCGTGGCAGAGGATAGCTATCCTTTTTGGTGACGTTGTTGAGCATCGATAGTCTACGCAGAACCGTGTGGATCCATCCTTTTTCTTCACAAGCACTACCGGTGACGCCCATGGGCTGCTCGATGGCTCAATTACATTGTCCTTTTCCATCTCACGAATAATGCGTTCTGCTTCCTCACGCTTCGCCAATGGTAACCGCCTTGGAGCTTGACGGATGGGCCTCTCTTCTCGTGTCTCTATCTTGTGTTTGACGATGTCGGTTCTTACCTTAGGTCCATTGTCTACCTCGAACACATCTTGATAGCGACATATCAGGTTCTTCGCTTTTGTCTTTTGTTCTGGAGTCAATTCCTGGGTCATTGACATGACCATTTCCAACAACTTCTTCGGGACCTTCGAGTCTTGTACGTTTGCTTCTATTTGGCGGGAGATGGAGGACACCATGGCACAGCTTCCCAAGATCGTACCTTTCTTGATGTTGACAGGGAATCAGTTCACATTCATTAGGCGGACTGGTATCTCCTTCCTCGCTGTCAACAACATTTTTCCAACGAGAACTCCGTTTCCAATCTTCTGGTCGTCAGTGTTAGGTTCGACCATAATGACTTGCCCATCTTGGAAAGCGCCGTTCAGGTTTGCATCGACTATAACCTCGGTTCTGCTAGGCAATACGACATCTTCTGCGAGAACAACTCGAGCGGCCACGTCCTCTCGTTGATGTAGAACCAACTCCTCGTTGTTAACCGCCATCACGCCACGCTTCAGATCCAATTGGAATCCACGAGCACACATGACGTCCATGCCCAGAATCGCTTCGTCCTCTATTTCTGCTACCAGCGCACGATGTTTGATGGGGGTCGATCCAATGGTAATGGTCACCTCTACTTCACCATGGACAGTGGCTGATGTTCCGGTTGCCGTCCTCAGTCTCCACTTAGTCGGCTCGGTGCGTTTTGATGACTTGATCACATCGGGCCTCAGGATAGTCTTCGTCGCACCCGTATCCAGTAGCATGGTGTGAGGGATGTCATCAATGGTGGCATCCACGAAGACACTGCTGGTTAATCGCCGCAGGGCTATTACTTTCGTGGCTTTTGTCTTTGGGGGCCTTTGAATACGGGTCGACGTTTGCCCCTCTGCACCGACCCGGCTTAGTTTCCCTGTGGCTTCCTCCGTGGAGGTTCCTGCCTAGCCTTGGGACACCGCCTACGAACATGTCCCTCTTCCTGGCAATTCCAACACACCAGAGGATTCTTCTGCCTCAAGACTTGTTCCACAATGCGGCGAACATCCTCCGTGGTGGTATAGTCCTTGGGCCGGTCCTCTGCAGCAGATCGCACCTGGATGCTGGCGAGTTCTTCTTCTTGGGAGTCCATGGCAGCTCGTACCTTGACGTGTCCTCTTGAAACTTGCTTCGTCGCCTCGTATTCCAAGGCGTAGGCCAATGCGTTCTTGGATGTCTTAGGGTGGGCCATTCTTAATGCCTGCTGATTGTCCGGATCACGGATTCCACCCACGAAGGTTTGCAGCGTCAAACATTGCAGGAAATCATCAGGAGCTGCAGGATATGCCAACCGGGCTAGGCGCGCTACATCAGCCTCGAATTCCTGAAGACTCTCTCCGGATTTCTGGTAACGGTTTCTCAGCTGCGCATGGTACACGTCGGTCAGATGCGCCTGGCCGTAACGCATCTCCAGCCGGTTCACCAGCTTGTTGAAGTCTTCTTGTTCCTCTAGCGGCATCATTTGTAGCACATCGATGGCGTCCCCCCTCAAGGCCACAATTAACGAAGTGGCTTTTTCACTGGCCGTCCATCCATTCGCTTTTGCTGCAGCTTCAAACTGTTTGAAGTAGTTAGGCCAAGAAGACTTCCCATCGAACGTCGGTGGTTTTATTTTCAATTTAGAAATTTCCGCTGGTCCTACCACAGTTTGGATCTCATTGTTTTCTGGTATTTCTGCTGGTGACGGATCCCCGAACATTCGCAACCCTGTCATGATTTGTTCGAGATTCTTAATTTTGTTGTCCTGCTGGAATAGTATTTCTTCAACATTTTCTTGCAGATGCCTTGTTTCTTCTGATATTTTTACAACTAGTTTATCTTCGAGCCCTTTTGATTGCTCTAGAAATTCATCCTTCAAATTATCAGACTGTTCTTGTAATTTAGTTTCCAGATTTTTCGATTGTTGTATCAATTTATTTTCTAAAATTTTCACATTTTCTTCCGTGTTTCTAGAGTATTCCATTAATTTATCCAGATCGTCTTTCAAATTTCCGGATTGTTCCAACAATTTATTTTGCAATTCCTCCTTGAAACTTCTGGATTGTTCCATTAATTTAGCTTCCAAATTTCCAGATTGTTCCTTTAATTTAGCTTCTAAATTTCCAGATTGTTCCATCAGTTTATTTTGCAATTCATCTTTGAAGTTTCCAGATTGTTCCTTTAATTTAGTTTCTAAATTTCCAGATTGTTCCATTAATTTATTTTGCAATTCATCTTTGAAGTTTCCTGATTGTTCCTTTAATTTATCTTCTAATATCTTACTTAAATCTGCAGGACCGCCCGAGATTTCAAATAGAAAGGCTTCTGGATCCTCCCCTGCTTCTAGTAGCGCTTGGTGTAGTCTCTCTTGCAAAATCGATTTCTTTCCGGAGATTTCCAATTCGCGCTCTTCTAATTCGGCTTTTAATTCGGTCACTTTTAACTCTTTTAACAACACTTTCCTTGAAGGCATTGTTTTTTTTTTTGACACTGTATTTTGTTTAATAATTTGTTTAATTTCAATTTAATTTTAATTGCTTATTTATTTTCACGAACCTCGCACCTGACACCAATGTAACGTTTTTTAAGGGTTCTATTATTTTTATTTTAATCAAAACACGAAATAGTTAATAATCTAATTTATTTAAAAGTAACACTAATTAACACTAACTTAAGAATAATTTATTTATAAACTAATAAGTAATTTATGTTAACAGCCGAGCGAATATTTATAACGCGACTTCAATTTCGAACTGTCCACTTGCTTAATTAATGTCGAACTGTCCCCCGTTTGGCTGCGTGCATTTTTATATGCCGGGGTTGTTTCTCGCGAACATTCTCGCTCGTTCGACAGAAAGTCTCGGATCATCGCTGACATGATATCGAAGCTTCTCGTCTAAGGCGCGTCGTTGTTGACGCATCAGACGGGCTGGGACCGCAAACGTCACAATATAATAGGTTATTATGTTGTAGCATTAGTCTTTAAAAGTCAAAATGGTAGCTCAGTACACAGTAAATCAAGTTGATTCACTGTGCCAAAGAAATTTATTTTTGTTTGTATTATAATTTTTATTTAGAGTAAAATTAATAAATGTTAATTCTGACATATTAAGACCCGGTATTATAAACGTACGTTAACTTTAATCCCCTTTTTATTGCCATGACAACAATTGTGTTTAGAATTGTTACCATGGGAATAAGCCGATAGTTAAGGCTGACTTGTCTTTATAATATCGAGTCTAAAAGTACTTTTTGGACAAAAAACTTTTTAAAATGTACACCACTGTGAGTTACGAGTGTACAGTGGGGTGAACCA
Organism: Dorcus parallelipipedus; assembly: GCA_958336345.1. Classification (NCBI taxonomy): domain Eukaryota; kingdom Metazoa; phylum Arthropoda; class Insecta; order Coleoptera; family Lucanidae; genus Dorcus; species Dorcus parallelipipedus. Next base: position 20,484,848 of record OY284480.1, on the reverse strand, counting down.
CTGTATCCGCTCTGCTGTACACAGTAGATCATTTCCCTTTTTTGAAAAACACGCTAATTTCTCATTCTTTTTTTGAATCTCTGAAAAAATTAATAACTTATTATTAAACTAGAATAATCAAACTACATGGATGTAAAATTTCAATCTTATAAGTTCATAGAGTAGAAAGTTACGTCCCTCAAAATAATAAGTGATCCACTGTTGCCACCTTTACCCTATACATAAATTTAAGTAATCAAAACGCTCACCATTTCCTTTGGTTACCGGGTACCGTTCGCTACCATCACCTCCCATTGACATGGTGCGTTCATGCAACAATAACATGTGTTTACAAACATTTGCAAGAGACAACAGTTATTTACTCACCAGGGACCCCAGTCTCCTGGCCCCAACGGTCTGCACCTGCTCAACCCCTTGGTCAATTCACAACTCAAACTAGTACCTCCATCATCGCTCCTGATGATGTCCAACCTTTGGCCTTCACTATCATATCAGTTGCTCTTTCATGAACTATTGCTCTGAAATGTTATTTCCAGAAACACAAATCCCATGCAGCACAGATAGCCTCAATGACATGCAAACATACTCTACCCTACGTCTTTGTCATATCCGACCCGTGAATTCTCTACCACCAATCCACTCTTCCGCCAGGTGGCACAAATCAACGTCAACGTGGCATCTCACCAGGTTACGTCCCCTCCACCTGGCACGTAGGGGTGGTGACAATTGAATAACCTTAGGACTTCCAATCCGCTGCATCGGGTCCCTAAGGGGTCACCATGGGACCGTGAATAGTACGTCGTTCACTCTCGATTGCGATTTCCACCTTGTTAGTACGATTTCCCTTACGAAGTAACCACTAATCATGCAAGTGGCGTCACAATCCCTACGCCACCGTGGTTACCCCAGTCGACCTACTAGCCAACGGTCAGATGATGCAGCACTTGTTACGACAACCGAGCCTCACCCGAGGCTCGCTTCATTCATACACCATGCAGGAAATATTTTAAGCAAATTCTCTACATATCATGCATTAGCTACAATTAATAACTTATCTCTAGGTACCGAGTTCCTGCTTCTACCAGCGTAGCGCACAATACTTTGCGAACACACCCTGTATACGCACGCCAGTGTAGGATAGTTTTTTTTGTTAAATAATCTTGTCTAATAACAATGTCAGAGGTCCGAGTTAGAATTAACATTCACTCACCCTTTGGTTAGATCTCTCTTTCCCTGCTTTCTTTCTCTCTTTCTCGACCACTGCGGAGCTGAGGGTAAACGTCTTAACAACTGGGCTTCGCTTTTCGATTCGATAAGTAGGTATGTCATGCAAAATTACAAATAACCATTTACGAGTATCTACTCAAGACTGTAGGACTTATTTACTCACCGGGGCCCTCTCCCGGCCCCACCCCCTCCAGCGGCGACTCTAGATGCGGAAGTGCCCTGCTGGGATGCGAATTCACGGAGAAGGTATCCTCGAATGTCCATCTTCGTACTTCGCATGCATAAAGACAAACCCCAGGTGGATATTAGCATACCTCGCCTTCTGAGCGTACGTTCTCAGAATCATTGGTGCTACTGCCTTCTACAGTGTTGCTACACCGGCCCAAGCACAGTCAACACCAAGTCATGACCGTTTTTGAAAGCACCTGGTCAGGTATACAATTAGTTGTGTCTTCGGCATTTACTACTCATGCCTCTGCAGTTAGCGGATAAGGTCAAATGCCGTGTGCAGGTGGAATGATCCCCTACTCTCTTCGACTATCGGCGAATAAAGAGCGATCATCCTTATGATAGAATGCCCAATCTCTTACTCTCTGTCCGAGCCATCAGCGGACACCACGTGATTGTCACCTTACTCTACCTCAGAGTATCATCCATCTATCATCAGCAAGCCTTAACTCTTGCACAATTACTTCATCACATGTCATTGCAATTTATTACAACACTCGCGAGCCCGTTTGCGTAATTAGCGCAACATTATCAACACGTTTAGCCCTCAAGGGCCGCGCCGAGACTGCGCTAGCATCTTTCTTTCCTTTCATCCCTCTGGAAACCATAAAATAAAATAAACAAACGTGCTCGTGTTTTACGGATATATAGAAAATGCGTAAACTTTCCTAAATTCTAAACGTGTTAAAATATACAACGACAACACCAGGAATATACTACAAGCGTACTATACAATTAACACGAGTTGCGAATACAAGTTGCAAGTTACAAGTTGGCCAACTTTATGCGCGCATTAATTAATTATTTTCCGCACCTTTCTGTCATATTAATTAACACCGCAAACTCTTATTAGTTCGCCTATCGATTACGTATCATAAACTCGACTGTTTCGATTCCCAAAGCAAACCTGTGCTGCCCAAAACTGCTTTTTTGTTTATATAATCTCAAGAGGACCCAGCATACCACGACGACCGTAAACAAAACTCGATGCAAGCAGGCAAACGTTTATAATTCTTTAATTCTAAACGCATTATATTTTTTCTTAAAAATGAATATCTAACATGAGAACAATAATAGAGCAATTTCAAACATTTAATTTTTCTTATTAAAAAACATTTCTGTTGGTTTGAATAATGTAATTTTCTACCAATACAGGCAGCATTATATTAAAACATCAAACAAATTGGTTAAGCATTAGCCGAATGAAAAGCCGATTTTATGTAATTACAACAAACACCGGTTAACCTTAATAAATCTACAAAGAGAATTTATTCTCGTTTATTACTTCGTTGTTTGATCCTTATCTAAAATGTGTTGAAATTGCAGCCACTTTTATACCTTATTTCGTGAACTATGTACAACAAAGAACCTCCTCATAAAGTATTTTCCGCAAACTGCATATTATGTGCAAACTCGCCTTTACTAAGAGGAACAAGTGTAGTCGGATTAAGTTGTTTCGCCTTCAACTGCAAACACACGAGACTAAGAAACGTATGCAACGTGAAGACATCAAAATTTTTCATCTTCAGTTCATTTTTATACTGCCTACTGATTACAGCTGATATATCTTATGAGATACATTCGACTTTAGTTGTGAAAGACGTGGTGGCTGTCATGGATGGCGTGAGATTAATTTCAGATATTTTGTTGGGATTCTCGAGCATTCTAGTTTTATCGAGCACGGTAAACACGGGACATCGCGTAAAAAGCAGCAAAGGGATGATTGTTTTATTACGAACGAGAAAAGCCTACGGAATGCATAGTATTTACAGAATTGAAACGATCAAGAAATTTCGTATGACTTCAAGGCTCTACCTCGCCGTTATGTTGGCGGTTGCAATGATCTATGGGGTTTTTTTGAGCCGTAGGTTAGCACACACCGGCACAATTTTCGTCTACATCTCCGTCTCATTCACGTACTCTATGGAATTTAAACTTTACTCTGAGTTTTTCAAACAGATTTCCCACGCCATCAAGCGATGCATGGAAAACAATGGCAAGAAGCTCTTCTTCACCGTCAATTCACCGAGTGAGCTGAGCCCAAAATTGCGGAAGCTTTTGAGATATGCCAGTGCAGTTTATTTTAATTTGGGGGTTTTTAATAAATTTATGAGTACGACGACCATAGCTGCGTTGCTTTTCGCTGTGATGTTGGTGGTGACCAATAGCTATATTTTAATTAACAGTCTAACTGGATCGGCAATAACGATCTATCCTGAGGAGTACGCTGGTATTTTGGTTATTATCTTGATGTGCATTGGAGCTGTGGTGTATGCGTTGAAGGAAATTGAAAATTTGTATAAAGCGGTGAGTTTTAAACTTGAACGGTTTTACTGAGCCTTCGATTTTACTTAGAAAGTTATTAACATCCATTTACTTTGAATTTTCGAAAAAATACAAAATCTGAAACACCCGGTACATAATATTATTATGATTTCCAATAAAAAGAACATTACGTTCATTAACTATGAGTAAATTGCAACTAAAATTAGTCTTTCTTATACAAACTTTTTTATGACGTTTTATATTTTTTTACAACAGCTCACGCAACAAAATAAATTTATTGAACTGCGCGTATTATAATGTAATTTTCTGTGTTTCATACTAGACGTGCACTTTAAATCAAAGACAACAGAACTAAGAATGGTAGATTTGACTTTTCCAAATTGTGTGTTTTGTGCAATTGGTCCGATTTTGAAGTTCAACAAATTTATAGGCGTTATACCTTTCGTTTTTAAATGCAGTCATTTCGAAAAGTCTGTCGTATTCGAAGTACGTATGTCAAAATTGTACTTATTGAACTTAATTTGTTCAACAATACTAACCATCTCGTCGACTTGGGACCTTGTGGATGAAGTACTGTTAAAGAAAATATCTGATGTGACACTCTCAATCCTGTCACTAAATAAAATAGTACCTAATATTTACGCCATGTTATTGCTGATTCTATTTTTAATTCGTATGAAGAAAATTTCACTATGTTTGGAAGATCTAGAATGCATACTAACACAGCAGACAGAAACAATTTTGGATGAAAAAACTGCTAAGAAACTAAAAAGTCTTTGTTATATAAATTACATTTTTTTGATTGTACTCATATGCATGTTATCTGTGATGACAGAGTATTCATTCGAGAAAATACTGAAAGCTTATGTGTTTTATATAATAGTAAATGCTTGTTTAAACATATGTCTGCAGTTCTTATTGTACAGTTACGTGTTCTCGGGCATATACAAAAATATTAAAAAAGTATTGATGTTTCGAATTCGGAAAATCAATGGTATATACTCTACAAGGTCAATCGAGATTCACTCTGAAGATCTTGTTCGAAAATTAGGGAATATTCGAAATGTGTACGTTCAAGTTATAACCAATTTGAATTTATTTCGTGAATCCTATAATACTGCGTTTTTGGTGATTACATTAATCAATATATTTAGTCTGACATTAATCTCCTATACCCATCTGCTTAAATTGTTAAACAATAAATACATTTATCATACTTTCGAAGAAGCATTCGATGATTTATATATAATAATAATACTAACATCTGGATTGCTATTTCTGATATGTTGCAGCCAACTGATTTTATCGGTAAGTTTTACCTGTATATTATTATAATTATATAAATATGTATATATAAATATGTACTACTGAAGCGCAGAGCCATTCAGATCCTAATCAATTGATGAATTTTTGGATTATTTATATGCAGTCACTTTTTTAGAAATGATTTTTTTGATTAAAAATGGGGTGTAGTTTTACTCTAAACATCACGTCAGGGAATACACGTCTATAATCTATATTTTGCCCATCAACGACCACTCCATACCTAACCACGGACATCAAGGAAACAATGAGGTATTTGTTTGCACGATGACGATTAAACGCATCCATCTCTAATAAATACAAACACAAAACTACTTATACAGCACGTGAAATGTCGAAGGTAACCCGAAGAATTAAACGTAAAAATTGTTTACTATGCGCCTTTTGGCCCATAATAAAAGTAAATTTATCAAACATTATTAAATTTGAATGCAGCAACCACCATGAAGGAGGTGAATCAAAGAAAAGGTTTAAAGTCTCTAAATTAAAGGTGTTCTTTTCGTTTATTCTATTTGGCTGCGGATTGTTAAAGACCATTGAGCTAATTGACGATATAAAGCAGACGGTTTGGATAGAGGAAGCAATACTCTCTTTGAATGACTTACTGCTGTTATCGGGGCAGCATATCTACTTCCTAGGTAACTTCATCCAATACAAACAGAGGATAAGGTTGTTTAAAATATACCACGACATGTTCGCCAGAAACGGTTTTAAAATAATCGACGATGAAGATGTGCGAGTGGTCAGGAATCGAAGCTTCCGCTTCCTTTCTGTTGAATTATTCGGTACGATACTTCACATTACGCTTCTGTATAAAATACAACTTTGTTGCATCCCTGTATCTTCTACGAGCGACTTGTGTTTTACGTATGCGCTGCATGCATTGATAATACTGGGGAAGACTGTGCAAATGTCTTCTGTAGCGGAGCTATTGAATGACATCCTCTTCTTCAAGACTCTTTTTGCGAAATGGAATGCTCTGTTAAAGAAAGAATTACACCACTCATTTCCGGAAATAATTCTAATTGCCCAGAAGAAAAGGATGATTTTGAACGAAATAAAATCGATGCAAGTTATATATTTGGCGATGACCCGAGATTTTCGTTGCATGGATCAGTTTCACGGCCTGCGATACCTAGGATGGATTTTGGTGGTAATTTCGACAGTAACAATTAATTGTTACATATCATTAGTCCAACTGTTGTGGAAAGGCTATTTTACTTTTGAAATGAGCTTGTTCTTGACAAGTGCCGTCATCATTTCCTTAATGTGTACCTACGTTTTACTGTGCATGGAACAAACGAAAAAGTCGGTAAGTTATGTATTATGAACATTCTTCGTTCAATGTATACCGGTGCTTAAAAGTATTCGGACGACCGGCGTGACCGCCTGGAAGTTTACCACAACGGTCATATTTGAACGGTTTTATTGCTTTTCATTCGAATACTTTTAAGCACCAGTATACCTACTTTAAAAAAATACGTTTAAAATATTTTAGTATTGGCAATAAAAAATTCAAATAAGTTCCTGTATTGTATTTAGAGATAAGAAAATATTATTTATTATGGCACTTGCTTTCATATTTAATGACAAGTAATCAACGTTTGCTTATGTTGTCGATGATATACTAACACATTAAGACAATGCTATCAATATTTGTCAAACTGTTTAAAACAACAAATTCCATCTTGTTCTGTTTCGAAACATATCATAATAGGTACTTTAATCTATTCAAGTTAATAATATGGGTGAAGTAACCGTTTTTCCGAAAACTACTAAAGTGCACAGTAAACTCTGTTTACTTTGCTCTCTTTGGCAAACGGTTGGACTCAACTTGTCTAACATCGTCAGTTTTAAGTGTGATCATGGAACGAACAGGAATTTCAAAATTTCCAAACTAAGAGTGATTATTTCATTGGCCCTGTTTTGTGGGATACTTGCAAGGCTCGTTGAGCTAGGAAACGCAATCGGACGATCAAAGTCAATTGAAGAAATCACAGTTTTCTTAAACGATTTGATACTCGCATTCGGACAAAGTACGACTTTTATTTTTAATGCTGTTCAATTTCAAACCAGGATAACTTTGCTGGAAATGTACGAAGAGGTATTTAAAAACTGCGAGGTTTACAACTCAAGTAAATGCGTGAATGAAGAGGATATACAAAAAATTAAGAATAGAACTATTTTTTATTTGTGCTTAGGATTATTCGCTGTGTTAATTCACATTATAGAAGTACATAAAGTACAGTTTCTTTACGTTAATCTTCCTCACTTCGTAGTGATTTCGCTGGCAGTTTCTGGAGCTCTTATACACCTACTGGCCATAGTGGAATCTTTGAATGACGTTCATTTCTTCGGAATTATTTTGAGGAAATGGTGCGCTCTTGTCAAACAAACCATGTCTCCTAGGCAATTTAATTTCTATTCTTTTGACGAATCGAGCTCTGCAATAGAAATCGGCGATGTTAAAGCAGTTCGAAACTTGTACTCAAATATAATTCGAAGTTTACATTACATGAACAAATTTTACGATCCTCGGTATATCACAATGTTTCTCATAGGCAGCGTTTTGATAATATTCAACTCGTACATAACAGTACTTCAATTACTTCAAGCAACCGAAATAAATTTTGTGATAATAAAGTATATCTCTAGAGTAATGGTACTTTCTGTAACGTGTGTGTACATGTTAATATGTGCTGAGGAAACAATTAAGTCGGTAAGCTTTTATTTTTGTTACATTAATTCTAGGTAGATAATGAATTTAATTCTAGGTAGGTATTGAATTTAACGAAATTTTAACATGAGAAAATGAAAAATGCGACCGTTGTTAGCTCATAAAAAGAAATTGTAGTGGGTAGGTAAAACCTAAGGTCATCAGCTCTCTGCTTATGATCCTTTGATGTTTATATCAAAGTTCTATTTACATCTATAATAGAAAAAAAACGTCCCATTATCTTGAGCTTATAATGTTCAAAATTGTTACATTTTACTTTATTTACCACTTGTAATAGTCTTACGTCTTACATATTTCTTTTTAGAAATTGATATATTATTTTATACCATTGCACTTATGTTTAATGACCAGCAATCAACGTTTACTTCAGTTATACTAACAAATCATGAATTTACTGTTATCATCAATTTAAAATTCTCATAACATTAGAAACTTTAATGTTATTCCAGCTAAGGGTATGGTTGAAGTAACTGTTTTGCCCAAACCTACTGGTGGAGCACAGATGCCTAAGCGGAAACTGTGTTTGCTGTGCTCTCTTTGGCCCACAGTTGGACTTAACTTGTCCAACATCGTCAGCTTTAAGTGTGATCATGGAACGAATAGAAGTTTCAAAATTTCCAAACTGAGGGTGATTATTTCGCTGACCCTGTTCTGTGGAGTACTTGCAAGGCTCGTTGAGCTAAAAAACGCAATCGGACGATCAAAATCAATTGAGGAAATTACGATTATTTTAAATGATTTGCTACTAGTAATTACTCAAATTGCAAGTTTTATTTTTAATACTGTTCAATACCAAACGAGGATAACTTTGCTGACAATGTACCAAAAGATTTTTGATAATTCAATTAAATTCCACAGCGGTGAAGATATACAAAAAATTAGGAAACGGACTGTTTTTTCCTTATCCATGAGTTTGATAATTTTATCAATTCATAGTGTACTAATATATAAACTACGACTTGTTTACTCTTACGATCTTCCATTCTTCGTAGTATTTGCATTTACTTATTTTGGCGCACTTATACAAGTGACATCCACAGCTGAATATTTGAACCACATTAGTTTCTTCAAAATTACTTTGGAAAAATGGTCTGCTCTTATCAAGCAAACCATGTCCTCTGAACACTCGCGGAATTTCTTCTTTGTCAAGTCAAGCTCTACAATAAAAATCAATGAAATTAAAGCAATACAAAAGTTGTATCTGGGAATAATTCGAAGTTTTCATTACATGAACAAATTTCACAATCTTCGATATATCTTATTGTTTCTCTCCATTAACTATTTGATAATATTGAATTCATATATATCAGCGCTGCTATTGTTTCAAGCAACGGACGTAAATCTCCAGGTGACGAAGTATATCTTTAGAGTTCTAGTCGTCTCTGCATTCTGTACATACATGTTAGCACATGTTGAAAAAACAACAAATTCGGTAAGCGTTTTATTTTGTTTTTAAATAAAATTATACAGGCTATTACAAATTGGTGCTGAACAATACGTTCTGAAAAATCTTCTACGATTTGTAGTTTTTGAAACATTTCCAAAAAACCAAGAAAAGCAATTTAAAAAAAAAAAATTTTCTAAAGCTATTATTGCAGGGATCATAACAAAATTAATACATTCTACGGGCACTTTTTTGAGCTCCTTACGATGATATCATTAGACTTTACTTAAAAGGTTTCGTCTCGTTCTGACCATCATCAACTTCAATTTGTAACAGCCTGTATTTAGCATTAATTTGAAATTTCCTATTTATGAATAAATATTATAATCTTTGATGTATGGCAAAATTTTTGTTTGTTAGCGTTTTGCTAATATTCAGTTCATTTACATCAGCAGTACAGTTACTTCAATTAAAAAATATAAATTTTGAGTTAATGAAGTTCACAGCTAGAACAATAGTTCTATTATATGTTATATGTGCGTATATGTTAGTATGTGCTAAAGAAACGGCAAATTTCTTTCTTTCATATTTAATGAGGAACATTTTATTTCTGTCCCCATAATATACTAACACATTAAGAACTTGCTATCGGTATTTGTTCAACAATTTGAAATAACATCCGGTAATATTCCCAATTTGTTTCCAAACACAGAACACTACAAACCGTCGTTCACATCGGTGAAATGACAAAAATAAATGTTTTACCTGAACATGTGTCGACGCAGAAAACTAAACAGAAGAACTGTCTACTTTGTGCCCTTTGGCTTCCGTTGAAATTCAACCTTGCAAATATCACGGGTTTCAAGTGTGGCCACGATATAAATAGAGCGAACAAGAACTTCAGAACTTCCAAATTAAGAATGATTATTTCGTTTATTCTATTTTGTGGTGGCTTGACGAAACTCACCGAGCTAGTAAGGGCCATCATGGAATCTAATTCGATCGATAAAACCATAATTTATTTAAACGACTTGGTACTCATCTTCGGCCACTCAACTCATTTTATCTTCAACTCAGTTCAACAACAGGCCAGGATAACTTTGTTCAAAGTATATAAAAATGCTTACCTCAAGTGCTCGAGTTACAAACCTGTTAATATGATTGATGATGAAGATATACAGGAAATTAGAAACCGAAATACATTATATTTGGGCATGGCAGCTATCTCTATGGTATTTTACTTTATAGCGACGTACAAGGAACAATTTTGTTGTTTTAGCTTTGACGTTATTATATTAAATGTATTAGTATTGTTTGGTGCGGCAGTACAGATAACAACCCTAATCGAGATTTTAAACGACATCCTCTTTTTTAAAACAGTTTTAACAAAATGGGCTGCTCTTGTCAAGCGAATTATGTCGGATGTGAACCAACAAAAAATTTTCGTTTCTCAGATTAGCAGTACGTCGAAGTTACGTGATTTAAAACGGATTCAAAACATGTATCTTGCGATAAACCAAAGCGTTCAGCGCATGAACGAATTTTACAATCTTCGTTATATGGGATGGTTTCTTCTTGTAAGCACTTTGGTGACAATCAATTCTTATATAACGGCGTTGCAATTCTTTCAAGAAAATGAAGTCGATATATTATTGGCAAAGTTTGCAATCAAAGCAATATGCCTTTCTTTAATGTGTACATATATATTGACAAGTGCTGAAGAAACAACCAATTCGGTAAGCGTTCGACTTTAATTTCTTTTTTGGCTTACTTTGTCGTATTTTACAAACAATTACCTTTAGCCCCATCACTTTTCTTCTTTTACACATCACATTTAGCCTTACCGTTCTTCGTTATATGAAATCTTGTTCTGTAAGCAAGCATGATAATTCAAATCTAATTTAATTACTTTTATGATATCACAAAACAACGATTTTTTACATTAAGTAAACCTGCAGTTATTTAGTTAATATTTACTCACGAAAATTCTATTAACTTTGCTAATAAGCAATGAATATGTAATAAATTTCGTTCAGTCTACAGTACGAAATTCGTAGGGCAAGTTCAATACCAAACAGAATGAAACTTTTTCAAGCAACCTCTCCAAAAGAAGTTAAAGACAATTGTGTCGCCTGCATCCTAAAGACGATTTTGCATTTCGATTTCTCCGCAATCGCCTCTTGTTGTTGTTCACACGAAAGGCATCAGAACTCCCGATTTAAAACTTCGAAATCAAAACTAATATTTTGCATCCTGTACATACTCGCAAGCGTCGGAAAATTAATTCTAATCGCTCACCAATTTCATATATCAGCAGTCACCGAAAGCTGTATATTATCAGTGAGCGATCTCATATTCTTCCAAGGACATGTTTCGACCTTCATTTTTGCCTTGATCACATTAAATAACAAGATCTTCATACTGTCGGCCTATCAAAAACTGATCAAAAATAGAAGCTCTTTTAAACTGCGAAATATTTTGAAACGTGAAGACGTGAAGCGGCTCAGAGCTTTGGGTTTACTTTGGATAGGTGTAGACGCCAGCGTAATGATTACATTTCTTCTGCTGCTTTACATCACACAGAAGGACGATGTGAAACCGTACCAAAGCATATTTCACTGGTATTCAGCGATCGGTTCTTACTGCCAGTTATTGACCATGATGGAGACTGTTTTGGAATACATAATGCTGAAGTCCTATTTCAAAAACTGCTACGAAAGCATCAAGATTATTTTGATTCAAACGCGAAATAATGAAAAATCTTTACAGGCGTTTCGGAGATTTCACGCAGCCGTTTATAACACGTGCAATTTTCTGTTTAGGTGTTATTCCAGTATATTTTTCTTGTGGTTGCTGCAGGTTATTGCCGTGTTAATTTTTAATGCCTACATCCTCGTGGTGCATTTGCTTACGTTCGGTTACCTCGAAGTCGAAATGTATATTAATTCCTTGAAAGTAATTGTTTGCTTTATATTGATATTTTATTATATTGCGAAGGCTCAAGATTTAACAGATTCGGTAAGTGACTTGTTTTAATCTGCCTTCTGGATTTTATAACTGTTTATTTTAAAAAGTTTCATTTTTTGTTCTTTCTCTGTGCTGTCAGAAACCGACATTTTGTACAAAAGTAAATCATTAAGTTCGCAAGTTTAGGTAAACAAATACTTGATAGAACGTCACCGGTATGCGATCTCGGTTATTAAACCTGCCTGGAGATAAAGTAAACAGATGTTACAACGACTTACATCTTCGCTGACATGATACTGAGATTAACATTGCAACGAAGTTGCATCAAAGAATGCCGAAGAAAGAAATATCTGTACATTACATCATCGAACGGTAGCTGAGGTATTCTGTAAAGAAGCTTGTCAATCTTAAGAAACGTTCAACAAGCAAGCAGATGACTTAAATGTAGAGAAACAAATTTGCCCTCTCGAATGCGAAATTGGCATTCAAATTCAAGTCTTAGGCCCAATTTTACAATCGTGGAATAAGAACGGAATAACTGTACGCCAAATATCCTTTAATGTTCCTCCATATCTACGTCACACCTACGTCACGTTATACCACAGATTATACCAATAATAGTGCTTATCCAACGATTGTAAAATCGGGCCTAAGTGTGTGATCAAGTTCGGAAAATCTTTTCTCTCTCTCTCTTTCCAATGCCATGGTTTGGTGAACGACAATTAATTTATTTGCCAGTTATTTATATTCTTAGAAACTAATAACTGGCCTATTTCATGTACAGAATGCCGTTTCTTTTCCTTATAAAATTATTTTGAATTTGTTTTTATTATTGTTTTGTATGATAACTTTTTAAAAATAATAGAAAATTAATTCGAAATGACATCAGACATTAAACATAAATTAGAAACCATGACAATTTCTCGCGACGCAAACTAAAATTTCCGCTGATCTTTTACAAAACGAACTCACTTTTTGATAATTCTTCTTACTTTCATTATGTACCTAATGGAAGCAGAAAGCCTTGAGCAAACACAAATATTATTGCTCAATGACGCCAAACATTATCGACCTCCTATTTTCATCAAATGTATTAACCCATTTATTCAGAAATGCCTCCGACTTTATTGATGGTCGCCTGTCGTAGCTATTTTGTGCATAATTATCTATCGAACATGTTTGTATCAACTCGTGAAAATTGCATCGTGTGCATGCTACGTCCGGTAATTTACGCCGGTTTATTGGGAACGACCCCAACAGAACTCTTGTGTCGCCATTCCAGAAAAAAATCGAAATTTCCCTCCGTGAAATATTCAAGATTTTGGGGAAGCTTGTGCGTGCTTGTAGCCCTGGCGGAAGTGACCGGTCTGATCTTGCACATCACCAAACACGTCTACTATAAGGAAAAATTCGATTTTGTGAAAGATGTATATTGGTATATCACGTACGCCCGAGTAATACGCATAATGTTTCACGGCATTTTTAATTCTCCATCCAGAGTGAAAGAATTCAACGGACTGATTTCAATATTGGAAGACCGGAAGTATTTTGGAATACAGACTTTCATCGACAATCCAACGGTTTTATACTACCGAAAAGTTTCTACTATCGCAGTAACGATTATTACCTTCGTCGAAATAATATATTTTGTTGCTAGTCTTTTAAATAACGATACACTTTACGATGTTCTTGAGGATTTAACTGCGATTTTCTGTTTCACGGTTCATGGAGTCACGGGGTTATACTTTATTTTAATGGGTTTTGTTTATGTGAGTTTGTATAACGTCTGTTTTCTACGAATCAAGAAATGCTTGACTGCTAGGACTATAAATCGACATCCCGTTCAGCTTGTGAAACTCCATAATGAAAAACTGTGGATGGAAGAGTTAATCAAGCTGTCCCGTTTGTACAGTTGCCTCCAGAAGAATTTTGTGTTGAGGAAGCGTTATTCTGGAGCTCTACTCGTGATGATGTTCAGTATGTTCACAATCATATTCGTTTTTAATTTCTTTCTCCTAACGCTGCGGCTTTTGTACAAAGTACAAATGAGTTTTCTGGCCACGGTGTTGCAATTCGAGACTGTATGTTCTTTGTTTGTTCTTACGGTTTTCGCAATGGTTTACGATAATTTAGCAAACTTGGTAAGGCCTTTTTTTTTGATGATAAAGATTAGAAAATTTTGTACATTTAGAGAGTTCTCGTTTGTTATAGAGTGAAGAAATAACGTCTTTTCTGTTTCGTTATCCCATTAGCAAGTTAAGCCAAGCAGAAGCTGCGCAGGTAAATCTTTTGACCTATCCGAATGTGGACAAAATGATTATATTGATGGAATTCTAGGTTGAAATGATGATTACGACTTTACACGTTCAAAAACCCATCTTAAAGGCATCCGATATATTTACTGTTGGAACTGGATTATTAGCATCTGTGAGTATTTGCTCTCCTTACAAGAATACAAGAAATAATTAAGTAACAAAAGTGGGAGCTGTCCCTCCTCTTATTAGCATTTGTAAAATAAGTCAACTTATAATTTTTTTATTCTACAAAATTTCTTGATACATTTTTCCTTTAGTAAAAATGGACTTATGATTTTCTTCTTTATTCAACTTTTTTTTTTGTTTGTGATTTTAGATATCTGGCACTGTCGTGACCTATGTATTGGTCGCTCTTCAGTTTCATGCTTCATGGGCTAAGGAATAACAAAGAACACTACATTACATTTATAAAACGGTCTTATTTATCTGTATTGTCTATAGAACTTAAGGATTGCAAGTTTTGCCTTTCAGAAATGTTTCTTTTGTTGTTTGTTGTGTACAGGAATAAATCCAAATTATAAAAAAAATCTGTTTGCAAAACAAGGTAATGAATGCTTTGTATTTTTTGGCTTTATAAGTTATGTGTAATGTTATATTTTCTTTTTCATAATCTGCTAAGTTTGCAACGGTGTGATCTGCTGAGTTTGCAACAGTATTTTGTTATTTTTGGTAAAACGTTTTCCATTCATCAAACTGTGAAATTGTCTTGACGTTTTCTTTCTTTCACGCTAAATAATATGTAGTAGGATGTATATTTCGGAAGTATATGTTATAGGAAATAAAAACTATCATGAAATAAATAGCAAGAGTCATTCTATTGCTGCTATTGCCAAGGATTTAGAAATAATTAAGAGTATTTTGTAAGCAGCCGAAAATTTTAAGCTCTAAGTTATTAAATTAGAAATAAAAATTGCCTTCAGCCGCATCCACAAAGGAAGCGCTGCTACAAAAAAACAATCGACTATCTAAGCAATTACAAAAAGAATGTCACCATTGTAACACTCAGTGAAAATTACAAAGGAGAAGAAAATCTTGAGAGGCCTTCCGGATGTTAAAAGGTTTTATAGCGCATCCATTTTGAATCTGTATAGTATACAGAAGTTCACATGTTCGGCGGTTTTAATCTGGTTCGCATGTACAGTTGGATCTTGATTATATCAACACGTATTTATTGATAATGGCAACTTGATGTAAGAAAAGCAACTATAATATAACTGCTTTAGAAATTGAAAGAGTTTCGATTTTAATTAGGAATGTTTATATTTTAAGGCACAGTGAAGATTGCTGTGACATGGTAAGTGCTTTTTATTTTAACTCTAAGTAAACGTCTAAATCTCAAATATTTTATTGATTGCCACTGTTTGTCTTAAAATCTATAAAGAATCTAAAAATTATTTTTGTTTCCTATACTTAGTTTCAAGTAGTCCTGATTATGACTACAATCTCCATTTGAGTAGCAGTAAGCAGATTGAAATGCTTTGATATAGAGCTACAGTTGCTTAATAAAAAAATGTTTCTTCTAAGAGATCTATCGAAATGTATACGTTCCATTTAAAAAAGTATAAGTTTGATGGATAACTTACTTGTGGAACATACTGTGTACGGGAAAATTATTTACTAATATAGAACTTATTACAAGCGACCACTTTTGTACAAGATATTTTCTTTATAATTAATAGTTAAGAAGCTGTTGAAGAAATCCTTACCAGTGATATACTCTGTATATTGTCGATAATTGAAGAGTTTCTTAAATGTCTCCTTTAACTTTAATAAATATAAAATAACGAAAACTCGACTTTAATATTAAAATAGAAAAAAAATTTAATTGCCCAGAAGAAAAGGATGATTTTGAACGAAATAAAATCTATTTATAGATAAGAAAATTATTTATTACACATGTTATCATATTTAATGGCACTTGCTTTCATATTTAATGACAAGTAATCAACGTTTGCTTATGTTGTCGATGATATACTAACACATTAAGACAATGTTATCAATATTTGTCAAACTGTTTGAAACAATAAATTCCATCTTGTTCTGTTTCGAAACATATCAGAATACTTTAATTTATTCGAGTTAGTAATATGGTTAAAGTAACCGTTTTGCCGAAAACTACTGAAGCTCACGGTAAACTATGTTTACTGTGCTCTTTCTGGCCCACGGTTGGACTTAACTTGTCTAACATCGTCAGCTTTAAGTGTGATCATGGACCGAACAGGAATTTCAAAATTTCCAAACTAAGAGTGATTATTTCGTTGACCCTGTTTTGTGGGGTATTTGCAAGGCTCGTTGAGCTAGGAAGCGCAATCGGACGATCAAAGTCAGTCGAAGAAATCACAGTTCTCTTAAACGACTTGATACTCACATTCGGACAAAGTACCACTTTTATTTTTAATGCCGTTCAATTTCAAACCAGGATAAATTTGCTGAGAATGTACGAAGAGGTACTTAAAAACTGCGAGGTTTACAACTCAATTAAATGCTTGAATGAGGGGGACATACAGAGAATTAGAAATCGGACTATTTTTTATTTGTCCGTAGGATTATTCTCTGTATTAATTCATATTATACAAGTACATAGAGTACAACTTCTTCAAGTTGATCTTCCTTACTTCGTAGTGATTTCATTGGCTGTTTCTGGTGCTCTTGTATACATACTAACCATAGTGGAATCTTTGAATGACGTTCATTTCTTCGGAATTATTTTAACGAAATGGTGTGCTCTTGTTAAACGAACCACGTCTCCTAGACAATTTTATTTCTATTCTTTTGACGAATCGAGCTCTGCAATAAAAATTGACGAAGTTAACGCAGTACGAAATTTATACTCAAGTCTAATTCGAAGTTTACATTACATGAACAAGTTTTACAATCCTCGGTATATAATAATGTTTCTCATCGGCAGCGTTTTGATAATATTCAACTCGTACATAACAGTACTTCAGTTGCTTCAAGCAACCGAAATAAATTTTGTGATAATAAAATATATCTCCAGAGTAATGATTCTTTCCGCAATGTGTGCGTACATATTAATATGTGCTGAAGAAACAACTAAGTTGGTAAGCTTTTGTTTTTGTTACTTAATTCTAGTTAATAATAATGGTGTGTTGAATTTAACGAAATTTTAAAATGAAAGGTGCGTCCGTGGTTACTTCATAAAAAAACGTAACTAATTTGAAAGTAATTAAAACGAACTGTTACGGTAAAGATGAATCTTTTTCGAAAATAAACAGAGAGATCATCTTCTCTTTCCTAATGATCTTATGATGTTTATATCAAAGTTCTATTTGCATAATAGAAAAAAGCATCTCATTATCTTGAGTCTTATAATGTTCAAAATTGTTACATTTTACATTATTTACTAAGTGTAATAATCTTACAGATTTCTTTATCGAAATTGATGTATTATTTTATACTATTGCATTTATAGTTAATGACCAGCAATCAACGTTTCCTTCAATTGGCTATAATATACTAACAAATTAAGAACTTGCTGTTAATATAAATTTTAAATCTTCATAACATTTTAATGTTACTCCAGCTAAAGATATGGTTGAAGTAACCGTTTTGCCCAAATCTCTTTGGCTCTCTTTGGCACACTGTTGGATTTAACGTGTCTAAAGCCTTCAGCTTTAAGTGTGATCATGAAACGAATAGAAATTTCAAAAATTCTAAATTGAGAGTGATTATTTCGTTGACCCTATTTTGTGGAGCACTTGCAAGGCTCGTAGAGCTAAAAAACGTAATTGGACGATCAATGTCAATTGAAGAATTTACAATTATTTTAAATGACTTGCTACTAGTAATTAGTCAAATTGCAAGTTTTATTTTTAATATTGTTCAATACCAAACGAGGGTAATTTTGCTGACAATATACCAAGAGATTTTTGATAAATTCCAAACTTGAATCATCGTCGTTGAAGATATACAGAAAATTAGAAATCTGACTTTTTTTTACTTATCCACGGGCTTAGTAATTTTATTAATTCACAGTACATTAATATGTATGTAAAGTACGACTTCTTTACTCTCACGATCTTCCATTCTTCGTAGTACTTGCATCGACTTATATTGGGGCATTAATTCAAGTGATGTAGTGATGTAGTGATGATAGCTGAACATATGAACCACATTAGTTTCTTCAAAATTATTTTGGCAAAATGGTCTGCTCTTATCAAACAAACCATGTCTTCTGAACAGTCGCTGAATTTCTTCTTTGTCAAGTCAAACTCTACAATAAAAAACAATGAAATTAAAGGGTTACAAAAGTTGTATCTGGAAATAATCCGAAGTTTTCATTACATGTACAAGTTTTTCATTGTCAGCATTTGGATAATATGCTAGCAAAGCACGTGTTGAAAAATCAACAAATTCGGTAAGAATTTTATTTTGTTTTTGTTTTTAAGTAATATTTCACGTTATTTATTATATGCACATACATATTTCTCATTAGAAAACGATGTATTATTTTGTGCTATAGCCTTTCTATTTAATGATGCTTCTACCATCAATAATATACTAACACATTAAGAACTTCTATTTGCCAAACAATTTGCTTCGAAACAGAACATCAGAAACTTTAATGTTATTCAAGTCAACAATATGGTAGAAGTAACTGTTTTGACTAAATCTATAGAAGCTCAGAAGTATAAGCAAAAACTCTGTTTACTATGTACTCTTTGGCCCACAATTGGACTTAACTTGTCTAACATCGTCAGCTTTAGATGTGACCATGATACTCATAGAACGAGCAGAAACTTCAAAATATCCAAACTGAGAATCGTTCTTTCGTTGATTCTCTTTTGCGGACAACTTGCAAGGCTCATAGTACTAGGAAACACGATCATGCAATCAAAATCGATTGAAGACATTACGATTGTTTTAAATGAATTAGTACTGGTAACTGCTTATACTACAGTTTTTATTCTGAATGCTTTTCAACACCAGCTGAGGATAGTTTTGCTGGAAATGTATGAACATTTTTTAGAAAAACGCCTGATTAATAATTCAGTTAAATTTATCAATGACGCGGATATACAGAAAATGAAGAATCGAACCTTTCGTACTTTGACAATAGGATTGTTCTTTACGTTAATGTATATTATGCGAATATATGAGGCGCAACTTCGAGATATCGATTTGGTTTCTTTTATACCGACACTTTTTGGCACCCTGGTACAATCGGTATCCATAGCTGAGACTATAAATGACGTTTGCTTCTTCCGATTTGCTTTGGCAAAACGGGCTGCTCTTCTCAAACAAGCCGTACGTTATAAACAGTTTCATTCTTATTCATGGAATATGCTTAAGGCAAGCACAGCAAGAAGCGATATTAAAGCATTTCAGAATTTATATTTAGCATTAATTCGAAATTTCCACTTTATGAATAAGTATTATAATCTTCGATATATCGCAACCTTTTTGTTTGTTAGCGTTTTGCTAATATTCAATTCGTTCACATCAGCAGTACAGTTATTTCAATCAACAAACATAAATTTTAAGTTAATGAAGTTCGCAGCTAGAGCAATAGTCCTTTCTGTTATATGTGCGTATATGTTAGTATGTGCTGAAGAAACAACAAATTCGGTAAGCATACTTTAGTATTATTTAACGTTTTATTCTGACAGCAACAATATATTTTTTTCCTTTCATATTTAATGAGAAACAATTTGATTCTGCCCCCATAATATACTAACACATTAAGAACTTGCTGTCGGTGTTTGTTCGACAATTCGAAATAACATCCGGTAATATTCCCAATTTGTTTCCGAACGTAGAACACTACCAACCATTGTTTATATAGGGGAAATGACGAAAATAAATGTTTTACCTGAACATGTGTCGACGCAGAAAACTAAACAGAAAAACTGTCTACTTTGCGCCCTTTGGATCCCGTTGAAATTCAACTTTTCAAATATCACAAGTTTCAAGTGTGGCCAGGATATAATTGGAGCGAACAAGAACTTCAAAACTTCCAAATTAAGAATGGTTATTTCGTTTATCCTGTTGTGTGGTGGCTTGACAAAGCTCACTGAGCTAGTAAGGGCCATCATGGAATCTAATTCGATCGATAAAACCATAATTTATTTAAACGACTTGGTACTCATATCCGGCCACTCATCTCATTTTATCTTCAATTCAGTTCAACAACAGGCGAGGATAACTTTGTTCATAATATATAAAAATATTTACCACAAGTGCTTGACTTACAAATCTGTGAATATGATTGATGATGAAGATGTTCAGGAAATTAGAAACCGAAATACATTTTATTTGGGTATGGCAGCCACCTCTATGGTAGTCTACTTTATAGCTGTGTTCAAGGAACAATTTTGTTGTTTTAGTTTTGACATTATCATATTAAATGTATTAATTTTATTTGGTGCGGTAGTACAGATAACAACTATAGTCGAGACTTTAAGCGACATCCTCTTTTTCAAAACAGTTTTAACAAAATGGGCTGCTCTTGTCAAACGAATTATGTCGAATGTGAACCAACAAAAAAATTTCGTTTCTCAGATTAGCAATTCGTCGAAATTAGGTGATTTAAAACGGTTTGAAAGTATATATCTTGCGATAAACCAAAGCTTTCATCGCATGAACGAATTTTACAATCTTCGTTACATGGAATGGTTTCTTCTTGTATGTACTTTGGTGACAATCAATTCCTATATATCGGCGCTGCAATTCTTTCAAGAGAATGAAATTGATGTTGTGTTATTAATGTTTGCATTTAGAGCAATATGTCTTTTTTTATTGTGTACTTATATGTTGATAAGTGCTGAAGCAACAACAAATTCGGTAAGCGTCTTACTTTAAATTTTTGTCTTACTGTGTCAATTTCAATGAATTATTTTAACCCCATCACTTATTCCTATTTGTTTTTAATTCATAAACTTACGCTACCTTCTTTTTTTTCATATTTTACAATCTTTTTCTGTAAGCAAGAAGATAAATCTAAGATATTAATTATTTTAGTGGTATGACAAACCACGACTTTTCTGAACGAATTTGCTACTTTTTTATTACATAAACTAAACCTGCAATTATTTAGTTAATATTTACTCAGGAAAATTCTATTAACTTGGCTAATAAGCCATGAATACGTAATAAACACCGTTCATTGTATAGTACGAGATTCGTAGGACAAGTTCAATATCAAACAGAATAAAACTTTTTAAAGCAACCTCTCCAAAAGAAGTTAAAGAAAATTGTGTCGCCTGCATCCTAAATAGGATTTTGCATTTCGATTTCCCCGCAATCACATCCTGTTCTTATTCACACAATCGGGATTCCCGATTTAAAACATCAAAATCAAAATTAGTGTTTTGCATCTTGTAATTACTTGCGATCTTTGGGATGATGATCGCGGGGCGACGTTTCTGACAGCTGTCACATTGACGTTTCTCATTTTCACATGCCTGACATCCGTCATCCTGAAGTTTTGTTGTCACTGAGCAACATGCAAGCCCCCACAAAACTAACAACTGCTTTATTTGATGTACAGAATGCCGTTTCTTCTCTGTTTAAAATTATTTTTAATATGTTTGCATTATTGTTTTGTATGATATCATTTTAAAACTAATACAAAATAATCAAAATGATATTATCACACATTATGCATAAATTAGAAACCATGACAATTTCTCGCGGCGCAAAAAGAAAATTTAATTTTTTATAATACAAACGCACTTTTTGACTATTCTTTTTACTTTCATTTTGTACTTAATGAAAGCAGAAAGCCTTGGGTAAACACCAATATTATTGCTCAATGACGCCAAACATTATCGACCTCCTACTCACTATATTTTCATTAAATGTATTAACTCATTTATTCAGAAATGCCTTCGACTTTATTGACGCTGTCTTCTTCTAGCTAATTGCTTACAGAACATGTTTGTACCAACTCGTGCAAACTGCATCGTGTGCATGCTACGTCCGGCAATTTACGCTGGTTTACTCGGAACCACACCAACGGAACTCTCCTGTCGCCATTCCAGAAAAAAATCGAAATTTCCTTTCGTGACATACTCCAGATTTTGGGGAAGCTTATGCGTGCTTGTAGTCCTGGCAGAAATGACCGGTCTGGTCTTGCACATCATCAAGCACGTCTACTATAAGGAGAAATTCGATTTTGTCAAGGATGTGTATTGGTATATCACGTACTCCCGTGTAATCCACATAATGTTCCACGGCATTTTTAAGTCTCCATCCAGAGTGAAAGAATTCAACGGACTGATTTCTATATTGGAAGATCGAAAGTATTTTGGAATACAGACTTTCATCGACACCCCAACGGTTTTATACTACCGAAAAGTTTCAATTATCACACTAACGATTATTATCCTCGTGCAAATCATATACTTTATTACTAGTCTTTTAAATAACGACACACTTTATGATGTTATTGAGGACGTAACTGCGATTTTTTGCTTCACGGTCCATGGAGTCACGGGGTTACACTTTATTTTAATGGGTTTTGTTTATACGCGTTTGTATAAGGTGTGTTTTCTACGAATCAAGAAATGCTTGACTCCTAGGATTATAAATCGACATCTCGTTCAGGTTGTGAAACTCCATAATGAAAAACTGTGGATGGAACAGTTGATCAAGCTGACCCGTTTGTACAGTTGCCTCCAAAAGAATTTTGTGTTGAGGAAGCATTATTCTGGAGCTACAGCCGTGATGGCGTTCAATATGTTCACAATCATGTTCGTTTTTAATTTCTTTCTGCTAACGCTTCGGATTTTGTACAGAATACAAATGAGTTTTCTGGCCACAGTGTTGCAATTTGAGACTGTATGTTCTTTGTTTGTTCTTATGATTTTCTCAATCGTTTACGATAATTTAGCAAACTTGGTAAGGCCTTTTTTTTGTTGATGATAAAGATTATAAAATTTTCTAAATTTAGAGAGTTCTCGTTTGTTGTAGAGTGAAGAAATAACGTCGTTTCTGTTTCGTTATCCGATTAGTAAGTTAAGCCAAGCAGAGGCTGCGCAGGTAAACCTTTTGGCCTATTCGAATGTGGGCAAAATGATTGTATTGGTGGATTCTAGGTTGAAATGATGATTACGACTTTGCATGTTCAAAAACCCATATTAAAGGCATCCGATATATTTACAGTTGGAACTGGATTATTAGCATCTGTGAGTATTTGCGGTCCTTACAAGAATACAAGAAGTAATTAATTAACAAAAGTGGGAGCCGTCCCTTCTCTTATTAGCATTTGTAATATAAGTACTTATAATTTTTTTTTATTCTACAAAATTTCTTAACATGTTTTTGCTTTAGTAAAATTGTACTTATGATTACTTGATTTTCTTCTTTCATCAACTTTTGTTTTGTTTGTGATTTTAGATATCTGGCACTGTCGTGACCTACGTATTAGTCGCTCTTCAGTTTCATGCTTCATGGACTAAGGAATAACAAAGAACACTACATTACATTTATAAAACGATCTTAATTATCTGTATTGTCTGTAGAACTTAGAGATTGCAAGTTTTGCCTTAAAAGTGTGTACAGGAATAAATCTAAATTATAAACATTTGCATTTTTAGCTTTATGATTATTATGTATATTATTTTTTCTTGTCATGATCTCCTGAGTGTGCAACAGTTTGATCTGCTGAGATCACAACAGTATTTTGTTTATACAATGTAAAACACTTTCCGGTAATAAAACTGTGAAACTATTTCGACGTTTTCTTTCTTCTACGGTCATATGCGGTAGGAACTTTTTAATTTGGAAATATATGTTCTAGATAGGAGGTAAATGATAAAAACTATCGTGAAATAAATAGTAAGAGTTACTTGAAGTGTACACGGAAATTGTTTTCAAAACAAAATCGATTGTTGCATATTTAATTTCAAATAACAAGCACATAGTCGTATTCTCGGGATTTTGCTAGCTGTAGATGTGGGTCCGGAGGCGCCGCATCGTCTCGGCTCAAATGACTTTAGACCACACAAACACTCGTCTAAACAAATCATCGTAACATGTAGCACGGTGCTTTCTAAATTTTAGAACATGTCAGATACAGGAAGAAATCAAATTACTTGCATGTGGAAGCTTTTCGCTGTAGTCTGGTTTCTTTCAGGCAGGCAGCAGATACTTTAAAAATGTCAGCTTGTGCACTTGTATAGTTAAAGTTATGTGTGCTTCATTTGCGACAGACAACAGCGAGTATTCCTGATAAGCTAATGGGGTGTCTCTTGATACATGCGGGCATCTGGAATAGGCGCGAGGGGGAACTAACTATGTTTGGTCGAAGTAATTTCAAAATTTGGCTGCAAAGTGCGAGGGGTGTGTTTTAATTTTCTTTCTTGAAAGGACGTGACGCGAGAAACGGGCAGAAACGTTTGAATCTCTCGAACGAACAGTCCACTAATTTTAAAGTCTGACTTAGGGCTTCTTTTGTAGCGCTTGCAGTCATTTACTCATTTTTCTAGATAAATCGTTTATTTCGGTACGGTTAAAATACAGTATGTTAGGAAGGGGAATTAAACCAAATGCGTGCGTCGCGACGCGAGTGATTAAATCAGAGTGAGAAGTACGCGGGTGTTAATGTGATTAACCGGTTTTAGGTAATTGACATTTATTTGTATTTTTCATCGCACCCTTGGTGGTAACAATTGCGTAGGGATAACTTGATTTGCATTAATTAGTGACTAAAGAGTCAGTAAATGCATTACCAATGCATTTAAATAACTTTAATCAAACTATTTTTATTTACATTTTAGCGAGTATTCAACTCACTATTGCCAACCAACAGCAATTAACTATTCCCCACATCTACCTGGGAATTCAATAAAGTGCACTCTTAGAAATAATTCCACTTGGGGATTTTCTCCGGCAAGTTGGAAACACGCTAACGGTTGTTTTCGATTTGTACAGGGAAGCCGCCAATCTCAATCACTGGTGTGAGGCAATTATATCTGCCGCCGAAACCAAATGCGCCAGCACGATATAAACAAAGAAATCAAGGCAAATTAATTGTCATTACGAATTTCGTGAAACTACGAGGCCGAACAATTTGAACTGCATATTCATCGCCATTTTCTTAGTAAAGTTTCTCTTTCACCCTGCATGTGTGTGAACCGAATTGTGGTCTTTGCCGAAAGATTTGCAGGTTAATTAGAAGCGATTCGCCAAGAGACTGAAATGGCCATAAACACCCATAGTGTAGTGTCGAAAAACAGTCAAATCTGGGTTCTTGCGCAATAATTTAGTTAGATAGGTTAGCCGACGAAAAAACGACGAAGAGAGAGATTTGAAAAAGTCAGCCACAGAGCCACTCTCTCAAGGCGATTGGAAGTAACTAGGAGGGATCCTACCCATCGACCTTAATTAATTAGTCTAACCAGTGTTAGGGTATTCCATCACCTCCAAAAAAGAAGTCCCTGAAAAACTGGTGATTGCTATTGATTGTCCTGCAAATTGATCGCCGAGGGCGGCATTTTGTATCACATACTTCTCCAGAACATCTGATTAATTCATTAATTAACTCCGTTAATTAAGTACACTGTAGTCTCACTGTGACACACTGTGCGTTGGTTTATTAAACAGAACAAGTCTTAGAGTACGATCTGAAGTGACGAACACTAGTACCAAGACTCGAGCTAAGTTGAAATTCAATTAATTGTTAATCCAATTAAGAAGAAGAGCTCTCCAACAAATATCTGTGTAGACGTTAAACCACCAACGGTGTGATTCGAAAGAAAGTGGATCGCGCCGATATTCGAAAGTGAAATCTGTTAAGCGGGTTATACTGTACTTTTTGAAAATCATAATTTTGTTCCTTTGTATTTAATTTCAACACAAGGTTTTTTCGCTCATTATACCAGACGCTGTAGTGACTGGTACAAGGAGTTTTTACCTTTTTTTGAAATAAATAAATAATTAAATTCAATTTCGAGTTTTCATTTCACGTCATTAACTCCTATGTTCTTGCGAGTCTTTACCGTATGCACCAAGAAGAACGAGTTATCACAACGTAGATTACTGTTAGCTATGATCACGAGCCGTAATTAAAGGTATTATTATTTATAGTGGATTCTCTGAAGGGTCGTCCTTCTGTAAACAGAATGTAGGCCAGTAAAAATTAACCTTTAGCTTTAGCGCCGGCGGTAGGTCTTTGGGCACTTAGCAGGTAGTTGAACGTCCGGAAAGGACGTCTAGGAGTGCATGCATTTGGCGTAGGAAAGTCTGGGTGGCCTTTCGGAATTCCATGGGACAGATTTCTTTTGGCAATAAATTTAAGTTGTGTTTGTTTGGGCAGTTTTATTAGGTGATTACTTGTAAGTAAGAGTAAACAAACAGGGCTTTAACGGGCGCGTTACACACCCTATTGCTAAGGATTTAGGAATAATACTTAAAAGTATTTTGTGAGGACCCAAAAGTTATGAAATTAAAACATAAATTGTCTTTAGCCACATCCTCAAAGTAAACATTCCCATTGGTAAACAGGTCTCAAGCAATAACGGATACGAGGAAATGACTCAGCCAAAATACTATCTCTGCTTCAGATAAGTGACCATTAAGATACTCTAAAGTAAATAAATCACGATAAGGACCCTGAGCGTCTGAGAACAACATCTGTGCAAGGGAGCACATTTGGACACGCCCCCAGGAAGGCAGCACGTCTTTCTTTTTAAAAGTAAAAAATAAACCGTCACGGTTTCAGAAAGGATTTAAAAAAAGTAGCGTTGACTGAACCACTTCTTTGAACCGACATGTCTCACAATATTTTATTGAAAATTGTCCTAAAGGCAGCGAAAGCCCTGCAGCGGCTGTAATCCTTTGAATTTAATTTTTATTTGATTTTCTTTTGTATTCTTGTTTTGAGTGGTCCCTCTGCAGAGTCCAACAGAAGTAGACAACCATCATGTGACTATTCCATTTGCCTTCATTCTTCTCCCTCATTACGTTTACATCCTGGTGGACGGTAGAGTGGACGAAAATGTCTCTAAGTGAAGAAATCAAACTTGGGTAGTCCCTTAAATCGTTATTATCCTTTATACCAGGTGTTCAAAAAGTAATTGGCCAGGGAAAGCAAAAGTTATATGTACTGCAAGCTTTAGACTTCATTAACTATCGTCATTGCTGCTGTTGTCAGAAGTTTATTTTAAAAATTCGATCGAGCTACAATTACGATGTTTTCATTTCCATAGACGTAGATTGATTATAACTAAATTGATTATAGAGGAAGAGAGAGGTAAAGGTGCCTTCAAATTTGATATTTGATAATAGTCGTTATCGCATTACGTTTACTTAAATTAATTGCATTAATTTGGCCTCCCCCACTGATTGTAATCTATATATATTTACAATTCCTAAGTATTATCGATTCCATAGGTGCTTAGCAAATAATGAATATAATTATATCAACTACTAACAAGGAAACCTTTCCAACCCGGACTTTCATCGATTTGAATGAAATTTGGTAAATATGTAAAACTTATGAAGGTGCTAGATACGCCTTTAAACGGGTGATATGTACCCCAATTATATCCCAATCATGTTAATATTTGCTAAAAAAAAGGGCCAAAGGTCACCCCTAACGAATCTCTCACCCCTACATAGTAAAAGACAAGATTTTTCAGTTACGCTTAGAAGTCTCTTTTCATTGTACCATTTAAAACCTTGTAACCTTCAATAACCAATAAAATAAATATATCTGAAGTCCGTTTTACACAGTCTTATTTTCTGTACAAGATTTGGTTCATTTTTTTATTATAATATTTAGAACAAGCATTTTTTTGGAATGTTCTATTCCTTCTGATAATTCTTGATTCAATTATGATACAGTTTATTGCCTTGCGAGAAACTCATTCTCACATTACATAGTTCAGAAGCATTTATTATTGATAACTACAGAACATTAATGATCTATCTGGTGCTTGTCAAGACATAATATTTTAAGAAAAAAATAAAAATTTTGTTATTTGTTATTTGACAACAGACATTAAGTATCGATTCGTGCTTCCATTTTTATCAAATATGTATATGATCTCATACCTCTCTTGACTTTAATATCTGTCACGTCGAAGTTAATTTTATTATTTTAATGTAACATGCTTGAAGCAACTCGTGCAAATTGCATTGTATGCATACTACGTCCAGTAATTTACGCCGGTTTGATAGGAACGACCCCAACGGAACTCTCATGTGGACATTCCAGGAAAAAAACGTTGGTTCCTTCCGCAAGATACTCCAAATTTTGGGGAAGCTTATGCACGTTTTTGACCATGGCGGAAGTGGCTGGTCTAATTTTACACATCGCAAAACAAGTTTACTGTAAGCAGAAATTTGATTTTGTGAAGGATATCTTATGGTATATCACGTACGTCCGAATTATTCATATATTGTTCCTCGGCAATATAATGTCTCCTTTTGCCGTGAAGGAATTTAACGGGCTGATCTCAATTATGGAAGAGCGAAAAAGTTTTGGAATTGAGACATTTTTTAATGCCCCAACGGTTATGTATTACCGAAAGGTTTCAGTCGTTACCCTAACGCTTATCATTCTTTCACAACTAATGTATTTTGTAACGAATATTTTTATTAATAAGAAACATTACGAGATTTTTGAGAATCTAAGTATGATTTTGTGTTCCACATTTTATACTGTCACAGCGTTCAGTTTTATTTTAATCGGTTTCGTTTATGCACATTTGTACGACGTTTGTTTTTCGCAAATCAAGAAATGCTTGTCGGCTAGAATTGTAGAACCAGAAGGAAAGCTGTGGGTAAACGACTTAATCAAGCTAACTCGTTTGTACAGCTGCCTACAGAAAAACTTTAAGCTGAGGGGAATGTATTCTGGAGCTATAGTCGTGATGTCGTTCACTATGTTTACGATCATGTTCGTTTTTACTTTCTTACTTCTGACTCTGCGGCTACTATACGCAATAGAAATGAGCTTTCTGACTCTCCTGTTACAACTCCAGACTATATGTTCCTTGTTCATTCTTACGATTTACATCATGTTATATGAAAATTTAGCAAATTCGGTAAGGCCGGAAACCATTTAAATTCCTTCCTTAAATTCGTTCTGTGTGCTCTAGAGTACAGAAATAACGTCGTTTCTCTTTCGTTATCCAATTAGTAAGTTAAGTCACGCAGAGGCTGCGCAGGTAAAATTCGTTCTATTCCAGAGTTTGCAGATTGATCTTTTTGTTGATTAAATCGTAGGTTGAAATGTTGATTACGACTTTGCATGTTCAGAGACCAATTTTGAAAGTATCCGATATTTTCACAGTAGGGACTAGATTATTAGCATCTGTAAGTATTTGCATATGTTAAATACAACCATTGTTCTTTTCACAAAATTTTGAAATGTTTAATCCTTCTACAATTTTTTTAAAATGTATCTTATTTATCTATTATTGTAGATAACTGGAGCTGTCGTAACCCACGTATTAGTCGCACTACAGTTTCATGCTTCGTGGGCTAAGAATTAACAAGACAGTGTTGTTGTGGAAGACACTAATACTTATATTTATAAAACGATTTTCAAACTTAGTTAATATACATATTATATTTTTAAAAAGTTTCAAAATAACCTTATAACAAGAAGAAACAACATTTTGTAAATCAAATAAAACAGTTGTTAGTTTCGAATAACATAACTAATTGGCAGATGAATTAATGTTTTCTCACCCAAACCATGGTATTGGATATAGAGAGACAGACGGATTTTGAGTATATGATCACACGCTATGACATTCGGTAAATGCTACTTTTGACTTCGGACGTTGGGTGATGTGCAAGACCACACTACTTGTAGTAATGAGATCTCTAATCATGAAACTCAGTTGTCTTTTATATGGTTTTATATGGTTTTATATGGAAATATGGATTATGGAAAAGCTTGCATGTTGGACACTTGCCCTATGAGTCATCGTGGTTTTCCTAAATCGTCCGCTCTTAGTCATGTTTGATTATGCGCTTGCATAACGCTGGTTTCTTTGAAGATGCAATATACAGCTGATATTCTCCGAATGCAGTTTTATTGCAAATATTAATAATTAAGGAAATGTTAGTGCTAGTAAACACCAACAAATATTGACCTTTGATAAAGCTAGTCGTTTGTTTACATAATTTTTAGGTGAGAATTTTACAAATTGTTGATTTCTTACATTATTCTTCTAATCAGGAATGTATCATCGTTTTGAGGATAATTTAACATTAATTATTTCTTAAATACTAAGATACATAATATAAAAAATAAAAATTGTTCTTCTTTGTCGGTCTATTCATATAAATATCTTAACTCAGTAGTCATATTTGAATTGAAGCATAAGTATATATTACATTCAAACAAAACGCTTTTACAAGATTAATGAAATAATTAATGTGTTTAAAAAAATTTAGTAATTAAGCAAATGTGTTTTACTAAATAATAAATGAAGACACATTTAATAATAAGTAAGTGTAGGTTATTACGCACATCCATCAGAATGATTTCGTGTATCATTTAAATTAGAAACGTGTTAATTGACATTTTGTTTTTTGACCTTAAACAAACACGTGATTCTTTCAATTATAACTAATCCAAAATGACTTCGATGAAGAAGAGCGAATGCGTTGTCTGCGTAATGTGGCCGAACGCATTTTTTGATTTTTCAACCTCCAAATTAAAACTTGGCCTTTCAGTGGGTATAATACTCGGTTTATGTTGGTCATCGATTGAACACTGGATTGCTTTCATCAACCAAGTTGGATTCGACGAAAAGTTGCTCAAATTAAACGGAATTTTATACAACGGTTGCCAGCTAGCATTTTTCTTATACAACATGCGCTATCGCAACATAAAACCAACTCTATACAATTTCTTGCAATGACTAACGAATGTAAGTCAAAAATTAGAGGCACAAAGTTATCGCGGAAACAACGTCAAAAAATACGGATTGGTTTTTATTTTCGTCGGCCTTACCCTATGGGTGATATACTTATATATTTTATCTCTAAATTCCTGTGACAAGAACTTCGTGGTTTGTTGCACTCTGAACCTGCTCGATTCCTTCGCGGCAGTTTCGCAAATGATGTTCTTCACCGTGTTCATGATGGAAACGGCATTATTCAAAAATAATTTGCAGAAGGCCTATGAGAACGCAAGGCACTCGATGCAAAACAGTCTAAACAGGCAACAAAGGTTGATGTTTACGAACAACTTTTACTCGAAAACTAAACTTTACGTGAGGTACATCGAGAAGTCTTATAGCTTGGGAATTTTGCTATGGGCCTTATACATGATGTTGATAGTAGTTTTTAATTTCCACGTTGTTATAGTCACACTACTCCACTTTGAAACGGTTACACCCGTTATATACATGGCTATAATCGTGGTTTTTATGTTCACTGTGACGACAGTAGCTATTGCAGTGTATTGGCAAAATATAAGTGAATCGGTAAGTATATTTGTTATAACATACATATTTTAGAATATTTTTTTCTGTAATGCATGTATGTATTTAGTCATATATATTTAGTCGAATGACTCGATTTACGTAAACAACCGTAATCATCAAAATATAAGTACGTGTTTTGCATTATGTTTAATCTAGAAGCCACCATCGACATTCGTGTGTAAGTACAATCCAGTTTAAAAACAAATAGAACAATAGAAGTCGTATTACTTATAATTTGCGTACATCAATCAAGCGCCAAGATGTTACCATCAAATTGTGAACTTTTCCTTCCATCTACGAAGAGTATTAAGAAACTAAATTACGTGGCGTGCGTGTTTTCACCTACTTTGTATTTCGATTTCACGACCATGTGCGTTTGCAAGTGTAAACACGAATCGGATAACACGACACTTTTAATTAAAACGTCCATAATTCGAGTAATCATCTGCCTACTCATTGTTGTATCAGAAGCTTTCATCATCGTGGAAAATATTGTCAACCGAAAAAGCGAAAGGGGAGGAGTAGAGGAAGAAATCCTTGTGGTAAACGAAGTCGTATTTTCCAGTATTATCCTCCTGACTTCCTTGACGAACCTGCTTCGGTCTAAAAGTAGGTTCGGAGTTTTTCGCAAGTACCAAAATCTGCTGGATAGAAATGAGAGGAACTTATTGAATGCGCGCGAGACAAAATGCCTGAGGCTTTACGCAATGGCATATGTAACTATTGATGTGTTTCTAATAGGATTATACGTCCTGCTGCTTCACAGAACAGATTTTTGCAGACACCGCTCAACTTGCTGGTTCTTCACGCTGATTGAAATATTCGGAACTTTATCACAACTGACGTTTTGCTCGCAAGTTGTGATGGAAGCCAATTTTTTTGGTACCCTTTTCGCCAGCGTATACGAGCACATTCGAGTGGGTTTAGAATCTAATAACGGGGGTGCCCGAAAACTGGAGGACGATCTGAAATCAAAGCGTGTTTTGTACCATGATATTTTTCAATACTTCAGGCTCATGAATTATCACTACAGCGCGATATATTTAGCGTGGTTTACTTTCATCATTATCGTAGCCATTTTGAACTGTTACGTGTTTGTTGTCAAAATAATTCACGATGGACTTATCACTGCGAAGATGATGGTGTATTTGTTCAAGATATTCATTTGCACGTGCGCGTCGTGTTATACTGCGAAAATGTTACAAAATTTAATTGATTCGGTAAGTATTAATTTTGATGCCGTTCTTGATACGTTAACCAGGCAATAATTTATTTTTCCTTAGCATCTACTGTTTCTTTTTTGCAAATAATTTCCATATATAATAATTTCTATTTTATTTCAAATAATTAAATAGAATAGGTTGCGTTAGATTACACCTAATAGTCAGGAGCGATATTTATGGGGAAGGAAAGGAAAATATTCATAATGGAACTGGTCAAGAGTAAATAAGATTCTTACGTAAATATACTCACATATTTAGCTATAAAATATTGTCAAATACTAATGTGATCTTATCGATCCTGTACTTAGGTTTTTCGCCTAGTTTTTGACGTCAAAGAAACGCTGACGTTAAGCAAAGAAGAATGCATAAAATCATCAAATCGCATTCAAATGAAAATTGCATCGCCTGTGCTCTATATTTAGGACGAATCTTTGGGTCTATAATTAGCGTCAATTGTCCACACCGCAACAAAACTTCAAGTGGGTCCAAATTCAAGAAGTCGCTAGTTTACGTCTACATGAACGTTTTTATCATCTTTTTGATCCTAACCATGCTACTCGTGTTCATCATCAACACCTTCCAGATGGATTACCATGGCAGATTATTTACAAAAAGTCTAATTGAAATCTTCATATATTCCGGAGCGATTATAGTATTAACAAGCACGAACATACAATCAGATTTAAGAATAAAAGAACTCAACGGATTGTCATACATTATCGATCATAAATTTCAGTACGGTACTAAGGTATTATTGCACGCTGATGATGTTTCTAGGATATTGTATCTCTTCTGTGCTTGGCTTCTGTTGTTTATGATTGGACAGGTCGTAAATGTTACATCATATTTATCAAATACTGAATTGAATTGGTCGACTTTATTTATTGCCACAGTCAGAGAATTTTGCTATTTCAGTCAAATGACATATACATTGAATACCATCGCCTTATGTCATGTATACATGGCCATGTTTAACCAGTGCTTCCTCAAAATCAAAAATATTTTGGGAAAGAACTACACCACAGGAGATTTCGCGTATTCAGTAACGCAATACGTCAAAGATCTTAAGACTTTCCAAGTCAATGACGACGAGCTTCTTCAGTCCATTCAAAAACTAAGGAAACTGTATACAAGTTTATTTCTCAATTTTAGACTGTCGTCCCAGTTAATAAGTCCACAATTTGTTTGCTGGTGGCTAATTGGAATCTTGCTCCTTACGGCCAATATTTATTTCTTTATTACGGTAATAACTGAGGAGACGTCACTAAGTTATTACGAATTAATTTACCATTTAAAAGCAGCAGGTGCTTTGTTAGGGTTATCTTGGTACATACGGATCTATCAGAGAGTAACTGATGTGGTAAGTTCCTCCGTGTTCGTATTCAAATCAAATACGTAATAAAAATTTCTTTAATGACAATAGTAAAGATAAATTATAAATAATTTTTGTAGTATATTTTCTTGTTGCTTCAGGGCGAAGACATAATGTCATTCTTATTTCGTTATCCGATAAGTAAGTTAAATCAGGCGGAAGCAGCACAGGTGAGTTATTTGATTCTTTTAATTTTTGATTAAATTTTGATGAAATTAACTGCAGGTTGAAATGATGATCACGACTCTGCACATTCAAAAACCGGTACTGAAAGCATCCGATATATTTACAGTCGGAACTAATTTATTGGCTTCGGTAAGTGAATACAAACAATTTAACAATTTCAAGTAAGTAGACAAACAAAGATTAGAACATTCTAAAAGAAAACAATCATAAATCTTTTGAAATTTAAGTACCTATCGGTTTTCTCAGGTTAGTAACAAATAATACTTGAGATGTCTAAGGGCCAGTTGTACAAAGTAGGTTTAAACTGACGCTCAACTGAACCAGGTTCAAAGTTAACAAAATCGCATCAAATTTTATTTATTAATGCATTAATTGCCATATGTCATTAAGATCCTATGCAAATTTGTTTACTTTGAACCTTGTTCAGTTGAGCGTCAGTTTAAACCTACTTTGTACAACTGGCCCTAAGACCCAATTGTACAATTCGAGCTTAACTTTAAGCGGAGCTTAAATTCATAGCAACGTCCATTACAACCATGTTATTTAAGCTTTGGTTTAACGTTAAACTCGCCTAAGGCCCAGTTGTACAATTCGAGTTTAACTTTAAGCGAAGCTTAAACCCATAGCAACGTCCATTACAACCATGTTATTGTGAAGAGCTTAAGCTTTGGTTTAACGTTAAACTCAAATTGTACAACTGGGCCTTGCGTTCTTAATCATGACATAAACAAGCGAGTTCTGTAACATAACATGAGCAGGATAAAGAAGGATACATGTCATGTATTAAGTATGTTAATGAGAAAGACTGCAATATGCATCGCATACTCCCACAGCTGGTTATTGCAGTCTCTGTCTTTGCCACGTTTACTCCAATATGCTTCCTCCTTTGTGTTACATAAATCATATCTTCCATTTCTTTTTACATTATACATTATCTATCTACGTCACATGTACGTTATCTACTTTTTCTAACAAATGTTTCATAATTGTTTACTTCTCGTAGTCAATAATAATCAATGAGCCGTTAAGAGTGATGAACTTTATCACAACTTTTTCATGATTTATTTTAAGTTACCGTAGATAAGCAACATCTATTATTCCTAAAGATGGTCACTCTTAAAAGAACGTAATTATATAGTTGATGAAAAATAAATCAAACATATTGAAAAAAAAGTTGATAGGTTTCTACAATAATCAAAAACCTTAACTCTTTGAATCCAACAGAAGCCTCATGACTTGCTTGGAATAATTACAGTGTCTGAAATCAAGACTTTCAAAAGGCAAATTCCTGATACGTACATACGCGACAATTCCTGATACGTAGCTTCAAAAGAAGTAGACAAGAAAAGTCCAGAAATAATACTGAAACAATAACGATGAATATGGAAAAAGATAATAAATTAGAAAAAAAGAATTGAGATCTTCGATGCAGATGTCGAACAGCATATAATATTACGAAAAAGTCGAACGGAACGGAAAAGGCAAAGAGCAAACTGCAAGAGGAAATGAAAGTGGCAAACGAATATTGGGGCAGGCAACATTGTCGCAAAGGGAAAGGAGAGGGAAATTAATACGTAAATAGAGTTCAAAATTAAAAGCGAACAGGGAAGAAGCGGCCAAGAAAAGAAAATTGGGAAAAGAATTCGAAACCTGTAACACGCCGTCGTGGCACCTTGCTTATTGATTTTTATGGACAAGTAAATAACCAATAAAACTGTCCAAACAAAAAAACAAATTAAACTTATTGCTAAATTAATTAACTGGACCGAAAACTGAACTCAAAAGGTTTACTTGCGGAGAACTTCCAAAAGTTCAATAAAAGGTTTTATTACTTCAATTAGGCATGCGCTACTCTACCCGTTTAGACACTCTGCTACAGGGCTACCTGGAATTTACTGCCGGCGCTAAAGGAAATATCCTACTGACCTACTCTACCTGGCCTACGTTCTAATGCGACCCTTGCGGAACCCGCAATAACCTTATAATGTTTAACTCGTGATCGTCAATGCAACACCTGGCCTTACGTTATTATAACTCAATTCTTTTGGTGCATCGGTGAATAAACCTGGGAGATTAAGGAACTAAATACGTTTAAATAAAATGCGGAAGTTAGATTTAATTAATTATTTATTGAGAAAAAAAGGTAAAAACTCCTTGTACCAGCCACTGCGGGATCTGATACAATGAGCGCAAAAACAGTTTTAAACCAATACAGAGATATCAAAATTACGGTTATCAGGAAGTGCAGTAGAATTCGCTTAACTTCAATCACACAGCTGGTGGCTTGGTGCAAACGCAAGTAGTTGTTGGAGAACTCTATTCGCGTACCCGAGATGAACACAAGACCCGCACACGCACACTTGTTTAGGTACACCTGCGGCGCGAATCCGTACATATTCGTGGTTTGTTTGTTTAATTGGCTTTCTCTTAACACGCTGTATTTTAACCGTACCGAAATAAAATGATTTAGCTGGAAATATGAGAAAAATGATAGAATGACTGCAAGCAATAAAAGAAAACTTGCGAAGTCAAATTAAAGAATTCAACTGTTCGCTCGAGAGATTGAAACCTTTCTGTTCTTTTCCGGAGCTTATTTCTTTCCAACTAAACAATTAATCTCCTCCCTCGGACTCCGCAAGCAAATTTTGAAACAACCCCGGACCAATAGTCGATTCTCTATCAGACAAGGATCGGCGGGTGGTCTTTCGCAAATTGAAACTTTCCTGACTCTCTCCCCATCACTCAAACTTACAATCATTTTAATGTATCCGGTACTTGCGATTGAAACATTAAGCAGACAAAGCGAACTCCTTTCCACTTGCAATGTAATTGATCCCTTTTCTATAACTGACATGTTCTAAAATTTAGTGTGACGAATTCATACAAAAATCTGAACCAACACAAAGCTAAAATATCAAGCTGACTTGTTTATGATGGCAGAGAACCAGGAGTGTCATTTGAGCAGGGCCTAACGTTACAAATTTTTATGATTCGCGCTGGGGGTTTCATTCTCCTGACAGGACCCGCGGCGCAGGACCTGATCCCATCCGGCAGCAATTATACCGCTCACAAAGTTCTGAGAAACCGAACATATGTTTGTTGTTTACAATTAAACAGCAATTACCGATTTTGTTTTAAAAAACAAATCAGCGACCGTTTAAAACCTACAGTGCTAAGAATTAGCAATGAGCTGGAAGTGTTACATAAAGAGCTGCGCAGATACGGTAAGAGAAGATGAAATATCTAAAATGAAAATGTACCATATCAGGTGTTTGCCTAAAGCCCAAATTGTAAGTTGCTTGAACTAAAGTGAAGTTTCGAAAGGCAGAATAATTTCATAGAGAAAAAGAGAGAGAAACGATTGCTTTGAAATAAAGAAATCTAAATGAAGAGAAACAGAGCCAATCGAATTTGAGATATATTTTGAATATTTATAAAAATATATACTGAAGGAGATAAATATAATACAATAAACGTAATAAATAGCTCAATTTATAAGTACTTTATTTCTTTTAATTTTATTTTTTTTAATATTGATCAATTAAAATTTCACTACAGGAATTGGAGTTGATGTTAGCCATACATTCTTCCCAATTTGGACAAGCTACAGAGGACGATCTGAACTGAAACGGAAGGCAGAAGGCAGTCCGAGGAGGACATAGTTGAAGGACTTTTAGGATAACCTAAGATGGATGGCTATGTGAATTAAAAAGTTCTAAACTGAAACGGCGAAGTGGTTAGAAGAAGACGAGGAAGAAATAGTTGGAGGACGATGCAAGGAGCACGAGACTTTTGGAATAAAGATAAGTGAATATCTAAGAACTTGTTGAAAATGTCGAAAAAGAAGGATGAAAATGTTGGCATCAAAAGAGCTGAGCCACTAAGACCTGGTATTGAGGCTTAAAAAAAGACAAAAAGGAAGCTCTAAACTGGAACTGGTGAAGTGGTTAGAGAAGGCGAGAGACAATCTGAGGAAGGAATGGTTAGAGCATGAGACTTTTTGAATAAAGAGATATGAACACCTAGGAACTAGTTGAGAACATAGAGAGGATGTACGTGAAGGGTAGAAGACGTGAGGAAGATCTGAACTGGTGAAGTAGTTAGAGAAGGAGAGATTCATTCTGTGGAAGAAATGGTTGGAGGAGTGGGAGGACGAACCAAGGAGGGGGAGGCTTTTGGGATAAAAAAAACTGATTACCTAAGAATTAGTTTCTATCACTTCTCTACATAAATCATATGCATAGCGAAGCAAACAGAATATGATTCATAAACTATAGAGGATGTTGTCGATCCGCAGTTTACTTATAACTTTTAATTACATTGATATCATTGTGCATTATAGCGAATTAAAAATTTTCAGTTATGTTGGGGACCAATTTTCCATTTAATTTTACATATGGATCTAGGTTACAAACATGTAATTATAGTTGCCTAACTAACAGGCACTAACAGGCCTGCTGATCGTCGAAGGTGAGGGGTGATGGGCGCGTGAAATTCAAAACAGGCAGCTGCTTATAAATAACAGGTGAAACAGCTTACCTTTAAACATAAACTATTTGAATTTTGCGCGCGTCGATCAGCAAGCCCGCTTAGCAATTTAGCGAGGCAACCATACTTACACATTTGAAACGTAGACCCCATAAAAAATTAAATGGGAAATTGGCCCCTAACTCCCACGGCTTATCCACTCGTCACCATTTTTCTTTTTTTTAGATATCCGGTACGGTCGTTACTTACGTCTTGGTGGCACTTCAGTTTCATGCTTCT
The DNA here is from genome assembly GCA_958336345.1 of Dorcus parallelipipedus. Lineage (NCBI taxonomy): Eukaryota > Metazoa > Arthropoda > Insecta > Coleoptera > Lucanidae > Dorcus > Dorcus parallelipipedus. The sequence continues at coordinate 20,445,419 of OY284480.1, read as the reverse complement.
TGGAGTAAATGAAAGAAAAAGCGAGAGCTTCAATGAAAACATGCGAAGGTCACAATTTAAATATTTGTAGTTTGTAGAAAATTGCTATCTTGCACAATACATTTTTCTCTGTTTCATCAGTGAGCCATATCTTAACTTTTCCCTTCCTTTGTTTTCAACAATACGATTTTCCTCTCTATGTTACTGGTTCCACAAAACATGTTGGTGAAACATTTTGGCCAAAAGAGAATTAAAACTCCTACAAAAGTACAAGGTCAGAGAAATTTTTGATTTTGTATTCACATGTGGCACACCAATTTGGAGTGCACCCAAATTTAAAAATCTTACAGTCATATCGGGTTTATCGCTCATGAGACGAAAACATGAAAGACGTGAAAAATAAGACTTTTAAGACGATCAAAAATATGGTGGAACTTGATGTTTCGCACTACTTGATCAAAAGCTAATAACTTTTCTAAAAATAAATTAAATTACGAGTACGTTGAAAAGGACTCGCTTCTTAGAACAGATCGACCGAACAAACCGTAAATACAGAAACAAGCCGATTAAGTTTTAGATTAGAATACGGTAAATAAGAACAAACACAGTAATCAGATAAGAAGTATAAGCAAAAACTCTGTTTACTATGTTCTCTTTGGCCCACGATTGGACTTAACTTGTCTAACATCGTCAGCTTTAGATGTGATCATGATACTCATAGAACAAGCAGAAACTTCAAAATATCCAAACTGAGGATCGTTATTTCGTTGATCCTCTTTTGCGGACAGCTTGCAAGGCTCATAGTACTAGGAAACACGATCATGCAATCAAAATCGATTGAAGACATTACGATTGTTTTAAATGAATTAGTACTGGTAACTGCTTATACTACAGTTTTTATTCTGAATGCTTTTCAACACCAGCTGAGGATAGTTTTGCTGGAAATGTATGAACATTTTTTAGAAAAACGCCTGATTAATAATTCAGTTAAATTTATCAATGACGCGGATATACAGAAAATGAAGAATAGAACCTTTCGTACTTTGACAATAGGATTGTTCTTTACGTTAATGTATATTATGCGAATATATGAGGCGCAACTTCGAGATATCGATTTGGTTTCTTTTATACCGACACTTTTTGGCACCCTGGTACAATCGGTATCCATAGCTGAGACTATAAATGACGTTTGCTTCTTCCGATTTGCTTTGGCAAAACGGGCTGCTCTTCTCAAACAAGCCGTACGTTATAAACAGTTTCATTCTTATTCATGGAATATGCTTAAGGCAAGCACAGCAAGAAGCGATATTAAAGCATTTCAGAATTTATATTTAGCATTAATTCGAAATTTCCACTTTATGAATAAGTATTATAATCTTCGATATATCGCAACCTTTTTGTTTGTTAGCGTTTTGCTAATATTCAATTCGTTCACATCAGCAGTACAGTTATTTCAATCAACAAACATAAATTTTAAGTTAATGAAGTTCGCAGCTAGAGCAATAGTCCTTTCTGTTATATGTGCGTATATGTTAGTATGTGCTGAAGAAACAACAAATTCGGTAAGCATACTTTAGTATTATTTAACGTTTTATTCTGACAGCAACAATATATTTTTTTCCTTTCATATTTAATGAGAAACAATTTGATTCTGCCCCCATAATATACTAACACATTAAGAACTTGCTGTCGGTGTTTGTTCGACAATTCGAAATAACATCCGGTAATATTCCCAATTTGTTTCCGAACGTAGAACACTACCAACCATTGTTTATATAGGGGAAATGACGAAAATAAATGTTTTACCTGAACATGTGTCGACGCAGAAAACTAAACAGAAAAACTGTCTACTTTGCGCCCTTTGGATCCCGTTGAAATTCAACTTTTCAAATATCACAAGTTTCAAGTGTGGCCAGGATATAATTGGAGCGAACAAGAACTTCAAAACTTCCAAATTAAGAATGGTTATTTCGTTTATCCTGTTGTGTGGTGGCTTGACAAAGCTCACTGAGCTAGTAAGGGCCATCATGGAATCTAATTCGATCGATAAAACCATAATTTATTTAAACGACTTGGTACTCATATCCGGCCACTCATCTCATTTTATCTTCAATTCAGTTCAACAACAGGCGAGGATAACTTTGTTCATAATATATAAAAATATTTACCACAAGTGCTTGACTTACAAATCTGTGAATATGATTGATGATGAAGATGTTCAGGAAATTAGAAACCGAAATACATTTTATTTGGGTATGGCAGCCACCTCTATGGTAGTCTACTTTATAGCTGTGTTCAAGGAACAATTTTGTTGTTTTAGTTTTGACATTATCATATTAAATGTATTAATTTTATTTGGTGCGGTAGTACAGATAACAACTATAGTCGAGACTTTAAGCGACATCCTCTTTTTCAAAACAGTTTTAACAAAATGGGCTGCTCTTGTCAAACGAATTATGTCGAATGTGAACCAACAAAAAAATTTCGTTTCTCAGATTAGCAATTCGTCGCAATTAGGTGATTTAAAACGGTTTGAAAGTATATATCTTGCGATAAACCAAAGCTTTCATCGCATGAACGAATTTTACAATCTTCGTTACATGGAATGGTTTCTTCTTGTATGTACTTTGGTGACAATCAATTCCTATATATCGGCGCTGCAATTCTTTCAAGAGAATGAAATTGATGTTGTGTTATTAATGTTTGCATTTAGAGCAATATGTCTTTTTTTATTGTGTACTTATATGTTGATAAGTGCTGAAGCAACAACAAATTCGGTAAGCGTCTTACTTTAAATTTTTGTCTTACTTTGTCAATTTCAATGAATTATTTTTAACCCTATCACTTATTCCTATTTGTTTTTAATTCATAAACTTACGCTACCTTCTTTCTTTTTCATGTTTTACAATCTTTTTCTGTAAGCAAGAAGATAAATCTAAGATATTAATTATTTTAGTGGTATGACAAACCACGACTTTTCTGAACGAATTTGCTACTTTTTTATTACATAAACTAAACCTGCAATTATTTAGTTAATATTTACTCAGGAAAATTCTATTAACTTGGCTAATAAGCAATGAATACGTAATAAACACCGTTCATTGTATAGTACGAGATTCGTAGGACAAGTTCAATATCAAACAGAATAAAACTTTTTAAAGCAACCTCTCCAAAAGAAGTTAAAGAAAATTGTGTCGCCTGCATCCTAAATAGGATTTTGCATTTCGATTTCCCCGCAATCACATCCTGTTCTTATTCACACAAAACACATCGGGATTCCCGATTTAAAATTAGTATTTTGCATCCTGTAATTACTTGCGATCTTTGGGATGATGATCGCGGGGCGACGTTTCTGACAGCTGTCACATTGACGTTTCTCATTTTCACATGCCTGACATCCGTCATCCTGAAGTTTTGTTGTCACTGAGCAACATGCAAGCCCCCACAAAACTAATAACCGCTTTATTTGATGTACAGAATGCCGTTTCTTCTCTGTTTAAAATTATTTTTAATATGTTTTCATTCTTGTTTTGTATGATATCATTTTAAAACTAATACAAAATAATCAAAATGATATTATCACACATTATGCATAAATTAGAAACCATGACAATTTCTCGCGGCGCAAAAAGAAAATTTAATTTTTTATAATACAAACGCACTTTTTGATAATTTTTTTTACTTTCATTTTGTACTTAATGAAAGCAGAAAGCGTTGGGTAAACACCAATATTATTGCTCAATGACGCCAAACATTATCGACCTCCTACTCGCTACATTTTCATTAAATGTATTAACTCATTTATTCAGAAATGCCTTCGACTTTATTGACGCTGTCTTCTCCTAGCTAATTGCTTACAGAACATGTTTGGACCAACTCGTGCAAACTGCATCGTGTGCATGCTACGTCCGGCAATTTACGCTGGTTTATTCGGAACCACCCCAACGGAACTCTCCTGTCGCCATTCCAGAAAAAAATCGAAATTTCCTTTCGTGAAATACTCCAGATTTTGGGGAAGCTTATGCGTGCTTGTAGCCCTGGCGGAAATAACCGGTCTGGTCTTGCACATCATCAAGCACGTCTACTATAAGGAGAAATTCGATTTTGTCAAGGATGTGTACTGGTATACCACGTACTCCCGTGTAATCCACATAATGTTCCACGGCATTTTTAAGTCTCCATCCAGAGTGAAAGAATTCAACGGACTGATTTCTATATTGGAAGATCGAAAGTATTTTGGAATACAGACACCCCAACGGTTTTATACTACCGAAAAGTTTCAATTATCACACTAATGATTATTATCCTGTTGCAAATCATATATTTTATTACTAGTCTTTTAAATAACGACACACTTTATGATGTTATTGAGGACGTAACTGCGATTTTTTGCTTCACGGTCCATGGAGTCACGGGGTTACACTTTATTTTAATGGGTTTTGTTTATACGCGTTTGTATAACGTGTGTTTTCTACGAATCAAGAAATGCTTGACTCCTAGGATTATAAATCGACATCCCGTTCAGGTTGTGAAACTCCATAATGAAAAACTGTGGATGGAACAGTTGATCAAGCTGACCCGTTTGTACAGTTGCCTCCAAAAGAATTTTGTGTTGAGGAAGCGTTATTCTGGAGCTACAGCCGTGATGGCGTTCAATATGTTCACAATCATGTTCGTTTTTAATTTCTTTCTGCTAGCGCTTCGGATTTTGTACAAAGTACAAATGAGTTTTCTGGCCACAGTGTTGCAATTTGAGACTATGTTCTTTGTTTGTTCTTATGATTTTCTCAATCGTTTACGATAATTTAGCAAACTTGGTAAGGCCTTTTTTTTGTTGATGATAAAGATTACAAAATTTTCTAGATTTCTAGTTCTCGTTTGTTGTAGAGTGAAGAAATAACGTCGTTTCTGTTTCGTTATCCGATTAGTAAGTTAAACCAAGCAGAGGCTGCGCAGGTAAACCTTTTAGCCTATTCGAATGTGGGCAAAATGATTGTATTGGTGGATTCTAGGTTGAAATGATGATTACGACTTTGCATGTTCAAAAACCGATATTAAAGGCATCCGATATATTTACAGTTGGAACTGGATTATTAGCATCTGTGAGTATTTGCGGTCCTTACAAGAATACAAGAAGTAATTAATTAACATTTAAATAACTTTAATCAAACTACTTTTATTTACATTTTAGCGAGTATTAAACTCACTATTGCCAACCAACAGCAATTAACTATTCCCCACATCTACCTGGGAATTCAATAAAGTGCACTCTTAGAAATAATTCCACATGGGGATTTTCTCCGGCTAGTTGGAAACACGCTAACGGTTGTTTTCGATTTGTACAGGGAAGTCGCCAATCTCAATCACTGGTGTGAGGCAATTATATCTGCTGCCGAAACCAAATGCGCCAGCACGATATAAACAAAGAAATCAAGGCAAATTAATTGTCATTACGAATTTCGTGAAACTACGAGGCCGAACAATTTGAACTGCATATTCATAGCCATTTTCTTAGTAAAATTTCTCTTTCACCCTGTATGTGTGTGAACCGAATTGTGGTCTTTGCCGAAAGATTTGCAGGTTAATTAGAAGCGATTCGCCAAGAGACTGAAATGGCCATAAACACCCATAGTGTAGTGTCGAAAAACAGTCAAATCTGGGTTCTTGCGCAATAATTTAGTTAGATAGGTTAGCCGACGAAAAAACGACCAAGAGAGAGATTTGAAAAAACCAGCCACAGAGCCACTCTCTCAAGGCGACTGGAAGTAGCTAAAAGGGACCCTACCCATCGACCTTCATTAATTAGTCTAGCCAGTGTTAGGGTATTTCATCACCTCCAAAAAAGGAGTCCCTGAAAAACTGGTGCTTGCTATTGATTGTCCTGTAAATTGATCGCCGAGGGCGGCATTTTGTATCACATACTTCTCCAGAACATCTGATTAATTCATTAATTAACTCCGTTAATTAAGTACACTGTAGTCTCACTGTGACACACTGTGCGTTGGTTTATTAAACAGAACAAGTCTTAGAGTACGATCTGAAGTGACGAACACTAGTACCAAGACTCGAGCTAAGTTGAAATTCAATTAATTGTTAATCCACAATTGGACACGCCCCCAGGAAGGCAGCACGTCTTTCTTTTTAAATGTAAAAAATAAACCGTCACGGTTTCAGAAAGGATTTAAAAAAAGTAGCGTTGACTGAACCACTTCTTTCAACCGACATGTCTCCCTATCTTTTATTGAAAATTGTCCTAAAAGCAGCGAAAGCCCTGCAGCGGCTGTAATCCTTTGAATTTAATTTTTATTTGATTTTCTTTTGTATTCTTGTTTTGAGTGGTCCCTCTGCAGAGTCCAACAGAAGTAGACAACCATCATGTGACTATACCATTTGCCTTCATTCTTCTCCCTCATTACGTTTACATCCTGGTGGACGGTAGAGTGGACGAAAATGTCTCTAAGTGAAGAAATCAAACTTGGGTAGTCCCTTAAATCGTTCTTATCCTTTATACCAGGTGTTCAAAAAGTAATTGGCCAGGGAAAACTATTGTCATTGCTGCTGTTGTCAGAAGTTTATTTTAAAAATTCGATCAAGCTACAATTACGATGTTTTCATTCCCATAGACGTAGATTGATTATAACTAGATTGATTATAGAGGAAGAGAGAGGTAAAGGAGCCTTCAAATTTGATATTTGATAATACTCGTTATCGCATTACGTTTACTTAAATTAATTGCATTAATTTGGCCTCCCCCACTGATTGTAATCTATCTATTTACAATTCCTAAGTATTATCGATTGCATAGGTGCTTTGCAAATAATGAATATAATTATATCAACTACTAATAAGGAAACGTTTCCAACCCGGACTTTCATCGATTTGAATGAAATTTGGTAAATATGTAAAACTTCTGAAGGTGCTAGATACGCCTTTAAACGGGTGATATGTACCCCAATTATATCCCAATCACGTTAATATTTGCTAAAAAAAGGGCCAAAGGTGACCCCTAATGAATCTCTCACCCCTACATAGTAAAAGACAAGATTTTTCAGTTACACTTAGAAGTCTCTTCGTTGTACCATTTAAAACCTTGTGACCTTCAATAACCAATAAAATAAATATATCTGAAGTCCGTTTTACACAGTCTTATTTCCTGTACAAGATTTGGTTCATTTTTTTATTATAATATTTAGAACAAGCATTTTTTTGGAATGTTCTATTCCTTCTGATAATTCTTGATTCAATTATGATACAGTTTATTGCCTTGCGAGAAACTCATTCTTACATAACATCGTTCAGAAGCATTTATTATTGATAACTACAGTACATTAATGATCTATCTGGTGCTTAGTCAAGACATAATATTTTAAGGAAAAAATAAATATTTTGTTACCCAATGACAACAGACATTAAGTATCGACTCGTGCTTCCATTTTTATCAAATATGTATATGATCTCATACCTCTCTTGACTTTAATATCTGTCACGTCGAAGTTAATTTTATTATTTTAATGTAACATGCTTGAAGCAACTCGTGCAAATTGCATTGTATGCATACTACGTCCAGTAATTTACGCCGGTTTGATAGGAACGACCCCAACGGAACTCTCATGTGGACACTCCAGGAAAAAAACGTTGGTTCCTTCCGCAAAATACTCCAAATTTTGGGGAAGCTTATGCGCGTTTTTAACCATGGCGGAAGTGGCTGGTCTAATTTTACACATCGCAAAACAAGTTTACTGTAAGCAGAAATTTGATTTTGTGAAGGATATCTTATGGTATATCACGTACGCCCGAATTATTCATATATTGTTCCTCGGCAATATAATGTCTCCTTTTGGCGTGAAGGAATTTAACGGGCTGATCTCAATTATGGAAGAGCGGAAAAATTTTGGAATTAAGACATTTTTTAATGCCTCAACGGTTACGTATTACCGAAGGGTTTCAGTCGTTACCCTAACGCTTATCATTCTTTTACAACTAATGTATTTTGTAACGAATATTTTTATTAATAAGACACATTACGAGCTTTTTGAGAATCTAAGTACGATTTTGTGTTCCACAATTCATACTGTCACAGCGTTCAGTTTTATTTTAATCGGTTTCGTTTATGCACATTTGTACGACGTTTGTTTTTCGCAAATCAAGAAATGCTTGTTGGCTAGAATTGTAGAACCAGAAGAAAAGCTGTGGGTGAACGACTTAATCAAGCTAACTCGTTTGTACAGCTGCCTACAGAAAAACTTTAAGCTGAGGGGAATGTATTCTGGAACTATAGTCGTGATGTCGTTCAATATGTTTTCAATCATGTTCGTTTTTAATTTCTTACTTCTGACTCTGCGGGTTCTATACGCAATAGAAATGAGCTTTCTGACTCTCCTGTTACAACTCCAGACTATATGTTCCTTGTTCATTCTTACGATTTACACCATGGTATACGAAAATTTAGCAAATTCGGTAAGGCCGGAAACCATTTAAATTCCTTCCTTAAATTCCTTCTGTTTGCTCTAGAGTACAGAAATAACGTCCTTTCTCTTTCGTTATCCAATTAGTAAGTTAAGTCACGCAGAGGCTGCACAGGTAAAATTCATTCTATTCCAGAATTTGCAGATTGATCTTATTGTTGATTAAATCGTAGGTTGAAATGTTGATTACGACTTTGCATGTTCAAAGACCAATTTTGAAAGCATCCGATATTTTCACAGTAGGGACTAGATTATTAGCATCTGTAAGTATTTGCATGTGTTAAATACAACCATTGTTCTTTTCACAAAATTTTGAAATGTTTAATCATTCTATAATTTTTTTTTTAATGTATCTTATTTATCTATTATTGTAGATAGCTGGAACTGTCGTAACCCACGTATTAGTCGCATTACAGTTTCATGCTTCGTGGGCTAAGAATTAACAAGACAATGTTGTTGTGGAAGACACTAATACTTATATTTATAAAACGATTTTCAAACTTAGTTAATATACATATTGTATTTTAAAAAAAGTTTCAAAATAACCTTATAACAAGAAGAAACAACATTTTGTAAATCAAATAAAACAGTTGTTAGTTTCGAATAACATAACTAATTGGCAGATGAATTAATGTTTTCTCACCCAATCCATGTTACTGGATATAGAGAGACAGACGGATTTTCAGAATATGATCACACGCTATGACATTCGGTGAATGCTACTTTTGACTTCGGACGTGCAAGACCACACTACTTGTAGTAATGAGATCTCTAATCATGAAACTCAGTTGTCTTTTATATGGTTTATACCGGAAATACCGATTATGGACACTTGCCCTATGAGTCATCATAGTTTTCCTAAATCGTCCGCTCTTAGTCATGTTTGATTATGCGCTTGCATAACGCTGGTTTCTTTGATGATGATACAGCTGATATTCTCCGAATGCAGTTTTATTTATTTATTTTAATAATTAAGGAAATGTTAGTGCTAGTAAACACTAACAAATATTGACCTTTGATAAAGCTAGTCGTTTATTTACATAATTTTTAGGTGAGAATTTTACAAATTGTTGATTTCTTACATTATTCTTATTTTATGCAATTTGTACGGAATAATTTACTTCAGTTGATTAGCATGCATTTGTCAAGTAAATATATTGGAGTTTGTATTTCAACTGATGACGTCAATTCTATTTATAGGTCAAGTTCTCTTTCCTAATCAGGAATGTATCATCGTTTTGACGATAATTTAACATTAATTATTCCTTAAATACTAAGATACATAAAATTGTTCTTCTTTGTCGGTCTATTCATATAAATATCTTAACTCAGTAGTCATATTTGAATTGAAGCATAAGTATATATTAAATTCAAACAAAACGCTTTTACAAGATTAATGAAATGATTAATGTGTTTAAAAAAATGTAGTAATTAAGCAAATGTGTTTTACTAAATATTAAATGAAGACAAATTTAATAATAAGTAAATGTAGGTTATCACACACATCCATCAAAATGATTTCGTGTATCATTTAAATTAGAAACGTGTTAATTGACATTTTGTTTTTTGACCTTAAACAAACACGTGATTCTTTCAATTATAAGCAATCCAAAATGACTTCGATGAAAAAGAGCGAATGCGTTGCCTGCGTAATGTGGCCGAACGCATTTTTTGATTTTTCAACCCCAGACCATGCAGAGTGCATACACCATGGTGATCACCCCCAGTTAAAAATCACCACTTCCAAATTAAAACTTGGCCTTTCAGTGGGTATAATACTCGGTTTATGTTGGTCATCCCTTGAACACTGGATTGCTTTCATCAACCAAGTTGGATTCGACGAAAAGTTGCTCAAGCTAAACGGAATTTTATACAACGGTTGCCAGCTAGCATTTTTCTTATACAACATGCGCTATCGCAACATAAAACCAACTCTATACAATTTCTTGCAATGGCTAACGAGTGTAAGTCAAAAATTTGAGGCACAAAGTGATCGCGGAAACAACGTCAAAAAATACGGATTGGTTTTTATTTTCGTTGGCCTTACCCTATGGGTGATATACTTATATATTTTATCTCTAAATTCCTGTGACAAGAACTTCGTGGTTTGTTGCATTCTGAACCTGCTCGATTCCTTCGCGGCAGTTTCGCAAATGATGTTCTTCACCGTGTTCATGATGGAAACGGCATTATTCAAAATTAATTTGCAGAAGGCCTATGAGAACGCAAGGCACTCGATGCAAAACAGTCTAAACAGGCAACAAAGGTTGATGTTTACGAACAACTTTTACTCGAAAACTAAACTTTACGTGAGGTACATCGAGAAGTCTTATAGCTTGGGAATTTTGCTGTGGGCCTTATACATGATGTTGATAGTAGTATTTAATTTCCACGTTGTTATAGTCACACTACTCCACTTTGAAACGGTTACACCCGTTATATACATGGCTATAATCGTGGTTTTTATGTTCACTGTGACGACAGTGGCTATTGCAGTGTATTGGCAAAATATAAGTGAATCGGTAAGTATGATATTTCTCATAACTTACCCATATTTTAGAGTATTTTTTTCTGTAATGTGTGTATGTAGTTAGTCGAATGACTCGATTTACGTAAACAATCGTAATCACGAAAATATAAGTACGTGTTCTGAATTATGTTTAATCTAGAAGCCACCATCGACAGTCGTGTATAAGTACAATCCAGTTTAAAAACAAATAGAACAATAGAAGTCGTATTACTTATAATTTACGTACATCAATCAAGCGCCAAGATGTTACCATCAAATTGTGAAATTTTCCTTCCTTCCAAGAAGAGTACTGAGAAACTAAATTGCGTGGCGTGCGTGTTTTCACCTACTTTGTATTTCGATTTCACGACCACCTGCGTTTTCAAGTGTAAACACGAATCGGATAACACGACGCTTTTAATTAAAACGTCCATAATTCGAGTAATCATCTGCCTACTCATTGTTGTATCAGAAGCTTTCGTCATCGTGGAAAATATTGTCAACCGAAAAAGCGAAAGGGGAGGAGTAGAGGAAGAAATCCTTCTGGTAAACGAAGTCGTATTTTCCGGTATTATCCTCCTGACTTCCTTGACGAACCTGCTTCGGTCTAAAAGCAGGTTCGGAGTTTTTCGCAAGTACCAAAATCTGCTGGATAGAAATAAGAGGAACTTATTGAATGCGCGCGAGACAAAATGCCTGAGGCTTTTCGCAATGGCATATGTAACTTTTGATGTGTTTCTAATAGGATTATACGTCCTGCTGCTTCACAGAACAGATTTTTGCAGACACCCCTCAACTTGCTGGTTCTTCACGCTGATTGAAATATTCGGAACTTTATCACAACTGACGTTTTGCTCGCAAGTTGTGATGGAAGCCAATTTTTTTGGCACCCTTTTCGCCAGCGTATACGAGCACATTCGAGTGGGTTTAGAATCTAATAACGGGGGTGCCCGAAAACTGGAGGACGATCTGAAATCAAAGCGTGTTTTGTACCATGATATTTTTCAATACTTCAGGCTCATGAATTATCACTACAGCGCGATATATTTAGCGTGGTTTACTTTCATCATTATCGTAGCCATTTTGAACTGTTACGTGTTTGTTGTCAAAATATTTCACGATGGACTTATCACTGCGAAGATGATGGTGTATTTGTTCAAGATATTCATTTGCACGTGCGCGTCGTGTTATACTGCGAAAATGTTACAAAATTTAATTGATTCGGTAAGTATTAATTTTGAGGCCGTTCTTGTTACGTTAACCAGGCAATAATTTATTTTTCCTTGCAAATAATTTCTATATACAGTGTGTCCCAGATTGAGTAGGCTACCATGGGTAACTTTCTTATTAGTGAAGATATAGATTTGGTTAAATGGGCAATATTTTGCAGTTTTATGTGCTGGTTCAGATTCCGTTGAGAAAATTTGAAAATTCCGAATAGTTCAGATATTATCGCAGAAAAACTGAAAATCGCTATTTTCTTTAATGTCCAATAACTTCGCAATTATAAAAATATGAAAAAATGTTTCATATAAAAGTTACTATGTTTGATAAAATACAGCTGAAAATACAGTCAAAATAAAATTCAAGATGGCGGCTGTCAAGATATTGATAGCAACTTTCTTATTTTAAATGGACGCCATATTGAATTTTTGTACGATTAAATAGCATTTTTTTTTCTCGTTTCAACCGTATATCACAACCCATATCTAAAAAAAAAATTATTTAAAAAATTTAATATTCTTTTTAAAAATCAAGTAAGCGGGTTGCCTTTACTTATTACTAATCAAGTAAAGCTTACTTGATTACTTGATTAGTAATAAGTAAAGGCAACCCGCTTACTTGATTTTTAAAAAAAAATATTAAATTTTTTAAATAATTTTTTTTTTAGATATGGGTTGTGATATACGGTTGAAACGAGAAAAAAAAAATGCTATTTAATCGTACAAAAATTCAATATGGCGTCCATTTAAAATAAGAAAGTTGCTATCAATATCTTGACAGCCGCCATCTTGAATTTTATTTTGACTGTATTTTCAGCTGTATTTTATCAAACATAGTAACTTTTATATGAAACATTTTTTTCATATTTTTATAATTGCGAAGTTATTGGACATTAAAGAAAATAGCGATTTTCAGTTTTTCTGCGATAATATCTGAACTATTCGGAATTTTCAAATTTTCTCAACGGAATCTGAACCAGCACATAAAACTGCAAACTATTGCCCATTTAACCAAATCTCTATCTTCACTAATAAGAAAGTTACCCATGGTAGCCTACTCAATCTGGGACACACTGTATAACAATTTCTATTTTATTTCAAATAATTAAATAGAATAGGTTGCGTTAGATTACACCTAATAGTCAGGAGCGATATTTATGGGGAAGGAAAGGAAAACATTCATAATGGAACTGGTCAAGAGTAAATAAGATTCTAACGTAAATATACTCACATATTTAGCTATAAAATATTGTCAAATACTAATGTGATCTTATCGGTCCTGTACTTAGGTTTTTCGCCTAGTTTTTGACGTCAAAGAAACGCTGACGTTAAGCAAAGAAGAATGTATAAAATCATCAAATCGTATTCAAACGAAAATTGCATCGCCTGTGCTCTTGGCAATGCTTTACATTTAGGACGTATATTTGGGTCTTTAATTTGCATCAGTTGTCCACACCGGGACAAAACTTCAAGTGGGTCCAAATTCAAGAAATCGCGAGTGTACATCCACATGAATGTTTTCATCATCTTTTTGATCTTAACTATGCTACTCGTGTTCATCATCAATACCTTCCAGATGGATTACCGCGGCAGATTATTTATAAAAAACTTAATTGAAATCTTCACGTATTCCGGAGCGATTATAGTATTAACAAGCACGAACATACAATCAGAATTAAGAGTAAAAGAACACAATGGTTTGTCCTATATTATCGATCAGAAACATCAGTACGGTACTAAGGTGTTATTGCACGCTGATGATGTTTCTAAGATATTATATTTCTTCTGTGCTTGGTGTCTGTTGTTTATAATTGGACAAGTCGTAAATATTACGTCATATTTGAGTGTTGAAATAAATTGGTCAACATTATTAATTGCCACAGTCAGAGAATTTTGCTATTTCAGTCAAATGACATATACATTGAATACCATCACCTTATGTCATGTATACATGGCCATGTTTAGCCAATGCTTCCTCAAAATCAAAATTATTTTGGGCAAGAACTACACCACAGGAGATTTCGCGTATTCAGTAACGCAATACGTCAAAGATCTTAAGACTTTCCAAGTCGATGACGACGAGCTTCTTCAGTCCATTCAAAAATTGAGGAAACTCTATACAAGTTTATTTCTCAATTTTAGACTGTCGTCCCAGTTAGTAAGTCCACAATTTGTTTGCTGGTGGCTAATTGGGATCTTGCTTCTTACGGCCAATATTTATTTCTTCATTACGGTAATAACTGAGGAAACGTCACTAAATTATTACGAATTTATTTATCACTTAAAAGCAGCAGGTGCTTTGTTCGGGTTATCTTTGTACATACGAATCTATCAGAGAGTAACTGATGTGGTAAGTTCCTCCGTGTTCTTATTCAAATCAAATACGTAATAAAAATTTCTTTAATGACAATAATAATAATGAATTATGAATAATTTTTGTAGTATATTTTCTTGTTGCTTCAGGGCGAAGACATAATGTCATTCTTATTTCGTTATCCGATAAGTAAGTTAAATCAGGCGGAAGCAGCACAGGTGAGTTATATGACTCTTTAAATTTTTGATTAAATTTTGATGAAATTAACTGCAGATTGAAATGATGATCACGACTCTGCATATTCAAAAACCGGTACTGAAAGCATCTGATATATTTACAGTCGGAACTAATTTATTGGCTTCGGTAAGTGAATACAAACAATTTAACAATTTCAAGTAAGTAGACAAACAAAGATTAGAACATTCTAAAAGAAAACAATCATAAATCTTTTGAAATTTAAGTAGCTATCGGTTTTCTCAGGTTAGTAACAAATAATACTTGAGAAGTCTAAGACCCAGTTGTACAATTCGAGCTTAACTTTAAGCGGAGCTTAAACCCATAGCGACGTCCATTACAACCATGTTATTGTGAAGAGCTTAAGCTTGGCTTTAACGTTAAACTCAAATTGTACAACTGGGCCTTGCGTACTTAATGATGACATAAACAAGCGATTTCTGTAACATAACATGAGCAGAATAAAGAAGGACACATGTCATGTATTAAGTATGTTAATGAGAAAGACTATAATATGCATCGCGTACTCCCACAGCTGGTTATTGCATTCTCTGTCTTTGCCACGTTTACTCCAATATGCTTCCTCCTTTGTGTTACATAAATCATATCTTCCATTTCTTTTTACATTATACATTATCTATCTACGTCACATGTACATTATCTACTTTTTCTAACAAATGTTTCATAATTGTTTACTTCTTGTAGTCAATAATAGTCAATGAGCTGTTAAGAGTGATGAACTGTATCACAACTTTTTAATGATTTATTTTAAGTTACCGTAGACGAGCATCTACTATTCCTAAAGATGGTCACTCTTAAAAGAACGTAATTATATAGTTGATGAAAAATAAATCAAACATATTGAAGAAAAAGTTGATAGGTTTCTACAATAATCAAAAACCTGAACTCTTTGAATCCAACAGAAGCCTCAAGACTTGCTTGGAATAATTACAGTGTCTGAAATCAAGACTTTCAAAAGGCAAAAAGATGTCGCGACAATTCCTGATACGTAGCTTCAAAAGAAGTAGACAAGAAAAGTCCAGAAATAATACTGAAACAATAACGATGAATATGGAAAAAGATAATAAATTAGAAAAAAAGAATTGAGATCTTCGATGCAGATGTCGAACAGCATATAATATTACGAAAAAGTCGAACGGAACGGAAAAGGCAAAGAGCAAACTGCAAGAGGAAATGAAAGTCACAAACGAATATTGGGGCAGGCAACATTGTCGCAAAACGAAAGGAGAGGGAAATTAATACGTAAATAGAGTTCAAAATTAAAAGCGAACAGGGAAGAAGCGGCCAAGAAAAGACAATTGGGAAAAGAATTCGAAACCTGTAACACGCCGGAGTGGCACCTTGCTTATTGATTTTTATGGACAAGTAAATAACCAATAAAACTGTCCATACAAAAAAACAAATTAAACTTATTGCTAAATTAATTAACTGGACCGAAAACTGAACTCAAAAGGTTTACTTGCGGAGAACTTCCAAAAGTTTAACAAAAGGTTTTATTACTTCAATTAGGCATGCGCTACCCTACCCGTCTAGACACTCGGCTACAGGGCTACCTGGAATTTACTGCCGGCGCTAAAGGAAATATCCTACTGACCTACTCTACCTGGCCTACATTCTAATGCGACCCTTGCGGAACCCGCAATAACCTTACAATGTTTAACTCGTGATCGTCAATGCAACAACTGGCCTTACGTTATTGTAACTCAATTCTTTTGGTGCATCGGTGAATAAACCTGGGAGATTAAGGAACTAAATACGTTTAAATAAAATGCGGAAGTTAGATTTAATTAATTATTTATTGAGAAAAAAAAGGTAAAAACTCCTTGTACCAGCCACTGCGGGATTTGATACAATGAGCACAAAAACCGTTTTTAACCAATACAGAGAAAACAAAATTACGGTTATCAGGAAGTGCAGTAGAATTCGCTTAACTTCAATCACACAGCTGGTGGCTTGGTGCAAACGCAAGTAGTTGTTGGAGAACTCTATCCGCGTACCCGAGATGAACACAAGACCCGCACACGCACACTTGTTTAGGTACACCTGCGGCGCGAATCCGTACATATTCGTGGTTTGTTTGTTTAATTGGCTTTCTCTTAACACGCTGTATTTCAACCGTACCGAAATAAAATGATTTAGCTGGAAATATGAGAAAAATGAGAGAATGACTGCAAACAATAAAAGAAAACTCGCGAAGTCAAATTAAAGAATTCAACTGTTCGCTCGAGAGATTGAAACCTTTTTGTTCTTTTCCGGAGCTTATTTCTTTCCAACTAAACAATTAATCTCCTCCCTCGGACTCCGCAAGCAAATTTTGAAACAACCCCGGACCAATAGTCGATTCTCTAGCCCAAATCATGCCTTCTCCATATTTCCCGTCCCATATGATAAATTAAGAAAACTCCAGTTAGCTTATCAGACAAGGATCGGCGGGTGGTCTTTCGCAAATTGAAACTTTCCTGACTCTCTCCCCATCACTCAAACTTACAATCATTTTAATGTATCCGGTACTTGGGATTGAAACATTAAGCAGACAAAGTGAACTCCTTTCCACTTGCAATGTAATTGATCCCTTTTCTATAACTGACATGTTCTAAAATTTAGTGTGACCAATTCATACAAAAATCTAAACCAATACAAAGCTAAAATAACAAGCTGACTTGTTTATGATGGCAGAGAACCAGGAGTGTCATTTGAGCAGGGCCTAACGTTACAAATTTTTATGATTCGCGCTGGGGGTTTCATTCTCCTGACAGGACCCGCAGCGCAGGACCTGATCCCATCCGACAGCAATTATACCGCTCGCAAAGTTCTGAGAAACCGAACATATGTTTGTTGTTTACAATAAAACAGCAATAACCGATTTTGTTTTGAAAAACAAATCAGCGACCGTTTCAAACCTACAGTGCTAAGAATTAGCAGTGAGCTGGAAGTGTTACATAAAGAGCTGCGCAGATACGGTAAGAGAAGATGAAATATCTAAAATGAAAATGTAACATATCAGGTGTTTGCCTAAAGCCTAAACTGTAAGTTGCTTGAACTAAAGTGAAGTTTTGAAAGGTAGAACAGCTTCATAGAGAAAATGAGAGAGAAACGATTGCTTTGAAATAAAGAAATCTAAATGAAGAGAAACAGAGCCAATCGAATTTGAGATTTTTTTGAATATTTATAAAAATATATACTGAAGGAGATAAATATAATACAATAAATGTAATAATAAATAGCTCAATTTATAAGTACTTTATTTCTTTTAATTTTATTTTTTTTTTAATATTGATCAATTAAAATTTTACTACAGGAATTGGAGGATAATCCAAGAAGCTATTTGAAGATAAAGGAGAAAGGTCTAAACTGAAATGGTTAGAGAACTAGAGAAATGGTGCAAGAAGTTGGAGGGCAGGCCAAGGAGGACGAAACTTTTTAATAAGGATAACTAGTTGAAGCTTGAAATGCTGAGAAGGATGTTAGCCATACATTCTTCCCAATTTGGAGAAGCTACAGAGGACGATCTGAACTGAAACGGAAGGCAGAAAGCAGTCCAAGGAGGACATAGTTGAAGGACTTTTAGGATAACCTAAGATGGATGGCTATGTGAATTAAAAAGTTCTAAACTGAAACGGCGAAGTGGTTAGAAGAAGACGAGGAAGATATAGTTGGAGGACGATCCAAGGAGGACGAAACTTTTGGAATAAAGATAAGTGAATATCTAAGAACTTGTTGAAAATGTTGAAAAAGAAGGATGAAAATGTTGGCATCAAAAGAGCTGAGCCACTAAGACCTGGTATTGAGGCTTAAAAAAAGACAAAAAGGAAGCTCTAAACTGGAACTGGTGAAGTGGTTAGAGAAGGCGAGAGACAATCTGAAGAAGAAATGGTTAGAGCAAGAGACTTTTTGAATAAAGAGAATGAACACCTAGGAACTAGTTGAGAACATAGAGAGGATGTACGTGAAGGGTAGAAGACGTGAGGAAGATCTGAACTGGTGAAGTAGTTAGAGAAGGAGAGATTCATTCTGTGGAAGAAATGGTTGGAGGAGTTGGAGGACGAACCAAGGAGGGGGAGGCTTTTGGAATAAAAAAAAACTGATTACCTAAGAATTAGTTTCTATCACTTCTCTACATAAATCATATGCATAGCGAAGCAAACAGAATATGATTCATAAACTATAGAGAATGTTGTCGGTCCGCAGTTTACTTATAACTTTTAATTACATAGATATCATTGTGCATTATAGCGAATTTTAAATTTTCAGTTATGTTGGGGACCAATTTTCCATTTAATTTTACATATGGATCTAGATTACAAACATGTAAGTATAGTTGCCTAACTAATAGGCACTAACAGGTCTGCTGATCGTCGAAGGTGAGGGGTGATGGGCGCGTGAAATTCAAAACAGGCAGCTGCCTATAAATAACAGGTAAAACAACTTACCTTTAAACATAAACTATTTGAATTTTGCGCGCGTCGATCAGCAAGCCCGCATAGCAATTTAGCCAGGCAACCATACTTACACATTTGAAACGTAGACCCCATATAAAATTAAATGGGAAATTGGCCCCGAACTCCCACGGCTTATCCACTCGTCACCATTTTTCTTTTTTTTTTAGATATCCGGTACGGTCGTTACTTACGTCTTGGTGGCACTTCAGTTTCATGCTTCTTGGAGTAAATGAAAGAAAAAGCGAGAGCTTCAATGAAAACATGCGAAGGTCACAATTTAAATATTTGTAGTTTGTAGAAAATTGCTATTTTGCACAATACATTTTTCTCTGTTTCATCAGTGAGCCATTTCTTAACTTTTCCCTTCCTTTGTTTTCAACAATACGATTTTCCTCTCTATGTTACTGGTTCCACAAAACATGTTGGTGAAACATTTTGGCCAAAAGAGAATTAAAACTCCAACAACTGTATAAGGTCAGAGAAATTTTTGATTTTGTATTCACATGTGGCACACCAATTTGGAGTGCACCCAAATTTAAAAATCTTACAGAGTCATATCGGGTTTATCACTCATGAGACGAAAACATGAAAGACGTGAAAAATAAGACTTTTAAGACGATCAAAAATATGGTGGAACTTGATGTTTCGCGCTACTTGATCAAAAACTAATAACTTTTCTAAAAATAAATTAAATTACGAGTACGTTGAAAAGGACTCGCTTCTTAGAATAGATCGACCGAACCAACCGTAAATACAGAAACAAGCCGATTAAGTTTTAGATTAGAATAGGGTAAATAAGAACAAACACAGTAATCAGATAAAACCAATAGATTCATGCATGTTCCACATAGATATGAAGTTCATGTACAACGTCGGTCTGTTAACGACTGGAAACCATGAAATCAAAAAACAAGGAAAACTGCGTATTTTGCATATTCGGGCCGACTCTTTTCTGCGATCTGATGTTGATAAATCGTTGCAAATGCGAACATAAAACAGAAACGCCGAAAATAACGACGAACTTTTGCTTGCCCAAACTAGCCCTCGCGATCGTCCTAATAATCGGGCAGATATGGAAGACCGTGGATTATCACAAACAAAAGCGACGGATAACAAACATCGAGCAGAGAATGCTAATGCTGAACGAGATTATGTTTTCCAGCATTATTATTTTCACTTGCATAATTTCCGTTGTTATTTCAAATAGGAGAGTGATGATTTTCCAAAAGTATCAGCACCTTTTGAATTGTTGGTACGTGTTTGGGAAAAACAGGATCATCGGTCAAAAAGCAACGAGGAGTTTGCGAAAGCAAGGGTTGCTTTTCGTATACCTTAATGTGTCCCTTATGGTTTTATACATTTATATATTATTCGAAGCAGAATTATTTCGTCATGGAAGTATAGTCAGCCAATTTTTTATACTCGTGGAAGCTGCGCTGACGTTCTCGACTCTAATATACAACGCCCAAATTATAATGGAAGCAAGATTCTTTAAAGCTTTGCTCAAGAGCTTTTCGGGAAACGTACGCAAAGTCTTGGGGAATTTGGAAGTAATCAAGACAGTCAGCATAATTTTGCCTCGACACTTGAGGAATGTGGAGAGTGCAGATCTAAAGAGTGAGGTGAAAACGCAGATTATGTTTTATAAGACCATCACTCAGTATTTTTGCTACATGAATCGGTTCTATAATCCAACGTATCTCTACTGGTTCACTTTTGTCATTATTATGTCAATTTTTAATATCTACGCTTTCATAACGAAACTAATTCATGATGGATACGTTAGTATGGAAATCACGGTTTATATTGTCAAAATTCTAGCTATCGCTTCTACTACAATTCACACTACGGTAGAGTTTCAGACTCTAAGAAATGCGGTAAGTATTTTTTTACTCCTAATATAATTCAATTTAATAATAAATTCAAATGAACAGTAGAATACATACTTATTGATATACAGAGCTTTCATATAAAAGAGTCACGTGACTGCCATGAATAGGCAACCAAACATACTCGTGTAGTATGTAATGTAATAAAATATATTAAATATTAATAGTGAGTATATCGTAGAAGTGTGTGTGTGTGTGTATGTGCAAAGACCGAAGCAGCTAATTATTCATACTAAAAGTACTGTATTAAGTTAAAGTATGAAATATTATAACAATTTGTTGCGCAAATAATATGATATATCCTCGATATGTTTCATCAAATTCTCTTGCCTTATACTGAATGCTTCACGTCAGTAAACACATCGGAAGGGCCATGAATTTTAACTGCCCAAAAAGTTGTCAAATTATAAAAAAGGAAAATTGCATCGCATGCATATTTTGGCCGACCTTATTTTTCGATTTTACTGTAGTACACTCGTTCAAATGTAAGCATCACAAAGAAGTAGTCGAAATCGAAACATCGTTGAACTTAACAAGATGTCTGATTTCAACGTTGCTAACAATCGGGGAATTCTGGAAATTCTTCATCGGTATCGTCGATGCACAGAATGAAAACATAGAAGACATCGTACTCTTTTACGATGACCTTCTCTACACAAGCATCATTGCCGTCAGTATGGTTTCTGCAGTGTGCCTTTCAAATTATAGAATGAAGCTGCTACATACGTATCAGTCTTTTGTGGTTGGCCTCCGAAAATATACCAGGAGCAAAGTTCTACACGAAAAAGATGTTAGAAGGCTTCGAAATTTAGGGTTTTCTTACGTGTGCCTTTACGGAGCAATAGTGGCAACTTACATGATTGTAATGTTCAAGACTAAGTTTTGCAATAAAATTGCGACGTGTTTCTTCTTTGTCGTTTCCGAATCGTTGATATGTCTTTCTGAGTTTAATTTTACTTCGCACATGATATTGGAGATCCATTTTTTCCGACTGCTATTGAGAAAATTCTGCAGGAATCTTATTAGAACGTTGACTATAAATAAAGCTAAAGAGGCAGAAAGTTATTTAAAATTGCAGCGGAGGTTCTACCAGGAATTAATTAGTTTTCTGAAATTCATGAATCACTCTTATAACCCGTTGTTTTTCATGTGGTTTACGTTTATTACATCACTGGCGATAATTCATCTCTTCTTGTTGATTTTAAAAATATTTTACAAGGATTATGTCAGTATGGAAATGGTCGTTTTAGTGCTGAAGGTTTTTTCATGTACTGTTCAAGCAATATACTCTACTAAACGATTTCAAGAACTTATCGATTCGGTAAGGATAATGTTTGTTATTATTACTGTTGATAGTTTATCGATACTTTCTTTTTAACAAAACGACTTTAACTTAAAATGAAAAAAAAATATATATCAAAAGCACTTATGTTAATTGTGTTTAATTTACGTTCACTTTTCAGGGCGAAGAGGCGATATCGTTTTTATTTCGATATCCAATGACTCAGTTAACCCCCGCCGAAGCCGCCCAAGTTAGCTTTGGTGTTTGAATTGCCAAGGAGAAAATAATTTATTTTTCGATTTTAGGTAGAAATTATGATTACTGCTTTGTGTGTGCAAAAACCGATTCTAAGCGCTTCAGATATATTTATAGTTGGCACTAGATTATTGGCCTCTGTGAGTATGTTCCCTTGATTTCCATAGTATTTTGCATGTTTTGCTTTTACATTTAATTTTCCTAATCATTTTTTAGATATCCGGAACAGTTGTGACTTACGTATTGGTGGCTTTACAATTTCATGCCTCTTGGATTAAAGAATAACTTCTAATAACTTCTTATAATAAGGGTGTTCAAAAAAATTCTACGTTAAGTATATCATTGTGTTTTTATTCTTTACAGTTTTACTTATTCACTATACTATAAATAAATACATACAATTGCTTTTGTTGTTTTTGATTAATTTTATTTTCAAAAGTGTGTGCTCTAAAAGAAACCTGAAAAGTTCTGAAAAGTGAAAAAGAAAAATGGGCATAAAATATTAGTTGATGTGTCATATCCGAAAATTGGGTAATATGATGATATGTAATAAAATAATACGTCCCAACTTTTTCTCGATATTTTATGACGACCGGTTTCGGTTTAATGAACCATCATCAGGTCGACAACGTCAAAATTGAAATATTAATATTAAACACATAAAAATTCTGGTGAAGAGGAGAAGAGACAAAATAACGTGTATAGTGCTTGAGATCTGCTGTCAAACTTGATCTTGATCTTGATCATGTTTGACAGCAGATCTCAAGCACTATACACGTTATTTTGTCTCTTCTCCTCTTCACCAGAATTTTTATGTGTTTAATATTAATATTTCAATTTTGACGTTGTCGACCTGATGATGGTTCATTAAACCGAAACCGGTCGTCATAAAATATCGAAAAAAAGTTGGGACGTATTATTTTATTACATATCATAAAATATTAGATTTAAAATTTTTTACGTTTATACATTATTTCAATATTATTAATAGTGTTGTGAATCGGTAATTGTACCACGTTACCTTACGGTTAATTTCCAGTGTTACCGGTAATCTTTGAAGTTATCTGCGTTGCCAACATAATGGAAAAAACTATAATTTTTCCAACAGATTTACTAAGTTTTATGCTTATAATCTGACTTCGGACATTTCGGAGCGTTGTCATACTTACGTAATACGAGGAGCAATGAAAAGTGCCCATTCATTACGTAGCCATGGCAACGATCCAAATGTAGGAAGTCTGCTTATAATATGTAGGATGTTGCGACCTAAGCTATTGGTTAATAATTTTATAATCAAACAAAAAAAAGCAGAAGACGATTAGCAAGTTGAAAGAAAATTGAAGGAAAGAGATAATAGATGATAAAAAATACGTTTTAATAAAGAAATCAAAGGCAACCGGAGAAGTAAAAAAAATAAATTGCAGAAAAGTTCAATGTCGTTTCAAAATTAAAAAAAAAATGAAAGACCACTGATATGTTAAAACATTTTTGGAAATAAAATCAAAAGGCGATAAGACAACTGAGTGAAAAATTGTGAAAAGGAAAAATTTTAATACAAAAAAAATTAAAAAAGAAATTTTCAAATTTCATCAAAAAAATTATAAAAGACTAAAGGGAAATTCAAGATAAAATTGAGAGGGAAATGGAAATTTTCTGAAGAAGAAGCAGCGAATACTAGTAATAAGAACAATATTGTGAAGAATAGGGGAAGATTACAATTACAGATTTGCAATTAGAAAGGAAGAGATAAAAACAAACAACAATCGGTAAATTAAACTTCCAATAATAATGAAGGAACGAAGACTTTGGTGTAGATATTTTAAAATTTAAAAATTATTTAGTGAAAATAGTATGAAATAATCAAAAGAAAATTGAAAAATCTATTTTATAAACAAATAAAAAATGATGTGTGTTTGATATCAAATTAATCAGAAAATTCTAATTAAGTATTAATGTATGTAGGTATAACTAATTTTTATTAAAAAAATGTAATGAACATTTTAAGTAGCGACATCTTTCGATCGCTTTTTGACCTGACATTGCAGTAGGATTGATAAATTGAAGCAGTTCGCTACATAATATCCCATGCAAGGCGGCCATGCTTGGTGTCAAAGCATATGAGAATTTTAAAAAAAATTTGTGCAAATCGGTTTTGATTACAGCGGATTCCTCAAGCAGGCTCTGTACAGCTGTACGGTTCTGCTGACGAAGGCCCAACTAGGCCTGAAACAGCTGTACAGAGCCTGCTCGAGGAATCCACTGTAATCAAAACAGATTAGCACAAAATTCTTTTAAAAAAATGTAGTTGGTAATGTTAATAATATCTAAATGCTATAGTCATAGGTATAGGAAAGTGAAGTTTAAATATCCCCCATTAAAAGCAAATTATACTTAGATACGATATAAGCAAGATTCTTTAAGAATACAAATTTGGCAATCGCCCTGTATTTAAACGGGAAGTAAGAGTTCAGGATGTCTACGTGCCGGTCGTCACATTTCTCAATGTTGCACAACATTGCATCTGATAAATCACACGCTATTATTTAGTCATACAGTATATCTCCATTTCACTCTGTCATCTGGTTAAAAACTGACTTCATTCGTAAGGACCCAAGTCTCAGCGCATAATAGGAGAAAACGCTACCCTCGGCTTCGCGCACAGTGTTTCAATAGCGCTCCTGGCGTGCGTATCGTTTATTTGTCTTCAATCTTTATGTTTCTCTCATAGAGTTTTGTGATTGAAATTTGAAACGGAATCCTCTCCGAGGTATTTTCAAGCACGCCGAGTGAATTTCAAGCTCGTTAAAAAGCTTTTCGAAAGCCTGCTTCTGAGATAAGGAACAAACAGGCCCGTAGCTAGCGCGCGTGCATTACGTGATTTTCACGCAGGCGCAGGGAGCAAAGGGCGCATTTTTTGTGAAATAAAAAAAATCATATCAATGGAAAAATGGATTGGCGTTTTAATGGGTGATTTTTACTTGCTAAATGCTGGAAAGTTTATAGTCAATTCCAGTCATTTGGAATTTTCCGGTGATTTTCAGCGACTTTGAGAAAAGCATTATGTAATTTATGCATCACGTAGTATCCAAGATTAATAAAAAACGGGATTTAAGAGGCGGTTTTGTCGTTTTTTTCTGTGGTTGGAGTCATTTTCTGCAGATTTTCATATTTGTGAGATGTGGTTTAACGCTATACATTATATGTACAAATATCGTCAGATAATTTCGAAATTGCTCTTGATTTTATTGAGTGCAGGGACAGCGCGAAGCGGTAAGCAAACTAAGCGTCGCATGGGGGCGCATACTGTAGGATGAGACGCCAACACTGAGATTAATGTCAAGAATTGTCATCAGAGGGGCGCTGTATATCTGTCTTGCACGCAGGAAAATTTTATCCAGCTACGGGCCTGGGAACAAATATGCCTTGTTGATAATTTTGTGCGTATGTTCTGTTGGTAACGCATATCTCTCTCTCTTCTACTAGGCATTTAGTGGTAGTTTTTACTTTGGGTGAGAAAATCGTCATTCCTTTGGTGGAGAGAAAAGGCCGAAATTGGAGTTTGAAACGTATAAAACCCCCGGCATCCCGGCCCACCCTTCGTCCGTGAAAGTGGACTCGACCGACCTGCAAACGTGATGCCATGCCACTTGGTGACGTAACACCTGCATCGACGTACGTCATTGACTGCATTTACCTCCGTTGGAGAACACTCTCTCACTACTGACAGCTGTCTGTCATTACGTTGATTTTGGTTACCAGGTCGGAAATATTTTAATTATTTCTAATGGCTTATTTGTGTTGACTCACCTTACCGCGGCGTTGTTATTTTTATTTTTATTTTATTTGTTAATCAAGTGAATTTCTTTAATCACTTTAAGCGTTAGTTGTAAACGAAGAACAGATCAGATGATCGAATAAATTCTAACTTGTTAGTTTATTTAATTACACTTCGTGTTCTTTTCATAGGAACCCCTTTTGGGTCGCACTCGACACTTGTAAATTATTTTACCATTCGTTATTTATTTTTGAGCATTTTAAATAAAAACAAGTGTGCTCAGTTGGTGATTTTTATTATTCACTTTGCCCACCTTTTACTTTGGGGTGCTGGAGAAATGTCAGTCACTCGCACAATTTGCTGCCCTTCAGGTAGGTAGCAGATCATTTTCTAGAAATTACGTTTTTGGCACTTAGACCCTATGGGAATACCATGCTTCAATTCTTTCTTTACCTTGAAAGAAGACTTTTACAACTTTAACTTAATTAAATTACCCATGAACATTTTTTTCAACGAAAGTCGTTTAGATAAGCAGTTTCTTGATTATTACTATTAGAGTGTTACATTATCTTTACTTTCTTACTTTTCTTCGTCTTTCTAAATTAGTTCTTTTTCTTTGCTTTGTAAAAAAAACGGCATTTTGTATAAAGAAGTCATTAAGTTCATTTCGCAAATTGAGATAAACAAATATTCAACAGAACGTCACGTCGCCAATACGTGACCTCTATCACACCTCCCTATAGAGTAATGGAAACACATGTTACAACGACCTGCTTGTTCAAAGGCAGTTTCGCCGTCATCATACTGAGAATCCGATATTCTGTGAGGAAGCTTGTTTATTTTAAATCGAATGCAATTATAAACAGAACATGATTAAAAGCGGAACGCCGCGATGACCCATCGGAATTTCCAGTTTTTAAATCATTTAAAAGACAGCTGATGCCGGAACTCATCCAGAGTTCGAACGTGTAAGCACTGACCGAACAAGTAGTCATGAGTCATGACTATCTGCAACAAAACTGCATTCAGAGAATTTCAGCTGCATAGGTAACCGTGACTCATCAAAGAACCCGACGTTATGCAAGCATAAAAGCGGACGATTTAGGAAAATCACGATCATTCATAGGTCAAGTAGCTGTTACGCGTCCCAAAAGGGTTCGAGCAACAACCACCTATGCGTGGCAGGTAATACCCTAAGGGGAATTCGGCCGAGCCGGTCGGACCTACCTGTGTGGCTCTCTTTTGGAGGGATTCGCTGCCATCCCAGTAGCTCAGCGAAGACGGCCGTGCGGTGCGATATTTAAGACGCACAGGTGTCAGCCCGTACAAAGGGGGAACTATCCCGAAGTTACAATTTATTAGGGCGCTACCTAGCCGAAATGCAGCGATCCCCAAGGTCATGAACCGACGCTAGGAGAGGGTCCAAAATATGACACTGGGTAGAGCTCCGATGCCAAATGGCTCGCCAGAAGGGCAGAGCAAGACAGTAACAACCCCAAAACCCTACCAAGGTGAAAGAAAACTCCAAGCGTAAAAAAGTTAACAACTGTATATTAAAAAAAAAGGACACGCAAAATGTGAGCAGCGCTCAAGAAACAGTGCGCCAAACGTAACGAAAATTACATTAACTTAATTACATAAATGAGCAAAATGTTTAAAGGTCGTAATACCTAGAAAGCCTATAATGCAGAGGCAAATATGTACAAAACAATTATATAAACAGGCGTTGAACAAACCACACGCGTACGGGCCCATCCGCGACGTTCACAAAATTACCCAAACGCGTGAGTTAACTACAAATTAAATTTCAAAAATTGGCAACAAAATCTAGTAAAAGTAATAATGACAGAATGAAATAAAATAAAAGAGGTCACGCCTCCTACGAATTAATTAATTAAATTTTTAAATCGAGTAATACAAAATAAAAGTGAAACCAGTAGCGAACAGAAAAGGAAAACTAAAGCTGCCGGTTGCGTTGCGCACACGCTCTGCAGGACGCCGAGTTCGTAAGAAATTTCGTCGCCCCCAAGTCGCAGACGGCGAAGTGACAAAGACCAGGAGAAAAAAAAATTGAGTTTAGGTCAGGCGGTCGACAAATCAGGGTGGTCGAGTGTGGCTATCCAGACCCAAGAGACAGTCCGATTCAAACGGTGGAACACATACAAAAAAGGAGGGGGGTCGGTAGCACGCAGCCGTTAAGGGGCTCAAGGAGATCCGCGTGGCAATTTAAAAATTTGTTGTCAACCACGTGTTTGGTGGAATGGTGGCCTCCTACCACTTGCTGTTAAAAGGAAAGAAAAACATCGCAATAGTGAACGCTAACACAAAATACTGAATCACGAACCTCGCAAAAGAAAGAAATAGACAATAACAACTTACCTCGCATTAAAATACGAGCCGCAAAAATGAAACGAGAAAAGCCTGTCTTCAATGTGCCGAAAAATTCGATGTTCTACAGCCCATCTACATCCGTGGACAAAATCCTCTAACGAGACTCCAGGCGGAAACAAAATTTACATTAGACATAAGGAAACCTCCAACAGAAGCGAACACGCGTAGCACAATGAAAATGGCCAACA
Organism: Dorcus parallelipipedus; assembly: GCA_958336345.1. NCBI lineage: Eukaryota > Metazoa > Arthropoda > Insecta > Coleoptera > Lucanidae > Dorcus > Dorcus parallelipipedus. The sequence goes on along the minus strand of OY284480.1, from coordinate 20,416,455 downwards.
ACCAAATAGGTATGTACCCACAAGCCGGGGACCGGAAATGTGACGTCAGAACGAATGTTCCAGAAAGAATCAGGCAACCAACCGAAATCCACATAACATAACTAAACTCACTACAAAGAAGCTGCCAGAAAGTCCGTTCCTAGGTGAGAAAGGGAGATGCAACAAAATTAATTTTCAACGGGGAAACTCCGAACTTCGTGCGAGAGAAAGAAAACAACGCGCCAAACATGCACGTCGGAAAGATAACCGCGCGGAGAACGCCTATGGTAGACACAGTTGGCAACCCTACCTAACCTTGCGTTGTCAAAAACCAGAAGTAAACAAACGCTCGCTGTGTACGAACGGGCCCCAAAGACCGCAAAGAAGCGAACGCGGCGACGCTACGGGCGAAGTCCGCACAGCGACGCGTCGAGCGCACATAAGATGACAAACAAGGTAAAGCGGCCGAAATGCCGAAATACGTGGATCGCGGACCAGCTACAGAGCTCCCAGCGAAATAGAGTATGGTAAATAATAAAAAAGCGTAACATAACCCACGTACAAGATTTCTCGTAATCGGAATTTCCAGTATAAAACCGTATAAAAGGCGACTAATTTTCACAACAGATATCACACACTTTTATCATTTTAACTACCCGTCCCTCACAGCCCTTGTAACCGCTGTGTAACCCATCCCCAATCATATAGTGCTTTATGGATTATAGCTTCTGAATACCTGGTTGAATTTTAACACAAACCTCTTCTTTTGGTTCATTTGGATCTGCTCAAGAATTTTTTAGAATTCTTTTATACTCCGTGAGCATTTTAAATTCGGTACATACACTATGACTTCCCCTAATGAAGCAGCTCTCATGTCGCTATAGAAATGAGATAAATTTTGTCTTGATTTTTGTTGATTCTTATAATAATTATATTTCCAACAGACAGCACAAGTCTATAATGGATAATTAATAAATTTAAATTTAAATTTAAGAGTATGGCATAATCACAATATACAAAAAAAATTTAGACAATAAAACTAACTAGATAACAATATAGAATAAAACTAAGACGAGCATAATTAATTACATTAAGCATTATTGTGCAAGTAGTTTCATTTTCTTTGTAGCACATCTGAACTTTTTATGGAATATGTCAAAAGCACATCTATGGAAATAAGTGACATTTCAATTTAACGGCAGTTACTAAAGTTGCGTATGCGCAATAGTCACTTCGCGAACGGTCGCCCAAAAAATTACATTATTTAAATTTTTAAATTTAAATTATATTATTTGATTCATTTTTTGATGTTTTTAATTAGATTTTAATTAAAAATGTCATTATTAAGGGAAGTCATGCTAATCTCTCTTATGTTCTGGATTGAAAATGCTCACTCGGTATATGCCAATATTTTAAGAGAGTTAGTTGCATTGACCCAGAACGACACCTATACAAATTGCTTGGTTCTTTCCAAACTCATTGGGTTTTAATCAATGAGAATCCAGATGTAGCGCTCTATTCCCAACTAATACCATATAATAACATAGTCATGTAACTCCTAGCTGGAGCAAGTGACTTCAACAAGCTTTTTCCACACTTTCCTGTCTTTAGCAGTTGCTTTCACCTCTCACAATAATTTCTGCAGTTTGGATTTCCTAAATGCTGATGCGTGGATGAGAAACTTGGAAGTCATCCAGTTTGGATAAAAGAATCCAAACATTTGTCGACAAATGTGTAATGAAGATCTCATGGACCAGACTAAAATCCTACAGCAAGAGTATAAACAAGAAGACTCATCACTGTCTTTCGTTTGCATAGAAATGATTTTAGGCTTGGTCTACTTTGACAGTTATGAGCAACATGAAATTTGTTGAAAATTCTCTTCACCCTCTCCTACAGATAACATGGGTATTTGCAAAAGAACATATATAATTCTCTACTTGCTTCAGATTTGATTCCTCAGTAAGAAGCTTAGACTGTTTTTGTTCAAAAAAATGAAATGAAAACAATAAAAAAAATTTACTGGAATAAGTTTTTCAAATTTGGAAAAGTCTCTATTTAGCATGATTACGATGCAATATTTTTATCCAAGTACACCGTGCATTATGTATTTACTCCTGTGTGTGTACAGTAAATAAATTTGTCAAAGAAATTGATGCAATACCCGTTTATTTACTCTTCATTGTTATTGTCGATATTATACGTATAGATTATGTAATTTATGTTTACATGCATGTTACACATAATTTACAGAGTGAAAGAAAATGTACGGCAGTAAGAAAAAATGTGAGAAAACTGAAACAAATAAATTGTGCCTGTGCCGAGCTATACGGCCTTGTTTCTTAATGCTGAAAATGTACGGCTTTTTGGCGATCGATTTAGACCACGTTGAAAATCGCTGTCGCTTCAAAAGATCTAAATTCTGGATGTGCTATGGTTTCTTTACCACCATAATACTGACGCTTAATTTGATATACAATACCGAAGTCTTGAATATCTGGAGTATCCACAGAGAGAAATCTTTGCACGTGTTTTTAAACAACGTAACCCACATCATATACTCAATATACATCACTTTGGTGACCTTTTTGAATCTGATACACACGTCGAGATTCGTAAATGCTTTCAATCATATTGTACCTTTGCTAAATCATGGATTGCTGTGTCAAAGCGCACTACGTACAATTTTGAATTTGCAATACGCCATCATGGGGGTGATTGTAAGTGGCATTATTATTCAAACAATGGCACTTCTCTGGCTAAATTATTCCTCGAGTTTTTACTTCGATTTTTACACATTTGCGAGTCACATGATACAAAATACGAGTTGCGGGCTGTACGTATTATTTGCCTGCGTTTGCTCACTGATTTCCGGGAGCTTCGCCTGTTTCCAAAAGCTCGTCGTCAGCATCCTAACCCACCAGCATGTTTACCTTGGAAAAACTATAGAAGCCCCAAATAATGCCCAAAGATTTTTGGGAGTCTACAAGTACAAATTGTGCAACGAGGAACATTTATGTCATGATATCCTGTTAAAATTGAAACAGCATGAATTAATCGAGTACTTGAGATGCTTGCACGAAGGCATCAGTCTTATACAGTATGAAATGAACGCGTGCTTGAATCCGCAGATTTTGTTGCACTTAATAGCAGAATTGGTCGTGTTGATAATAAACTATTACGCCGTCGTCATTTATTTCGTGTATGACTTTACAACGCCGTTGGCTAGCACCATCAACTTCCTTAATTGCCTCTATGCATTTCTACATACGTATGGAATTTTCGATTTACTATTGATGCCTCAGTATACACACAACATGGTAATTTTTTTTTAAATATAATTTCAGCTTCAGAGTAGCAACTAAATATGTTTTCAGGTGAAAGGTATGATACCTTTACTATTAGAATTTTCTACTTCGATAACAACACCTGAAGAACATTTACAGCTACGCATTTTTACGACAAAAATAAAACAACATCGATTGTTTATGGCTTCTGGCGTTGTTACAATCGATCTGAGTAATGCAGCATCGGTAAGTTTAAAATCAAAAAAGTTATCAAATTTTTTGAACCAAACTATTTTCAGGTATGCGCAAACATTCTCACGTATGTACTGGTGGCTTTACAGTTTCACGTATCAAATACATGAAATGAAACAGACACTGCATGTTTAACTTACTTTCTGCATAATTAGTACAAACTAATGAATTTTTAAACCGTACCAATTCACTTGTGTGTGTTAACGTTTGACAAATTATAAACAAATATAAGTTTACCAGGAAAACCTTCATTTTAATGATGCATGTAATTTTCTTTTCTCGTGAGACCTTTTTAAAAACACTAGATAAAATGAGGCATTAATTTCACGTCGCCGATTAACAGTTGATGTTATTCGCCTTTCAATTAAAAGAAACACTTTTAAGTTGTTTTTTTTTGATAGCTTCGTTACAAAGTAATTATAGCACTTTAGTCAATAAATGTTTAATGTAAAACAATAACTGAATAATAATTGTCCCGCAAGAGAGCGTTAATGATCTCTATATTATTTATTTGCGGCGTTACCTATGTATTTCTGTTTACTGATTTTATCAAAATGTAATTACATGAACTGTTTGTTCGAAGTTATTTCATATTTCTCTGTGGAGCTTTGGCTATTAGGTAAGTTTTTCAAATGTGCATTAAAAAGTTTTGTAATTTTTTCTTTATTTTACAAAAACAAATAATAATAATGTCCGAGAGTATGGGAAAAATATTAAAAAAATTCTTTTTACTTAAGTTTTCGAGAAATAATTAATCAAAAATTAGCTCCAAAACGACGATGCTCCTCTGGTTAAAATATAAAGGAGCAAATGAACGCAATAAATGCTCTCATAAAAGTTGCATCGATAGTGAACTTAACCTTTAAGGGGAATTTCACGTCAACTCCGTTTTTAGGTCAACGCCCGACGCCTTGAAATACGAACTCGAAAATATTTACTTGACAAATGCTTGCAAATTACCTAAAGTAGATTATTCCACACAAAGGATAAAAACGGTCACACTTGTTTATTACTATAGCTTCGTTTTATGTGTATCGAATTATTTTATCTGAATTTCAAATGACATATTCAGAAATTAAATTAACAATTCTGAATTACATTTGAAAATTTCTGAAATAAAGTTAATCTTTTCTGAATTACAGTTGGAAATGGTGTAGTTGTAAATCGTTCTTCGTTCCACCGTACGCATTCTTTTCACTTTGAATTAAATTCTTAATTAATTACAGACTGTTCCATAGAATTTTTTAAATATGATCCCATAATCTGTTACATTCATTCGTGTACGCGATTTGATTAAAAATTTAACGCATATCACCAACGACTTTTAAAGCAGCTGTATATTGTCACGACGTCATTACCTGAGAATGAGAAAATAAGTAAATTTAAATTCGTATAGTAATTATTGCAATTGTGTGCATTTCAAAATTATGCAGGATCAGCAGCCATTAATCGATTAGTAGGCCAGCCGCATTACACACTCGCATTCCACTTACGCAAGCGCTGCGAAATGTAAGCGTGTATGTTTACATGTGCCAATTAAGATTGAGGCAATTAGAACGTTTGTAAGAAACAAATTTGGCAAGGATTAATTGATGCTGACACCTTGAGAACATTGTACCAGGAACCGAACCCCAGTGACCAGGACAAAAGAACCGATTGTGACGTAGATTTAGAAATGTATAAAAAGATAGACCAACTAGCAGAGGTAGTAGTAATTAAGTAGTAATAATGTAGAAGTAATTAAGTAGTCAAGAGCGGTCGTGTAGTAGTAAAAGTATAATGTCGTGGAAATAATAGTGAATCTAAGTGCTCGCGGAAGACAAAGCCAAGCGAGTGAATCTACGAGCCAGGGCTGGCCTCTAGGGCCAAACCCTTCCCTAAGTAAAAGTTTAAGGTTAGATTAATTAAGTTTGGTAATTAAGTTTAAAACAATTAAAGTTAAATGGACTTGGTTTAATTAAAAGTTTAATTAAAATTAAAAGACCTTTAGAGTAATTTAAGTTTAAAATAAATTTGTTTAAATAAAATTAAATAAAAGACTTTCCCGCAATTTTATTCGTAATAATCAAATAAAAATATTTTATTTATTTTTCATGCGACAATATAACAAGGTTAACTATATCACAAAATCTTTTAAACGGACACCAAATAGCGCACAAACACTTTACGTTTCGCTATCGTTTGATAGCTTCTTCGGAAGTGAAAACATATTTTTGCACTGTTGAAAAGATTTTGTGATATAATTTTCATCGGATAAGAACCAGCTTTAATTAAACAAGATTAACCTAACAAACAAAAAAAAAACTTTTTAGAGATGAATTTCAGGTCTAATAAATCGTTTCACATTTTCCAAGCAATTTACATTTTCTCGTAATCTGTGTCATGCATTCACGTACACGATTTGATCAAAAATTGTTAGAGCAGCGACGCTTAAAACAATTATGTCTCCGACGGCAACAACTAGTGCAAGCGAAATTGAGAGGAGCTGGACATACTCGCTGAGCATTAACTTTGTCTAACACACATAAACAAAGAACAAAAAATACAGAGCGCACATCGTGCGCTGTCGGACGTTACAGGCCGTGCATTGACCCTCGCGACCACCAGATTTAAATCCTTGGGATTTTTTTGTGGATAAAGCAGCTGGTACATTCCGCTCTAGTAAATAAATAATCGGCAAAAATTAACAAACAATAATTTATTACTCTTATTTCATACGCAATTCCGGTTACTTTAGAAATTACAAATATTTGCGTCGCGTAAAAGAAACAACTCAAACTTCCGTTCCTAGCTGTTAAACGTGTAATAAAACGAATTGAGATGTGTGTGACGAATTATTAATACAAATCCATTAAAATCGAGCCGCACATCCTGAGGCATGCCGTCTGTACACATCTTAAGACGTCTGTTCTGCAAGGTCAAGTCTTACAAACTTTAGTGTAAGCGAATATCATCAAAGTTTATGACGCATGTACGCTGTGAATTTGGTGTTTTAATGTAAACATAACTTAAATGAAGGGGAAGGCTATTGTTAGTGTAGATTAATAAATGTAAAGAAGGAAACACTAACAGGAGGACAGAAAACATAACTACTTTTTTGGTTAAATTTATAATTAATTAATTACAAACTGTTCCACGGATTTTTTTACAGTTTCTCGTAATCTGTGACATTCATTCACATATGAGATTTGATCAAAAATTGTACACTAACACCGACGTGTAAAACAGCTTATTTAATAAAGTTTTTTTTTTGTGCGGTATCGGTCAGACTGGTTAAATACTAATTATACCAATGAATGGATCGAAATTATTTACACAATTATTTGCGAATTAGACCTTATTTCAAACGCAATTCCAGTTATCTTAGAAATTACTAATAATTATATTGCGTGCTACCTACCTTTAGTATCTACCTAAATGACCCTGTATAAGTGGCGAACGCTGGGGAAAAATCGACGATGTTGAATAAAACCTACCTGAAATTAGGTCCAGCTCAGTGGAGACGGGGTGAGCTACAAATGGATTGTCGGTAGGTCGATACCTGGATGTAAAAGAGAAAGGGGCGCCACCTAGTGAATGCAAGTTCCAAGTAGTACGGTGAAAAACGTGGCACACGTACTCGTAGTTAGAAGCATTCGAGATTCCCTCAGATCTAATATCCGCAAAGTATAAGTGTTTGTCAGGCACCCTGTATATAGCACAACTATCGGTGACCCTTTATATTGACAAGCAATAAGAATACGAAAAACGGTGATTAAACGGTTTATTAATACGCAACAAAATTGTGGGCCCAATGAAATGAGCAAAATGCTCAACATTCAATTACAGGGTTGGCCTTTAACAATATGCCCGAAAATAAGTTCGTTACGTTAAATAATTTAGAAATGACAAGGCGTCAACTTACGCGAAATCCCTAAGGAGGATATCCTGTACGACTCACAAAATAACGTACAAGAAATTCTTTCAGAGGGACGGACAGTAAACGCAATTACAAGAACGATACTTTATAAAAACATGTAACTAAACGCAGGTTTTTAAGAAACCAAAGCCTTCGGCAGGCAAAAGCGGGTTCACGAGGCACCGAAGGCACCCAATAATTAATATAAAGATACGTATCAATAAAAGACAGAGGGTTAGTACAATACCACATTCGAATCCCACCAATTCTACGTTACGTTCGGTCTGCAAGGGGGCTGCAGCACATGGCACTGGCTCGACTCAGATCGGCAGCTCCTTCAGGGGTTCCGGAGCGACGAACGACGGTGTTACAGTAGAAGAGGCTCTCGGATACGGTGAATATTCACGCCAAAACTCGTTCGGGGAAATCCAAACGGTTACGTCAAGACACTGGCTCGACTCAGTTTGGCAGCTCCTTCACGGGTTCCGGAGCGACGAACGACGGTATTACAGTAGAAGAGGCTCTCGGATACGGTGAATATTCACGCCAAAACTCGTTCGGGGAAATCCAAACGGTTACGTCAAGGTCACGAAGAAGTGACACAGATTTTTCAAAGTTTAACCCTCACGTAGTTGCTAACGGAAGAAACACGAAAGTAAGTAAAAGAGAACAACGACAATGAAACAGGACCAAAAAGACTTACTCCTTTTAAAATAAGAAACTACGACGCGTCCGTTTGAACACGTGTATTTTCAGACAAAATTCATAACACAGACTTTATCTGCTATAAAAACACTGGATTACACGAACGATAAGATTCTCAAAAACCTTTGGGTGGCCAGGCTCAAACTCAAAACACAAAATTAGTTCCACCGAAATGGCGACCAACTGCTCCTGAAGTGCAATGAATAATGGCTTTTTCGTTCAACGCCGAACTCGGCCAAGCCGGAAATCGAAGACACACGTGTCACCAACTATCATGGAAGCGTCTACAAACAACTTACAAACGAAATAAAACCAAGACCTTGGAGTTTGTAAGCAGATCTGAGCGATCACTGAAGCCAAAGTAGAAACAACACAAAAACGAAACGTGCGTAAAGAAACATAACTCAGACTTCCGTTCCCAGCTGTTAAACGTGCAATAAAACGAAATTAAGGTATGTGCCAATGTCGCATTGTGTGCAGGCAAGAAGTCAATAAAATAATAAACATAAAATGTATAGTCCTATCATACTGCTGCGTTTATAAAACGTGGCGTCGTATTTCGTACGCAGTGCCTCAGTTCGATTTTGGGGATTTTTTTAATGAATTATAAACTATTCAAAGGAAGTTTTTAAACATTTCTACCGTAATCTGCGACATCGATTCTCTTATGCGTCTTTTTTTGTCGGAGCAATTGTCATTCACCCTGTATAAAAAATAAAATAATTTGCACTTAATTTTTTTTATTATTGAAATAGTACAGCTATGAGCGTCTTAAGCCACTTTCTTCTGGAAATAACATTGTGTCTCAAATGTATATGTATGGTTGCCTATCGTCGCTCTGTTAGTAGTTTCTGAAAAGTAGTTAGCAATTTCCGGACAAAAGGTAACAGTTTTTGGCAACTGTTTTCCAGAAGCTGCTAACCTGTTTCCACTGTTTTCTTCGCACCGCCTCCCGCACCGAGCGCCTGGCAGAGCGACGATAGGCAACCATACATACATATTTGGTACATAATGTTATTTCTCCATAACAACGACCATAGCTAGTCTACTAAGCCAAATACAAGTAACCATAATTTACCTGTCATTGGCAGATTTATAAATCGTTTATTGTGTCTGTAGTTTTCAAAAATAAATCTTTCAGATCACGTTAATATTGAGATAGCTTAGATACTTTTGTTCTAATTATTAGAAAGCACCATTAAACCATATGTCGCGTTAATAAATGCAATTATTCGTTTACAAACGATCAATAAATAGAAAGTATGTTATCAAAACAACTGCTAAGTAATTGCTGCGAACTTTGAAGTACAGAACTTCATTTGATAACTACGGTGCTCAATAATTTTTATGACAGGCGTAAAACCGAGCCAGTCACATGATATTTATTTTTCCAAGTAAAATCGATTCGTCTGGTGCTTAATAAAACTTACGTACCTCCGAGACTGCGTAATTTATTGTACGAGCTAAAACATGTTTGCTAAAGACAGTACATGCTGATAAATAATTTTTCACGTAATATTATTTTGATACTTCTGTGGTTATTACCTTACGAAGTGTTTTATGGTATGTAATTTTCTTGGAGTTACCGTAAATTCTTTCAGACTCACCATTTGTTTGAAGCGACATGGAGAAACCTCGCCCTAAGAAGGACGAAAAACACAAAGAACGCCTGTGCTTATGCAAATCTTTACGCCCAACGATGTTATTAGTTCGAGTTTTTGGTTTGTTTCCAGTGAAGACTACTCACCATGAAGGCGTGTGCGTTTTCCAAAAGTCTACGTTTTGGTTGATCTTCTCAATTTTCACCATATTCTTTTTGATAGCGAGGGTAATTTTCACGACGGAACTCTTCAATATATTTAACATCGGGAAGGGGAAGTCCCTTCACGCTTTACTCAGCAGCATCAACGACATAATATATTCGGTGTACATAACACTTCTGACGATTCTGAACGTGATAAGACACACTAGGTTTATCAAAACGTTCAACAGTATAGCGCCAATTATGAGAGAAGGTATACTATGTCAATCGGCTTTGAAAGTCATACTGACCATACAATATGGGGTGCTCATAACGTTCGTGACTGTTATCACCATCCAATACGCAGCTATCACTTGGTTGCACTTTTCTGAATCTTACGAAACTGACTTTGATTATAAAATATATCTGAATCGCCTAACTCAAAACGTCACGTTCATATTGTACACCGTATTTTTCTGCTCGTGTTCGATCCTGATGGGATTATTGGGTTGTTTTGAAAAATTGACGATAAGCGCTTTGAGATTCATGCCGGTGCATCCCATGAAAGGCATCGACGAGACTAATAACCAAAGCGAATTCTTTGGGGTGATCAAATACGAGCTGTGCAAAGAGAAACACGAGTGCAGTCCGAAATTACTCAAACTCACAGAGCCCGAGTTAATAGAATACTTGAGGTGTCTTCATGAAGACATAAGTATAGTTATGTACAACATAAACAACTGCATGAACCCTCAGTTCTTGTTTCATATGGTGGTCGAACTGACCGTGCTGATTGTTCATTGGTACGCAGTTATAATTTACGCTGCTTATGATTTTACAACGCCGGTAGCTAGTACGATTCATTTCTTAAACGTCCTGTTCGTTATACTCCACACACTTGGATTGTTTACTTTCTTGAAACATGCACAACAACTTGAGAATATGGTAAGTTGGGGGGGGGGTTAACGAATTTTTGAATTTTGGCACTTTGACCTTTGTAGGTGCACGGTCTTACAAATTTCCTGCTTGAGTACTCGACTAGAACATCTGGGTTAGAAGAACACCAGCAAATAAGAATATTTATAGAAAAATTGAAGTTGCATCGTCCACTGACCGCAAGTGGAGTTTTTACTATCGATCTTGGCATCGCTGGCCCGGTATGTCTCCTTTTATTACTGACATCCTTACGAATCCCGAGCTCCTAAGCAAGTCAGGAAAATGTTATTCGCCTTACAAACTGGAGAAGTGCAGAAAACCAATTCGATTGCCCAAACGAAGGCCAAAATCATTCCCCAGGGAGCAAACCAACTCGGCTGTGCACATATTTAAAATCTATAAAGGCAGAAGATATTACCAATTGAAAAAATGGTGATTCTTATGATTTGTTTCAGATTTGTGCTAATATTCTAACATACGTCTTGGTCGCTCTTCAATTTGACGTGCCTAAGACCTAACTGAAGCGCAGCACTCGCAGAAGTCGCAGAAGGAAAGGAGTTTTCGCACGGAAATGTTTATCATTGTTTATCAGGTGTTACCACTAGAGTTTGAAAATGATAATCCCAAAATAACACTGTGCAGAGTTATACATCGTTATATCGAGTTTTGTAGTTTTTTTAGAATTAGAATAGTTGTAATTTTATGTTAGAGAAATTGATGTGATTGATGTCGTTAAACGTTATGAAAGCCATCGATTATAACATAAACTGTTTTATTAAAATAACAACTTACAATGTACAAACAATATTTACAACGCAATCATACACGCGGGCAGCAATTATATCTACATAAAATATTATATACAAGTGACTTTCATACTTATTTTGTATTAATACTGGCAAATGAATTAATCGTAGCCACCGTGGCCTCCACCTCCTCCGTATCCACCCCCACCGCCATGTCCTCCGCCTCCTCCATATCCTCCGCCAAAGCCTCCTCCGCCTCCATGTCCACCGCCGAATCCACCTCCGCCTCCATGTCCTCCTCCACCACCGCCGTGACCGCCGCTTATACTACCAGTAAAAACTCCCGAGACGACATGGCCACCACCGCCAAATCCTCCACCACCTCCGAATCCACCGCCATATCCTCCTCCTCCTCCACCTCCATGACCACCGTGTTGCTCTATTACAATTGCTCCTCCGCCGCCGCCGCCGCCGCCTCCTCCTCCATATCCGCCTCCACCGCCGTATCCTCCTCCATGATGATCATCATGTCCACCCCCAAAACCACCGCCGTATCCACCTCCGCCTCCACCGTGATGATCGTCATGTCCACCACCGCCGATACCTCCCCCTATTCCGCCTCCGAATCCACCGCCATATCCTCCTCCTCCTCCACCTCCATGACCACCGCTTTGCTCTATTATAATTGCTCCTCCGCCGCCGCCGCCTCCTCCTCCATATCCGCCTCCACCGCCGTATCCTCCTCCATGATGATCATCATGTCCACCCCCAAAACCACCGCCGTATCCACCTCCGCCTCCACCGTGATGATCGTCATGTCCACCACCGCCGAAACCTCCCCCTATTCCACCTCCAAAACCACCGCCGTATCCACCTCCGCCTAGGGATAAATAAGTAAACACAAATAGTTAGTCGATACTTTTTTTTCGACAACAAATAATTTTAGCATCTATTACTTTCAACTTCAATAAATAATCACTTGATATCGGAAGAAAACACTCGTATCGAATAAGTGTCGAATTCCGAAAGTTCGCCAGACGACAAGTAACCTAATGTTACAAAAAACTGAAAATTCGTGGGATAGTGTTATTTTTTTTTATAAAATTCCACTATAATAATCTCTATACAAGGTGTTTTCGGAAGTGTGGTTGAAAACAGAAGCTTGGTATTTACATGTGTTAGGTATATGATTGAACACTTTGTTTTGCTCAAAAGTAAATTTAATGTGTAATTGTTTTTTGTGTTCTACCCCGATCCCGGCGGCACTGGTGAATAAGGAAATCCCTTTAAATAAATTATTAAGAACAAAAAATAATTGTTCTTAGAAAAACTCTTCGTTACGGTTTTATAAATTTACCCAAAGGTAAACTGTCACAATAGTAAAAGCATGAAAAAATAGTAAAATTTCAAAATCAGTACCGTATGGCAGATTTCAGTAATTTATGAGAATTTATGAAATTATTTTTCATTTCAAAATGAACACAAAAAGAAGAAAAATAAATCTGCTATTTTTTTTAGATTTGTTTCATTTTATATCCGGATTCTTTTTCAGCCACATTTCTAAAATCCCCCAGCATGATGTTTGAAGGAATTTCAGAATTTTCAATGTTTGTTTTTAACCTACAAATTGAAATTTACAATGAAAAGTTGCTCTCCTATTGATAATACTGCTTGGTTATTAGTGTGGTGAATGTGGTTGTTGTAACCAATTGCCACCAAAGGTGCCAAGTGTTGTAATAAGTAGCCAACGCAAAAAGATGTTTTGAAAGTAATGTTTTTGTTTTTAAAGGAATGTATTAAAATTAATTGTCTGAATTCAGTCCCTTCGCATAACCTAAATTTTATATTCTGATAGTACTTGCGATAATTACAAGACCTGTACAGTTCAATCTACGATAGTACTTTTGTTTCCAAGGCTAACTCGAGGTAGGATTTTGTTGAACTCGATACATTTAAGACAACTGCATGACAGCTGGCAACTTTTGTTTATTAAATGTATAATTATAGTAATAGATTTCGAAAGAACTTTTTTTCCTCGTTCAATGATATACTGCGTGTAAACATTTCTTTTTCAAAATAGGTAATAGAAAAAAAAATAAAAAGTAAATAAATTAATTATTAACATGAAATGACGTACGTAATAAACAGTTGCTGAATAATAAATTATATATATCTGTTTTACGGTAAATAGTGTAGTGTCTATTAATATTCCCTCATAGGCAAACAAATGACGATGACTGTCAACATTTTTTCTTGTTGTCAGATAGTTTAGTTTCTTGTAGTTTATAAAACTGAAAATATGAAGAACAACGATTTATCTGATATGTTTTAAAGTTATTTTGAATGTCAGAAAAACAAATTAAACATAGAGAAATTGTCTAAATTAGTTCTACATACTTTTAGTTAGTTAGTTATTGTTCATATTTTCAATTTTATTATAAACTAAAAAAAACTGAATTATCTGACAACAGAAATGTTTTTTAACAGTTATCGTCATTGTTTGCCTATGTGGAAATATTTATAGACGCTACATTATTTATATATTGTTCAGCAACTGTTTATTACGTCATTTCATGTTAATAATTAATGTGTTTCTTTTTATTTTTTCCTATTATTTTGAAAAATAAATGTTTTGCAGTAGATCATTGAACGCAGAGAAAAAATTCTTTCGAAACTTATTACTATAATTATACGACGATCTTGGGGTACCAGGGGGATCAACTAAAAAATACGTACGAGATGGAACTCTGTTTACTACATGATCGAAAGAATCCTAGAATTGACAAAAGTTTGCTCAGAACTTTTATTTGATGACTACTCATATAACAGTCCAGAAATACCAAATGCTTCTGAAATCGAGAGATCTGCAGTAGTCCCTGACTGGTTCGAAACCGTCCGAAGCATGCGCCGAACGTTTCACATTTAAGGCAGTTCTTGAAAGCGGTGATTAATTCGATGGGCGAATATATTTGACAGTTTCAAACTAGTCCAGAACGTTGCAGGAACAGATCTGAGATCAAATTTTCATCTACTTTTGATTGTATCAATAACGTTTAAAAAAATTTGGAATTAAATGAATACAATACACATGCAGCATTAGCAACATTACTGGATCCTGGATTCAAGAATAATCATTTTCAAGACGGAATTGCTTGCGGAAGAGCTATTCATAAATTAAAAGAATTAGTACGACATGACACCAATTAAAGTCCTAGTGGCGAGTCGGATGTAGAAGAAAGTATAAAGTCAGATTATGGCACCATCACAGAGAACTTGTGGTGGGTCGAAAAAGAAAGCATAATGATATTAAAGGAGATCAGATATCAATTTATTTAAATTCCCCGGTTTCGTCATTAAAAAGTTCTCCTTTAGAATAGGAGCAGCAATGTTTTATGTTAAAAAATTCACGGTGTATTTGAAATACCTGAAAATTGCTGATAGAAAACATCTACAAATGTAGTCGACGTTTCGTATCCGAAATTTTCGGGTACTTAACAAGATGTGGACATTAATACTGTGCAATCCAATATTTTTAGATAAGGGGAGACTATGAAAAATGAAATCAGAGTCTTAGCTTGATCTGATATTTGCTTTCTGACTCCTATCAAATCTGTTAGTTGTTTAAACTCTCTCAAACATTCCCGCGGCATTTAAAATTGGTCGTTATGATATTAAAGAGTTTCAACGAATCCTTATGCATTCAATTAAAAGATTTAGGAGATGTATCTTAACGTATCAGTTTTGACAGATGGTTAATTGTACCAATTAAGCTAAGATTTTGATAATATTTATCATAGCCTTCCCATGTCCCAAAAATATTGGATCGCACAGTATATGTAGATATTTCTGATTCGATACGAGTAAGTTTCGATACTGAGTAATTATTGGTATTTTCTTTCGACACAAGTAATGAGTGAATGTATTGATACTTTGACGGTATCGATTCATCCTTACCTCCACCGTGATGATCGTCATGTCCACCACCGCCAAAACCTCCTCCGCCTCCAAAACCACCGCCGTATCCCCCTCCGTGATGGTCATCATGTCCACCGCCGCCGAAACCTCCTCCAAAGCCACCGCCTCCTCCATGGTGATCGTCGTATCCACCTCCAAATCCACCCCCAAAGTCACCTCCCCCATGATGATCGCCGTGACCACCTCCAAATCCGCCGCCAAAGCCACCACCGCCCCCGTATCCTCCTCCTCCCCCACCTCCTACATGTTTCTCTATTATTATGAGTTTTCCTCCTCCTCCACCTCCGCCTCCACCGCCGCCGTACCCACCGCCGGCTCCTCCATGATGATCAAATCCTCCGCCATATCCACCTCCTCCACCATATCCACCTCCGCCGTGATGATCAAGACCGCCGCCAAAACCACCTCCTCCACCAAAACCGCCACCACCGTGGTGTTCTTCTATAATCGCAACTCCGCCTCCTCCTCCTCCTCCTCCGCCATGTCCACCACCGTAACCGCCGCCTCCTCCATATCCACCACCCCCTCCGTGGTCAGAATGAATAATTTCTTTGTGATGGCCTACACTCTGGTGGACTTCAGGAATGTGAACTCTTATATGAACACTGAAAGATATAAACGATTGTTAACAAAATAGAAAACTTTCTCCCTTTTTATTTGTTTTAATTATTACTTATTGAATGTTTATTTTTTCACAATGTCATTATTTTGAATGCCTTTGTTAATCAATGTTAGAGAATAGTTATTTATTAATTTAAAAAGATTCTAATGTAAAAGTGTAAAAAGAACATCATTATTTATTCTTTAAACAAATAGTAAATAACACAGATTTCACTGGGTTATTATATTATTGAAATCCTTAGACAAATTTACTTCATTTATTTATTCAATTTATTATTATTTTAATACCCTAATATTTATTCATTTATTCATATCATCATTTATTACTTAAAACAAAATAAAATATTTAAAATTTAAAAAACTGCCTATATCGCTTTCTTTTATCAGTATTATTCTTATTATTTTTTAGTAAATAACAGAAATTTTAAATATTCCTAAAACCAAAATGGGGTAAATGTAATTAATGATATATTTTAATTATTGAATAGTCCTAGAGTCTACCCTGTACCATTTTGATGATGTAGTAAAATTTCTAGAAGCTATTTCTAAATAAAATTCACAGAAAAATTTATTTAATAATTCAATCAAAATTTAGAAACTTAAAAGAATATAAATAATTAGTTCTTACTTATTTATTCCCTTCTGGATAGAACAAAAAGTATGTGTGATGATTATGTCAAAGGCAACGACATTTAAGGTGACGATGATGTTTATTATTAAAAGAAAATCGAAATACTAGTTTAAAAAAAAAACTCATTTTAATTAAATTATTGTGGGAGACGTGTCCTGCTATTGACTTATATCCAAAATTTATTTAAAATGTGTCCCTACATCCCCACAGCCAAGAAATTATTGAAATATATTTTGTACACTTGTTATTTTATTAACGGTTCTATAGTAATAGTAATACTTACATTAAAAACACAGAAACAAAATTATTTATTGCTACATTTTAAAAACGTAAACAAATTTTTACTACCCCATTTCAAGTTTGTTTCATAACGATTAAAAATAGAGTCGTTTTTAAAACATTTCTATCTGATTGCTAAATATTTTGTACAGAAAAATTTTTATTTTCTGACTAACTCTAAAGTATTCTTCATTAAAAGAAATAGTATTTGTATAAATATGAAATGATTCTATAATTCATGGACTGGGAGGGTGCTAAGTTGAAACTTAATGAACTGTTTCTTTCATTAATTATTTGCTTTATTAACTGTGAAATTATCTGTGACTTACGGAGATTAAAGATGTTTAATAAATGAACTGACTGTTGGTTTTGAAAATCTTCTTTTTCCTTAAACTAAATTTGTTATATTTTACTGTATTTACTTACTGTTCTTTTCCAAAAGTAGCTGCGCTGTAGGCAATGAAAAAAGAAAACGCCAAGGCTATCTAAAAATGAATGAGAACGTGTTAATAAAGTACATCATCACTTGGGAAAAAAAAGAAGCAATTTTCCACTTCACTACTTACGATGTTAAAGGAAGCCATCGTCGTGGATCGTAATTCACCATGTGCTTTTTGTACGCACAATGCACCATCATATCCCAAAATCGGCGATTTTATAAGGAGAATCTCCCTATCTTCCCTTGTCTTCCTGCAATTACGGCGGACAATGCGGTGGGAGATGTTGGTAGGAGTATCCTTGGCCGTGACCCAGTCGCTCTTGCGGGAGAGTGAAAGAGTAAAAAAGGTCATCGAACAGCATCGGAACTAGTTTCGCACTTGAACCTGCGAGTAGCATTTCTCGTCGGAAGTACATATGTATACTACATACGGAATATTACATGTGCAAAGAAAGTTACTCACGTTTCCTTTCACTTCTGCCTCAAAACCGAGAACTCACCCTTTGACATGCCGAACACGAACACTTTCTCGAGATGCGCGATCTCACTTCCAATTTCTTCCTGGTGATCTTCCTTCCTAAGATTCTCACATTATTTTAATTGACAGGTGAAGAAGCTACATTATTACTGTCTGGTATACATTACTTGTGTATGTATGTATGTGTTACGCTTACATCACTAGGTACTAACTTTTCAGATCTAACATTTGTTAAAAAAAAACTGTTAGTTATTTCGTAAATTATTTAATCCTGTTTTATGGAATTGTGATGTTAGACATAGGGCGAGCATTTAACAGTGGACTAACTAAAGTCCTTCAAAGATTACTATAGCTCGAGAAGTAACATTAGTGGCCAAGTTGTACTTACGTTGACTTAAAAAGACAGTGATAGAATCATCAAGGATTGTGAGTTTACAAAAGACTGACGTCATTCATGTTAAGGAAAAAATAAAGCTCTAAAGCTTCAGGAAATATTCCTCGTAGTTCAAAGTGAGATGGGGGACTGAACATCTTACCCTTAAAGCATCAATACGATTTGTTCTCGAGCTTGGTCCTAGACCATTAGAAATTTCCCTAAAGGCCGTTTTACACTATGCTAAAATTTGATACAAAGTGAGTGAGAAGTGCCAATTCAACCAATCAGAATTCACTGTGGTAGCTTATCTCTCTCACTATGTACCAAAAAATATTATAATGTAAAACAGCCTTAACAGGCAAGTAACGCTGAATTCTTTGGCAATAAACCACTCTACGTTAAGATTGATGAAGAAAATGTTTACCCATTTAAGTAGATCAAATAAAGGAAACCCAATTTGGCGCAGAGAAAAATAAATTGGGCAAGTCCTTTCCCAGAAAGGTTACCAACGTAGAATGTATAGGTCCAGAAGGTTATAACAAGGTTAAATATTGAATAGGACTGCATTGTCTTTAACAGAGGAGAGAGAATGATCGAACGAGCATCTTTATTGTTATTTATTTTCTAATTAATTCGAGTCACAATACTACAAAGCCATTAATGTCTTAGAGGTAGACAGTCGAGTGTTATAAAACATCTTTATAATTTATTGCTATTATAATTTTTTTTTTGATTTCTGATTATTACGTTAGTTAATATTTCTGATGTTTATAAAACTGATGAACATTTGAGATACTTACGTATTTCTTTCGACACAATCCAGAGCCGAGAAAGTACCGATAAAATTATATGCACTCTAGAAGTAGAAATTACTATTAACTGTAAAATTAAAATATTTTGAGAAAGACACACTTTCCTTTCTTACATGTGACTTTAAAGGAATGTGCATTCATTGAAATTCAATTTCACACTAGCCAATGTGGATTTTATGGAAAATTTGTTTTCATTTCCTACAATACATTTCCTACTGCAGTGGTAGTAGATTATACGTCAAGGGAGTGAAGTATATGATTTTTACTCGAGGTGTAGTTTGTAGCCCGAGGGTTCTACAAAGCACCAAGAGGAAAAATCATTCACTCCCAAAGTGTATATCGTATACATATACTTTTTTTATTTTTAAATTATTTTTAACTGTCAACATGACATTCTTATTTTACGAATACAAAAATCACATCGGTTCTGATGGATGGCAAACGGAATTTTAAATTGGCCATTCTTAAAAGCCCAAGGGAGTAAGACAGCCACTTTACTCCCTAATTTGAGGGAGTAAAGTTACTGTTTTACTCTCTTGGTTTTTCAGTTTTACTCCCTAATTTGAGGGAGGTTGTGCAAAAAATTATCATCCATTGATTTTCGCTTAAAAGCGTAGGTACGTGTGGCATTCATAACTTAAATCGACAGTTGATTAACCTAGAACTTCTTTTGCTTTCATTAACAAGATCTAGTCCAACTTATGCAACGCTCAGCAATGCAGACTTTCGAATTTAATACACATACATAATATTATGTAAATCCCATGACACGACAAATTTTTTTTTCTCGATAGATTAGAAAAATGAGCATCATCTCAAAATAAGATGAGACGACTCCTTTTCATTTTTTAAAACTAGCCGCAGGTGTGTGCAAATAAGGGGAGCACTTTCGTCCACTAGAAAGACAACTCTTTATTTATTTTACTATTTTTTTTTTTTTTTCAATAACATTTACAAATACTTTCCCAAATTTATGCTAATACGCAATGTTTACAATAATGGGCACTGTTATCTTCAAACAATGAGAACACATTCACTTCCCAAGCTAATCAACTTTTACTTCTTCGCCGTGATATACCGACTGAAACGTCCATACGGGCGCATCAAATGTAATTACACTTGCACTTTTATCTCAATGATATCACTTTCACTAATAAAATGTGTGAGTTATTTGCGGAGAAAAGGGGACTCTTCATAATACCACAAAAGTTTATTTACGAATTTTTTAGTGAAGAAATTCTCGTCTAGAAGAAATTTTTTAATTACACAGGAAGACTATTACATGATTTCTTCCTGTAGTAATATCCTCATGTTAAACCTTAACGTAATATAATTTGTATGTTTGTGTTAATAAACAATTGTATTAAAGCTTCCTCAATGAATGATGAAGTCACATATTAATACAAGCCTGGTTATAAACATTTGATTAGACGTGGTATATGAATCACTCGTGTACATTTTGAAAGCATGTAACATACGAATTTAGTTTAAATCCGAGGAAAGCGTTAATAAGGATGTAATAACAATTACATCTTACACAACACGAAGCAGCAAGAAAGGAAAACGGCGTACCCATCGCAAACTCATTAATATTTACCGTATGTTGTCTGGAGGAACTTTCTCTTGATGGATAAAAAATTACAATTAAAACCGCTTTGATACTGCGTGATGACATAGTATCTGGTTGCCCCCGATGTGTGAGTCATTTAAGAAAACGGAAAGAATTATCTTTCAATTTATTCCACCGGTAACTCTTACATTTCCTTTTAATCTAATACTTTACTTTTGATTATATGAATAGTAGAAAACTAAAGTGCAATATAAGCGTGAAAAATGTCTACGACTTATGTAAATTTACTATTTACTTTGCACAGATTCCAACACTTGCACATAAATTGGATTACTTTCTAAATTGCGCAAAATAATAGAAATGGCAAACATTTTGCAGACATTTAAACCAAAACGTACGAGAAACTTGTTGCGTCTATTTTTAATAAAAGATTTGACGTTTGCATTACGCACTCGAAAGTTGCTGTTTTATTGCCATGAATAATTTATTTTGTATAATTCGGGCGTATGTATGCGGTACGAAGCGAAAAAAAAATTTCCTACATTCGAGAGGCGATTTAATTGACATTAATTTCTTGATTAGAATTTTCGAAACATTCAGTGCGGTTAGAAAAGAAACTTTTCCCATAAAAGCCTAAAGCAATTCTCTCGCGGAATGCGTAAATAAATTAATTAGCGTATTGTTGAAAGAAAGTGCGTGGGAATTTTTAATTAGGTACTCGTTCACACACGTGGTCATTTCACCTTGAAAAAATAAAATAATTTAATTGTTTTCAATAGATAAGTATGAGAAATATTAGATACATCGAAACCACTCAACAGTTTAAAAAAAAACTTTTGAAGTCAATATACAGTAGATCCAGCTGTTTCTTCTACTTCTTCGTCTTCTTACTGTTGTAATAATTCTTTCACATTTACTGAACGTATAATTTTTAAAATTAGACCCTCATTAGTCTTGTTATACATTAATTTATTTTCGACTTCGGTCTGTGTGTTTAGAAAAACTCGTTCATTGGGTCTCTCAAAACTGTGTGACTTGAAGCAGACCTATTTAGACTTCGGTTCGAGTAGTTCTTTCATTCCAAGATCATTTTTCTCCTATTATCATCCACTTCCATGCCGCTGTTTGATTAGTTATTCTCATTTCCATTTGTTGTACATTATCACGAGATTACAAGTACACGTAACCATCATTGCAGAAACTAAAATGTATTTTATATATTTCCAGCTTGTCAAAAAAATATCTCAGTAAATTGTCATAAAATGAAAGCAGTTGACGAAGCCCTAAAATAAAAAAAATAAAAGTATAAGAAATGATTTTGTTGCTTCGAATCTCAAATAATTGCATTCGGTTAATTGGGGTTCCACTGGACGTACGAAGAGTTGTTTACTTTTTACGCACATACTTTTAATGTAAAAAAACAGTGTGAAATTTAATTTCTTTGAACTAAACAGGACATACATATATAAATTGCTGTTATCATCTACGATCAACATCTGCCGCATTGCTTTATTTAGAAAATGAAAGTTGCAAACGTGCGCTTCTCCAAGCCGTAGAGACTATAAATCACGCTTCACCGTAACAAACGGTTTACAATTATGTCATTCCCACGAATTTTCACCTTTCCTCAATGAAAGTCGAGCTTCGAGTTTTTTACCACGGTAATTTTTGACATTTAATTGCGAGCTTGGCATTTATATTTAGTTTCATTAACAGCGGAGTTTCTATTTTGCTTTGCTACAAAATTAATTAAGCATTTGTAAGCACGACAACAGGAAAAAGTACGAATGGTTATGTACGTAAATAAAATATTGAAGCTTTACGCTTTAAGTTTCAAATGCTTCACCACTAATTACTTTGTTGATGAAATTGTTAGATTTTGCTGCGGCGAGATGGAGGAATAGAAATCGAAAGAAAAACCGGCATGCTTGTTTTCACTTTCGACTTATTTACATATCATTGCTGTCAAATATATTAACGAATTGTTTTTAAGTTCAAGATATTTTTACTTTTCTCTTGTGAACACAATAAAGTCATTTATTATTATTATTATTATTATTGTTATTATTATTATTATATTTAGAAATTTAAATACTAGTTGTCTACAATTTTTATTTTTAATGGAAAAAAGGTTAATATCCAACAAGCAATTATCTGGAAATTGTCTTTATTAAAAAAAAAAAAAACTGTAAAGACTTTTACCCTTAAGTGGTATTGTGTACTTTGGCCTTCAGCCTTTCAAAAATTGTACTTATCTTGCCTTCAGCTTTAATGTTGTCTTTATTGATTTATTACGCCATTTGCCTTAATTCGATTTTTACCCATAAGTGGTACTGTATACTTACCGGCCTTCAGCCTTTCAAAATTTTGTTTTATCTTGCCTTCAGCCTTTATTGTTATTTGTTGTATTGTTTTATTTAAAATTACTCAAAATTGTATTTAAATTTACGCGCCAATCAGCTTTCACTGTGATTTATATTCATTTACCTTAAGTTGGTACTAGTCAGGGATTTTCGTTTTGCCATGCGTTTAGGTTCTTGCATTTTATGTCATTCAATTTAAGTAAAAATGGCCACATGTTAACGTGATTTTAAGACAGGTTTGTTTCAAAATTTAAATATTTCTTCACTTTTTAGCACAAATTCATTTATTGTAGATTTGAAAATGGTTTATTTTTAACCGAAACATGTCATCAGCTCTAAGCTTCTTGTATTAACAACTTCAATACACATCGTTTTCCGACGTTGTAGTTTTTTGTGACCTTTGACATCTGCGAGTCTAAATTATTTTTACTTGTCACAAACATCATGGAAAATCCGTTAAGATTTTTTAATTAAGGAATTGTGAATACGGCCATTAGTATTATAAAATTAACTCATGCATTTTTTTCTTCTGAAGTAGTTGCGCATTCAAGTTCAATTAGCATTTTACTCAATTTCAGATATCGTCTCTTCAATTTCTCTTCATATTGATAAAGTGCTTCAAGGTTCGATATGGTTCCCTTTAGTTCTTCGGTGAATTTAGTCCCAAAACGAACAGACGGAAGACAGTAAATTCACAGAAGAACTAAAAGCAATCATATCGAACCTTGAAGCACTTTATCAATATGAGGAGAAATTGAAGAGACGATATCTGAAATTGAGTAAAATGCTAATTGAACTTGAATATAAAATTAACGTTTAAAAAAGTATCCTGTTTTTTTTTTTTGGCCGCGACTGTAAATGTGGTTTTTCTAATGAGATTATTGAAAATTTTTGTGCAAATCGGTTTTGATTGCAGCGAATTTCCCGAGCAATCTCTGTATAGCTGTTTCAGGCCTAGTTGGGCCTTCATCAGCAGAACCGTAGCCCGAGAACTCCTTTGCAAATCAAACCGATATGTCCTAGGGTTATTCGCCAATGTGATGTGAAAGTAATGGACATTTAAGTAGCGACATCTTTCGATCGCTTGTTGACCTGATATTGCAGTAGGATAGACAAATTGAAGCCAGTCCGCCACATAATAAGTCATCCCAATGCAAGGCGGCCATGTGCTGTCAAAGCATATGAGAAACTAAATGCTATGCAAAGTCAAAAAGATAGATCCTTACTTTACACCGAACGGGTTTTTCGTCATTATCTCGGTAAAACAGATTTGGTAAATACTGCGTTTTGAAGATCACCTCCTCATTTGTATTTGATGTATGAAGTGTATGAGAAGGAGCATCTGAAACATTCGAAATGTGAGAATTTTTAGATGCATCAGGACGGATTGAGTGATTATTATCAATTTGAGATTTCTTTAAATTCATTAACGCAGATCTAGCGAGTGAAATTATTCCAAAATAAGAATTATGAAATTGTTCCCGCTCATCATAATATATCATAATATGTGCTTTCTAACTTTCTTCGTTAATGAGATATTAATTATAAAAGTTACATCTGCATTTTCTGAAAACCATAAACAAAGCCTAATATCTTAAAAACCATAGGACTTAGGTACCCAAACTTACCCTAAAATAATCTGACAAGCTCAAATTCGTGATAAAACATAGGCTGTTCCATTTAAAATAACGAAGTTACACATCGTACAGCCAAATTGGGACAGCCTGCATACTCGAATATAATTTTAAATTATGCGGAGCTTGAAAGGATGATACTTTTGTATAAAACACTTTTCCATATATTCATTAGGAACAGCGTTAATGAAGAAACCCGGTTAAATGTAGAGGTACGATATTATTAATTTTATTATTTTCATTATTACTTTTAAAAAATTGTATTAATTTGATTTTTAATAAATTTTAATAAAACACAGTTTTCTGCAAAAAACTGGTGGCAAGAGTTTTCTTGGATGCTGAAGGAGTCTTGCTGCTTATTGCGTACATACCGAAGGAGTCAAACTGTAAATGGAGAGGCTTATGGAATCAATTCAAAATTTAAAAACTGCCCTGGAAAAAAAACGCCCACATTCTTATTGACAAAAAAACTTGTTGCTGCACGACAATTGTCAGGTTCATAAGGCTGACAAAGTCCAGCAAATAATCAATGAGTGTGGATTCATAGAGTTAATGCATCCATCCAACTTATAGTTATACTTGTTATAATAATAGTTCTGAAGAGAACATTTTTAAATATGAAAGAAGACCTGAAAGTAAGTCCCTCGAATCTTTATGCACAATACAAGGTTCAGGTGGTTCAGTGAAATCGTTTGAGCACTACACGAACCGAGGTCTAAATAGATCTGCTAGAAACCACACCGTTTTGAAAGCCAATAAACGAGCTTCTTTCAATACACGTACCGAGGTCGAAACGAAATCAATCCATAACAGATCATTTGCAGTCTACTTTTATAACTAATCGAACCGTAATAAAAACGAAACACTTTAAATTATATTCAAGACGGCTTAAGGAACAAGAAAAAGGCACCATCTGTAGTGTACGAGTAAAATAATGAAAATGTAATAAAATGCGAGGAATACCTGAGAATTTAGATAATCAAACGCTATGAATAATTAAATTTATGTGTGTTGTTGCGTCAGAAACTATTCCCTGTTGATACTGACATCTACTGCACGGTTGACTGTTACTTAAGTTTTCCTCTCAGCACCATGTTAATCGAACTGAAAAGGTCTCACAGACGCATCAGTGAATATTAATAATATTAAGACTTTAGTAAAGATTATAATTAATCGACCTCTGTCTTTGTCCTTCAAACTTATTCGCCTTATTGCAAATTTCGTCGAGAATAAACAATCAAATAGCGGCGTGGAAGTGGATGATTAAAAACAAATCAAGCAAAAAAGGAGAAAAATAACATTGGAATGAAAGAACATTGTAGATTAGGGGGGGGGGTATATCAGGACCTCTCAGAGTATATCAGGACCACACGGTCCTGATTGAAACACTAACTTTAAACTTGCCTGTTTACTTCCTTTAGAAAAGAAGATGCGCACATTGAGAACCGGATGGAAGACGAGAAAAAAGAAACGAAAAAGAAACAATAATAATCGTCGCATTCACATAATGTAATTAAAAGAAAATAAAAGTAATGGCTGCTAGTCGTGATCTAATGAAATCGTTTTACCACTACTCGAACCGAGGTCTAAATAGTTCTGCTTGAAGTCACACTTTCGAGAGAGTTTGTCTCCACACACGGACCGAAGTCGAAAAGAAATCAATCCATAACCAGACCAGACCAATGAAGGTCCAACTTTAAAAATCAGATTGCTGCTCGTACCAGGGTTGCCATTTCTAGTTCAATTGTATTTTTCTAGTACATTTGGAGACAAAAATACGCTAGTACATTTTAGGCTAGTTCTAGTATAAAACCTAAAATAATTTCAAAACCATTTGTAGATTTGATGATATTAATATTTCATTTTTTATGCTGATGCTTCTTTTGGTACTTATTACGATTTGAGGTATACTGACAGCATGACCATTCCGTTATCAAAATCTTTGGCTCAAAGTCGAGCCAACTTGGAAAGGAAGATTATGTCACGATTACGGAAAAATTTGGAAATTGAAATTGTAAAAGTACTTCGTTTAATTAAAGCAATGCGAGTTATTTGCTGACGTGCATACTGAGTGACCTGCATTTCCAAAGTTAGACGTTGAACTTGCAGACGTTAACAGAAATCGACGACACAGCGAAATAACTGGAGCATTGGGTAATTGGTGTAACGCAAATCAATTAATTCGCGATCTAAAAACGATTTGGAAACAGCGTGAAAATTCTGACATCACCTTGTTGGCACCCCAGTAACTGTACGGGTCAACTACATTTTATGCACTTTAGGTCATGACGTCACGTACCTATATCTACCTATATAGTCATCGAGGAGTACAGTGATCTGTATTTCTAACCTTTGAACAATAAAGGTAATTCTTTTTTGTTATGCGTTAGTTTACAGCTACACCTGTTGTTCTCTTCCATCCCTGAGCTACGCAACCCCCAAGCACTACAAGCTCGTGACAAATTTTTCCTTTTTCTCTTTTTTATAAAGATTACAAATATGATCTAACCAACGAAAGTTGGTCTTAATATGGACTTTTTCCATTGGAGTAATCGTGGAAATTACGGGAAACCACTTCCAGGAACTATGGTCTACGAAGCAAGTGTACCAGTCATGAACCAGGCCCCGTGGAAACCTTCAACCGTCGACGCCAGCTAGTTTCCACAAAGTGAAGTAGAAGATATGGCGGAAGATACATCAAAGAGGTCATTTAATTTTATGAGTGACGCTCTAAATTGGTGCTGCGGCGTAGGAACACAACATCAACTGGATGACATCATATCCAAAGATGGAAATATTGAGGTTAACCCAGGGACTTCAGAAAGAATTACAAGATTTTGAAACCGAATGCGACTATGTAAAACTTCAAGATTATCAGTACCAGGTGGCAAGCTCAATGGAAATTATTCAAGCGAGAATCAAAACCATTGAAGCTCTAAACGAAGAGAATAGTGCAACAACACATGAGTTATCCAATGCAGTGTACCGTTCATCGTATTCGTATCACATCTTCTTGAACGTCAGACGTCTATACGTATTGAGTAATTCCATCAAACTCACCTCCATCATCTCCTCATGCAAAGGTCATCAGCTTCCAATATTAATGGTGAATTCGGACACATTAACTAATGACTTAAGAAGACTGGACATGACACTATCCAAAGAAAAACAGGAGTTGGTCATCTCGATAGAGAACGTCGGAAGATATTACCAGTTGCTCTTTACTGACTGCAGTATCGGAAGTAATCAACAATCACAGTCAAGGTTCCAACAAAGACCAAATCAAGACAATGGACCCTCTACAAATTAACATCAACTAATCGCTAGTATCGATCACAGGCGCCTATTTGCATCAATGCCGGCCCTTCCACGACAAATTATGTTTCCTACCTCGCTTTTCGTCAGATCCGCTACTGGGACCACAATGTGCTAAATTACTCTTCCGAAAAGCAACCGTAGAAGAACTAAACCAATCCTGCCCATTCCGTTGTCACAAAGATCATACCACGCTGATCACTGAATTTACAGATACGTAATTCAACATCGCTCATCCAGCAGAAGATATTACCATCAAGTGTAGAACCTCAACACGACGCCAAGAAGGGAGCAGTGAAAATCAACCTGCCATGTCATTGCAGTTTGATAAAAGGAAAAGAAGTCATCATCACTACAAGATTCCCCTGTGTCCAAGGAATGAGCAACATCTATGTCACTCACATCCTACCAGCTACACGGACCAATCTGAAGACCTTTGTCAATAAGTCATCCCTATGGTCTCAACCAACTTATACCAACATCAGTGAACGCGTTAATCAAAATTGGAGTTTAACGATCCCACATCTGAACATCACCACTAGCCAGCCCCAAGTATATTTTGAAGATTTCATCGAAGAGATAAAAGAGAAGATAGTACGAAAGAATCAAACATCATTTCATATGTTTATAATTACCCTGCTGGTATTGTTAGGCCTGTGTGTAAAGAAAATTCTGCAAAAAAAGAAACGTCAAGCAATTCATCAAGCGTCTACCAAAAAACGCTTGATTGATGAAGACGTAGAGGAAGGAAAAATAAAGTTTGAAAATCATGGACGACCTAAGGAAAATGCCGTCGAGGCGTCGAGGGTTCAAGAAGCCTCCGGCAAAAGAATGGAACTATCCGTGAATTGGCAGGCTCAAGCAAAGGTAATGTTGAAGATATATGGGCGGACCATATGAAGAAATTGAAATTCCCGCGAAACACAAGAAGGACCAAAGGAAGAATCTATTACCAGACTTTCTTTAGAGAACCTCGACCTACGGATCATATCGGACGACAGTACATAAGCATTTAATTTTTTTATTATTTTAAGATAAGTTGGGAAAAATTTTTGTTAATGGGGAATTTACTTTAAATTCATTTAGATAAAGGGATACATTAATTTTAGTAATTACTACATTCATTACGATAACTTGCAAAAACTTTATGCTTACGTATGTTTACAATCTTATCGTTTATATGCGATGAGAATTTATTTTATTTATGTTTTTTTTTTTTTTGTTAAAACTAGAAAGTTTGTTTTAAAAGTTGTTGTTGCTTTTATATTCTTTTGTTAGAAATGTTGTTTGATTTCTGATTAGAAATACATATACATCCGCGGCCAAAAAAGTGGACATATCAATTTTTTAATTAAAACGGCTTGTGATCGCGACTGCGAACTTACAACTGTTCAATTTTTTAATACTAAAACTTTTGCTGGGTGGTTGTAATTATGAACTGACACTTATGGTTTACGGATAATAATTAGTAATAATTATAGTTTGCCATCCGCAAGTATCAGTTCATAATTACAACTACCCAGCAAAAGTTTTAGTATTAAAAAATTAACGTGTCCACTTTTTTTAGCCGTGGTTGTACAGGTATTACAATATAAATAAATTCTATTTTTTCATATTCCCAGCTTAAGATAAATCTAGTGCTATTTCGTTCTATCTAGTACGATTTTTTAAACAGCTCTAATACATTTGTGAAAATTAAAGTGGCCACCTTGAGTCTCGAACCGAGACCTAAATAGAACTGCTCGAAGTCACACAGTTTTGGGAGAGCCAGTGAACGAGTTTTTCTCAATACGCGGACCGAAGTCAAAAAGAAATCAATCCATAACCAGACCAATGAAAGACCAGCTTTAAAAATCTGATTGCTGCAGTTGTGACAATAAATCGTTTTAGTACTACTCGATAAATATATGCCCTCGTATATAAATTAATTTTTCTACTTCACAAAACTTGAATAAGTTTCATTAATAAACGATTCATTTGGAAGAAATTAAAATTATTAAACAAGATTAAATATTTTAATCTTACGCTGAAGTAAGAAAAATGATTTTAAATTTTTTTTTACAGTTAACTAGAAAATAATAAGTTTGAAGCAGTCTTATATGCAACTTCTTGACTCAAGTGTAGAATATGCTACATAAATCACATGCTCTCGAATAATAATTAATTATCCTTAAAAGATCAATATTTTCCTTCGGTTAAACAATTTGCTTTTATCCTTTTTTTGTAAAAGCCAATCTTATATGTATTGTTAAGGTCATTGAATAAACACTTAAATAATTTTTGTAAAGCAATAGATTTCTGTAAGAGTTTGGTACTTTCTATTCAGTCTTTGACACCAGATGGTGCTGCAGTACACTCTTACGTAGCAATAAAGTTATTTTATATTAATTTAAGTAGACTTGTCCGATGGAAATTTGTATAACAAATTCTTTTTAATCTTTTATTTTTAAAAATATTAAAAAACAAGATACATAAAGTTTTGTCCATAATGTATTACGCATTCTCACTTAATTTACGTATGTAAATAATAGGAGTACCTTATAAATTGATGATAAGTAGAATTTCATTTTAGGTTCGATCGGATAACAAATGATGACAAAAATAACTTATGTTAAATTTTGTTTAATATCCAGTTGAGTAATTTTATCTTTTATTTTAAATTTCACTATTTTTATAACTTATTGTATTTCAATGTGTAACTCACCTCACTTTCCAATTTTTTTCTCTTTTATTTTTCGTCATATTTTCATATTTCATCCTGATTACGTACGTGATTATATCTTTTACATTTCAATCTTTTTTGTTTCCTTTCTGAATTTTATAGTCATTCTAATCCTTTAGATTGTGTCGAACATTTCAATAGCCCTGCAGATTATCATTTTATCTTTAATATTAATTTGTTAGAGCAAGTAAGTAGTTGAAAACTCTTATTTTTTTTTCTCCCCTGCTACTGCATTTTGCTTTATTGTCTCTCCTTCCTATTCTTCTGATTTAAAGACAATTTGCATTTTTTCGGTGAACTTTAAAACAGAATAGTTGGTTAAAGCCGAGAAATGTAATGATTGTATATAAAAAAATGAAGCCGAAAATAGAATTAAATTATAATTCCAGATTTCTAAAAGGCTTCGTTTTCGCAGACAAGAAACACCGGTGTTTAATTTTTATTTTCTCCTGTGCCTAAATAACTGTCAAGGTAACTTTCATTTAACCTAGAACTCTGCAACACATCCACAGTGAAAGTGTTGCAGTGAAAGAGATTTCGATATCCTGGGCAGAACTTGAACTTGCATTTTATGTAACGGCAGTTTCCAGTGTTCGGCTCGACTCAAGGCGAAACCGCGAGAAATTTAAAGGATTGGCTGACCTGCGAACCGTATAAAATATTTGCAGTTTCTATTAGATATTCATAAAAAGGAAAATTACAGACTGGAAATATAGGTATAAGGAATTCATTAACAGGATATCGGAAAAACTGAAATTCCATCATAAATAATCATGAAAAATGATTTCAAAAGAGAAACTATTTGATGGTATTATATCCTCAAACATATTCAATGTCATAACTTTAAAATACCTATCTTCTAAACAAAGAAAAACAAATCTGACACAAGGAAAGATCCAGAAACCGAATTAAGTCCCAAAATAAAACTCTGCTTTCAAAGGTCACCCTAATTTTATATATTTCTGGGTAATGCTAGCATGCAAAAATTGTTTGTTAAGTTCTTTTCAATAATCCCAATTCTCCATGAATAAGGAACAAAACTTACCTTATTTAGGAAGTAAGCAAGTACCTACGTTTCGCTTTCCTTGAAACGTAGAATCCTTGATTTTCAATGAAACCGGAAGTGATTAAATATAATAAATAATCTTACACCGGAGTTTAAAGATTTAATATCATTGAGATGCATTAGGTATATAAAAATTTATATTAACAATAAAAACAAACACAAATTTATCTTAAAAAAATAATAATAATATTCTATGTACAGTGGAACCTCGACTATCTGGAGCTCCGATTATTTAGAGTATATATGTAGACAAAATAAAATTTTCAAATGCCCATTTCTTTTATTGTTGAAACAATGTAAGTATTAAATTTCTTCACAACATGAACAGTGTTTTATAACACGCGGACTTTTGCTTACTTCCAGTCTCATTAACCGAGGTTCAATTGTATATAATCTTTTTGCATATTAACAAATTGCTGGAAATATACTTCTACTTAAATAATTGAAGCGTGGTATTCCCAAAGGGTCTAACTGTCAAATTTTACTAAGTTCGTATTTTTCTATAAAAGGGATCTATGTGCCTTGCTGCACACATTAGAAAAGTTTCTAAGTGTCTATCTGGTGTGGAAATATTTTATATAATTATACATAGATGACTCTCTCGCGCGCGCCTTCAACAAGGATTATTTTCCTTAATTTCCTGGGAATTACGTTTTTGGCACTTTGTGAATACCATGCTTCAATTACAGATAATTTCTGTACTTACTTTTTTCATTATTATATTTCCTTAATAAAACTTTATCCACGACTACTCAATAATATGTCAATTATTCATGTGTTCGGTCAAGAATAATGATATCGTGGTAATGATGATGTTTCATGGTAACCATCATTGTTTATGGTGTATAATGAAGTAAATAGGTAGGTTATGAACCGTAATTTATACATGTTTGGTACAACCAACATTTTTTTAAATAAAACTGTGCAAACGGCTCAAATTGAAAATTAATACAATTACTTAGTTATTTACATTAACATTAATATTAACATTAGAACAATTAGGTAAGGCATTTGTAGTCGTGGATCAAGTATAGTATACGACTCGCTATAATGGCTGTTATTACCTCGGATAATTGTGTTGTGTGCAAATTACCCTTGGTAATAATAGCATTGATTATAGCATCGTGTATAATATACTATTATCTTATTTGGTAATTGTAATAATACAGACGAGAAAATATTTATAAGTAAATATTAAACTGTAATAAAAGCAAAACCATAAGATTGCAACGTCTGTACATCTACATTCTCAAGTTTGTTTAATATTGAACCAATTTTAACAATATTAATGCCCATTGTCAATCAGACTGACTTAAGTAAGATATAAAATCAAACGACAAAAAAAGGTATCTCATCAAATTGACTGTCATTGCAGTGTTAATCGATTAATGAATCCTTAAAATCAAAAATCTGTGAATGAAATATTTATTTCAAATCATGGATACATCGTAGGATATAATAGTCAATTTGATATGATACAGTTACGTCCTTTATCTTTCCTATAGTAAAACGAATGAATATGAAACTTGACGATATAGATGTAAAGTAAGTCATTATTACATATGGGTGTTGTTACAGTCCCCTAAGTCCCACATCCTCCAATTAATCATATGAATGCGTATTTGTTCTGAAGTCGTATTTCAAGTCGTCTTCGATATGCTCAACAACCGGTTTTATGTCTGAGTTACGGTAACCATAAACCTGGTGACTGGGATAAAACTGCGGCCTCGAAACAAGCCGGGCTAACGCTTCCTTGTCTGTCAGGAGGGGCCATTCATTCCCACAGCACTTTTTACCACCGTCTGCCTTCAAGCTGGACCTTAATTTACCGGCGGCGGACGCTGACTTCACATACTTGGTGGGTTTTTTGTAAGCCTTCGGTACAACGGGGGGATGTATTTTTTTCCGGTCGTCCGAGGTGAATGGATAAAATTTGACGGAGCGTATTGTGGGAAGAGGAACGACTGCGAGAAACCTCGGCGCGAATAGTTCGTCTTCATTTCCAACTGCGTATGGGTGAACGGCCTTTGGCTTCTGAAGTACCATAATCGATTTCCTGTGCGATAAAAAAAGGCAAACTTAATCATTGTAGTAGTGTTCCCAGATGTGGATATCTACACCATTTCTAATAGTTTCACTTTCCGAGTGAAGATTCCGGATGTATTTAGTTAACTATGAGAAAATTACTCTTAGACGGACTTGAATTAATTTCTAATTTACTTTTACAAAACAACACGAGAAATAATTACACTTTTGAATTAGGCTAGGTGCACACTGGCGCCGACGTGTGCGCCTAGCCTAAAAAAATGTAAGTTTTCAAAACTTCTAAAACTCTCTGTAGCGATTATTATTTAATTAGACAAATTAAAAAAATCATTGAGACAACTGCGTTTAAATTAGGAAGTTATCTAACTTCGGTTTACAATAAAAGTAATAAGTAATAAATTAAATATAAAATATATCAACTGGAACATAATTTTTAATTAAAATGGTTAAGTACAAGCAAGAACGAACAGGAAATATTAGTTGAGTGCATCAGAAGTCAGAGATGTTAATAAAAACTGACGTTAATTACCACATCATTTTTAATTAACTCTTATATTCATTAATTAATACGGAATCTTCAAATTAAATTTCATGAAAGGAATCGAGTGTAAAACTTAATTACTTTGATTAAACTCGACGAGATTTTTTTAAACATACATTATCAATTTTATTATTATCTAAATTTGACGTGTGATTTTTTATTTTAAGTCATCCCAAGCTTGCTTTTAGTACTAATTATTCTTCATTCCTATTGTTTTTCTAAGTGAAATGTTTTACGGTTCTGTAATTGTTCGAGGCATTCTAACTTGTAAATAAAACAAGGCAAATTGCCTGTTCATGCCTCGATTCTTTAACCTAATTATGACTTGCGTTTCTCCACTAGCACAAACAATTACTTCTAGAGATAAAATCGTAGAAAACGTTTCGAAATACAAATGGAACGAAGTAATACGAGTAGTTAAAATTGTAGTAAGTCAGTAAAATTAATTTAAGCATTACACTGAATAGGCCGACAAAGCAAAAATGTGAAGAAATAATTTATGAAATATTATGCTCAAAATGTCGGGCGTGAATTTGACCTTTAAACGGAATTGACGTGATCATCTGAATATGAACTCCAAAATATTTAGTTGACAAATGCATACAAACCATCTGAAGTAAACTATTCCGTACTAATTGTTTATAATAAGGATAACTTAATAGGCTTAAATAATAATAATAATAATAGGCTTTGCTAATAACAGAGAAATGGTGATGACAACCAGAATTTAAAACGTTCGTAATCTGTTTGGTTTGTTAATTATTATAATTTCGTTTTGTGTGCGACGTTCAATGAGAAACAAATTCTATTATTATTAAAGTCCAACAAAATTCAATACGTGCGTTCGGTGTGTTATTTTTTAAAGCGACGGAATTGCCTCTCGTAAATTATTGTTCGCTTCGATGTAATTATTTCACTTTTGTACACTTTTGAAAACGTTATTGATTTGAATTAACCTCATAGCAATAAATACGATTCATTCATCATCAGCTGTGCAACTGTGTGTTATTAGTTTACGGTCAAGCTTTACGAATGAACCACTCTTTGGTTCTCACATATTGCTGTGATAAGACAATGGAAAGGATAATAAAAGTTGGTGAAAAATTAATATATAAGATTGTGTGGAGAGGCACAAGAAAATTATTATTATCTATTATAGAAGAAAGACTACAGGATAGACAAGACATATATGCAAGAATGTACTAATAGAAGAAATAAAGAATTTGAAAATAAATTATGAAAAGAAGTTAAAGGATCCTCAAGCTGTACTGTATGTTCCTGTTGAGCATTCTGGTTATTTTTATGACAAGGAATCTCTCCCAAAATTTTATGGAGATGAAAGAGTGAATCTGGTTGCATTTTTGCAAAACATAAAAGAATGCATCAACGACATAAAAGAGAAGACCGGAGGAAAATATTAATAACCAGAAATTGTCTCGAAGACGACCCGGAAACATGGTTTAACATTATTTTCGACGAATTAACAACATCCGGGGACTTTGAAACAATGTTCTTGCAACAATGTTGGAACAATAATGAGCAAAGAAAGGTCCGAGAAAATGTATTATTTGGCACCCAACAACGTGTGACAAAACAAAGCCCAATAAATAAACAAATTTATTTTGGCGCCCTAGAGCGTCGGACGACATTTATATTTGACCAAGAACGTGGTGGCTAGAAAAGCCAAATTAATTGATATTTAAATTATTTATTGCACACGAACAGTGTAGCAGAGACGTATAATTAATTTAAGAAAAGACAAAACATAAAAACAACAAAATGGATCCAAGACAAAAACAGAAAAGACGACAAAGAAGAGACAGCGATGTTGCTGAAAGAAGAGCAATAGAAAAATCAGAAGAAAGAGAGGAGGCAGAAGTAACAGAAGAGGAGGACATTATATGTAGATGTTACTCAAGAAAAGAAAGAGAAGGAAAAATAGAAGAGGATGTAGTGGATCCGACACAAACAGAGTCAGAAACAAAGCAAGAGGGACAAGATTTATGTTTGCAATGTTAATGTAAAAGATGGAAGAAGTTAGTACTGAAATGAAGGAAAATAATACGAAGATGGAAAATAAATTAGAAGAGGTGAACAATAAAATTGAGAAAAAATTGGAAGAAAACAGAAGAGAGATGAAAGCAGATAATATGAAAATTAAAGAAAGTGTAAAAGAAATAAAAGATCAATATGATGAGACAAAAGGTCAAATGGAAATATGAAACCATAAAATAGATCAGAATAAAATCGAAACTTTAAATTTATTTGAACGACAAAGAAGAGAAACAAGGAGTTATATAGAAGCAAAATTTCAAACTTCAAACAGAGGAGGATGAAATGAGAAAAAACATGGATGAAATGAGAAAAAACATAAATGAAAGTATGAAAGAAATAGCTTCAAGAATAAAAAAAAAACGTGTCTGGACTCCATTGAAAACCTCGACCGGGTTGATTTGTATTTCGTGGGTCAAAATTTTGTAAATCTTTGTAATTTCTCAAATCTTTAACAACTATTTATTAATAAACAACTTATTTAAGCTTTTTAAAGAATCATTTTTATTTTATTATTATCCAAGAAAGAAGATTAAACTTGAAAAATTAAAAATTACATTTAAAAAACATAGATTAATATTATATTAAAGATTTATTATAATTTAGATCTATTTGAATGCGACTTCGTCGATTTTAGATTATTTAAAAATAAAACAAAAATTAATATTCTAAATTCGAAACTTACAATTATTTAGAACGACTTGAATGTGAGTTCGTTGATTCTAAATTAATTAAAACAAAACTTTAAATTTATTTTATTGAGAAAAGAAACTAAAATATAAAATAAATATTTAATAAGAAGAGAAAAACCAAAAGTAAATAAGTCAAAGAGAATCCAAGCCCAAAAGAGATAAGAGATAAGCCGTGCAAAAGTAAAAAATAAGAATTAGAGAAAAATGTAGTATTTGCATAAAAATATTGTAGGTATATCTTAGATTTCATATGCATGGGAGTAACGTGCAATATGGATAAATTTTTAATTAATTATAAATCGCATAGAATGTTTCTGTAGGAAGTCTCTTCTTTCGTCGGTATTTTTATTTTATTTAACATTTTAAATTAGAGTAATGTATTAATTGCAAACACTTTCCCTTCATATACTTCTACCTTAAACGCCCACGACTTCTTCCTAAGACATTCTAAAATGTCTTGTAAAAGGCGTGAAGGAATGAACTTCCATCGTAAATCTATAATTTACAACTTGGTATCATTTAAACTGCAATTAATTTTATTGCTTAGATAATTATTTATTGTGTAATTATTGTTTAGAACTGCTTAACACTCATCGCCATTTAATTGTTTGATATAAATAATTGTACGATGTCATTATTTATATAAACAGATAAACTTAAGATATTTTGCCATCTACTGGAAGTAGTGTACTCGTGCAAAGTGTCAGATATCATACTACCTTTTGGACGCTTTTGTACACTGGCCAAACTAAACATGGATTCATATATTATTTCAAAAGTTTTAAAATAATGTAGAACAACAAGTTAACAATTTGTTCCAGTGCATAAGTCGACGAGCACGATCTGTGAAAGTTAATCAGAGTGTAAATAACGATCACTCCGCCGAGAATGAGTTCTTGATCAACCACATTTTATTTAAACAAAAAAACTAAAAAATAACACACGTACTTTCAAATCCTGGTTATGTACTTTGTTTGCACTTCCTTGTTTAACACAAGTCCTGAAATAATTAATAAATAAAATACCAGAATTTCAAGTTCGAAGTTCTCTTATATGGCGTCCCAAATAAGCACATGGGGTCCAACAAAATCTAATCTTACTTAACATTTTGCCTCGCCTCCCCCCCCCCCTCCCCCAAAAAAAGCTGCAATTTTATTATCCAAATAATTCAATATCACAAAAAAATTATGTCCTTACAGGACTCAGGATGATTAGTTCGTGACGAATGTGTTTAGATGTAATTAGCTATTAAAGGGTGGTTGGATTCGAAAAAAATTCTATATCACAAAAAATTATGTCCTTCCAGGACCCAGGATGATTAATTTGTGACGAGCGTGTTTAAATGTAATTGACTATTAATCGGTGGTTGGATTCGAAAAATATTCAGTATCACAAATTAATTATGTCCTTACAGGACTCGGAATGATTAGTTTATGACGAATGTGTTTAGATGTAATTATCTAACTATTAATGGGTGGTTGGATTCGAAAAAAATTATGTCCTTACAGAACTCAAGATGATTAGTTTGTGACGAATGTGTTTAGATGTAATTAACTCTACCTATTAATGGGTGGTAGGATTCGAAAAATGTTCTATGTAAAGCTACCTACCCGGCTTGAACAAAGACGAAGAACGTCCCGAAAAGGCACGCAGTCAGGACAAACTAAAAGCACAAACAAAGAACCTGTGAGTGAGCAAACCAAAGGGTATTTTTTAAGAAAACATACCACCACCGCAGGAGCCATTGACACCGTGTAACTCTTGTTTCATTACTGTACTCCCATGTAACAGGTACTCGGCTTCAAATAATTGCACATTAGAAAAGATGAAAGCTGCTGCATTCAGTGATTTAGCTCGGAACGTTTTTATTTTATTCGCGATCATTAGCTGGCGCGGAAACAAGAGCACTTTTCATGCAAATATGATTACGGTTGTTGCTTCGAGGAACGTTCTCGTTCTGAGCCATATAGACGAGGAAATTATGTCTTTGCACGAATGGCATTTTGATATTTATAAACAATTTGTAATCTCAATGCAGTTTCTTACAAAGGAAAAGAAAATAATTCCAAGGACAAATGGTAATTGCAACGGAACGCAAACACTGGCTGTACCCTCTCCCTAGTTCCCTACACTGTTAATAAATAATTAATAACACGATGTAGGTGCATTTCTGTTGTTATAAAATCACCCAACCTTAATTACTAGATTATTATTGAAGGAGCCACATATTAACCGAAATATACATTCGAGAAAGTATTCTGGTATAATCAGAGGATCCAAAGAACAATGCTAAAGTGTATCGTACCTATGAGCATAAAAGACGAACCATAGTTTCTTCTTCTTCTTCAAGGCATCGAATGCCGGTTAGATTATCTCTTCCCTAAGTGATATATCTTTCATTGCGTTCCATGACAACATCTCCACTATTTCCCATTTCGCTGACTTGGTTCTATTTTTTCTAAATCTTCTTCTCTTCCTGTTCCTCTCCTTCTTGCTTCAATTACTTTTACCACTGTATATACTCTTTCATTCTCGTGGAAGATTTCTCTCTATTTTAGAACAATTTTTAGAAGTTAAGTTAATTTTTTTGTAAAATTTAAATATTTTTATTCTACATTAAATAAATAAATTTTTATGTGCCTAGAAATAGTTGAATAAAGTTTAGGAAAAAGCTTGCTCGTGAAATATGAAAGTAATAAAGTCGTAGCGATATTGATTAATTATTTAAATAAAGAAATGAAAGCAGGCTATCAACTAGTCTCGTGTCTCACATAGGTACACCTATGTAGCTAATTAATTTTAAATCCACGTTTTTCTAAATTGTTTTTAAAGGCGTGTAAAAAAATTTCTAGGACGTGACGTTCATTAAACTCTGCGTAAAATACCTGCTTCAAAATAGGTAAGTCGCTGAACTGTACACAAGAATGTTAATTGTTATTATTAGAATTAAAGTGCCGAATTAAATGTTTGCACATGTATACATATAATGGCTTTTTTATTAAAATAAGTTTGAGAATCGTTGATTGTTTAACAAACCGTAACAGAGTTTTTTGTTTGGTGAATATTCTTAAAGGCCAAATTTTATTTACACTTACAAACTCAATCAACGTTTTTATTTTAGTTTTTTATGTATGATTCATTACTTGTTTTTTCTTAAATTTTATGTAGTAATTTAAACCTTTCCATACATTCTTTAACAAATTTGAAACTCCTGGAATTTAATTCATAATAATTTTAAGTTTTAAACTTTACAATATTTTATTACGTCTTATTTGTCTTACTAAATATAAATTAATCAGTTAAAGACGGGCTTGTACATAGATAAAGCATATAATGTACATACATATAATTGCGCAAAATAAAAAATGAACATCAAAATATGAAAGTAAATAAAATGAACAAAATTTGATGTGAAGTATTTTATATATTTTTATACACCAAGAGTAACGAAGGATTATTTAAAAGGAGGAAGTTGTATTACTTCAAATAAACAATTCTTTTATTATTTAATATTAATATTAATGGGTTTTCCAAAAACATAAATAAGTGGTAAATTTTTAAACACGTTTCATTAATATTATTAAATTCCTACCTTCTATTTGTGTTGGTTCTTGCCCCACGTTGGGCGCCAAGAGGCAACTGAAATCACATAACATTAATTGGAACCCAACCTGTGCGTGTGAGGCAAGAATATCACATTCCCTAAACATAAATACTTATTAATATCATAACTTATACTAAGTAGTCAGTTTTAAATGTTTATATTTATTTAACCCTTTACAGGCTGATGATGCTAATTATGCATATTATATTACTATTTTTATTCATTAAACTTATTACAGATGCCATTTGGCCATTTTGTTTTTAAAGAAATCTCAAATGCTTAATACAATACAATTTATTAAAACAAATTTGAATTATAGGAATATGGAATACAATAATTTTTTTGTTATCTTGATTAAATTTACATAATCGGGAATGTCAACGATTTCGTTTTCTTTTTTGATCAAACAAATTGGACCGAAAAGGGTTGAATACAAAAATATATGAATAGATTTTGTGTCTTACTCTTATTCGCCTTTCGATATTTGTTGTTGTTTGCTTGTTTGTCTTGTCCAATACAATTTTCTAGTTAAAATTGCAACAAAAATTTGTTATATTTTTATCACTTTAGATTCACCACATTATTATTAGTATTATACAGGCTGTCTAAGACCACCCGTACACCCCTTTTATTTAGGAAACAGAGCATTTTAGAGAAAAATGTTTCAGACAAAAGTTATATGGTTTCGAGGGGACCATAAGATGGTACCATTTGTTTGACCTTGAATAATCGTTTGAAGGTCATATGAAGATAACCTTGAATTTTTTAAATTGGACACCCTATATATTTTTACATATTCTTATAGCTTACCTCGTGATCTTTTCAAAACACCATAATAGAATATTTTTTATTAAGTATTTTTCGAGTTATAAGACTTCAAAGTTGCAGCATTTTGATAAAAATACTTACAAAATGGGTAACGCTCGGTTCTTGCCTTGACTGATCGGCCCGGAATGTAAGATAAGATTATTGGAAAAAAAATCTTTTGCGAGAAATTTTGTAAGTATTTTTATCAAAATACTGCAACTTTGAAGTCTTATAACTCGAAAAATACTTAATAAAAAAATGTTTTATTAGGGTGTTTTGGAAAGATCTCGAGGTAAGCTATAAGAATATGTAAAAGTATATAGGGTGTCCAATTTAAAAAATTCAAAGT
Organism: Dorcus parallelipipedus; assembly: GCA_958336345.1. Lineage (NCBI taxonomy): Eukaryota > Metazoa > Arthropoda > Insecta > Coleoptera > Lucanidae > Dorcus > Dorcus parallelipipedus. Next base: position 20,374,539 of record OY284480.1, on the reverse strand, counting down.
TAGCTTCATATGACCTTCAAACGACTATTCTAGGTCAAACAAATTGTACCATCCTATAGCCTCCTCGAAACAATACAACTTTTGTCTGAAACATTTTTCTCTAAAATACTCCGTTTCTGAAATAAAAGGAGTGTACGGGTGGTCTCAGACACCTTGTATAAAGATATAGATAATTGTTTTGAAACATTTTTATTTAAACATCGACTGAGGATTGAAGGCAAAAATGTTTTAAGCCACCTATTACTATTGCCATATTTTTGCAATCCTCTTTGCTAATACATAATTGACTGAGAGTGCGAAGCAAGAAAAGTTCTTCACTTCTTTATACTAAGCATTACAAACTGTAGTTACTTATTTCAAATATATAAATTAAAGACTAGTAAAGTCAATTTAATTTATTGCTCATAAACAAGACACTTAAACACTTTTATTTAAAGAACTCATCTCATCACACTTCCAAATCACTTTAAACTTCGCAGCTATTTTCTTTCATTTTCATTTCACTGCACTTTTTTCCATTTTACATACACTGGTATATTCCTGAAATAATTGATTTAATCAAACTACCTTTTGGGGTTCGATCCGAAGATATGATAGATTCTATACATATTTAAGAAACAAATTCGAATGCAGGGTTCGACATTAGACGCGTTACTGAAAGCAAGTCCTTTTTCGACGTTCAATTTGTTTAAGGATTCGTTTAAGCCACCCTAAGGCGGCGCGGCGCGTCCTTGTTTCACTTTCATCTAGATATTTGAAAGAAAACATCGAAAATGAAAGCTGCCTCGGATGAATAATCTGAAATTGGGTTTAATATCTGGTTTTCTTCGTTTCTTCGGCTGTGAAGTGAACGTCTTTCGAGAGCGAGAGATCTCGATAATGTTACACTTAATTGCGGAGGGGGCCCCCCTCTAAAGATCAAGTTCAATAGTAAGCAAACGGCGGCGGCTAGAAAAAGAGAAAGAAGCGCAGGGGTTGAACTCCGCGTCTGTTTTTGTCTACTTTCTTTGATTACTGCATTGAACTCTTTTTCCTTTCATTTTAATACAAAATTATGGCGTATAAATAGAAGCGCCGACGACCGGACCGTCACAATTTGCTCGCAGTTTTCGAAGTGATTACTTCCTTCTAGCTTTAGTAGGGGATTATTTAAGAGATGGCCGTTCATCTAGCAGTAAGTTTATTATATATTTTATTACTATATTAAATCGTGTAATAATTTTATATATTATTATTATTATTACAGTTAGCCTCGTTTGCAGTCCTTTTGTCGGTTCAAATGTGTAGTGGAGGAGGTGGTGGTGGTCACGATGGGTAAGTTACTTTATATTTAAAAAAAAATTAAATCAAACTCGAAATATTCTTTTCATTTTATCATAATTAAATTATTTTGGGTGTACGAATTCAATGGAATTACGAAATTAATTAATAATAAAATTTTAAAAAAATTGCATTTTACTTGATATTTTTGGAAAACTCAGCGACTTTAGGTATTTGAAATTACTTTAAAATATTATTTATTTTACGACAATTTATTTCATTAATGAAGCATTTTGTAACTGAATTGGAATTCCAAATGTATGATGATTATAACTATTTTCTAAAGAAAAATTTGAGGCGCCTTTCTTTAAATTCCTCAAAACAAATTTTACTTTTTATTAATTTATTTAAATAGAAATTTATTTTCTACTTTCTCTCTTAATACACATAATAATATGTATTTTTATTAACTTAGTTAGAGTGCTTACATGAATTTTTTTTTTGTATGTAATTTAAATGAATGCCAATTTATTAACAAACGTTTTATTGTCTAAATAATAATTTAAAATTATCCAAATATATTAATTGAAATTTAGTCGAATAAAAAGATTAGAAATCGCTGACGTTCAACAAATTTAAAGTGGACATTTTTCTACTAAAGCTTTCCTCTTTTTGTTTGCTATCAATCGATTTTCTCCGATGACGTTTATTATTAGATTACAAAATTGATTTTTTTTTTGTAGGGGACATAAACACGTAGTAATTCACGTCCCCTTCAAAGTGAAAACCGTCCACCATACACATACCGTAGTTAAACACGTAGGCGACGGCGGCGGCGGTGGTTACGATGTAATCGGATACAGTGGTGGAATAGATCACGGCCAAGTAATCCACAGCAGTGTTGGAGATGGTGGTCACGGTGGATTCGGAGGCGGAGACATCGGGGGCGGATTTGGAGGACACTTAACAGGAGGCATCGGAGGTGGACACGGAGCCGCTCTCCTAGGAGGACACGGCGGGGGTGGCCATGACTGGGGCAGCAGCTTCGGAGGTGGTTTCGGAGGCGGTCATGCTGCTGAGACCAGCGGTTATGGTGCCGGAGGAGACATCGGAGGTTTCAGCCACGGCGATGTCGGTTATGGAGGTGGTGGTGGCGATTTAGAACATGCGGGTGGCATCGAAAGTTATGGTGGAGGCGACGATGGCGGACACGGTGGATACGAATAATGAAAGCTTAAGCCGGCGTACACCTAAGAAACTCCTGTTCTTTGTTACAAACATTTCCTAGTCCTCGCATTAATTATTATTAACTAATTTTTTTTGTTACGTTTTTTTCTTTTTGTTATTGTTGTTATCGTTTCTTGTATATAGTTTGTTTTAAGTTAACGAAATAAATGTTATTTATGTTTCTTTTTTTAAAAAAATGCTTATTTATCTGGGCACCAACTCTAAATAATTAAATTTATTGATTTTAGAGAGATACAACTTTTGTAATTTAAATGTCAAAACGTTAAAATGTTTGATTAAGTTTGTAAAGATGTAAAGGTAGGAACCAGAAACCTTAAACAAGTAATTACATGCAGATGATCTAATTTTAACATCTCCATATGAGAATGAATTAAAAAGATCGATAGGGGTACCTTTGCCAAAAAGCTTAGGACAATTCAGGGTGGAAATTAATCGAGACAAATAAATCAATACCTCAAACCCCTGATTCGAGGAAAAGTTCAGATCAAGGGCATGAATACACACTGGATGAACCAGTAGAGGCAAGAGCTGAAAGCACGGTCGCTGATTAAAAGGATAAAAAGGCTTTGACTAAATCGCGAAGTGTAATTTACGAAGTAGGCAAAGAAACAACGTCTTCGACGGAATCTCCAAACAATGATTCGTTCAAAATGTTGGAAAAGTCTGATTTGATACATGATTTTTTGTCATTGAGGAAGTAGCAAAGGAAGCTTCCGAGTTAGATATGAAGGCCAAGACCGTTAAAATACATCTAGAAATTACGCTAAAAAGCATGACCAAGAACTTGAGGAGTACCTCGCGAAATCATCAACATTGCCTACTACGAAATTAACGGAAGTGAAATACTATCCAAATGGATCTTCAAATGACGTACTCGGTTTTGAATTTGAAGACAGTCCACCACAATTGGGAAAAAGAGCGGTTGAGGTATCCACAAAAAGCCCACGAGACTACGTGTATGAATACGACCGTGAATTAGAAGCAAACAGGAATAGGATAGAAGAGCAATCCCATAACAGTCAGACTGCAATTATAGCAGTTGGTTACAATTATGAAATGGAATTTGAAAAAGGTCCATTAGACGATATAAATGAATAAGATGTGACTTACTTCGACTCCAGCAGCTTGAGCTCTCAAAAAGTATCTGGCGAAATTTTAGGCAGCGTAAAGGATGGATTCCTATTCCAGTACAACGTATTAGCAGGCCGAAAATATTTCACCAGATCTGGAGATCATGACGATGTTTCAATGCCAAGTTTATAAAAATTTGAAAATTTTGAACGTGCCATGTCTCTAGAGCACAGAAGTCACATTACAAAATCATAAGAGTCTTCCAATAACGGAAATTTTCAAAACAGATATTAGATACAACAGTCGCAGCGGACAAGGAGATGGCATATCCGTCAGTTCACTTAAGTCGAGAAAAAGCTTGCGATTGAAGATAAAGCAACACATGTCCAGAAAGTGTTGTTTCCGAATTGGAAAGTTGTGAGACTATTTCGGGGACAGACAAGAAATTTATTCCAGATTCGGACGAGGAAGACGCATGTTCCAAATAGATGAGATTATACTCTAAGCACAGTCTAACGTCGAACGGTTCATTGGAACTAAAAAACTGAATCACTGGGCAGAGGTAATTCGTTTGAAGAAGTTGCAAAGGTTCCAGATTTCGACTTTGAGCAAGCAAAGTACTATGAGCTGACGCTGATGATTTAATGATAACGTCTACGGATCCTTTAGATTTAAAAACGGAAAAGCCAAGTCATCACGATAGTACAGAAGACCACTGCTGTATATGTAATGACGGCCAGTACAGATTCCATCCAGTCTCAAGCTCAGAAATCGACGCGGGATAACATCAAGAACGATAGTATAGACATTAAAGACGATGATAGGAGTTACAAGATGACAAGCAAACTTGGTACAGTAAGTAATGTCAATTTGGTAGCATCAAATTCAATCGATGAGGATGGTTTTAGAATTTGAAGGCAAGACTAAAGGAGTTCAAGTACAGGAAAAGATTTTAGTTCATCGGTTAAAGAAGACATAGGTGAACCAGAACCCAAACAAGGAAAGCTGGAAAGCACCGACAGCATAGCTTCGACATCGACTGCTACAAATGCAACTTACCAATACGAAACGGACTCAGTCTTTTCAGGCAGTTTCACAAGTAGAGCGTCTAATACAATGGTGTCTTCAACCGACACTATAGATCCGCCTGGGGCTTACATGAAAGACGGCGTCGATTTAGCTGCTGCTGTACAGAAGGTTTGGTTTGATGACGATGCAGAAGAAGCAGCCAAAAATTTACGACTGAATACACTGATGATACCTCCAACCCTTATGTAACAGAAGTCATTGAGTTCTGCGAGGAAGACAGTGTTTACTCACACGCCATCCCCAGGCGAGTTTACTGCCAGAAGTACATAAAATCACGTTTAAAGGACCAAACGCTGACCAACAATTGCGTCAGTTTATAGAAAACTTTGGAGAAGGTTCAGAAAAGTGAACACGTTGATGCAGATGAGAACGTCCATGTTACGCATGTACATACAAAAACGTTACGTCGTTAAAAGCGACGATGATGAAGAGCCAATATCCGGGCCTGATGTAGAAGAGTCTATCAAAATTTGAAAAAGCGCCCGAAGAAAAGAGTGTAGTCAGAAGTAGTTATAATGATGGGCACGGGCCAGAAACTATTTACACCCAATAGTTTGATATCCAGCAGTTGAAAGACCGATCAGTCACAACTACAATGGAGTTTCTGCAGGTTGGTCCCAGACTCACTTACTTATCTATTTTGCCTCTTAATTTCTATCTAGATTTGTTACTGTTCTATCCTAGTTTATTATTTAGTTGCAGTTTTGGATATCACATTATCACCCATTAATTTTTGAATTACCGCCGGAAGTGCGTAAATCTTGTTTAAAGGACCAAAAATGAATTCTTACAATATCAAAAGAAGAAGAGATGAAACAAAATTATTTCATGCGCTAAAATCAGTAGTTATTCTTCAACAACAGAGAAGAACCTAAACATAAAAAATAAATAGAGGAGGTTACCAGACGAGACAGGATAAAAAAGGGAAAGACTATAAACTATCTATAACGAGTAAGATTAAGGAACGCCAACTCCATTGGTTTGCCTGCCCAGTTAGAGGACGGATGATAATAACCTAGTCAAAATAATTGGAAAGCGGAATGGGATGGAAAGAGACTACATGAAGGACTGATGAGAATTTGGAACCAAGGAATAGCCAATATCGTGAAACCACGGAACTACAATTTTGTTGTAGTATGGCAAATTTGATATTTCCAATTTTTTATGTTTAATTTCTCATTTTGATTAAGTATATGTAATGACTAAAGTCTCCAATAAAAAGGTCCGAATGCATAGGCGCTTCGATGCGCGCTCGGCACCGATCGTACTACGGAGCTACAAGCATTATAGCGCGAATAATTTGATCAACTTTGTTACATTTTATTTTGTTATTTGTTGTATTTTTTATTGAGGTTTATAGCGCATCAGAATGAGCAGTGAGTAATATACAACTGGGTGGGTAAACGGACCTTTTATTTGGAGACTTTAGTAAGGACCTAATAATCTTTCTTATAAAATATTTTATTAGAAATTGAAAAACATAACAACCGTAAAGATAAATACAACAAACAAAACATAAATCACAGTAACTGACTTAATAATTCCTACATGCAACAGATGACAAGTAGATGCTAACTAACACTGTGAATACTTTCCTAAATTACTGTTATATATAAAATAAGAAGACAGTGACATTCAGCAACTACAGTTGTTACTTTTTATCTATCAAACATTCTTCTATCTCCTCACAATAAATTACCACCAACCAAAACCACCACTGCCGCCGCCTCCGTGCTTTAAGGCTTCCAATTCCAGTCCGATGTCCTTTTTCCCGCTGTCGTGGTGAATTGTTTTGTAAATTGTGTGAGTGTGCTTAATAGTTTTCTCGTGGACAGGGATGATGATTTTCACAGTTTCATGCCTGAAAAAAATCGAAAATTAAACTCGTGAAGATTGAAACCTTATTAATGTAAACTAACCCTTTTCCACCACCACCACCTGCATTCACAGGGTGGAAAAATGCGAACGTCGACAAAATAAAGCAAAGTAACTAAAAAAGAACAAAACGTTTCAAATTAAATAAGCACTAGTACACGCACTCGTGTTGTTGTTATTATTACCAAAGCTCTGACTTGCATTTTGTACGTGGTTTTAGTGAATGTTGCCCGTTACTGTGAATTCCTCTAACGCGGCTACGACTTTATATACTTTTTCCGGTTTAATGTCCGTCGCTGTATAGATAGGGTGAAAGAAATTTCCGTGGTAATTCGAAGCTAGCAAAAGACGGATATACGCGCTTACGTTAATTAGAAGAAGGCGGAAATAATCGTTAGGTACCTTTCTCTCTGAATGAGGGAGCTCCACAGTGAATGAACAACAGTTTCTCTCCTTGCAGTTTTAATTAATTTTATTTACGACGCTTTAATTTTACCCACTCGACCAAACGCAATTGAAGTTATTAATTAATCAATTAACATTAACTTTCTTTCGGTCATTACGGTTAATTATACTGGGCAGGTGCGGAGCTCTTCATATTGAACATTAACTCCAACATGAAGAGAGCATTGCACTCAAAAGTTTGATGGTAATTAAGATTGGAAAGTATAGTATATTCGAATTCAGTTAAGTATAGCAAGCCGCCAGCACTTCCGTAAAATATAAGAGCAAAACAAAGTTGGCCACTTCCGCTCACTTCCGACTTCAAAGAATAATTTACGTAACGCCTAAAAGTCATTAGTCAGTTCCAGGTTACAAAGATGTACTTTCTTCTCAGAAAATAATTATCAATAATCATCCTCATCAAGTTTAAAAAAAAGGACTTTAAATGACCTGTGCATATGTAGGTTGATGAACCCTTTAAGTTTCTTTTTTAATTATTTTAATTTATGTGTACGTCAATAGGAGCCTTTTTTGTCTAAAAGGAAAATCATACAACAAAAGTCTAGAGAGATTTCGTTTATTATAAAAATTCATTGATGTCAACACAAAGACAATTTCCTACTTCCTCGAAACCTTGGATCACCCTATATGCAAATTAGGGATACATAGAATTTCATAAAGCTTTCGTTGATAACAATAACACTCACATGAAACTAATCTTTTTTTCATATTTTTTAATTTGAATTTACCACATTTTTTAATATTATTTATTCAGTTATTCCGTATAGCATAATTGGTATTACAGTACGTACACAAATTTAATTTGGAATGGTAGAGTGTCAAACTTTTATAATTGAATTAATTATGACATACCTATTACTATTTTGCAATACCTAAGGATTATATTTTAAACAATAATAGCAATGCTTAAATAAATACAGTATTATAGGTTGCATTGACTTCTTTTATAATAATTCATGACTTAAAATTTCATTATTATCTTACAAGTGTGTGGACATTATTTATTAACATTTGTGTATAGATACATTAAAAACGCAATAAAACTTCAGTCTCAATAAAAATAAATTAATTGTACACTTCATTAAAAAAATTTCACTTCGTGTGCTGTGGACCCGGAGTTATGAACGCACTCCTCTCCTGGTACTTCGTGTATTCTGAGTCCTGAGAGACAGGACATAAACATGGTACCAGCTGGACGTTGTGGATGTTGGCCGCAGGACTTAATTGGGCTTGAATGGGGACCTGGATCGGAATTGCTGGGATTTCTACGGCGTCGTTGGAGGTGGTGTACGGGGTTTGTGGGGGCTGATAGTTTCTGTAAGGGTAAAACGTGGCGATTGGCCAGTGTTGGACTGGTGTTTTGGTTTGTGTCCTGTAAACAAAAAGAAAAAAATATTGGAGAAACGTTTTATGTATACCGTTATTTATCTACATACGTTAATTATAACTTACGACAAAAAATAATCATGTAAATAAAGTCAAACTTATTTCTTTGAATATTATGTACATACCGATTGTTTCATTGAAACCTGAAAAAGGCGGAAACAAAACGAAAATGGAGCAAGTCGTGGTCATAAATTTCCACATCAAAGCGAAACGTACTTATATCTTATATTTCAACAAATTTCTTCTGTATAAAATTGACACTTGAATGAAAAGAACACAATTTTGTTTTAATTAATTTCTTGTGAACAAGGATTTAATTATAATCATGTAAATTCATACATACAAATTAGTCAAGGCTTACGTAACTCGTGTCTAAATAAAAACCTGGTCAAGAAGGCTACATTTAATAATTCTGCTATGTAAATGCAATGGATAAATTCTCGATCACAATCCACTTGACCAGGTTTTTATTTAGACGCTCGTTATATAAAATATATGTACATATTTCTGTTTTATTAATGTTACAAATTAATTATGCCTGTCCTCACATAAGTGCTACAGAGACATTCTTTCGTAGGACGAAATCGAAAGTGAATTTTCTATTTCATTCAACTTAACTTAATAGATAACAAATGTAGTGCCTGAAGCAAGAAATAGAAAGCAAGTTTAAAACCTCCCATATTATAAATAGGTTTTATTACAAAATAATTAATAAACCCCCGCTTAGGTAATTGATAAAGCAGCCAAGTAATCTACGAAACGCTAAGCGTTAAAACATTCATCATTTGCTACATTAAAAAAATGAAATAATTCATTACATGAAAATCTGTAAGTTGAATTAACAATTAAATGATAAGAAATGTGAGTTTTCACAAATGTGTAACTGCACAGTAACAAATTAAAATACGATTATTTAAATATAAAATTAATACTGGAAAGTATGGACTGGTTTCGATAAAATAATAAAATAAATTTGAATTGTTTATGTCTTTTTACTAATAGGTCTGTTTGTAGAACAGTTCTGACTAGTTTGGAATAGTTAGAAATATGCACCAATAAACGTTTTGCATCTAACCCAATTGTCGAAATTGATCATTACTTTGATGGACGACTGGTTCTGACGGTTCCAAACTAGTTACAAACTGCTCTACGAACAAACCTAATATTTTATATTTTTTAGTTTAATTAATTTAATGTAGTATTTTGTAATTTTTCATTCAGTATTAACAAATTTTAATTTATCATTTTTATTTCCTAACACTTCGCACTTTCCTGAATTCTTAACCATCGAAATATTTACTTATTTTTATATCATTACGTTTTTAGGAGAATGTTTAAAAATATTTATTAAATTTTTAATCATGTCTCTATACCTGCCTTTTATTTAAAAAAGATAATTGTAGAAATTCCCTTTGAATTATAATTAATTAATTTCTTAAAATTATTATTACTCACGTATGAGCGGAATGAAACTAAAAAATAAATAATGGAGTAAAGAAGAGATACGTCTGGCTTCTCATTTTTATCCCATCATCAAGATTTTGCTACAAACAAACCAAAGAAGCTCATTCTCAATAAAAAATAAATAATTATAGGTATGAACTATAAATTAATTAATTACTACCAAATAAAACTTTAATTTCTAGAAAAGCAATTAAATAATCTTTCTATTATTTGTTTATATTTTGAATTATAACACTTGATACTTATTAAAAGTTTATTAAGTTTGTTTGAAATGTCAAAAAGGAAATTCTCAAATCATTTTGTTTTGCTTAAAAATAAATTATTCTTTATTTAAATTACACCATTGCATACCATCAAATTATATCTTATGTAAATTTAGGTAAAAAAATGATATATTTTTTAAAAATTTGTTAAAACTAATTAGAAAAAAAATAATTAATTACACTTACGTTTCTGAAGATCCCCAATTTAAAAAATACGCTGCACTACAAGTCGAGCAAGCAGCAAACACCCCGCAATAAATCTAAAAAAAATTAATAATTAAAGATGATCATTAAAAAAAAATAATGAAGAAGTTAATTTTTTGTTTTAATTTTAATTCCTCACCAGTATTCTATTGTAAGTAAACATTTTGAAACTTATTTGTAATATAATATCATCGAACACCTGAACACTTTACCGCGAGAAAAATTCTAATGGGTAGCGCCAACACAGAAGATGGTTTTATAACGTTCTTCTGATCCCTTGCCCTTGCCGCGCGTTTTACCCTTGACCATCCAACTGACCACCGCACAAATCGTGTTCGATATTAAGATTACTAAAAAAAAAATATTGCTTCCTCATAACTAAACCTACGTGCCTACATTTTAAATTGAATTAATTTGTTTAAAAAAAAATGCCAGAAGAAATAAACGTTTATGAATTACAGAAATAACTTTTTATTAAATAGTTAAGTAAAGGAATAATTTAATTAATTAAAAATGAAATAGGAATTTGTAAAAAAAATATACAGGGTGATTGAAATTCGCTTATTATAAGAGATAGAGAATCGGTTAAATGGAGGCAAAGTTGCCAAATTTCATGGTGATTAATTATCTGTTAAAAAATTTGAAATATCTCGAACGGTTTCTTCACAATCGAAGAAAAACGAAAAATTGCGATTTTGGAAAATCGGACAGAACTTCTTTATTTGTGATTTTTTCCAAAGTCTGTGAAAACATTCCTGAAGCAACTTTTTACGCTTGATTGAATGCCGAACGTACTTTGTCTCTAGAGCGATTCGTTTTTGTTTGTCCAGAGCCAACTTCATTTTTTCTTATGGGCGCGATTTTTGTTGTTTAGACAGATAGATAGCACATTTTCTTCTGAATTCATTGGTATGCAACACTTGCTATTTTGTTTCAATTTTCATTGAGAAATTTGGAAAGACTGAAATTAGATTTATGTACACACATTAACTTAGCTTAGGTTGTATGCTACGTATGCAAGGATACGTATACCTTTGTTTAATTAAATGACATTAAATACAGAATCGCATATTCAAATGAAGAAAAACGTGATATGTTGCGCATTTTTTATTTGCCACAAAAATTCCACTATAAGTGCTCAGTGGTATTTAGAAACCTATCCGAAGATAATTCAACCAAGTACATATTAGATATTTTTTTGAACTTGGATAACAATAATTTCATTCAAAATGACATATTTGAAACTCGAAGAGAATGTACAGAAGTACAATACAGAAAAAAAGTCAGAGCATTTGTTCGAAGACATTTTCTGCAATACTTACCCGTACATGTTGTATCATTGTGAATCAAATTGTTATCCAACTTGGAAAAATATTTAATATTTGGTTCGGTTCTTTCCGGATAAGTTTCTAAATACCGTTGAGCACTTGTAATGAAATTTCGTTGTGACAATAAAACATACGCAACATATCACGTTTTTCTTCATTGGATACGTCATTCTGTATTTAATGACAGACCAATTATACGAAGGTTGGCTACGCAGAATACAGTTGAATCTAAGCTAACTTAATGTGTGAAACTAAGCTAACTTAATGTGTGCACATAATTTAATTTCAGTTTTTCAAAATTTCCTAATGAAAATTAAAATGAAATAGCAGGTGTGGTACACCATTGAATTCAGGAAAAAATGTGCGCCCATAAGAAAAAATGAAGTTGGCTCTGGAAAAATAAAAACGAATCGCTTTAGAAATAAAGTACGTTCGGCATTCAATCAAGCGTAAAAAGTTGCTTCAGGAAAGTTTTCACTGATTTTGAAAAAAATCATAAGTAAAGAAGTTATGTCCGATTTTCGAAAATCGCAATTTCTTGTTTTTCTTTGATTGTGAAAAAACCGTTCGAGATATTTCAAATTTCTTAACAGATTATTAATCACCATGAAATTTAGCAACTTTGCCTCCATTTAACCTATTCTCTATCTCTTATTATAAGCGAGATCCCCATGCTGGCCCTCGAATTTCAATCACCCTGTATAAACGTCAATTTTCTAGAAAATAATTAATTATCAGTTGTACAAGGAGGAAACAAGATGAGGAGAACATTTTTTAATCAATTTCAATGAGAATTATCTTCAGTATACAAAAAAGAAATAATAACGGGACAATAATAAAACAAAACAATATATAAATTCATTTTAATTAATAATCAAATTTCAAATCTTAAAATATTGGAATAAACGAAAATGTTCTTTATAATCTGGATCATGTATCTATTTTGTAACAAGTTTTATTTTCTTTTTGTAAATCTTTTGATTTTCATAGAACTTGTACTGAACTTGAAGTGTTATTTTGAAAATATAAAAACGAGTATATTCACATAACAGACAGAAAAATCTATTGTGTTCTATTTCGTAAAGTTATTTTTTAATTCTAAATTCTAATTATGATTATTTTTTAATTCTAATTTTATTTTCTGTAAACTAAAAATTTTTCAACTTAAGATGATAAAAGCTTAGCTAAACGAAAGCTTATTAGCGCTAAATGTACATAAAAAGATTTGCATGACTTTTGGAAATTACATTGATAATGTTCCATTCAAGTTTGAGCTAAAAATAGATGATGAAATAATTGAGAGAGTGTCTGCTACAAAATATTTAGGTGTTTACTATTGATAGTGATTTGAGATGGGAAACTGAAGAAAACAAAATACTTAATCTATGTTTTTTCTAAATTAAGCAGAATACTCAATCCTAAGTTCTTACGTGCAATTTTTTATGGCCTATACCACAGTGTTGCAACTTACGGGATTATTGCTAATAAAACGATTATAATGAGTCTAAGTTCGGTACATAATAAACTTATTAATATGTTAAAAAAAAAGTTGATAAGAATGAAGCTTATCCATTTTGCCTGTACAGAAAATACATTGTCGAAGCTATCGTGTATCATTACAATGAACTTGTAGCTATATATGAAAACAATACTTCTATCAGTAGGAACAAAATAATTCAATTACCTAAAGTTAAAAAAGAAATAGGGAAAATAAATCACAAGTTTACAGCTTTAACTTATTATAATAAACTCACAGTCGAACTTAAAACTATGCGCATAGGAAATTGTAAAAAAAAATTTTTAAGACAGATGAATATCTTAGAGTATTTTTTATGTCTTTTTGTACAGGGTTATTACTTTACTGTTTAACTTTTGACTTGATTTTTGTAAATGTTTATTAAGTTTCTAAGTGTTAATTTTTTAGATTTTTGTTAATTTGAATTTAGTCTATCTTTTGCCAGACTGCGTACAGATATTTTTTCCATCTCTGCAGAATATGATTGTAGTATTTGTTACTGTTTCTTATGTACCGTATGATTTTTAAAATTTTAGATAAAGGGAGGCCGTGAAAGCAAAACGTATGGCGTAAAATTAGCAAATACAACAATTTATTGAAAATAATATTTACAAAACTTCAAAAGGCATTCATCATTGAACCATATTTTCGCAGTGATGTTAACCAAAACGTACATATGAGTTAATTTAAGCTGTATGTTTTCCTCTTCACGGCCTCCCTTTATCTAAAATTTTAAAAATCATACGGTATGTATGTATGTATGTATGTATGTATGTATCTGATCTGTATATTATTAATTAAGGAAATTAATACTGGCGGCCGTTACTTTGTGGAAGTGTAACATGATGGAAATTATTTAATTACAACAATAATTAAATTAAATTAATTTATTTAATTAAATTAATTAAATAATTTCCATCATTATTAATTAACCCAAAGGATTAAATTTACATCTCATTGAAACTTTAGCATATTAATGTTAATTTTATCTAATTTAATAAATAATATACCGACTTTTTTGAGCTACTTTCAAAAGTCTACCAATGTTAATAAATAAGAATAGAACACTTTCAATTCAACTAAGCCTTAATGATGATGTCTGTCTGCGCACAATAACTAAAATCGATTCTACGTATCATGACTGTAATACCTAACATAACAAAGGATAAACGAAAACGCTGAGCTTGAATGGCCCAGGTTGTAGTGACAATCAACACTTTGTGATTCTATACTTTTGACATAGATCATTATAAACATTTACATTTTTTTGATACATGAAAGCAATAAATTAAAACAGGAAAGTTATTATTACCATAATGGGAGCCCCAAAATGTAATTTACGGACGCAAACGTCAATTACGTCGTAATCATCTTTCCTTTGCTCCCTGGCCTAATGAAGGGTTGCATCGATAATGTATTGAAACGCATTCCTCGTAACTATCACATTCATATAGGTACGCTTTCCGAAGTTCTAATGCAGGGGACTCATAATCGGCTCCCACGGTTTAAAACTGAGTGACCCGTCCAGTCTACTTAAAAAAAATAATCTGTGTGCGTTTAAAATTCCTGGAATGCCGGAGTGTACCTGAAATATGCATGTGGAATTTCTGTTCTTAAGTGATAATTTTCAGAAAATTAATGTGGTGAACACAGTATTAAAATTGTTGAAATCATATTTTGACTATACTTATTTATTTGTAAATCACCCTGTATACTATAATAATATGAAACATGCAGACATGACTTGAGTGCTAATACAATAAAAAGCAAGTTAAGTAAATAATTTTGTTTGGACGTTGAATTTTAACAAACCATTTTATAACTGATAAACACAATAACAAAAAGAGGCACCTCAGGAGGTCCTGATACGTGAGGGTGTTAAGATACCTACCATTTGTGGCTTGCTACCTTAAATCATCCACATACTGCACCCAACTATTTCAGGATAACTCCATTTACATAATAAACACATTTTTAAGGATTAGTCACACGTGTTTATTTTAAATTTAGTCTGTAAATGCGACAATGCCTAGGCAAAAGTCTGAATGAGTTTAAATTTAAAACAACAAAAAAAAAGGGAATGAATGAATAGGTACGATAATTACGATATGAATTAAAGCGAAAAGATGATTGGAAAAGATTTTTAATTAGGCTCTCGAGTTTCTACGAATAGCTTATCAAGATGTTATTAAGATTCGGTTGATAAGTCCGAAATTATTCGACTTATTTAAAGCTTTTAATAAACACGACCATTACTCATGTTAATATGAGCCGTCCAAAATATATGAAAAACCGACTTGGTAAACGGTCTTCTGCTAACTAACTCTTTGGGAACAAGTTTTTAATTTGTTCCCTTGACAAGCCGCGCCGCGTCTTTCTTCATGCCTTTTGACTAGTTTGATAAATGAGCATTTGAGCGCATATTTTAATCAAATCGGGCTCTTTAACTACGATAATATCTCTGTAAAAGGACTTTAATAAGACAACGACGGACGCTTCTTTTAAAATTCCTACTGCATGGTTGGAAATAATTACTGTTTACTTATTTTAAATATTTTAAAAATGAGAATAGTTTATCTCTCTTGCATTTTTGTATTGTACTACTTACATACAGGGTGATTCTTGAATAGACCTACAACAAAGTACTAACGAAAGAACAACATGGGAAAAATTCCGTACCTACAATGTCATTTATAAATAATTAAAAATTTGATCGAAATGTACCTTACGCCCATGCATAAGACGAGAACAAAAAGTTTACATCTGTAAAAACCTGCAATAAACGTTTATGGTGTTACGCAGAGAATCAGAGTCGTTCAGTCGTAAAACTTGACCTTGAACTAGTAACACACAGTTGCACAGCTGATGATGAATGCATTATACAAGTGTATTAGGTACGTTTTCAAAGGTGTAAAAGAGTGAAATAGTCACATCGAAGCGAAAATTAATTTACGACAGGTAATTCCGTCGCTTCAAAAAATAACACACCGAACGCACGTATTAAATTTTGTTAGACTTTGTATTTTGTGTTAATAATTATAATAATTAACAAATCATTTAACTTGAAGGCTTCCGCGGCCGTCGTCCATGTTTGATTCAAACAATTAACAAATCAAAGAGATTACGAATGTAACTGATTATAATGTTTTAAATTCTGGTTGTCATCCCCATTTCTTTGTTATTAGCAAAACCTATTGTAATTCAAACATCAGCGATAAACTGAATAAACGATTTAAAGAAAATCTGCTAATTAAAATGCAGGGGAAAGATAACGCTTAATGTTGGGCCATAAAAAGATGCCGAAATGTTTATGACGAACACGTTGCTTAAGGGAACAAATTTAAATTAAAGGAAAATAGAAAATGAATGTTGAAAGATATGCTTTAAGTCTTATAGTGACGTAACGAAGTTAGGTTTCCAAATCGAGGTCAGGTTTCCAAAATCTATTTATTCTTTAATAATCATTTAACAAAAGTTGACTAGATGATATGTTTCGGAAAGACTTTCCATTTTCAAATCTACAAAATGAACAATTTTATGAAATTAAAGCTAAAAGAATTATGAAAAAGTTATACAAACCTAATTAAACAAACCCACAAACCCGGAATAAACTTTATTCATAACACAATTTAAATTAAAATGAAAGAAAATGGTGGGAATTCTTAATACCTGCGGAAATTTGAATTGTTTTCGTGTTGTAGTGATTTACTTGATTACCTGTCACAGCATGTGTTCAATGTGGGGCCGTTATTATCCTTATTTTATACAATTTGTACGGAATAATTTAGTTCAGGTGGTTTGCATGCATTTGTCAAGTAAATATTTTTGAGTTCGTATATTGCAGCTTTAAATTTCGTTTAAAGGTCAAGTTCACTCCCGACACCGCACCGTACCCATCATTAAACTAATATGACACTTTTATGACTGTATTTATTTCGCTCACCTGCTGAGACCCGTTCAGGATTCAAGAATAATGCCCCGACTAATGCCCGATTTTTTCATCGCCTTATCTTGAGATTAAATTTATCTATCAATTAGAATGTGACACATAGTATGTGTACGGCCAACTGTACGTCACATTCCAATTGTTAGATAAATTAACCTTAAGTTAAACTTGGTGAAGAAATCGGCCATAAGGGCCGGTCTTTCCATTTTCCGTTTAAAGTTATCCGGCGAATAACTTGATTTTTATGAAAGGTTGATGACGGATTTCACAAACGTTACTTAAATTTAATCATCCGTTAAAAGTAAACGTTGCCATGGTTACATGCGTTGAAGGTATAGGAATGATTATTCTTAATCGATGATTAAAGTTAAGTGACGTTTGTGAAATTCAGCGTGATTGATTTTTATGAATTGTTTCCATGGTAGTTATTCGTCTGTTAGTTTATCAAGAAGTAGAAGAGCGGCCCTAAAAAAGCGCGCTCTGGGTAATATTCTTTCTCTCTCATATAAGTGGTTTTGCGCATTTTGCTTTTGCTTTTAAACACCCAAAGTGCTCTCGCTATACAGTTCCAGAACGTGTCCCTGCTTTTCTTAACAAGGGACGTATCGTAGTTTTAGGGATAATTTTTCATTAATCAATTATTTTTGGAAAACTAAAATACATTAAAAAAAGTTTTACGTTACAGTACTAAAGAACCAATAGCCAAATGAATCAACAATGAAAGCTAATAAAATGAATGCATACTTTGTTTAAATAATAATAAAATTTAATTTTAAGTAATCAAGAATATTTTAAAATATATATAAATTTGAAGTATCTTCCACCTTTCCTTTTTTATATAACTGAAAACAGTGTAAATATATCAGACTTTGGCGTTTTAGGACATTTCAGAGCCGGACTTGTTTTATCTCATGCGCACAAGTTTACAAAACACAATAAAAAGGCGATGTATTTTAAAATATTTCCCGACTTCAATTGTTATACTTCGTGACGTGTGTTAATAAAATATATATAAATATATATAAAATATAAATAAAATAAGTACTTAACTAAATTGAAGTTATACATATGATATTATATCAAAATAATTAATTTTCTAACAACCGGTTGCACCAACATTTTAAGCAGAGCTTAAATTTAAAATGCGCTTAGATTATGACATTTTCTATAGGTTTAACAAAATGTCAGTCACATCCTAATTGATACTTAAATTGAAGTTTAAATGTCAATCAGATGTAATTGGCAGTATACTGGTCATGCACAAATGTCATATTCTAAACACAAGTGTGTTTAGAATATGACATTTAATAATTGTGGTATAATGCCAATCACATTCGATCGCACCAACATTTTAAGCTAAGCTTAAATTAAAGTAAATTTAAACTTCGCTTAAAATGTTGGTGCGATCGGATATTAAATCTACTAACACGTATTATATTAATGATAACGACAAAATAATTTTTTTAAATTACACTTCTTTAGTTTAGACTGTGGTTTAGATAAAAAACTATTTACAACATATAAACGGTGAACGAATAAAAATCAGATAAGAGTAGGCGGTGCAAAGGAAATGTATGTCTGTGATTAAATAAAAACTAATTCCAATTTTTTTAAATGATCGTCGTTGTTAGGGTTTCTATGGTTTCTAATATCTAATGTCATATCGTCCATAATTTGGAACATCTGTCAGAAGAAGAGAGTTAGTGAAAATGTATCAAGAAGAATTACCCCTGGACAAGTAACTAATGCAATTAACAACTTTAATAATCGTTTAGGATATTGCATGGAGGTAAATGAAGAAATTTTTGAAAACTTGTGGTGTTTATTTTGAATTAAAAAATTTCTGTTTTCCTTGTGTTTTAAGTTTACTTATTTTAAACAAGAATAAACGTATGTAATGTAATTGAAAGAGTCGCGATTATTTTGTAGTACAAGTATGTAATTAGTGAAGAGATTCATGACAGCTTTCATCTCATGTTCTATTTTAAAAAGAACAGTTTAATTTACAAATCGTAAATGTTGCTATGGATTCTCAGGTTCGTACAACGTAAGAGCAATGTTTCATGTTAAAATAAATTCACGATATATAAGTTTGGAAGCATATAGGTAATGAAATAGATCGTTTAGACAAAGTGTGAAGAAAATAGGTGCGAGGACACTTCCTTGGGGTACACCACACTATCTTCTAAATAAGATTCGAAAAAATTCAACGCTATTCCCCTAATTCCATAACCTACCATTTTTTCCAGAAGTACACTGTGATCAACAAAGTCAAACGCTTTGGAAAGGTCACACAGCGAAACTGCAACATGTTCGCCTTTATCCAGTCCCTCGACTATAGTGTTGACAATTGCCGCAACCGCTTGTATTGTTGAACAATTAGCTCTAAAGCACTCTAAAGCCATACCTACTGCTGACAATTAAAAGATTTATTGGATTCCAGATAATTTACAACACGAGAATTTAAAATAATCTCGAAAACTTTGCTGAAAATGGGAGTAATTGTAATGGGTCTAAAATTATCAAGTACAGTAGGATCACCTCTTTTTAATAAGGCAATAATAGTACTGATTTTAGAAGCAGAAGGAAAGTTTGCTTCATAAAAGAGATGAAATAGTGCATCTATTACTGTATCAATGGATTTTTTGATCAAATCGCTATTGATGCCATAATAATCAGTACAGTTAATCACAGTACTCTAATCTGACTTTTTTGTTCCCTTTTTATTTTTGTGTAGTAATTTGATAAATAGTCGTATATAAACAATTAACTACAATTCTTATTCATAGGTCTCTGTCATGATGTCATCTTGATCGATTTACGAGTTATTAACAGGTCGGCGGGCGCTTCATATTCGTAAACAATTTTTTTTGTGGATGTAATAAAAACCGCCTGGAATATATCAGAGAACTCATAATCTTATGTTTTAAAATTTTAAATTTGCGCATGAGATAAAACAAGTCCGTTTCTGAAATGTCCTAAAAACGCCGAAGTCTGATAATTATTTGAAATTGTTTATTTACATTTTCAAAATACCACAGCTGGTTTTATCTAAAAAGTAAGAAAAATTCATTACCATCATAAACTGGAGGAGGCCTTCACGTTTTAAAGCGCTGATTAAAACATTACTCTTGCTGTAAACACTTCACATCATTCGGGTGGGTTGGTCAACGACCGATGTGCGCCTTGTCATCAACCAGTTTACATTTGGTTTTTTTCATTCACATAATCTGTGAGAAAGAAGATGGAACAATAATAAGATTGGGAAGTAATTTTGTGGCGGTTCAATGCCGCTGGCCTGTTCTTATCTTGAACGGAATCTCCGAATCGCCTTGCCTTAACGTATCCCAGGATGACACCACATTAGTTTTTTTTTTAATCAAATCTTGCCTCATATATGCTCTCCGCGGGAGACTTATTTTTAATGTTTAATGAATTAAATAGTGTGATGCATTGCACAACACTTTTTTCTTTCAGGAAACAGATGTGTATTCATTCAACTGTAATAGCTAGTGGCAATCAGGAGCATGATTTGTTTGTAATAATCGTCCCTCAAAATATTTGCCTCTTGTGGTTGTGGCTCACACTGTATATTAGCCAATTTATAGCTCAGTGTGTGTGAATGAATGAATAATATAAGCAATAGCATTTATCATCATTTATCATCACACATTTGATGAATGTTACTGATGGATTAAAACAATCAACTAACTCATTTTTGTAATGAAAATGGGGCATTTTTTACAAAAAAAAAAAGAAATCGATAATTTTATTTTATTTAAAAAAATATACAAAATCTAACTAAATACATACATACATAGATACACATCTAACAACATTATACAAAATATTAGTTGATCCTGAGCAAATATTTTTACTAAAGGCAGAAATTTTTACATACGTAAAATTTTCTAAAAGCAAAAGATGTCTTATTTTTATAGAAATGCTAACTAACATTAGAGTGTTTATGAAGTCTTAGGGGTTCTGTTTTACCTACTACATATTAACACTAAAAAAAAAATAAGAAGTAAATACCTACACTAGATCATCCTGAGATAGTATAGTCCATTCACAAAACTCCCGGTGACGTTTACATTTTCATATTGAAAATTTGGAGTGTATTTGATAAGTAGTAATGTATTTAAGTGTCAATATCGACGCTATTTACTTAAATACATTACTACTTATCAAATACACTCCAAATTTTCAATATGAAAATGTATACGTCACCGGGAGTTTTGTGAATGGACTATTGTCTAGACTAGTTGTCTTTTATTTGCAGCTTTGGTCAATTCACTTTAACTCAAAGTAAACTGATCTAACTGATCCGTTTTAGTTACAAATAAAACATTCCAAAATCACTGGTCGTCAATATTATATTTTCATTCAAATGAAGAAGTAATTTTTAACAAGTATTTCACAAAAATTCTTAAATCTGGGAGGTGCAGTATCGGTAAAGGGGGGAAGTGATCTGGATCACTTTGGATTAGATCACTTCGACAAATTAAATAGACAAACGTAATGAATATGTAATCCTGGGTAAAAGTGAACTGATTTGCTCTGCAAACAAAAGACAACTAGTAGTATTGTATCTAGTAAAAACAATTAAAATAAAAAAATAAATTCTGTTACAATATAAATAGGTAGGTTCAGTGTAGTTCTTACATGTGATAGGTATTATATGAAAAAGAGATTATTATTAAGTAAATAGTATATTTAATTACCACTGACCACTTTTCACTTTGAAAAAGCACACAAGCAGTTTGCAGAACATCAATGGTAATTAAATATACTTTTTACTCGATAATAAACTTGTTTCTTTTTCATATAACAAATAGGTACATAAATCTAATGTTAAGCAACAACTAGAACTAAATACAATTAAATACATATTCTCAACTACTGAGAACTTCTGAAAAATGGTGAAATGTTTAAACACAAGTTATATCGACATCTGAAATATTCCTGATTTCAAGCTAGGACTATTTAATTCTGATTTTAATGCAACTTGATCCGAGACCAAGGAAAATAATTTAAACTTAATAATAACTCAAGCACAGTACATAATAATAAAAAAAAAAATAACAGTATAAATAAAAAGTTTTAATCTTTGTAACTTCTTCAACTGTAGTTTCATTACCAGTATTTCTTCAATGTATCAACAAGTGTAAGTGGCTTTGTAGCAGACGGAAACCTTTCGACCGGTTGACCCTCCTGATCAATAATAAACTTAGTAAAATTCCACTTAATCGTTTTACCTCCTTTCTCCGCTGGTAACTTCTCCTTTAAATAATTCCACAAAGGATGAGCCTTCGGCCCATTAACGTTGACCTTCTCGAACATGTCGAACTTCACATTCCGAGCCTCCACGAACTTGCAAATCTTCTCCGAGTCACCCGGTTCTTGAGCACCAAACTGATTACAGGGGAAAGCAAGGATCCTTAAGCCGTTGCTCTCCGAATACTCGTCGAAAATCTTCACGAACTGCTCGTAATTGGATTTCGTGTGGCCGCATTTCGATGCGACGTTCACTATAATGCAGACGTGACCTTTGTATTTTTCAAGTGATACGAGCTCGCCCTTTATGTTATTCGCTGTGAATTCGTAGATTGAAGTCGCTTCTTTCCAATTTGTTGGATTTTCTAACGACATTTTGTTGATGTTTCTATAACCTTACTTTTATGCGACAGTGTATATCCCGCTCTCCCTCAATGTCACCAACCGCAACCAACGACACCAACCGATAGGTCCTCAATTTTTGCTAATATAGAAAAATAAGTTAAGTTAAGTTATTAGTGAAACTTCTATTTTTTCAAGCAGTTAAGTTTGTTTAATGCATAATTATAATCGAGCGAATGAGCAAGTAACTGAACTTCAAATTAAAAGTTGGGAACACTAGAAGACTATTATTAAATTATAAATTTTTGTTTATTTCTTAATTTTTTATTAATGATTAAAAAGGATATACATGGTAATGTATAGAAAAGGAAAAAGGAGCGGAAAACAAAACAAACTGAGCAGAAAATTAAGTCTGGCTTTAAACAGACACATTGGTAACATTGTGCACGCGACCACAGTATAACGGCGTTTTCGATTGACCGTACTAGTGCGCCCTCAGAAAATCTTCATCTCGTGTTATTACATGAGGTTAAAAGAAGATGCAAATACACTGAGCAGGGTTGGAACGTAGATAATGAGACGTATAAATACCCATTAATTACGCGTAGATTTTGTAGTTATCTACGTCGTAAAAAATGAATTAACTACTGTAAAGGGTCGCCGGGTGGCTTAGCGGTAGCCTAGCCGACTTCGCAAGTCGTGTCGCTCGGCGGCGCAGGTTCGAATCCTGCCATTAGCCATGGATGTTTGTGCTGTGCACGGACTAAGACCCAGCTATAATACACAGAAAACTGTCTGGAATGGTAATTGCCGTAAGACAATGAAGCAGCATTGCTGCGCAAAGCGAAAGAAAGAAAGAACTACTGTAAAAACTACGTTGTTTTTCTATTTCTTTATTTTCAGGTTATAATTAATTATTTATAGACAATATAATATCTATTTTGATGTAAAATGGATAAAATTGTTGTATACAAGCATTAAAAATCTTCAATAACTTGAAATGCGTCGAATGAACTTGTAATTTTGAGGTTAGAAATGTGACATTTCACATAAACTACGTCGTGTAAAAATTACATTTAACTACATAAAAATTACGTTTAGACGTAATGTAATGTAGAAAATATTTTTTACACGTAGTTTTCCCAACCCTGACACTGAGTGCAACCGGTGCAAGTGAATCGAAAACGCTATGAGAGTCTACGTAATTTTGACGTCATGTCGCATACGACATTTGTCGAGTGATTTCAAGAATTCGGTCCCTGTTATGGCCAATAATATCGATAATATAGACCATGGCCGTCTAAATGAAAAGCGAGTTCTAACTGGCCTGGGCGTTTTGAAAAACTTACATTGAATTTTTGTGCTCGAGAAAACGCCAAAAGTCGCCACTTTGGCGCTGGTTACGGGGCACTGACGACACTGAGTGAAGTGCACTGTTATTACTGTTAATCAAAGTGAAT
This sequence comes from Dorcus parallelipipedus, assembly GCA_958336345.1. Taxonomy (NCBI): domain Eukaryota; kingdom Metazoa; phylum Arthropoda; class Insecta; order Coleoptera; family Lucanidae; genus Dorcus; species Dorcus parallelipipedus. The sequence continues at coordinate 20,350,345 of OY284480.1, read as the reverse complement.
TCACGCAAAATTAATTAATATTGTAATTACCGTAAAACAACATAATTTATATGGGCGATTCCACGAAAATGTCAACCTGACTCTAGTTTTGTAAAGATTTTCTTATGGGAGTAGTAAATATTTTTTTCATAAGAGAGTAATAAATTTGTTTCGTATACCTTTACTTTTTACTTGTAATTATTTTATCAATCAAAAAAGTCTATTAAAGCTTACCGAAATTTATACGTAGAACATCGTAAAAAGTTTGCAAGATGATTCATATCAAAAAATAATATTTTAAAATGAAGTAAATCATTATTGGTACTATGGCTGGGAGAGGGTTTTCTTTTACTATCATTTTGAGCAAAATAATCTGAAATGTTTAATGTATTAAAAAATAAATTGTGAATATTTATACTAAGAAATGTTTGTCGCCTGATTGACGTTAATGCGAAAAGTTTGTTTAATTGATACATATCCTAATTTTCGAGCAAACAGTTTACAGAACGTTTTAATTTTTTTTTAAATTATTTACAGTTTCGCATCATTTTTAATACAACATTTTGCACTGTCGCCTGATTGACAGGAATACTGTCGTCTGATTGACGCGGTTTTCTAAATATTATAAAAGAGCCGTTGCAGGAGTAAAAATTTGCAACAAAGATTTAGATGAAGTGCACCTTTCAATCTTCAAATTATTTTACAGAATTCTAATAACATTTATAAATTTAGAGAAATATATATATATAGTGACATCTAGAAGCATGACGTATAAATCCTGTCGCCTGATTGACGCTTACTTTGTACATAATATTTCATTGAAAAGAAACAATTTTTTAAAACATTACAAAACATTTTAACAAGTACATGGTATGCTCTTCTATCTGCGATTAAAAGAAAAAGTATTAATTCTTATTATATGTGTAAAATTTAAATATACTACTTCAATAACTGCTATGTATGTCGCCTGATTGACGCTGGAATCGCCCATATGGTATAAACTTTATAGATTCATGCACATCATTTGATCACGTCAGAGTGAAGTATGTTTGCGCAATAAAGAAAAACTGTCATTTTAAAAAGCTTTCGTGTTATGAATAAAACGTGTTAAAAAGGGCGATGATAATTACGCACAATGAGAAAACTTGTAACTTACCACAGAAATTCTGAGTATATGCAGGTAAGATTTTAATCTAAAACCGTAATAGTTTAATGCTAAATTAAGTTGTCGGAATTGGACATAAATACTAGTGCTGGCAACGGTTAACCGATTTTGGATATTCGCTGTGTACAGCATGTCACTCATGCAAATAGAGTTGCATGAAAAAATTTTTTTCATTTAGATTCACACTTAAGTTATGCAACTTTTTTTGCATGAGTGACATGCTGTACACCGCGAATATCCAAAATATCCAAAATCGGTTAACCGTTGCCAGCTCTAATAAATACTCCACTTTATTCCAACGTAAATAATATCCAGAATGCTCAAATTTTTACAATAATAACATTAATTGTTCTTACACAAACTCATCCACCATTCACATGTGACAGAACTGTCAAGATTTTAGGTTAAGAAAGCGCCCCGTAAGCAGTGCTTGGCGGAGCACGCCTGAACTGCACTTTTGCCCAGGCCAGGTAGAACTCGCTTTTCATTTAGAAGGCCAGAATATAGACATTTTAAATTTAGGGCATGTTCTGTATGTCTAAGGGTATGTTCCGTAAGTCCAAAATTTTGACCCGTAAGTAGCCAACACCTGAAAGTCAGTCTACTTAAAGGAGCGTTTACACTACATACATGTTTGAAATACACATGTACCCTACATGTCGGTTGACAAGTTTGGAACAAATCTAAAATTTATCTCATACAAGTGCTAGACTTTTCTTATATTTGACATTTTTCCGACATGTTTTTAATATGGATTCGTATTCCAAATTAATGGAAAACAGAGCGATCACAGACCATACAAAGGTACTTGCGCATGTGTAGAATAGTCAGCTGTTTTCAATTGTCAAGCGATCTGATGTTTTGTGAAAATTTTTTATTATTAAATACTAAATATGTAGCGAACAAGTCAGAGTGTAAACGAAGTCCTTTTCTAGTATTTGTCGAAAACTTGTGCTAAACGTGATTTGTATGCGACAAATCCACATTTTTGTATAGATTTGTTTTTCAATGTCTTGAAAACATGTATGTAATGTAAACGCCCCTTAACGGAACACATTTACAGGAAAAGCGGTAAATTTTTAGTAATCAAAACAACCATTCTACGAAGCAGGTTGTGATACATATTTGAATTATCGTCAATAACGACGATATTTTGAGGTTAGCCTTTGGTTAGCTTGAGGTTAGGTTTTAGGTTCTGGTTAGGTTACATTACGAATTTATTAGGCAAGAATCATTCAATCAGTTTAATTTAGAAATAAAAATGATTTATTTATTTATCCTGAAGAAGCGGTCAAATGAATAGCGTAGCGCAGATATTTGAAACGTCATTAAACTTTGTCCAAAACAGTTTTTACAAATTTATTTTTTATATTTTTTGATAATAGGTTATGATCGTTTCGTTCGTAAACCAACGCGTTCCATAACATACCACTATTTTCAGCTCACCAGAGTAAACCGCTGTCAAATTTTTCGGTAAATTTGCGGTTACAATTGGAGACTTTCGGTACATGCCCTTACATAATATTGTAAATTGCAGCCATTTCTGCTCCAAATTTAACTCACAATGAAAAGTAGAATATAAGTTTTACACGAAATGCCCAGCATCTTTCTTTTTTTTATCAGATAATGTTTTGGCTAATCGTCCCGTTGAACTGTAATTAGTTTTTATTGGTCTTATGGATCCCAGGATTATGAGCTCTTACCCTGTACCGTTACACATTCGAGCGTTCCCCCACTGATAAAAACCAACACAAAATATATCTAAGTATCGCCATTTTCCTTCCAAAATCGCAGTTGGCAACTGTAGCGGTACTTTATAAATCTAGGGATTTCAAACGAATTGCGAATCGTCAGCCATCTACCGGCCAATGTTGTAAGCTTCATAACATTCAAGTTTTAAGTTTTTTGAAAATAACAGTTTTTTGGTTTTGATTATTGTAATTTTTGACTCCGAATTTTCCAGTTTGATAAATTCGAAAACCGTGTAAATAAATAAAGGCATTATTATTAAAATAAAAACTGTATTTAACAAAAATAAAACTATGTAAAACAGTGCAAACTAATCATAATTAAACCTTCGGCCACCATCAAAACGAAAGCCGTAAGCCGCCGAATTTTTGGCATCGACGAGCGCCGGATTCCTGTGCTTGTAAAAGCTACCATGAGAATGAGCTGCTCTCGACGAACCAATCTCCTCTCCGCGAAGGTAAAACGCCTCAAAAGTGCCCTTAGGCGGTATAACGGAGCTCAGCTCCGTATCATTCGGATCGTACGCATTTACGAACGTAAAAGTTAATAAAAACACGAGGAACACAAAGTGCACGCCCATATCGCAACTGCGGACACGTCAAAAAGAAAACCGACAAAACTTGATTTGTTCGCGGCAATGTGTTCATTCAGTATGAATGCGCGCAACACTGAGGATTGACCGAGAACTTTCTCTTGTGTTGTGTAATTCTTTAGGCGTGGCTTGGAAGTTTTTCGCTGATGTAAAAGGATGTAGCATGTAATTGATATCCTAAGGCCTTATGCTTCATGTCTATCACAAAAAAGTTCCACAAAAAAGTAATCTAAATATTTTAAACATAATAAAACAAAAAGAATACATACAGGTGTCCAAGTAAACCGAGATCTTTCCTATGTCCAAGTAAACCGAGATCTTTCCTAAAGTCTAAACTTTCATTTTCTCAAACTTTAATGTAAGAAGTGACATTCAAAAATATCTAACGGTTTCTTCCTTTTTCAATAAAATATTTATTACTTACTGTACAATATACAAAACAAAACTACATAATTTCTGAGTTATCTTCCAAATCAACTTTCCTCCTCTTAGCTTTCTTAAAGACACCTTTCCTCTGATTAAGTTTTCTTTTTTTAGCCTCCTTCTTTTTCTCATGGTGTTTGATTTTCTTCTTCGCGTACACTTCAGGATCGGTAACAGCCAACTGTGTCCTCGTCCTTTTCCTTTCGGCCCTCTTAACCAGCAAATGCTGCTGCAATTTCGATAATACGTTCGTGTAAGTATCAACTCCGATCCTTCGTTTCAATAAATGACCGACTTCTTTAGATAAGTGTCTTAGGGACACATTGCCTTCTTCCGTGGTCATCATTTCACGCACCAACGGTACCAGCAGGAGATGCAAGACGGCTTCGACTTTCTCCAGTTTCAAAGCGGTACCGATACCTCCTATCCACTTAAATACTTCGGTACGCAAAGTGGTACTTGTCGGTGCTTCAACTACTTCGGTGTTGATAACTTTTCGCATGCGTTTGATCAACCATATTAGGTCAATTTTCTGTTTCATTTCGTTCCCTGTTAAAGGAACCTCTTGCAAGACTCTTGCTATGAATACCAAGTTTTTAACGACTTGCTCGGCTAATTCAGGTTTAACCGAATTCGGTTGCAATTGTGCGCAGAGGTCTAAAGTCAAGGATTTAATGCCGTTTGCAGGATCCGAATATAAATAACCACTTTCCTCATGTTCATTCGATGTTAGTAATTCAGCAAGATATTCCGTGCTTAAGGATGATAAGACGAAGCCTATAAACTGGGCAGCCCCGATGCGAACCCACTCATGCGGATGACCCAATAAGCCCTGTACATGCAACGTAATGTTTTCTACATCACTGCTCTGCTTCAAAAATACAGGACAATGAGCACTAAGTTTTAATAAGAGTTGTAAAACTTGGAATATGTGATGGTCTTTAACTCTGTCACTTTCATCAGTGTTGTGGTCGGTTGATGTTTCTTGGTTTAAGAGGACGAATCGTCCGGGTTTGTGTTCGTCTGTGTTAAGGCCGAATTGTAGGAGAAGTGTTGGGGTTAGTGTTCGTAATCTAGATTCGAAATCTGATTTTTCTACAGTCACTAAAATGCCGCAGAGTTGGGCAGCTAACTGACGATGATTCACCTGCATTAAAAAAAAATTAAAATATGTACCTACTCCTTTTTTCGGTTCAATTTCTGAGTGGGCTTACCTTATTTTCTTTTAGCCACAAAATAATTATATCGAATAGAGAATCACGATCTTGACGTGGCAGTCTCGTAAACATGGAATTTATACAATCACTTGCCATTTTTTTACATTGTGGTATTTCGTCGTTAACCAATCTAGCCCCCAGTGCAATTAAAAACGTTGCACTAAACTCTTTTAAAATATGCTGGAAAGTAGAGTCACGTCAGTGCCAAAGTATTCTGGAAAAAATTTATACTCACGATGGGGAAGGTGTTTATGAAAGTCTGAATCATTTCCAGGGCCGATTCTCTTCCGCTTTGCATCTCATAGTTTAACTGGGAGGTATAAAAGGAAATGTGCTTGTCCAATTTTTTCCCGAGAGGATAATCCATAATGAACTGGTGAAAAACCAATCTCGATTGAAGCCTGACGTGTGTCAACTCAGACGTTATGCTCAACTCTGCCACTTTTCTCATGATATCTTGGATTTCCGGGACGATTAACTTGCGCGACAGAATCGCTTTTAATAAAGCAAATGCTGTTGCTTGGCGGTCATAATCATGCAGGTCTTGCTCGACGTACAACAGGAGCATTTTCAATTGCTTTTTTTCTATCACGTAATACTTCACGTCTCTTACAAGCACGGCCATTGTCTGAAAGCGAAGGGCAAGTTGAATTCTTGCGAAATTCCTCAAGTGATATGACTTACTTTAAATGCTGCGACCACCAAATCGAAATTATCACCTTTACTTAAACCAGCAGCCGCATACTTGTGAAGTATATCAAACAAGGATTCCGTTATATCTTTGATGTGCTCTCTCATCGATGGAAGATCATACTTCATCACCCACCCCAAACATTGTAACGTAACTGTACTCAACTACACAAGACAATTAAACAAGAGATTAAACAAAAAAGTGAAGGTTTTACCTTGATATGTTTGGATTTCAAACAGTTTTTAAAGATTGCCACGAACGGATCAACGAACGGTTTATGCTTAGCCTCATTCAGCTTGTCCCTCTTCAATAAAAAGTAGCACAATTTCAAGCCGAATTCCACTAGAATATGGGCGTTTGTCTTCGTGGAAGTCTTCACGTTGGAGACTCTATGTCCTGACCTATAAACGGGTTCACTCGGGATAATGAAACAATCCGGCTTTTCCCTCTTCGTCTTCTCCCTTTCCTTTTCAGTTAAAACCGGCTGCTCTGTACTTATCGACAATTCTCGGATGCTCTCTGAAGCACTGCCGTAACTAAATTTTAAAAGTGATTCCGGGGGGATGAAAGTGTTATCGACGAGGCCCAAAGCAATGTGTCTTAAACAATCTTGTGCTTTGTGTATGTTCTTGTAAGAGTGTGACGTGCTCAGGACGTCTTTAATCGGTACGACTAGGTCTGTTAGGCAGCCGTCAGTGATGAATTGAGCTAGGATTTGGAATGTGTCAAAACTCTTCGTCGATTTTGCTTCGGATACCTTCGCAACAATTTTTGCCACTTCTCTTTCGTCAGAGAGAGAGCCGAATAAGTCGGCTTTACAAAGCTGAAGTGAGGTTTATTTTAGGAAACGCACAGTATTTAAGTAATTACTTACTTTTATCACGGTTAGAAGAATATTGTCGATGTCGCCGGGTTTATAGAACTCCTTCAAATGCACGAGTACTGCGTGCACTGTGTGCACGAGGACATGCACTTGGAATCCTTTCGATAAGAGAGGAACCATTTCGTCTAGTAAAATGCTCAAGTATTTGGGGCCTAAAGTTATCATGATTTTCTGTAGTGTTTCCCTTGCAACTCGCCTTACACTTTCTAGCTGTGACTTCAAGAAACTGCATAGCTTCATAAAGACTCTAAAAAAGTTACGTTAGTTTTTTTTTTTTTTTTCAGAAAAACGAAATTCAGTACCCCCTCAAATTAGCATCCAAAATTTCCTTTGGTAGTTTCTGTAGCAATTTCACAATTGCCAGTGATATGGGAACCCGTAGAAGGTCCTCTTCTTCTCGTTCAATACTGGTCTTCTTTCTATTTACTTTATGTTTGGATTCGTGGTGAGTTAGCTCTGCCAACGCTCTGTGTAATTGAGGCAGTAAAATTCTCTAGAATTAAATGAATCGAATTATAATAATTAAGGAATTTCATCGAGTAATTTATTATACCTGAATTGTGCGGGTAACACGATTTGCAGTGGATTTACACAGAACAGTAATTTTTTCAAATGGTTTAACAGGTTGTAATACGCTTTCTTTCGCTTCATCTTCGTTTTCCTCTTCGACATTATTACTAAGTAAATCATCTAATGCCACATCGTTTACTTCAATCACTTCATCAACTTGCTTTTCACCTTCGTGATTCTCCAAAGTACTTTTCGTTACATCTCCTTTGCTTAAGTCAAAATGAAACGCATCGAGTATAATTACAATCAGTCGCACCAGCTGTTTTTGATACTCAATTTTATACTGTAATTTCCCCAAGTAAAACTTTAATAGGCTTTCGTAATGGTGCCAAGGTAGCAACTTGCATATTACACCGACGGCTTCGAGCGCAGCATCCACGATAGTGTTTTTATTTGTGTATCTATCGTTGCACAAGTAGTACGAGGCTAAAGGAAGAATGAAGTGGGTTAAAGTCCGAATGTTAGGCTGAGTAAGTGCCTCCTTGAACACGCCGCAGAATTTCAGCAAGGCCCTGACCTGCCGATGGGTTTGCATGTGTACCATATTTTCAAAGAAATCCACCTCGATGTCCGTTTTATTCGTCAGCTTGCTCAAGTCTTTCAGGATGATGTGATGCTCCGAGCACTCGCGTGACAAGTACCCCAAGAGCGATATTAATTCATTTCGGACATCGCTGTTTTTATTTCGCAATCCCAGCCGGATCAAATTCAACAAAGTCTCGTCTAAAATATAATTCCTTTCGGTGTCTTTCGTGTACTTCTTTATTAAAGTTGGGCAGAGTGTTCGCAGACAATGACTAGCGTTCTCACGCAGCGACAGATCCTTTTCGTTTCTTATCGTGTAATGGCAGTTGTATATTATCATTACCCCAAGTTCGAGTGGAACAGTATCGTTAAGTATCGAATTCTGAATTGAGCGAAACGCATCGGTTCGCTTCTGAAAATCAGGCTGATCCACCCATTTAGAATCGAAACTATTTAACTCGTGCACCGTTGAAGCGGTTGGTTTAAACTCTTCGTGGACTTTCGAGATTAAATCCAGGACTTGGCAGAGTAATTTACGTGAAGATGGATAATTAACTTCACCGAAAAGAGGAGACAGCTGCTTCAAATGCTTGCGCGGTTCTTTTATGTTTTTCATTAAATTGTGCAGGCTCGACACCAACTGCAAAATCACTTCCTCGCTGCTGTTTTGCGCGCACTTTTTAAGCACGATGGGAAATAGAAGTCGCAGGATTACATCGCTTACATCCGATTCCCAAACCAGCTCGGATATTCTGGATAGGACAAACAGGTAACGTTGATTTAAATTTTTGGCTTTAGATTGTAGTTTCCGCCTGATTCTTTCCAGTATCACGGTTGCGTGAGGCAAAAGGATGCAACTACCGTAATTCAAGTTCTCGCTTAGCGTCAATCTTTGCAGGATGTCATCGTTTATTTGCAACTCGTTTTCCACCGGAATCCTCAACTCAAGGTCTTCTTCGTTAGGTTGTAAAGTCAACATTTTCTCGGCCATTTCCATTATTAAGTTTACGACGGTCACTTGGGCCTTGTCGTTCACTAGCAGCCTCATTATGTACGGTAGAGGGTGTTGACTTTTATCATTGGCTTTATGTTTTACAAGCAATGGAAAGTAACGGGGATTCATACCCCATGTAACCAACAATTTTAATAGCGCAGTAGGACTGTGGATACCCTCGACGTTTAATTTATCCAAGTAAGTCCAAATGAAGACATCGAACACAGCGTTGATTTCTTGAGATGTCCACGGGTACTTTTCAAATTGTTTAAATATGTCGCCCATCAACTTAATGCTGGACGTCCTTAAGTTGCGCAAGATCATGTGGTACCCATTATGTACGTCGGTGTGCTGATACGCTGCGGCCTTCAAAAATGAACCGACTACCAGCAAAATTTGAATCAAATACTTCAACAATTCATCCCCCATCAATCCACCGAATTCATCCAGGATCACGTTAAGCATGTTCAAACTACTCTGCAACTTCTTCGGAGGAATAAAATTCTCTAAGTTTACGTTGCAGTAAACCATCTCGGCCATAAGCTCAGGATTAGGTTGAAGGTAACTGTTGTAATATCTGAATGCCATCTTAATAAAGGCAATCATTTCATCTTCGTGGCACCCGGCCAGGAAACGAAAAACTAAATTCCTGCGCAACTGACCCGATGACTTCCCACCTGTTCGCAGTCCGGTTTTCACAACCATTTTACTGAAGACAATCTTCAAGACTATTGGGATTAGGTCTTTTCGGTGTTCCTCTTGAACGACTGCGCTTTCTTTATCAATACGGAATGTCGTTAGTTCATTCTTAAAAGCCTTATCGTCTATTAAATTGTACAAGCTCGTACTGTACGGTGTTAAATATTTAAACTTGTACGTCATGATGCAATCGAGCGCGAGCTTTTGCACACCGTGGTTTTTATGCGAGAGCAAATCCAGGTAGAGTTTTAAAAGTTCCGGCTCACGATACATCGACTTGGGACTTCGAATTTTCGCAAACAAAGCAACATGCTGTGTTAAAGCCCTAAAACCAAATTTTAGACGCCATCAAGAGCAAGAAATTAAATTGCACTTACTTTAAGTTGGTGGATTTTTCCTTTTTGCCGTCTTCTTTAATATCATTGCTTTTAATTTCCTCAGGATTATTTTCTTTAATATTCCAGGTTGATATATTCGTTTTCGATTTAGAATATTCATTGCTATAAAACACCAACACATGTACAACACTGTAAATTCTTAATTAGCAAACTTACTCGATGAAGTTGAGGAAAATTTCCGCTGTATGTCGAGTTTTGGCTTCGGCGACTTCTGGAAACAAACACATCGCCTTCCACAAGAGTAAGCGATAAGTTTCAAAATCCGGTTTACACCGCACATTATAAACGGTTTGATACGAGGTATTCAAGCACGAGCTTCCAAAACTGTTGGCCTCGATTGTTACGTCGTTAGAACCTTTGGTTTTAATGCGTTCAACAACGCCTTTCAATTCTCCCGAATAAATACTCCAGAATAGGTTTGTGTCTAACCCCACGGCGTAAGTGGATATTATATTTATAACCGGCTCCCAGAGTAGCTTAAAATTCATGTACAGAACTCCGCAGAGATACCTTAAAGGAACCGTGCTAAATTCAGTGCTCTTGCACAAAGTAATTTGGGGTTTGTCGAAGTTCAACTTCTCCAAAAGCAAAATCTGTTCTCTGTACGTGTGGACTTGGGGCTCTATAGATTCAATTTTATAACAGATGCTAAATACATTCCATTCGTCTAGTGAATCTGGTATTTTAAAATCAGGCGATTCTTCAAAGACAGAGTAGATGTGAGATGTTAACAAGCGCATCTAAAAGTTTGAATAAAAGAGTTAACTAAACTTAAATTTAAAAAAGTATAAATACCTCATGATACGGAGAATTGAAATTTTCCTCAAGGACCGCGTGTATTCTTAATAAAACCTCCCTTGATATTACTTCTCCCCCCCTCATCGCCGACAAAAACAAATCTAATATTCTTAAAGAACAGATGTAAGTCACGTTATTACACAAATGTAAAAGACCGTCGATTACATCGTTTTTTATGCTGGCCAAAGTTGATGTGCCTACAATATGGACGGCACACTCGAGTGTGTTGAGTACAACAAATAATTTTATTAAAACGGATGTATCGCATTTAATGTCACTGCAAAGTTGCTTTATATTCCTTACTAGTATCTTCTCAAGATTGAAAACATCTTGAAGCTTCACATGTGGTATGCAAATGAGTGAGTATAAATATCTCTCGGGGTTTTCAATGATTTGCTCTGGCTTTTCTACATCTATGTAACCACACAGAACTCGCTCCATTTCTAAGTGATCGTGTTCTGAGCCGAAATTTATGGAATATCTCTTCCATTCGTCAAGTTCTATGCCGCTCTTACATGAAGGCATTTTGTGTGAAATCACATTTGCAAGCACTAACAAGCACTCGTCATCTAAACGAAATTTTACACACAATTTAAGAAACAGCGGTAATATAAGTGCTTCGAACGATGATGCAGTGCAAGAATTCTCAACAAAATACAACAATATTCTTTTAGATCGAAGACTCATCACTTTTTTTATTAAGGCACTTACTTGCTCTTGCTGCAACTTGACATTCCTTGACGAAAGCAACAAAATAACAATTTTTACAACCGTCATCAATACAACTTCTTGCAAATCATTAATCGTCAGCAACTCCAAAATTTTTTCAATGAAAACTGTGGCTTGTGACAGAAATCGGCCACTTTTATAATTCAAAGCTTGCCCGGCGCATTGTAAAATGAAATCTAAGTTACTGGACACATTCTCTGCGTGATTCGCTGACCACTTCAGTAGAGAATCATCTATTTTAACTATAATGATCTGCCAAAATAACTGATTTTTATCAGGGTGTATATTTGTAATTACAATTTGGATGAACTCTTTCAGAATTTCGCTCAGCAGATCCTGCGGTAAACTGTCGTCGTCTACCAAATCAAAATAGGCCGAAATCATTCCATCAGCGCAACTGTGAAACTGTCCATTTACTCCCCTTACAATTTCAAACAGCAATTTGCCACAACCCCTTATTCCCTAAAAACATATTATCGTAAATACTGAATACAGAAGCCGAAGCGTTACTTACATCTCGATTGCGGTTCACGCTCTTCAAAATCAGCTTCAAAAAACCATGTTGGTCTTTAACTTTTCGAGCAACGAACGAGAAACTCGCTGCAGCAAAATCGTTAATATAAGGTGGTTTATTGTCAGATAGAAGGGGCAGTAACTTCTTGAAAACGCAGCTGACTTCTTTGACGAGCGTTCGCCACAGAAACTTGAACACGTAAGCCAAGCACGTAAAAGTCCATTCTAACTGCTCGCTGTTTTTTGTCTCGAGTAATTCGATTAAAACGTCCAAAAATTCCGAATAAAACCGGTAGAAGTCCTTACGTAAATCTTGGGCCAAAGCAACAACTAATCTACAAGAAACCATGAATGCAAACAGATTATGCTTAAGTCAGCAAGACTTACTTACTCTAGTAAAGGCTGTAAACACAGAGGATTTTTGTGCTTTAAATGGTTCAGCAACACCTCAACGATTTGGTCTTTGTTGTGTATTAACTGAGAGAGTGTCACGTAAGAATGTGCGTTTAATTCTTTCCTGAAATCGCTGTAGCATTCGGTCAGATTGAGAACGTTCCATTTTTGTATCGCTTGGTAAAAGAAGCAGGCGTCTTCGTCTTCGGCTTCATATTCGTGTGCCACGCGGTGAAATACATCTATGTTAATATTTGATATTCTCTCAGAGAATGATTGGAACTATAAATAAACAATAATTTAGAATATTTCGGTTAGAAAAATTTACACTAACGAAAAATTGAACTTACTTTGAAAGTATTGGCTTCCTTGTGCCTTACTGACTTGTTTTTCATGATCTTGTATTATTTAATTCATGCAAAATTTTATTATTTACATCGACACGTGCTCACTTACAATTCAATAAGTGAGGTTAAGTTCAAGTGAGGTTAAAATTGCGGTCAGCAATATATATTTGTTTTTTATGCATCTTCGTAATTCATCACAACATTAGAATCAATATTTATATTAAATTATAAACGAACTTGTAAATTACAACTGACAGGAACGACATAGTGGTTACTTTTTAATCTGTAGGTTGGTTTCTCCTGCGAAAAATTTTCTTTTTTAAATTTGAATTCAAAAATGTTTGAATCGATATAAAAAGTATTTGCATTATTTCATAATTTAATTTTATTACATTTAATTACATAATAAGTAATTGTTAAATTTTTAGGGATTTTATGAGAGAACCTTTTCTTTTTTTTTTTAGTTTAAATTTTCCAATTAATCGACGAATGTATTTTGTTTTTTACTGTCAATTACAACTTGCTGTATCTTAGAAATTAAAAAATACAATTTTAGTGTTGACAATTCCACTCAAGCAAGTGCATATTTATTTAAATAATCGCACACAAAGTTAATTTTAACAGGTACGAAATCTTTTTTTAGAAAAATGGATCAGATTATGGAGCATAACGACACCTCTCAGTGTGATATGGTGGAGCAAGTTGATTTATGTCTTGAGGAGGAGAATCCGGAAAGAGTAACCAACTCTGAAGAATGCATTACTCAGGAAGAGCAAAATTCCAATATAAATTTAGAGACCGAAGTGGGCGACAAGCAAAATGAAACCGAGAGGGAAGAAGTCATGCGGACGATTTCTGTTAATAAAATGATGGATAATGTTTGGCAAACTATTCGTGATAATACAAAAGCTGCTATTAAATGTGAGGTATGTTGCTAGCGTTGACGATTTTTTATTATAAAGATTGTTTTTTAAAAGTGCGTGCAGATGGTTACGTTCAGAAATTATATTCTGGAATGTTTCTTAATTGTATTCTCGCAACTTTGTCACTCATAATTCTTGCTTGATTTCTTTTCTATTATTTCGAAATAAAAGTAAACAATAGGTTGCTTTAAAAAACTATTGTTTTTCAAAGCAATCCAGATTGATTTTGAGCGTAATTTGAGCAAATAAAAAAAGACATGACCTACTCGTTTTTACGAGACAGAGCTCTTATCTTCTGGCATTATTTTTCACGGATTTTCCCCGTTGATGTATATTGATATCATCGTAAAAAGCTCAAAAAAGTGCATATTATAGAATGTATTAATTTTGATGTGATCCGTACAATATTAACTTCAGAAAAAATAAGAAAGAAAATTACGTTTTGCGATTTTTCGGAAATATTTCAAAAACTACAAATCGTAAAAGTTCTATCAAAACAGATTATTGTTCAGCTCCAAAGTAAGCAACTTTGCCCTAATTTAATTGACTTCGTATCTCTTACCGTTTTCGAGATTCCAATGGTGAACTTCGAATTTGTAAACAGCCTGTACCTATGTATTTCCTTCTATCTACTATTATTCTCAAATACTTTCTTCTTTTTATTTGTAATCCATCCACACCAGGTGCTTAGTTTCCTTCTCGTTTAGCTAAGCCTAGCTTTTCAATGTTTTTCACCTTGACTTGAACAACTAAGGGGCCAGAATCAGGAAGAAAGAAGCACTTTAGTGTTTGAATATGGCGGCTCAAATTTTTTAATTCGCAAATTTTAGGATAGATGGCACCACTGACATTCTTAATTTATTTATTATGTTCTTCAGAATTTCTTTGTTTCTGACGTAAAAGTAATTCTATTTGTTTTGTTTCTTAATTCAATGAAAGGAATTGTATTTGTCTTTAATTTTTTTTAATTTCAACAAAATAAAAAGAAGAAATAATCAAAATAAGAAAAATATCTTGAATGTGTATGTACAGGGTGATTAGTAAGCCTCTTTCCAAACTTTGGCAAACGAAAGTAGATGTAATTTTATGGAAAAAAAAAACATTGTATCAACATAGGTCCGATTTGCTTTTGTTTAGAATTTACAGGGATTTTCGTTTTTTTCAATGACTGAGAATGCAGTAGGTATGTATATTTAAGGAGAAAAATTATTTATTGTAATGATATAAACTCTAAAATGAGTTCACAATGACTTAACGTAAGAAAATTAATCACTTAATAAAAGTTGGAAGCACTGTTAGAAATGTAAGCGTACTAATTGGCTAATTCTATTAATTTAAGTTTCTTAAGTTGACAACTTCCATTTTTAGGTTAACTCTGTTAAGTACAATCCAGTGTTGCCAGGTTGCAGGGAAAATCCCGTTTTGCAGGGAAAAATCAAACAAAAAGAGACGCAGGGAATATCTTTAGAAAAGAGGGACATTCACTCGATCGAAACATCATAGCAAAGATTTTAAAGTTGCAGCTAGAATGCTGCAGCCGTGAATGTGGAGATGAACCAATCCAATCACGGTTTCATTCGTCGTTCTCGGTTGATTTTGGATTACGGACGTTATGGTTTATTGGTTACTCGTTTCCTAGACAACATGCCTACAACGTGCGACCTTGCGAGCATAGCTTTAGAGTGAAAAACATGTGACAAGCTAAGACTGACACGCGACAAGTTATAAAAAGTAAATAATAACACAAAAGAAACGTGCAAAGTAGTGATTATATTTTTGCCTATTTTTAAACCCCTACAACAAAAAATTATCAATGAAAAGATGTAATGTATACAGTATGATTTATGACGTCGGGGAAAAACTTCGCCGGGTGATTCCTATGAGTAATTCAAATAAAAAAACTTCAAATAAACGTATGTCCGATAATGTTTTTTAACGGAAGTTTAGCCCTTCAAAGTTTATTACATGTTGAATGTTTACAACTTTAAGACGATGTTGAGGTAGTAATTTTTGTTTTCATAGGTAACAAATGAAATAAGAAATGAGCCTGCCGCTATTGCTTTAATTGATTGACGTTACATGTTATAAACTTTGAAGGGCTACGCTTCCGTTAGAAAGCATTATCGGACACATGTTTATTTGAAGTTTTTTATTTGAATTACTCATAGGAGTCACCCGGTGAAGTTTTTCCCCGACGTCATAAATCATCCTGTATAAAAAGGGAAATTAAGTTACAAAAAGAGAAAATTCGACAGTTTATTAGGGAATTTTCGTGGCAGACACCTGACAACACTGGTACAATCAATCAATAGCGTTCTAAAACAGTGTAGTGAGTGTGAGTGAGTCTTTGAGCCCTCGAGTTGAGCAAAACAATTTTGTCCTGTATTAACCTGAACAACCATTAACAGTTAGCAAATATTTGCGCATGCAAAGAACAAGACATCCCTTCATTTTGAACACATAAATTAACACTCTAATTTCCTTAATTTAATTTTGTTACGTTAAGTCATTGTGAACGGGCTTTAAGTAAATAAACAGTACAAAGATAAAATCATAAAATTATAACAAATGTTCAAAAGTTATGTACAGGTTCACGTCTACTGGGGTCTATTTCGGGCCTCGTCATTATGCTTTGACAGCACGCATGGCCGCCTTGTATGGGATGACTTAAGGCTGGTTTATACAACAAGAATAAGAAATAAGGACTAACGCCTAATAGATACAGCTTAAGGAATAAGAATGTACGTGTTTATTCAACAGAATAAGAATAAGATACGTTTTAAAACTGACCAATAAAATTTAGTGTTCCTCCAAAGCTCGCATGCGTGGTTAGGTTTGTTATTGTCAATCGTCAAAATCGTGAGTTGGGTATACCGGTTATTTCGTGAAAAATAAACGTACAAAATAAGTGGTTTTAGAAATTAGCAGGTAAAACTAATAGTAATATTTTTTATAAATAATTTTAGAAAGCAATGCTTTGTACGCATGCGCGCATGACATATCGCCTAAAGGCAGGTTTATACAACAAGAATAAGAAATAAGGACTAACGCCTAATAGATAAAGCTTAAGGAATAAGAATGTACGTGTTTATTCAACAGAATAAGAATAAGAGACGTTTTAAAACTGACCAATAAAATTTAGTGTTCCTCCAAAGCACGCATGCGTGGTTAGGTTTGTTATTGTCAATCGTCAAAATTGTGAGTTGGATATACCGGTTATTCCGTGAAAAATAAACGTACAAAATAAGTGCAATGCGTTGTACGCATGCGCACATGACATCGCCTAAAAATAAGGCCTAAAAGTTCAATGTTAACCAACTTTTGTTATCTTACGCGGTATACCTTATTCCTTATTCGGTTTATAAACGCAAACACACAGACCCGTAAGATTAACTTTTATCTTAAGCGTTACGCCTTAAACCTTATTTCTTATTCTTGTTGTATAAACCAGCCTTAAGAATAAGGCCTAAAAGTTCAATGTTAACCAACTTTTGTTATCTTACGCGGTATACCTTATTCCTTATTCGGTTTATAAACGCAAACACACAGACCCGTAAGATTAACTTTTATCTTAAGCGTTACGCCTTAAACCTTATTTCTTATTCTTGTTGTATAAACCAGCCTTTATTATTAGACAGCGGACGGCCGTTGGGCAGAGTGGGCTCGTGTCGAACGGGAGAAAAATACATTGCCTCTACTAGTTATGTATTTTTCGCCCGTTCGATACGTCCCTCACTCTCGCCTGCCCAACGGCCGCCCGCTGCCTACTTATTATGTAGCGAACTGGCTTCAATTTGTCAATCCTAATGTAATGTCAGGTCAACAAGCGATCGCAGGATGTCGCTACTTAAAGTTTTCATTACTTTTACATTGCAAGTGCGAATAACCTAGGACAAGTCGATTTGGTTTGCAGTAGAAAAATTCTCGAGCTACGC
Source organism: Dorcus parallelipipedus (assembly GCA_958336345.1). NCBI lineage: Eukaryota > Metazoa > Arthropoda > Insecta > Coleoptera > Lucanidae > Dorcus > Dorcus parallelipipedus. Next base: position 20,332,822 of record OY284480.1, on the reverse strand, counting down.
TTCTAATGACGAGGCTCCAAATAAGGCCGAAACAGCTGTATAGAGGCTGGTCGAAGAATCCGCTGCAATCAAAACCAATTTGCGACAAAATTTTTAATTCTTAATTTTTGATAATATTTGCTTTTATTTATTTTTTTTAATTCGATAAAATGAAAATAAACTAACCAAAAGAGAAAAAAAATTGAAATATGTTTTAATTGGGCGGCTAAAATGGTCTAATTCGAGAAATTCTAGATAGATGTCGCATTCTTAATTAATTTTTATTTTTCAAAATTTCTTTGTTCCTGATGTATTTGTTTTTAATTTTTTTTAAACCGGTAAAATAAAGAGAAATGAACGAATCAAAATAAGAAAAAGTTTAGAATATTTGAAAATTTTAAAATATGTTTGAATTTGGCGGCTTTAATTCGAAGAATTTTACGTAGATGGTGCCACCGACATTCTAAATTAATTTTTTTTCCAACATTTCTTTGTTTCTGGTGTAGGAGCAATAAAATTGGTTTTAATTTTTTTTTATTTAATAAAATCATATACAGGGTCTTTATTCTTTATAATAATTTTTAGGGGTAAATGTTCTCCAAATTCATATAAATATGTATTTATGTATCTACTATTGTTCTTAAATACTGTGTTCTTTTTATTTGTAATCCATCCCTTCCACTTTTCGTTTATAAGTACATAGTTTAGTTTTTCAAATTTTTAAACTTCCTCATTAGTTCCTGCAACTTCTTGCAAGAATTACCAGATCGTCTGCGAAAACCTTTTTCTTTAGTAAATGAATCCTAGCATTTACATTTCATTTGGCATTTTTTTTAATTATTAGGTTAAAGGTAGTATTGTATCCAGGGCAATAGACATCAGACTACGAGAAGTCAACATAAAACGTGAAGAACAAGAAGCAGAAATGCAAGAGTTAATTAGTCAAGACAACGTCATCAACGAGCATTTGCGTTTGGAGTTGATGAATCAAGTCCCTTTGCAGTCAGAACTGGACAAAACTGATGTAATCCTAAATATCTTAAACGAACAGATTATACATAACGTGGAAAACTACCAACAATTGGAAAGAAGAACAAAAGATTTGAACGAGCGCTTAAAGTCCACGACGAATTATTTTCGAAAGTACGAAACTGATAAGCAGAAAGAATTGGATAACCTGACCAGTAAAGTACAAGGGACCGCCACGAAGAAACACAGACTTTTTTTGGATTTTGATGACGACGTGAAACGATTAAAGCAAGAGCTTGTTACTATGGAGAGTTCGTTGCAAGACAACGAGGAAAAGAACGCGGAAATTAAACAAAGGATAGAAGAAATTGAAAACGAATGTGAAATTAATAACTTAAGTGAAATGCGTGAAGAGATCGTCAAAGAATTAAATGATTTACACGTGGAAGATTTGGAGCAACAGGAAATTGTGGAAAAACAAGAACTGAAGGAACAATTCGATGTGATGGAACAAAATTGCAAAAATATTGAAAACATGTAAGTACTTTTTTTTATATAATTTGCAAATAACATTGTTACATCGTTTAAATATTCTTGTATTTGTTCCAAACCGAACCACGCAAGCGTCTTTATGTAAAACAAAAAAAAATTATTTACCTTTTCGTATTTCAAGCTTTGCCGATAAATCTAGAAGTCTAAATGCTAATCGTGAACAATGGGAAGAAACTCGCAGTGCAAATTCGGTCCATTTGGAGCAACTTGATCACATAAAGCAGTCTCTTCAAAAGTATAAAGCGAGACATGAAGAAAAACAACAAGAAATCGAAGAAATGGGGCTTAATTATGACACTAAGCTGCAAGAAGTATTTACAAAAGTAGAAGAACTTGAAATCAAGCTTTCTGCGGTGAAATCTGATATCACCAGTATAAACGAAGAGAAAATAAATTTATCTTCTGTAAATATTACGTAACTATTAGGGATTTTTTTTGTAGTAATAGTTTAAACTTTTCAGAAACTCACAGAGCTGAGGGAGGACAGTGATGAAATGTTCTCAAATGAAAACAAACTGAAACTTCAAAAACGACAGCTCGAGCATGAGCTCGAAGAAAACCGCTTTTTGTTTGTTAAATACGACGAACAAAGTAAGAGTTTCCAAGCACTGGATTCACTGAAAGCAACTTACGACGAAACCATGGAAAAATATACCTGTGAGGTTAATGAGGAACTGCAAAACTTGCAGGAGAAGAAACAACATCTGATTGCAGAACTCGAAGAGACTAAGAAAAAATTCAGCTCCACTCTTATCGATCAACAAAAAGAATTTGATGATTTAGTGGAAAATACGAAGAAAGAAGCCGATGAGTTACAAGAAAAGGGCGAGCAAGAACTCCACGAAGCACAGCTCCAATCAACAACTGCTATGGAGTCTCTTAAAGTTGCAAGAGCGCAACTGAAGAGACTCCAAGAGCAATACAACACTACAATACGAAAAAGAGACGCGCTTGGAAAAAAGTTGAACATATTAGGAAAATCAAAATCTGAGAACATCAGCAAAAATCAAGATCAAAATCAACAACCCCCCGTTGGCATACTCAAGAATACCGGAAAGAGGACACCTGAGAAAAAAGTTCGTTTCGATCCAGCAGGGCCGAACTGGGATACTTTGAGTGAGAACAGTTCGGAAAATATATTTAAAATTCTTAATATTAAAGTGAGTTTCAGAGGAATCTTTTTTTTTATATTTTACGATTTATTTTGTTTTGTTTCAGCCCACCACCATCCCCGAATCACAGCAGCGAGCAACTTCGTTATTCGACGATCTTCTCAGGAATTCTCCCCCGGTTCGAGAGAAATCTACATCGAGAAATACATCAATATTTGATTAAAAATTAAAAGCGTTAGTGTTATTTCAAAAAATTTCTTAAAATTTTATTTATTTCAGCAGCTTTTTTAAGGAATTAAGTAACAATACATATTCAAGCGAATTTCTCGTGTTACTGTAAGTTTGTGTTTGTATAAATCTATTTTAGTTTCTATGCGTTCTGTTCGCATTAATTTAATTTGCATATAAACCTCATTAAAAATTATGTAGATTAAGTAATATCAAATAAATTTCGTTGGTAAAAGTGTCACGACTTTGTTAGCATAATCATCCTGAATGAAATTGGCGAAAGTGGGAGAAATGCTATATGAGGAGGCCGATGTAAATCTTGAGATTTGTGTAGAAAGTGCACGGTGATTCTTAAGTTGCGAACAGGTGATAATAATTTTTGTTATTATAAAATGTGTGCCAAAGTGCTTACGCAATTATTACACAACTTACTCGGTTCTTCGAAGCTTCCTGTTGTTCAACGAAGAAAGTTTTCAATTTTTAATTAATTAGTGTGTACGCGCTTAATTTTTTCAAAGATTATTTTATTAAAATTACAATTTTTAATCGAATTAATCTGTGTTGCTTAAGTTTTATCCAATAGTGTGTTAATTCAGTTATTTTTAAAAATACGTACTAGGGGTCTGTCATCGAAATTTTTGTAACTGAATAAATAATAATATTTAAAGCTTAGTTCATAATTTCTTTTATCTTAAAAACTTCAATTTACTGAATTTTGTTTTCGTGTTCTTTTCAACCGTTATGTAGTGCAAAAAAATATGCAAACTTGTGCAAAAGGAATCAAAACTGAAACCGTTCTACTTCCTTCAGTTGCTGAATGGAGAATGTGTTGATTAATTAACTTTCTTTATTTAAAAAAAACGTTACGTTAATGATTTAATAAGAGAAATTATTAAATTTTTTCAATTACAGATAAAAAAATGAATTATTTTTTGTTTAAAAACTTATTTGTTTAAATAATTCGAACCTGTACCTACTTTTTATAGATATTTATCATTAAACTGCAATCGGTTTTGTAATGAAGTGCATTTTGTGAATCGAAAAGTTTTAAAAATGTGACAAAGGATATTCTAATTACGTTCTGTAAACTTTTAAGTGCTCAAACACTATGTTAAATAATAATATGAACTTTAATGCAAGATTTCATTTTAAGGAAGTTACAAAAATGGTAGATTGCAAAACCCCGATTACTTTTAACTCCGTTTCACATTCCTTGTAAACAAATAAGGTCAACAAACAAACAACCGGGTCTTTCCATGTGTTATGTGATAATTCGCAATGATCTCAGAGTTACATAAAACTTAAAGTGTTACTTATAATCAGACGTAAAACTTTCTCCTTCGTCCGGAAGTCGTCTTACACCTAAACTCGCCTTGTGTTATGGGTTTTATTTGCGGAAAATGTTTTTTTATTGCTTTCGCGCTTTCATCTGATGTAACACGTGTGCACACATTGAATACAAACGAACACATTAACCCGTACTCTATAAATCCTGCTTGACACAAATTGTGTTTTTTATTCTGTAGATATGTGGTTGGTGGCTAGCCTTTTCCTAATAATTTTGGGACTTCTAGCTTACTTGGACTCAAGAAAACCGCCGAATTTTCCACCCGGGCCCAAATGGCTGCCAATTTTCGGCAGCGCCCTCACGGTCTTCAAACTCAGGAAAAAGACCGGCCTTCTCCACTTGGTTTCGGCCGAATTATCGAAAGACTACGGCCCTGTTCTGGGCCTGAAAGTCGGGAAAGACCGCATCGTGGTTGTTTACGGGGGCGAGGCGATACGAGAGTTTTTGTCTTCCGATGATCTGGCCGGACGGCCGAAAGGCCCGTTTTTTGAGTTGAGGACTTTTGGTTTGAGGAAGGGTGTGATGTTGACTGATGAGGAATTTTGGCACGAGCAGAGGCGTTACGTGGTTAGGCAGCTACGTGAATTTGGTTTTGGCCGGCGAGATATGTCGATTATGATTGAGGATGAGGCAAATTACATGATTGAATACTTGAAAGGCCTAATAAGTAAAATGAATGGGATGGCTGTCATACAAATGGATAAAATGTGTGGCATTCACATCTTAAACACATTATGGACTATGTTGGCGGGTGTAAGGTACAGTCCGGAAGATACTTTAGTAAACCATTTGGTGACGGTTCTGAACGAATTATTCAAAAGCATCGACATGGTTGGGACTTTATTCAGCCAGTTTCCCATTTTACGATTCGTCGCCCCCGAATATTCTGGCTTCAACATGTACATGAGGACCCACAGGTCATTATGGAAGTTTATAATAGACGAAGTGGAGAACCATAAGAAGACGTTCGTTCCGGATCAACCACGTGATTTCATCGATGTTTACCTGCAAATGTTGAACTCAGAAAATAAACCTAGCACCTTCAGTGAAGAACAATTGTTAGCTTTGTGCATAGATTTATTTATGGCCGGCTCCGAAACAACTAGTAAATCATTTGGGTTTTGTTTTACTTATTTGTTACTAAATCCCGACGTTCAAAGAAAAGCACAGGAAGAAATCGATTTAGTCGTTGGCAGAAATAGACTGCCTAGTCTACAAGATCGACCTAAGTAAGTTATAAAAATAATACCCCAATAATACATTATAAAAATTAATATATTATTGACATTTAAAAATTGTATTTGTAAATTTTAGGATGCCCTATATGGAAGGGTTGGTTTTGGAGTCGATTAGGATGTTTATAGGGCGCGGTTTGGGTGTACCTCATAGAGCCCTTCGAGATACTACGTTGTGCGGATATTTCATCCCCAAGGTAACTCCTAACAACTTAATTAAACTGCAGTCAATATTGCACGGGGATAAAGTTTTAATGAATCGCATGCTTCAAGCTGAACGGGGTAACTTGGAACTAATTTAAATTTGCACACCTACCGGAATTATAATCCTCGAACTAGCTTCATTAAATTTGCATGCACGAAATGTTTAAGGTGATTTAAATTCTGATTTTTTTTCTTGTCAAATTCACGATAGCATTTACTTACGTAAACGAATTCCATTTTTTTTATCTCATACAACTTTTTCTGGAGCTATTTGAACACAATTGTATTACTTTTTACTATTTATTTTTCTCCGTGTATATTCTTGAAAATAATCATATTCTTGTGTATATCAAATAAAGGATAGGAAATTCCAAACTACAGGTTTTTCTTGGCAAATAACTATATGAAATTACTTATCGGAGTATTTTTTTACAAAATTCAATTAGTCGACTATGCAAAACAGAATTTGCTTTACTGATGCCCATCAAATATTTCTTATTTATTGCCGACTTAACTTAAATTTAGCAGTAAACAAAAGTTTAACTTTTTTTTAAAGTTTTTGAGTTTAAGTGGCGCCATTTATCGACTAAAACCCAAACTAATGGCTTACGTCAAATTAAAGATTCCTAATTGTAAGCGACCATTTACAGGAACCTGCAACGAAATGAAGGCCTCTAACATCAGTTTTTCTAATTAATTTCCAAATTTGAATCTTAGTACCAGGGTCACATAAACGCAAAGAGGTAAAGAATGAGATGTATCAGGCGCGGAAAATCCGTCGGTACTTTATTGCGATTTTTGAATCTTCCTACCGGGATCACATAAACGCGAGGAGGTGTCGGATGAGATGTGTCAGGTGCGGGAAAATTCCGGCAATATTTTACTGCGATTTTTGAATCTTCATTGTTTAAAACTATGTGAATTAATAAAAATTTTAACTAATGTTTAACAAGTGGCGCCATCTATAGACGAAAAGTCAAGCTAAAGACGTACGTCAAATCCCTTAAGCAACGATTTACAGAAACCTGTAACGTAATAACGACTCTTAAATCTTCCTACCAGGATCACATAAACGCGAGGAGGTGTCAGATTAGATGTATTAGGCGCGGGAAAATTCCAGCGAAATTTATTGCGATTTTTGAATCGTACTACCAGGATCACATAAACGTGAGAAGGTGTCGGATGAGTTGTATCAGGCGCGGAATATTTCCGTCGAAATTTTACTGCGATTTTTGAATCTTCCTACCAGGATCACATAAACGCGAGGAGATGTCGGATGAGATGTAACAGGCGCGGGAAAATTCCGGCGAAATTTACCGCGATTTTTGAATCTTGCTACCAGGATCACATAAACGCGAGGAGGTCTCGGATGAGTTGTATCAGGTGCGGAATATTTCCGTAGAAATTTTACTGAGATTTTTGAATCTTTCTATGATCCTGGTATGTAGATTCAAAAATCACAGTAAAATTTCGACAGAATTTCCCCGCGCTTGATACATTTCAGTCATTACTTCCTCTCGTAAATGTGATCCTGGTAGGAAGATTCAAAAATCACAGTAAAACTTCAACGGAATTTCATCACTTCCTCGCGTTAATGTGATCCTGGTAGAAAAATTCAAAAACGCAGTAAAATTTCTGCGGAAATATTCCGCGCCTGATACAGGGAGAGCAAAAATGGCTGACGTGTGCCGTTCCATACCAATAGGGTATTTGCCGCATACTATGTATTTACATTAACCATAACTACATTCAGTGGCGTTCTTAAAAACTTTTACGTCATCTTTTGACTTGTGACTTGTCAAAACGACCAAATTCAATGAATAAAGTGGAATTAAATTAAAATTAATATTGTTATTATTGAAAATGTCTATGGATTCCTTATTGCATTTAAATTAAATCAAAGTTCAAAACTTGTATGTACGTATGTGCGCTACTGAAAGGTCAATGACACTTACGTTTGACAGCGTTTGACATGCATGGAAGTAAATATTGGTACAATATGTTGAAGAATATGCTTGTAGGTATTTTATAAAAGTTAGTAAATTAAAATAGTAAGCAATGTTAAAACAAAATAGTCTAGTGTGTATTCAATAGAATAAAGACTGACAATCTAAAATATAAAGTTCAAGTTAATTCTTTCAATTACTCTGCTAATAAAACAACAGGTTATGGGCCCAGTGGTGTGCTCTTGTGAAAATAGAAGAGAATAAAGAGTATTGTCAGAAAAGTTAAAAAGTTTCACAAAACACTAAGAATACATTTCCGAGTTTGGAATTTTTTTAAGAAGCTCTTTTTTGAATTGTACTGATGTTATTGGTGAAGGAAATAAGAAGATTTCAGCACATTAACGAAACACAATAGTCAAAAATTGAGAAAATATTCCAATTGCATTTGAAAGGTGCGTTTTTTCAAGTTACGTCAAATTGAGCGAATTTTTTTGACATAAAGTTTCTAAAAGAATGGATTTATCAAAACATATTAAACCGTTAACTGGAGAATTAGATTGGCCTCTATGGAAAAGAAAAATAAGAGATCTGTTAGATTATCATGAAGGAGCACTAGACGTTATTGACAGGAAATTAGTGAAACCTGAACCGTTAAGGGAAGAAGCTACGGAAGCACAAATCAGGCAGTACAAGGAACAGTCCGATTTGTACCGTAAGGCAAACAGCTATGCAAAATCCATGATAACGAGTGCAATTACTGATGAAGTATATCAGAAGGTAATGGACAAGGAGAAAGCTTGTGACGCATGGGATGCATTAAAGCAACAGTTTGAAGCCACTTCCAAAGACCAATTATTCAAGATTTGCACCGATTTCTTCGCGTTTAGCTGGATACCAGGTGAAGATGTTTCAACACATATAGCAAAATTAAAGAGTTTGTGGAATGAGTTGAATAACGGATTGACAGCTAGAAATGAAAATACTTTGCCAGATCTTATGTTAGTTTGTAAGATTTTGCACATTTTACCAAGTAAATTCAAAACCTTTCAATCTAGTTGGATGTTACTAACGAAGGATGAAAATAAAACATTCGACGAATTAACGATACAATTACTGATGTTTGAGAGAAATTTTATGAAGACTATGAATGGTGATAAAACAGTGCAGGAAGCATTAGTGGCAAATACTGGCAAACAGAAACAAGGTGACAAAGGAAAGTTCGTTAAAGGCAAGGCAAGGAAAGGTGACATCTGCAATTATTGTAAACAGAAAGGTCATTGGGTAATGAACTGCAAAAAGTGGATTTCTGATGGAAAACCTAATAAAAGCGGAGTCAAGAGCCTTACTCAGGAAACCTTTGCAGCTGATAGCGCTTTACTCATGTTCACTTGTGAAGAAGTTTACACAGTTGAATCAGACACCACAGTGTGGTGGATAGATAATGGAGCTACGAGGCATGTAACTAATTGTTCAAATTATTTTATGGATTTTCAAAAGTTTGACAATCCTTGTAGTATAAGAGCTGCTGGAAAAGAGACATTAATGGCATTAGGAAAGGGAACTGTACGAATGTCATCGACGATTAGCGGTCAAGATATAACACTAATGGATGTTTGGTATGTTCCAAAGTTATCAAGAAATTTATTTTCTGTGTTAGTTGCTCAAGACAGAAATCCCAATAGCGAATTTAAGTCATCAGTAACAGAGTGCTGGCTTAAAATTAATGGTAAGGTAGTACTGCATGGATCGCGCGAAATAAGAGGAACATTGTATAAGGCAGATATTAAACCAATTTTACCAAAACAAGTATTTGAGATAAATGCCACTGATCACACTTCACAACTACAATTGTACCATGAAAGATGGGGACATCAAGATAAGCGCCATGTCAAACAAATGTTACAGAAAGAATTAGGCATAAATGTTCCTTTAGGAAAGGAATTTTGTGAGCCATGCATTTATGGCAAATCGCATCGATTGCCATTTGGGCATAGAGAAAAGGCGTCTAAACCTGGCGAATTGATGTCAGCCGATATTTGTGGACCGTTTGACGAATCTTTTCAAAAGAAGAGATATTTAGTTGTGTTTAAGGATCACTTCACAAAATATCGCTACTGTTATATTATAAGAGAAAAGGCAGAAGTTAAAAATGTACTGACACATGTTCTTAAGCATTCAAAAGGATTAGGACATTCAATAAAAGAAATGCTTAGTGATAATGGTGGAGAATTTGACAATAAAGAAGTACAGAAAATACTATGTGAAGAAGGTATCACTCAAAGGCTGACGGCACCATATACACCTCAGCAAAACGGCGGCTGTGAACGTGATATGCGTACGATAGTCGAAATGGCTAGAACTTTTAAATATTCTAATAAAGAAGCCAATTTTCCACCAGCAATGTGGGCAGAGTTAGTTGGAGCATCAGTGTATACTCTCAATCGAACTGGAAGATCATCTGTTGAAAACATTAGTCCATTTGAATTGTGGATAGGTAAGAAGCCTAGAATAAAACACTTACGTATTATAGGATCCACCTGTTATGCTCATATACCAGTACAAAGACGACGAAAAATGGATAAGAAAGCATTAAAAGGTTACCTTATAGGATATGATGGAGATGAGCGTTATAGGATTTGGGTAAAAGAAGAAAACAAGGTTATTCTTTGTAGAGATGTCATTTTTCAAGAAAAACCTAGTAAGTGTGACCAACATATTGAATTACCAGTACGAGATAGAAATCAGGGAAAGCAGATCGCGCAAGAAGAAGATGAAAACAAGAACTTCGATGAAGAAAATTTTGAAGAATCAACATTAGAAGAAGAAAATGATGTTAGTGAAGAAGAAAAGCTTTTCATATCATCCAAAAGACAGCTAAGAGATCGTTCAAAACTAAAGAAACCATTACGCTTGAATGATTATGCTATGATCACTGAAGAAATTATTAATGGAATGCATACTCCGGAAACGTATGAAGAAGCGCTCAATAGCACGAATAGTGTTAATTGGAAGCAGGCTATGGACAGTGAAATGAAGTCACTAGGAGAAAATCATACATGGGAATTAACGACTCTCCCAGAAGGAGCAAAAGCCATACCTAGTAAATGGGTTTTTCGAGTAAAAACTAATCCAGACGGCAGTGTCGACAAGTATAAGGCACGACTTGTTGTTAAGGGATTCAGTCAACGTTATGGAATAGACTACAATCAAACGTTTAGTCCTGTAGCCAAGTTGAGCACGATTCGTTCAATATTAAGTATTGCTGCAACCGAAAAGATGCATTTAATACAGTTTGACGTGTCTACAGCATTTCTGTATGGAGAGCTAAAAGAAGAAATATATATGCAGCAGCCAGAGGGATACAAAGACAATACTAACCAAGTATGCAGGCTAAAGCGCAGTTTGTATGGACTTAAACAAGCACCAAGGTGCTGGAATAAACGTTTTGGTGATTTTCTTTTGTCAGCGAGTTTTAAAACAAGTGAGGCTGATCCATGTTTGCATATTAGAGAAAAGGGTGGCAAGAAACTCTTGGTTGCTCTTTACGTAGGTGATGGACTAGTCGTAGCGACTGACCAACAAGATGCGCAACTCTTTATTGAAGAATTAAAGGCTGAGTTCAAGATCACAGTAAAACCAGCATCATACTTCCTTGGCCTTGAAATTAAACATTTTAATGATGGAACAATAAAAATAAGTCAGCAAGCATATGCAAAGAAGATATTAGAACGTTTTAATTTTGAAAATTGCAAGCCTGTGTCAACACCAATGGTAAAGGAACCAGACATAAAATCCACAAAGGAAAGTATGACAAAATTACTCTGCTAATAAAACAACACAATATTGATAAGTGGAACACATTTTCGATATAAGGTTGGAACAACTGCAACTTCACACGTGTCAGTCATTGTTGCTCTCATTGTACAACTCATCCGACACCTCCTCGCGTCTATGTGATCCTGTAGGAAGATTCAAAAATCGCCATTAGCTTGACTATTCATCAATAGATGTCGCCACTTGTTAAAAATTAATTAAACTTTTTATTAATTTATACATTTTCAAATTTATACAGATTCAAAAATCGCAGCAAAATATTGCCGGAATTTTCCTGCGCCTGATACATCTCATCCGACACCTCCTCGTGTTTATGGGATCCTAGTAGGAAGATTCAAAAATCGCAGTAAAACATTGCCAGAATTTTTCCGCGCCTGATACATCGCATCCGTCACCTCCTCGCGTTTATGTGATCCTGCGAGGAAGATTCAAAAATCGTAAAATTTCTATGGAATTCTTTCGCGCCTAATACATCGCATTTGACACCTCCTCGCGTTTATGTGATCCTGGTAGGAGGATTCAGAAATCGCAGTATAATATTGCCAGAATTTTTCCGCGCCTGATACATCGCATCCGTCACCTCCTCGCGTTTATGTGATCCTGTGAGGAAGATTCAAAAATCGTAAAATTTCTATGGAATTCTTTCGCGCCTGATACATCGCATTTGACACCTCCTCGCGTTTATGTGATCCTGGTAGGAGGATTCAGAAATCGCAGTATAATATTGCCAGAATTTTTCCGCGCCTGATACATCGCATTCGTCACCTCCTCGCGTTTTTGTGATGCTGTGAGGAAGATTCAAAAATCGTAAAATTTCTATGGAATTCTTTCGCGCCTGATACATCGCATTTGACACCTCCTCGCGTTTATGTGATCCTGGTAGGAGGATTCAGAAATCGCAGTATAATATTGCCGGAATTTTTCCGCGCCTGATACATCGCATTCGTCACCTCCTCGCGTTTTTGTGATGCTGTGAGGAAGATTCAAAAATCGTAAAATTTCTATGGAATTCTTTCGCGCCTGATACATCGCATTTGACACCTCCTCGCGTTTATGTGATCCTGGTAGGAGGATTCAGAAATCGCAGTATAATATTGCCGGAATTTTTCCGCGCCTGATACATCGCATTCGTCACCTCCTCGCGTTTTTGTGATGCTGTGAGGAAGATTCAAAAATCGTAAAATTTCTATGGAATTCTTTCGCGCCTGATACATCGCATTTGACACCTCCTCGCGTTTATGTGATCCTGGTAGGAGGATTCAGAAATCGCAGTATAATATTGCCAGAATTTTTCCGCGCCTGATACATCGCATCCGTCACCTCCTCGCGTTTATGTGATCCTGTGAGGAAGATTCAAAAATCGTAAAATTTCTATGGAATTCTTTCGCGCCTAATACATCGCATTTGACACCTCCTCGCGTTTATGTGATCCTGGTAGGAGGATTCAGAAATCGCAGTATAATATTGCCAGAATTTTTCCGCGCCTGATACATCGCATTCGTCACCTCCTCGCGTTTTTGTGATGCTGTGAGGAAGATTCAAAAATCGTAAAATTTCTATGGAATTCTTTCGCGCCTGATACATCGCATTTGACACCTCCTCGCGTTTATGTGATCCTGGTAGGAGGATTCAGAAATCGCAGTATAATATTGCCGGAATTTTTCCGCGCCTGATACATCGCATTCGTCACCTCCTCGCGTTTTTGTGATGCTGTGAGGAAGATTCAAAAATCGTAAAATTTCTATGGAATTCTTTCGCGCCTGATACATCGCATTCGTCACCTCCTCGCGTTTTTGTGATGCTGTGAGGAAGATTCAAAAATCGTAAAATTTCTATGGAATTCTTTCGCGCCTGATACATCGCATTTGACACCTCCTCGCGTTTATGTGATCCTGGTAGGAGGATTCAGAAATCGCAGTATAATATTGCCGGAATTTTTCCGCGCCTGATACATCGCATTCGTCACCTCCTCGCGTTTTTGTGATGCTGTGAGGAAGATTCAAAAATCGTAAAATTTCTATGGAATTCTTTCGCGCCTGATACATCGCATTTGACACCTCCTCGCGTTTATGTGATCCTGGTAGGAGGATTCAGAAATCGCAGTATAATATTGCCAGAATTTTTCCGCGCCTGATACATCGCATCCGTCACCTCCTCGCGTTTATGTGATCCTGTGAGGAAGATTCAAAAATCGTAAAATTTCTATGGAATTCTTTCGCGCCTAATACATCGCATTTGACACCTCCTCGCGTTTATGTGATCCTGGTAGGAGGATTCAGAAATCGCAGTATAATATTGCCAGAATTTTTCCGCGCCTGATACATCGCATCCGTCACCTCCTCGCGTTTATGTGATCCTGTGAGGAAGATTCAAAAATCGTAAAATTTCTATGGAATTCTTTCGCGCCTGATACATCGCATTTGACACCTCCTCGCGTTTATGTGATCCTGGTAGGAGGATTCAGAAATCGCAGTATAATATTGCCAGAATTTTTCCGCGCCTGATACATCGCATTCGTCACCTCCTCGCGTTTTTGTGATGCTGTGAGGAAGATTCAAAAATCGTAAAATTTCTATGGAATTCTTTCGCGCCTGATACATCGCATTTGACACCTCCTCGCGTTTATGTGATCCTGGTAGGAGGATTCAGAAATCGCAGTATAATATTGCCGGAATTTTTCCGCGCCTGATACATCGCATTCGTCACCTCCTCGCGTTTTTGTGATGCTGTGAGGAAGATTCAAAAATCGTAAAATTTCTATGGAATTCTTTCGCGCCTGATACATCGCATTCGTCACCTCCTCGCGTTTTTGTGATGCTGTGAGGAAGATTCAAAAATCGTAAAATTTCTATGGAATTCTTTCGCGCCTGATACATCGCATTTGACACCTCCTCGCGTTTATGTGATCCTGGTAGGAGGATTCAGAAATCGCAGTATAATATTGCCGGAATTTTTCCGCGCCTGATACATCGCATTCGTCACCTCCTCGCGTTTTTGTGATGCTGTGAGGAAGATTCAAAAATCGTAAAATTTCTATGGAATTCTTTCGCGCCTGATACATCGCATTTGACACCTCCTCGCGTTTATGTGATCCTGGTAGGAGGATTCAGAAATCGCAGTATAATATTGCCAGAATTTTTCCGCGCCTGATACATCGCATCCGTCACCTCCTCGCGTTTATGTGATCCTGTGAGGAAGATTCAAAAATCGTAAAATTTCTATGGAATTCTTTCGCGCCTAATACATCGCATTTGACACCTCCTCGCGTTTATGTGATCCTGGTAGGAGGATTCAGAAATCGCAGTATAATATTGCCAGAATTTTTCCGCGCCTGATACATCGCATCCGTCACCTCCTCGCGTTTATGTGATCCTGTGAGGAAGATTCAAAAATCGTAAAATTTCTATGGAATTCTTTCGCGCCTGATACATCGCATTTGACACCTCCTCGCGTTTATGTGATCCTGGTAGGAGGATTCAGAAATCGCAGTATAATATTGCCAGAATTTTTCCGCGCCTGATACATCGCATTCGTCACCTCCTCGCGTTTTTGTGATGCTGTGAGGAAGATTCAAAAATCGTAAAATTTCTATGGAATTCTTTCGCGCCTGATACATCGCATTTGACACCTCCTCGCGTTTATGTGATCCTGGTAGGAGGATTCAGAAATCGCAGTATAATATTGCCGGAATTTTTCCGCGCCTGATACATCGCATTCGTCACCTCCTCGCGTTTTTGTGATGCTGTGAGGAAGATTCAAAAATCGTAAAATTTCTATGGAATTCTTTCGCGCCTGATACATCGCATTTGACACCTCCTCGCGTTTATGTGATCCTGGTAGGAGGATTCAGAAATCGCAGTATAATATTGCCAGAATTTTTCCGCGCCTGATACATCGCATTCGTCACCTCCTCGCGTTCATGTGATCCTGGTAGGAAGATTCAAAAATCGTAAAATTTCGACGGAATATTTCCGCGCCTGATACATCTCGTCCGACACCTCGTCGCGTTTATGTGATCCTGGTAGGAAGATTCAAAAATCGTAAAATTTCGACGGAATTCTTTCGCGCCTGATACATCGCATTCGACACCTCCTGGCGTTTATGTGATCCTGGTAGGAAAGTTCAAATTTGAACATGAATTAGAAATACTGAGGTTACAATTTAAGAGCCATAGGTTTCTGTAAATGGTCGGTTACAATTAGGGATTTGACGTACGCCTAATGGCTCGACTTCTCATCGATAGATGGTGCCACTTGTTAAAATTTAATTAAGTTTTTATTATTTACACTGTTTTGAACAATGAAGATTCAAAAATCGCAGTAAAATATAGCCGGCATTTTTCCGCGCCTGATACATCGCATTCGTCACCTCCTCGCGTTCATGTGATCCTGGTAGGAATATTCAAAAATCGTAAAATTTCGACGGAATAATTCCGCGCCTGATACATCTCGTCCAACACCTCCTCGCGTTCATGTGATCCTGGTAGGAAGATTCAAATTTGAAAATAATTAGATAAACTCAGGATGCAATTTAAGAGCCATAATTAGGTTACAGGTTTCTATAAATCGTCGCTTACGATTAGGGATTTGACGTACGCCATTAGCTCGACTTCTCATCGATAGCTGGCGCCACTGGTTAAAAATTAAACTTTTTTTAATTTACACTGTTTTGAACAATGAAGATTCAAAAATTGCAGTAAAATGTTGCCGGATTTTTCCGCGCCTGATACATCGCATTCGACACCTCCTCGCGTGATCCTTATGTGATCCTTATGTGATCCTGGTTGGAAGATTCAAAAATCGTAAAATTTCTACGGAATTCTTTCGCGCCTGATACATCGCATTCGATACCTCCTCGCGTTTATGTGATCCTGTTAGGAGGATTCAAAAATCGTAAAATTTCTACGGAATTCTTTCGCGCCTGATACTTTGCATTCGACACCTCCTGGCGTTTATGTGATCCTAGTAGGAAGATTCAAAAATCGTAAAACTTCTAGGGAATTTTTCCGTGCCTAATACATCGCATTTGACACATCCTCGCGTTTATGTGATCCTGGTAGGAAGATTCAAATTTGGAAATTAATTAGAAAAACTGATGTTGCAATTTAAGAGCCGTTATTACGTTACAGATTTCTGTAAATCGTCGCTTACGGTTATGGATTTGACCTTGACGTACGCCATTAGTTTGACTTCTCATCGATAGATGGCGTCACTTGTTAAAAATTAATTAAACTTTTTATTAATTTACACAGCTTTGAACAATGAAGATTCAAAAATCGCAGTAAAATATTGCCGGAATTTTCCCGCGCCTGATACATCTCATCAGACACCTCCTCGCGTTTATGTGATCCTGGTAGGAAAATTCAAAAATGGCAGTAATATTTCGACGGAAATATTTCGCGCTTGATACAACTCATCCGACGTCTCCTCGTGTTTATGTGATCCTGGTAGGGATTAAAAAATCGCAGTAAAATTTGAATCTAGTAAATAGGTCACAGCGGCAGCATATAATACAAGAATAATGAACCTAACACCACATCAACCTTTTGGAGTTTGAGGTTTGTATGCTGTAAAAAAATTGTTTTATTGTGAATCGCTTTTGTACTAAACTACAAACTTCATCAGGACGACATAAACGTGAGAAAGTGGCGAGATGTATGAAACTCATTTTCCACTTTTCATGGCAGATATTGCTGAAGCAAAAGAAGTGCCTTAATTATTATGTCAATCTTTTAAATGTTATCTTTTCTTTTACAGTAGTGTCTAACTAGTAGGTTTTTTTTTTTCAATTATTATTAAGTTCCAGAAAATCGTTAATCAAACGAAAAAAAGTCTTATAACTTATAAGATTTAAGTTTTCTTAATTGATAGCGAGCAATTTTTCTTTCAGGACACCATGGTAATTCCAAACTTCCACGGAGTATTAAGAGGTTCTGAATTTGCGTGGAACGATCCGGATAATTTCCGCCCCGACCGCTACATAAAAGACGGAAAACTGATGCAACTTCCGGACACTTTCATACCCTTCGGAATCGGCAAGCGAAGATGCATGGGAGAAACCTTGGCCAAAGCAAATTTATTCGTATTCATATCATCTTTACTTCAGAATTTTACTTTTGCCGTACCACCTGACTGTGATCCACCTTCAATCCATGGCGTGGATGGAGTTACGCCCGGGCCAAGACCATTCAAGGCTTTGATAAAATTGAGATAATGTTCTGGTCCGAATTTTCAAAAACAATTTTGTAAATATTATTTTTTTATAAGCACAAATTAATTAAAGTGTTTCTTTCATAAATCTACAATTTATTCATTTAAAGGGAAGCATTTACTATTTTCGTTTCAGTATGGAGCTAAGCGCACAAGTCCATAACGAAATAAGTTTGTGTATCTTGGAAGCGAAGCAAAAATAAGACCGGTGGATGTAATGAAATGCTTTTGATTACGAAATTGCACGTAAAACAAAATGCGGAATGAATGTTAAGGCACTTTGATGTTGCCGAGCATAAAGGAGGAATCTGCTTTATGTTCAGATCAAACGCCGGGGCTCTGAAATTCGTCGTCGGGGACGAAATGCGTTTATGCAAACTCATGAATAAAATTTTATTCCTCGCAGCTTAATCAGAGGAATGACTTTCGGAAGAAGTGATGCGCATTGATAAGATGTCGCTTTATAAATAAATCTAAAATCAGGTCGAATATGATAGGGCCAAAAGACCAAGAAAAATGCAGAAAGAAGAAAATATTTAAATTGGCAAAAACTTGATTATCATTATTAAATTCTTATGATTAGAAAAGTCGTTTAAAACAAATCCAATTTAATATTTTTAGTAATCAAAATTTAATACTTTCCGATTTTGAAATTCATGTCAAAATTGAGTTCACAACGAGAATAAAATCGATATCCTTATTACATTTATAACGTCTAGCTCGGAGCAAACTGCTCAACTTTTCTGGTAGAATATTATAATCCAGAACTTCTCAGTTTTATGTTCCGAATTACGAACTTCTTCGGCCGCTCGTTCGCTTGTTGCTGCCGATCATCGGGCTCCAACTTTCGCCAGCAAAGGCGTCGTAAAATTTCGGGGGAGCTGTGAAATAAAGCACGTGCAAACTTTTCGTAAAATTTATGTAACAATAAATAGTTACAGCACTCACATTATAACTTTGCGTAGACATTTATTACACGTTGTACATATTTAATATAGTAAAATGGTTTATGTAAACAAAAATTAATTGATATTAAAAGAAAGTGCTGCAAAATCGTATTGCCAGTGATTTTCAACCCTGCAAATGTTTTATTTTAGAATTAGATCAATTCCTGTTAGCTTAAAGCGTATTTCTTGTTTAAGTGAAAAAGTGATAAGAAGTTGGACCAAGGTTTTGTTCGTGGCTTGCAATAATTTGGTGCTTTTTGTATTTTTCGGCGAATGTACAGGCAAACCATTTTATTATAACTTTATGGTCATCTTGGTGCACAATTTTTCATAATTTTGAATTAAACATTCATCGATGTAAATAAATAATATCTTCATATAGGCAGGAAACAAAAAATAGAAAAAGAAACGATTTGATATATCACATAAAAGACAGAATTCTTTTAGAATTCTCAATAAAAATATTTGGGGAAATGGCCAAGTAATTTTTATTTAACTTACCTTCATATATTACAGTTGCGTGACTTGAGTTATTTAATTATTATTAAAAAATAATAATAACTTAACTTTTGAGCTTGTCTCTTACAAACTAATCGTTTAGTGAGCTTTTCCTTTTAGAATTGTTAGTACAGTTAAATGACATGTTAAAATAAATAAAAATATAATATAAAACTTTTATTAAATAATTTATAAATCGCGCCAGCAAATATCTGCTACGTTTCTTCTTTTACTATACGTATAAATTCAACTATGCATTCTTTATCATCACACGTACGCTTTGCTAAATAATAAAATAACTAAAAATCACACAAAACAATAAAATAAACTAAACGAAAACTTAATAAAAAAAAACACAAACAACACAAGGAACTAACATAACGACTGGCAACATTTACAAAAAAGAAAAAAAAACAACTCATCACTATAAAAAATACTTGAATCTCAAATTATAACACGTAGCGGTCGAAATGGTCATTAATTAATTAATTTTAGCACAGGGATTAAATTTAATCATCGACGGGGCGGGGGGTGTAAAGAGCAGGCTGAAAATCACCCATAAAAAAAAACGTGCAAACAGTTTTTGTAATTTATGAAATGTCTTGGCTTTTTAGTGCTTCCATTTCGGATTCTTTTAAAAATGAAAAAGTGAAGTTTCGGTGCGCTCTCTGGCTGTGGTCGGTTGTACGTGTACCACGTATTCCCATGGACGTGATAAAAGTCACCTCCATAAAATACACGTGATATACGGGGCTATGAAAAACAAATGGCGGAAGTCTGCGAACATAAACTGCATTTTAAGGGCGCCTTAAAAAAAAGCGCGCGCGGAAATTGTGTAACTTCTTGTCGTAAATTCGATTTATGGTTTTCGCTTTTTGGCACCGAAGTTCAACTGCAACAAGAATAAATAACAAGAAACTTGGAAAACGATTCGATTACATAAAACTCCTTCTGGTAGAAAAAAATAGATGTACTCACTTTACTTATTTTTATAGTTTCAGATTATCTCTACCTTTAAGGCAAACGTTGAAATAAAACTATGACAATTAAAATTAGCTGACTTTTCTAATTTTATAGCGCAATTAATTTAATTTGTTAATAATAACCAGACAGCGGAATTTTTATGGCATGAGGAAGCACGTATAGTCGGCCAGCTGAATCGACGAAGCGCCGGGTCATAAATCGAAGTCAGATTTAATGCCAGTTAACTATAATTCAGGGAATGAATACTCAAACGGAATATCCACTAAAATTTTCGTTTTTACTATCATTATGGTACAGCTGTCGAAGTACGTGTGCAGTTTAATAAATTCAACATGGATTTAACGATTTTCCCAACGTCACGTCTGAAAATGACATGTCTCCTAAGATTTGCCCTCAAAGGACACTATTGAGCAATGGACACTTTCTCCACGAGGAATTTATTTTCCAGACGACTGAACAATATTTACTCATTGAAAGTAGAAGGCATTATTCAATTTATTTATAGACTTAAGCATGACGCGCTTATTCGTTGATTAAACATCACTTTCAATGCACGTTGTGTTACATCCCGATGTATAGGCCACCCACATAGCAGAGGAACGATTGTCTGGTCTAAAATCGCCTATGTATTGCCATAAGCTTGCGCTATTTTTTTAGCTGCAAATTAATGCAGGAAAGCACGTCAAAATTTTAATAAAAATTTTAATACTTTTTATTAACATGCAATAAACGTAGTAGTTTTCAAAGTTCAGTTTTTTTTTTGTCCGACTTCAGATTTGATATTTTTTCTTAGCTCGTTAGTTTTATTTCTAAAATTGCATATTTAGTGAATAACTATGCAATTTTGATAATTTAATACATATCCACAAAGGTATGAAATTTTAGAAACAATTGTAATTCTAAAATGAAATGTTATATCAAGAAAAAATAAAATAAAATTAATGTAACGTTAATAACTTATTTAAGTGCATATTTTTTTTTAAATAAACTACTGCTGTATACATATACCGTGCCTTCAAATAAATTGCTGCTTAAAGTAAGCTGTGATATTTTTTATAAAGTTAGCGACACGCAATACAAGAGTGACTCTTGTCAATAACTGTCAGTGTCATATTATCTGATCACGACATCACATAAAAAATGTGTAAGCGCAAAATTCAGAGAAACACTTCAAAACAACACTAAAGCTTAAAGCAGATGCTGAAAATGCTGTTATTCAGCTTGAATGCACAAACGTACCCTGCGCTTCATGTTTTCAAACGCGTTTGCTGAGTGTTGGGGGGAGGGTGTGTTAGCACAAACAAATAATTGGACAGACGTCAGTGCTTTAAACCCTTAGGAGAAAAGAGAAAAAAAAACATTGAAATCATAGCCTACTTTAATTAGGAATTTAATTGAATTCCCGGTATATGTTAAAGTAAATAAAAATTAGAATTAATTTGCATGTTATTTTAATAGAATGTTATGCCTACGTTTGTTTGTTCACCCTTCCTCAAGGTTATTTAAATATCTTTAATGTGTTGGCCTGAAACGCTCAGATGAATATTTATGACGTCGTCAATTTCATATGGAAATTTAATTTGTGATCTAGTATACAAACATGTTTTCGTTTGAATAGGTACTGCAGGTCAAACTTTACAGTTTCTTAAATAAAAGATTTTTAAAATTAATGTCGGTTTTGTTTACGTATTACCATAAGATTGCGGCGTTAAATTATACACATGGCATTTATTACAAACACATAAACATTAAAATAATTTTGGAAAGATCTATACGAGGGTAGAAGAAATGATTTATTTTTTAATCTCAAACTAGGGGTTACAGCGATACGTATGAATTATTATTATTATTCTCAAGAGAAAAGCAACAACAAACTTCGCACTAGTGACAACTTCAAGTTGACTGAATCAACACTCATGCTTTCAACAGCTGCATCTAATAAATAAAATAAACAAATTAACAGCCTGTTAATTAAGGTAAAAAAAATCTCAGCAATGGATTGCAGGTAAAATGAAGCGTTCTACACTTTTGGAAAAAACCAATTCCTTGGAAAATGTAACTGTCGCGTTTTGTGTATAAGTATTTTTAATAACTTAAAGTACCTGTTCGTTACTACGAAATTTTTAACTTAAATTTGACCTATTGCTGAAAAACAGGTTCGCCATCCCTGGTCTAAATGAGATTAACATGAACAAAAAGAATTTTTTTTGCCATCTTGCCTAGTCATGAAAGTGACAGGTTTCTTCAACTTTCAAAGTTACTGTCTACAATGAGCTTCAATTATAATTATTGTAACGTGGCTAGGTATTTCAAAACCAGACCACGTGATTTAAAAGTTAACGGAATTCAGAGAGTAATTTGTTTTATAAATAAATAATATAATA
This sequence comes from Dorcus parallelipipedus, assembly GCA_958336345.1. Lineage (NCBI taxonomy): Eukaryota > Metazoa > Arthropoda > Insecta > Coleoptera > Lucanidae > Dorcus > Dorcus parallelipipedus. Next base: position 20,310,393 of record OY284480.1, on the reverse strand, counting down.
AATATTCTCTTTGACGTATACCGTGTTGTATGTATAATTACCCCGTTATATTATTCTTAAATTTTTAAATTTTCTGACAACCTTGTTTATATTTTTCACTTCTGAAGAAGCCATCAAACGATAGCGAAACGTAAAGTGTTCGGGCGCTATTTAATGTCCGTTTAAAAGATTTTGTGATATATTTATTCTATAATAAAATAAAATGCAGATCAAACTGAAACTCCCTTACACTACTTCGTGTACAGGACTACACTACACGATATAAATTATACAATAAATTGTATCAAAAATTAAACTGAATCAAAAAACTGTTTGAAAAAAAAATAGAACGTGTTCTATCTTCAAACCACCTCCAAATCATATCTTTTTTTTTTCATTTCGAATCAGAACTACAACATAACACTCAAGAAATTCTAAACAGAATAAATCACGACATGTATTTAACTCTGTAATAGTTCAGTGAGCTGTTGCTTTATTAAACAATGAGAAAAAAATGGTCAGTCAAAACACTAATAAAAAAAAACATTGTCTCGTATTCTCATCTTATGATTAAAGTCCTGTTTAATTAAAGTCGTGATTAAAATAATGAAGAAACGATATAGCTTTATATCAATTTAATGTGAAAGCGATGAACGAGCGTTGCCATGAGAAATAGTACGATGAAGATGAGAATACGGGGCCATTCATTTTATATCAACAAGGTTTTGTTTATAATAAATTTAATTACTTAGTTTGTGCATCATATTTTCGAACAGCTTGATTATACAAGCATCCAAATCTGAGAATTAAATAAATATTATTAGAGTAATGAAGAAATAATACTAATTGTTACATCGCAATTTGATGGAAAAGTTTAATAAAAGGTATTTGGTTTTTATTAAATTTTGTGTATGGTATAGGGTGACAAAAATATAAAAAAAAACATAAAAGTCTCTTAGGGTCAAAATGCATGGACCACTTTCGGGAGTTGAGTCAATAAGGACCAAGGACCACTACCGAACGCCCTTTGCAATCGACTCTGACTATTAAAAGTGATCTGTAAACTACTTATAAATAATCCTTGTTATTTATGTTTTCCCTCTAAACACAATTTGTTTGAATATGAGTGAATTTTTATGATAGTTCGGATTTTCTATTTAATTATGTAAATTAAAGTTTACGCAATGCATTTATGCCTTTATAATAAAACGGGTGCTGAATTTTAGTAGCTAATTTAATGTTCCATGGTTCAGTTGCATAGAATTTTATGAGTTATGTGACATATACTAAAAATAACCGAAACTAATTTACGAAGATTATTCTGGGGACAGCTTTTAAAAATGCCGACGTTTCACTTTACAATGGCCAGTTCCTTCAGAACAAAAAAATATTATTTATTATATAAAGGATTATCCAGGATATTAGTGACTTTTCGAAAAAATAAAATTAGGAAAATGTATTTGCCTTAAGTCACTATAAACGTTTGCAGTGACTTAAGACAAATATATTTTTCAAATTTCAATATTATTTGTTATTTATTTTCAAGAAACTTTCGACTAGTAAACTTTAAAAACCATCTTTTTTTTTAAATTTTCTGTAAAAATTTTTTTCTAATATTTAGAACCATATCGAGGACGTCATATCAGAATAGGATTATAATGGCTCTTGCGCCCTTCTGATATGACGCCCTCGATATGTGGTCTTTTTAAAAGCTCTAACTAGTTTCTCGAACTTGCTTATTTTTTCCTTGCTTGTGAGTAAGTGTATTCTCGAATTTTAAAGCCGTGTCCACACTGAGGCAACAACAAGCAACTTTTTGTTGATGTTCCGTTTTTTTTTTTTTTTTAGAAAAGTTGCCAAAATGTTTCTTCCCGTTTGTTGGCTAAATGTCGACAATTGTGTTACTTTTCGTATGATAGGATTCTATATTATATCTGCATTAAGGGCGTTTGAGACTACCCCATTTTTTTGTACAATGTTCACAAGAAAAATTTAGAATAAGAAATTCTTGGGTTGTAAATAAGGTCTGGAGTTCTATTTCAATTAATTCTTCTATTCACTTTAAATTTTGATACAAATTACTGCGCCAATTTAGTCGTTTATTAATTGGAACGAAAATCTTTTGACCTTGACAAACGCAAACAATTTTGTAGATATGTCACCGAATAATGAACAAGTCGAGCTTCAAAACACTCATAAGTCATGTGCTCTCAAATTTCTGACGCTTTTAAAGAGTAAAGCAAACCAACACTTTCCGTTTTGTTTTTTCTTTTTGGCACTGATAACAATAAATGCTGCAATTGCTACTTCGGTCATTTCTCGTGACTGTCGCAAATACAGTTTCACTTTAGGTGTGGACAACTTGTTGCCTGGAATATACAGGGTGTCTGTTAAACATAGGGCAAAAATTCAAGGAGTGATTCTTTGGATTATTTTATGAATGATTATTTCTTCTAAGATTTTTCAAAAATCGTTTCGTTTCGAAGATACTATTATTAGAGTTATGAAGATTTTCAACAAACATAGTACTTATCACAAGAATATCACATGTAGAGCTTATTAATCTTCAAGGACTTCTAAAAATGACGTATGCTTGAATCCAGCCTTCTCCTCATTGAATGATAGACTCTTTCGAAAACATCAGGAGGAAAACAACCATCGACTATCTGATTCCTTAAGTCATCTTCATTTCCCAGTGGAGTGGTGTAAACTAAGGATTTTAAATATCCCCATGGGAAAAAAAACTATGAGATTTAAGTTCGCAGATTGAGCAGGCCAGGAATGTGGTCCGTCACGAAATGACATGTTGTATTTAGACACTCACGAGCAACCCCCCTATTCTGTAACTCATAACGACATCGATAAACAACGAAAATCGTTAAGGGACATACTTTGGCCAATCAGTACTTAGATGCAACGCATTTGTATGTTCTGATTAGTCAAAATATGTCACTTAATGATATCGTTACAGAATAGGGGGGTAAAATACGCTGGTGCATGAATCACATTACATTCCTCGTTGCCAATGGTATATCCTCTAGCAACTCAGGTAAAGTGTGCTCCAAAAAAATTCGATGTACCTCACCGATAAGCCTTCCTGGTAGAAACAATCAATCAATATTTATAACCCTGTATCTTCGACACCAAGCGATTTTTGAAAAATCATCAAAGTTATAATTATTCATAAAATAACCCAAAGAATCACTCCTTGAATTTTTGCCGCATGTTCAACAAATACCCTGTATATAGACTTGAAACACAAAAAAAATTTAAATGTTTCTCTGATTATGTTGTTTTAGTATACGAATTTAGATATACTTGTTGAATTATTTTTGCTATATCCGGCAGCAACAAGCAACGTCGTTGCTTCAGTGTAGACATGGCTTAAGAAGTTCTAGGAAAATGGGCGTTACTCTCAGATACTTGTCAAACTCGTATTCTTATATAAAGCTTCTCTTAAAAATAAAGAAGGAAAACGCCCCCCTCAAATGTTTCCTTACCATTTGGTAAGCGAATGCCAGCGATTCAACAAGAAAGTGATTTCAATAAGACCTACAGAAAGCTCTGCTCTGTGAACATGAAGTTTCATAATAATCTACAGGACTTTGCATTTAACTTTATAACTCGTGCATAATAACAAACAAAACTACACAAAAATTATCTAAAATATAATTCGATCATTGATTTAAAAAAAAGGCGTAAGCCCCCCCCCCCCTTATGCTCCAGGAATGTCGTAAAAATAAAATTCTGCTTAGTGCTTAGTATTATCAACTAACATAATGGTAACTTAAACAGGAATGATCGATTGTATTAATTGAATAATTAAATATTAACCATTTAAAAGTTGAAAAAGAGATTACTTTCATATAACTAAATATAAGATGAATACGTATTTCGACAGCTTATTTATTATCGTAGTGCTGGCAACGGTTAACCGACTTTGGATATTTTGGATTTTCGCGGTGTACAGCATGGCACTTATGCAAATAAAGTTGCATAATTTGAATGTGAATCTAAATGAAAAAAAAAATTTCATGCAACTCTATTTGCATGAGTGACATGCTGTACACCGCGAATATACAAAATATCCAAAATAACCATTGCTAGCACTAGTGCTTACTAGCAAAACTAAAGCAATTTTAGTTTCTGTTTTTTATTGAATTAATTATTTATAGTTTATATTTTTATTTTCTTTTTATTGTATCGTATTGTTTAATGTGTTATGTTGTTTAATGTACTTTATTAAAACTGAAGAGTATTCTGCGTTCATTTAAAAGTAAACAGTCGATGTTTATTTTATTGTTGCTGCCTCGCTTCGCATTTATTAAATTGCAGTTGATTTTCAGGACTAAAACAGATTCGCTACAGTCACGGCAGACAACGGCCGAGTATATAAGGAATCGTTTGGCTTTGTTTTAAATTCGCTTCCTCTTTCGTCCCAGACATGTCTGGAATACAACAGATGTTTATCTTTAACATAGAGAGAGAGCTATCAGTTACGAGTGCTTTCACCGGAAACCGGATTGAAACAAACTGCAAGGGAACGAGGAAAGTTATTCCCTTCGTTTCGGATTGAACTCGGAGATGGAATTTCGAATTAAAGAATTTTTTTCGTTTTTGCGCCGCCGGAAAATCCTCGATTTAAAAGGCGAAAATAAAAGGGCAAAAATGTTTGCACGTTTCCATTAAAAAACAAAAAAAAGGAGGAGTAACTAACGGAAATTCGCTGCTCGTAGTAATAAAACGGGAATTGGTGTGTTTAGGCCTTAATGTGTGTACACAAAAAAAAGTAAAGGTGGATTTATCATGACAACACGTACACTGTAGCGTAGCGAGTGGGGGTGGTTATCACAGAGGGCGGGGTTGGAGGCGGTCGAGCACGTAGCGATGTCTTAAGTGGGGAAACTGCTGGAAAACTCGACCGCTCTTTTCTGGTCACCTTTCGCTATCTCCTTGTATGTGAATCTGAAATTAAACGAAAAATAAAGGACGAAATCCTTGAGTCAAGTAAAAAGCTCAGCCAGCTGTTGTGGAACGTTTAATTATGAATACAGTGGACGAAAGAAGTGTTTAGAGGGTATTAAATTAGACTGAATTTAATTTGTATGCAAATTAATCGTCTTCAGTGAACAAAAGGCTTTGTAAGAGTGAATTCTAAAATAATCCTAAAACAACACTTACAAATTACTTTAGATAAAAGTATCAAGCACCGGAATAAACTCTGTGGAAAGATTAATACACGGCATACAATGATACAGTCTTTGATTTAACAAATTAAAAAATTGTTTCACGTAGATACTTCACGTAGATATTTCGATTGTTAATCTATCATCGTCAGTATTCTTATACACAAAAACTGCATGGAATTTTTGTTGTGCTAACTTATTTTCAAGTAAAAATTTAATCTAATCAAGTCAACAACTTCTCCTTTATTCTCCTGATTTTATCTGTTACTCCTACATACAATGATTTTTTATTTTTTGTATACATAGGCAACCAGCATTACACACTACAAAATAATAAATAGACGTTATTCGTTATTCCTTATAATTAGAAGTTGTGTTTAGTGAATATCGTGAATATCTTTTTGAACAAAATTTATTTGAATATCTAAATTTTTAACGAAACCAATTGCTATTAGTTTTACATTAATAACTTGATTACTGTTTTCACAGCTGTCTGTTCTTTCGAAAAGTTGAAGCTTAAATTTGTAATTGCACAATTGGTTGTCTACAGACTGCAGTAAAGAAAGGCGTTTTTAAAAGTACCTAATATACATAGGCGGTATGTATACAAAAAAGAAAAAATCCCTGTATGTTTCATTATTAAACTGTGAAACATGAAGTCCCTTTCTAGGACCCCTCCATAAATGATTTCATTTTCATTACTTAATGGACAGACTGTGTACGCCGTTCTTTCAGAGCAGGGCAAACTAAAATTTATTGGCTACATCATTTTCAGGAGTGTCTCTGTAATTGTGCAAACGACCCACACTGGTCGCTTTCTCCATTTTCCTCAGACGTTTTATGATCCTCTTAATTGAGGTTAACGTGATTTTAGTCTTACCTCGCTAAGTATGGCCCAGTTGTCGCTGTCTGAGTGCACATGTAACCTCAGCGTCGACACCCGTCCGATGCCCTCGTCTGGATTACCGGTGGCGATGCCGATGATATCGAATTTTCCTAAAATTAATGAAATACACAGTTCAAAAAAATATATATTTGTAAACCTTATTGAATACTGGCCCGTATTCTCATCCTATGATTAATTTAATAACGTGTTCATTTCTCATGGCAACGCTCTTCATCACCCTCTTAAGATGAATTTACATGGAGCGTTGACCGCGTCAAAACGCCGGGCGTACTGTACTCTTATTGGCTACTGCTCTTTACGTAACGAGCACAAACCAATGGGAGTGCAGTACGCCCGGCGTTTTAACGCCCTCAACGCTCCATGTAAATCCAGCTTTACACATTAAATTGAGATAAAACTATATCGTTTTTTTTTTGTTAATCACCTCTTTAGTTAAACACGACGTTAATCATGAGATGAGAATACGGGCCAATGAAACTTATTTATTTAATTTATTAATATTATCGATATACTATCGTGCGTTTCTATTGTGCAGTATTTCTCACAACTAGAAAAATGTTCTTTTAACAGCATCAACTCCATAATTCCCACTTACTCTTCTTTTTTCGGCGCAGGATCGCTACAAGGGCGCAATTTGTCAGCGTAAGAGGTAACACTTGGAATTTATCATCCATCTAAATTTCGGAAAGACTCTTCGGATTTTCGCGGCGTTCCTTTTCGTTCGGGTTTCTAAGTTCATTGATAATAAAGTTTGCTTTGCTTTTGTCGACGGATTTACCCGGTTTGATAAACTCAAGACAAATTTAACTTTCGGTGAAAATAATTGTTACAATTACATTTTTATTGTGAAGTATATTCTTGATAAATGAGTGTCTCGTTGGGAAGCAAATTTCCGATTCCATTATGCTACTACCTCTAACAATACTGGAAGATATATCAGTCCACAATGCTGGCCAAGCATGTGCAAAACACATTGCATTAGATCACCCAATACAATTTCTCGTAATTGCATTACGCCAAGAGTGATGAACCGCACTCTGTTTGACATTTCCGAAATGAAAGCCATTGTTATTAAAGCACAAGAGACCGGTCTGTTATTTCGGGAGTACTGCACGCAATCTAAATTAAGATTTCGAGTACCCCCCCCCCCACCAACACAAAAACACACGAAATCGCGTTATTAATTATGAATTATTTGTCAGGGCTTTTACAAAACTTTTTACTTTGTTCGTCCTCCTCGTTAGAAAGAAGATTATATTTCTTTCTTAACTGCAACTTATAACTCAAATATTTCATCTCGTACATACATTTCTAACTCGAATGTAAAGTACCTACGGATATTTGAATTTTCCTTGACAAACAAGAAATTAAATGCACCTTATTTGTAGTTGCAGTAAATTGTTTGTGTTGAACTAAAAACAGTTCTAGTTTCGTTCAAAGCGGATGACGTAAGGAAGAAAATAATTTTCTACGAAGTGCTTATTAAAAATAAAAGGCGAATTCACATAAAAATGAAACTGCGCGTTAAATAAATACCGGAACGTGCCCCTCTGCGAGTGCATCCTCTACGAAGGAAGCAGCAATAAGTACGTCACGAGGAAAGCAATTTATTTTCAAGTTGTTCATTCTATTATTCCTTAAAGGCTATTTGTTCCACGTACATAACATTTCACACGTAGTCCTGGCGTACGTGGAATTCGATAATTGCTTTGCAGCGTGAGGAGGGGGGGGGCTCACAATACGTGTGCGCTTAAAGCTGAAGACTTCACGTTCTGAATTATTATAAGTTCGCAGCTTCCGACCATTTACGTAATTTACTGCTTTCATCGCATGCACATGAACGACTCGTTCGAATTAAATGCGAGTTTTGCAAGTTGTTCGTTCGACGGTAAAGTGCAAAATGGTTTCTGAAAAGTCTGTAAAAGCAATGATTTCTATAATGGATAAAATCATACTTAATTACGATTAATTACAGCGAATGACTGTTCGAGAAAATCATAACTTGGTAAATTAATTTTCCTTCCGGCGGCGCTTCCGGATTATTTCAATTTGTGCCTTGCAATCTAAGCTTCTCTCTCTGGAATCTGAATTAAAGTTTTGTAACTTTCAGAGCTACTGCTACGCACAAAATGTTCATCGACGATTACTCGTCTAATTAATTTCACTAATTGCAATCAAAACAATACGTTCGAATTCCAAGACTTGCAGCATTCGTTTAATTTTCTACTACTGCTCTCAAGTAAAAGAAATTTTTTAATTAAACTTATCACAATGAAATCTGGGCCAAATTAATTTTAATGAAGGATAAAGCGTGTTAAAGCCCTCGTCAAAACTAGATTAGAAACGATTCTATTTACATGCGTAATATTTGAGCACACGCACAACACAAATTCCATCAAACTCCGAGTGTCGGGTTTCACGTGATTAATCGCGTGCCTAAGTCGATGGGACATACTTGAAATTGCTAATGCATTGCAAATATTATACCAATATTCGATTTTATGATAGCTTAAAGACATGCAAATTGGAAAATCTTTGCGCACTGCAATTTGTTAGTCAATTCTCTACTTTTAGTACCAGGGGAATTTCAAAAATCTACCTAGCCACGAAGAAGAAGAGAGGCGTTAATTTAAACATTTTTATTTTTCAATATTTTCGTCGTTTAAGTTCACTCATTTGTCGCAGTTGTTGTAACCCATTTGAAAAAAATTATTTTGGAACCTCCGCAAAGAAACTGTCTACGGCATCTTTTAGGTCACGATCTGAAGCAAATCGTCTTCTTCGCAGGTTCTTTTTAAGTTGTCGAAATAGGTAGTAGTCGAAGGGTGCCAAATCTGGACTACATGGGGGATGTTCGTAGATTAATTCCTTAATTTTTCTTGTATTATGCACCTTTCAATTGTCGTGCAAGAGAAAGATTTCTTTGCTGAGCTTATGAAATCGTTTTCCTTCAAGAGCCTTCTTTATGTTTTGAAGTGAACTTCAGTAAGCTTCTGCTTAATTGCTGTGCTTTTTGACATACATTCAATTAAAAGAATCCCAATATTCCTGCAAAACTTTGTGTCTACGCCTTTTTCGGGGTCGGGGGTGAAGAACCTTTATGCTTCCATTGTATAGTTTTCTGTTTTGTCTCTGGATCCCAATAATGTACCCAATCTCATCGCCAGTGATAATGTAAATAGATTTGGACTTGCCTCTATAGGGGCTAATTTTTTGCTAAGATTTTCTTGGGGTACAATTTTTGTTCTGGCGTCAAAAGCCTAGGAACCCAGCAGACCCAGCAGATACTTTGCTAAGGCCTAAATCTAAGTGCAATATTCTCAAAACTGAAGCTTCACTTATTCCAACTTCTGCAACAATTAATGACACTTTCAGACGTCGATCTTTCATCACTAAATCCTCAACTTCTTTTACCAATTGTATATTTCGAAATTTTAAAAGCCTTCCACCTTTTGGGTTGTACTGAATGGATCCTCTACCCCAACGAAACTGCTTTGGCCAAAATATGACTTGGAAAAATGACGGACAATCATAGTTATACACTGCCGTCATTCTCTCATCAATATTTTTAGGAGTATCCCCTTCTTTGATCATGAATTTTATGCCACTTCTATGTTTTAACTTTGAATCGCTCATTTTCCACTTTTAAAAATTCAATAGTTCAAATTTTTTTTGATCAAATGAATTTTTACACATGTGTGTCAAAAACTTGTCAATAATTCATAACTGTTAAAAATCAACAACGTAGCTCTTTTGTTTCATACAGGTAGATAACTATTGAATGTCTCCTCGTAATTTGCCTTTTACACGAGTCAACAATATCAACAAAATTAAATTATTATGAATATTGTTAATTGTGGTCCAACTTACAGTAGTTTTCGCTTGATTAATATTATACTGTAGAGTTAATCACACTGGCCCGTATTCTGATCTTATGATTAAAGTCGTATTTAATTAAAGGCGTGATTAAAATAAACAAGAAACGATATAGCTTCATGTGAATTTAATGTATTCTGCGTTTCAAAAAAAATGAACCACTCTGGTGGAAGTGCATGGAGACAAATGCATGATTAAATAATGACGACCATTTGTCACTTCTCAAAGAAGTCATCTCATGGGACCATTGATGGGAAGAAATTATCTTTAGTGATGAATCCAGATTTTGCTTGTGACATTCTGATGGGGGTGTACGGATTAGACGACCGAGAGGCCAGAGGCAAAATTTACAGTATGCTCAGCGTCGCCATACAGCTTTAACTCCTGGAGTAATGGTGTGGGGGGCAATATGCTACGGAGGCAAGTCTCCCTTAGTATTAATTCCGGGCATACTAAACGCGAGGCGTTACATTGATACAGTTCTGGAACCTGTTGTTCTTCCATTTCTTCAAAACCTTCCAGAGCCTGTCTTCCAGCATAATAACGCGCGCCCTCATATTGCCCACGTAACTTTAGACTTCCTAGCAGAAAACATTGTGAACATTTTGTCTTGGCCGCCAAGATCACCGGACTTAAACCCAATCGAACATGTCTGGGACAAGATGGACAGAAGACTGCGTCACTTACCTCATCCTCCCAACACGCTGGAGGAATTGCGTCAACAGCTGCAGGTAGCCTGGAATGAGCTCCCTCGAGAGGCAATCGACCACCTGATTTCCAGCATGCCCATAAGGGTTGCTAATTGTATACTGGTACAGTCTTTTTCTATTGCTTTTCATTTTTTGTCAAATGTGTTTCCTAATTTGTCAAATGACTTTCCAATCCGTTCAAAGTATAGTAGGCTTGCGGATTAGAAAATCATTCGACAAATTCGGAAACATAATTGACAAAAGGGGAAAAGCAATAGAAAAAGACTGTAAGAATACGAGGAGATGCAACACATTATTCATTTTTATTGGAATAAATAGTGTTAGATTTAATTGACCATTTAATTATTTGTTTGTCTGCATGCGCTTGTCATTTTCACGCAATTTCAAAGTTCTGCATCTACTCCTACAGGGTGGCTCATTTTTTTTAAACCCAGTGTATAAGAGAGTGACGGACGAACGTTGACATGGGAAATAAAGACGTTATTAGAATAATCGTAGGTTGAGAATATGGGCCATTGATCCGCATTCTCATCCTATGTTTTTACAAATTATGGGTCTATTGGGGGGCATAGTTCGACATATAATACAATTTCCAGTATTATTTTTAATATCTCAGGAAGCAGAAAAAAACGTATAATTTAAATAAGTAACATTTTTTAAACTTTTTTAGTTTTAACTTATTCGTGTTGTTGTTAAGAGATAAATGTATTAGTTCTTTTACTTAAAGAAATGAGCGATTAAGAAGATATTATAAAAAATGATAGAGCTTGTACTTGAAAGATTGCTCACTTTGGAAGTAGGTCCCTCAATTGTATCAAAATAAAATAGTTTATGACAAAAAGATTTACTCCTAGTTATTTTCTTCAATAACTCTCATTAAAAATATTTAACTACAATTGACAATCAAATTAGTTTGTAATTAAATTTATTTGTAAATAGTGAAGTAAAATTTCGTGAAATTTAGAAATGACGGGAAATCTTTCATTTTATCACGAATTTGGAAAATTTTGGAAAGATTAATCGATTTCTGAAATTTTCATAAATATCATCACTTTTCAATTGGCGCTTTATTTTAAATTTCGTTTTCATAAAAGTCTCATCGTGCAAAACGATTTACTTGCTACAATCCCTACAATACTATTGGAATCTTAGTAAGGATGTTTAAAACGATTCGATTTATAGTTGAATCGATACTTTCTAATGCATCGAAGGCATCGGATCACTTCACTTATCAATTCGGAAAGTTGTGACCATACAAGCGATTTTTCATCGTCGTGCTATCTGTGCACCTCTGAGAGCTAACAACACAAAACGTTAAAATTATTTTCTGCATGAAATAGAAAACTAGAAAATTTCAAATACAAGAACGGCTTTTATTAGATATTTCAACGTCGATTTAAAGAAAATTGAGGAGACATAAAATAAAAATTCTTTTAAAGAGCAAAAAAATTCTTTATTAACTTTTTTTGGTCATATTTTAATTTGAAACTTTCATAGACACATAGACAACGTTGATAGACTATATTTCTACTTCGCAAATAAACGTTTTAAAACGTTGAAAATTTTAAATGAACCGATTTTCGAATAATAATAATAATAATTTATTGCCAGAAGATTACAAAGAAGAAGGTCAGCAATTGTCAGATTGACTACAAAGAGAAAAAAAAATATAAAAAGTACAAGAATTCGAGTAGAATTTGTCAAGTAATAATAGGGATGGACTAGTATTATATGAACAGTATAAAAGTAATATACATGATTACTAACACAATGAAAAAGACAAAGGTAAAAGATAAAATGGTCAAAGGTCACCTAATGCATTAATTCGATGAGAAATATTCATCAATTATTGTGATGGATTTTTTACAAAATGCTTTTTGATTTGTTTTCTGAAGTTGTTAAATGATTTTAACAGCCTTAAATTTGTGGGGAATCGATTCCACATGTTCAAATTGAATCCATCTAACTATTTTAAGCATCCCTAGCTAGGATAGATATGTAATTGTATCAGCACTGCAGTGGTAGCAACAATATCTGTTGCCAAATGTAATTAAACTGTCGCATTGATATTATGTTAATTTTATTCGATTTCACTAATAGCAACGGTGATCGCCCTCATAAAATAGAATTATTTTAAGACGCTTGTGAAAATATGATAGAGCTATTGCAGTAAATTTCTAAAAAATTCAAGTTTTCAAGATTTCTAGCATTTATTAATAATACATAAAAAGATAATTACTAAATATGAATAAAATTTAATTTCTAATTAAAAAGACAAATGTTATAAAGAGCATTTCTTTTCTCATATCATCATTCTTTTTTTTGTTCTATTGCTTTTTCGTCGTCAGCTCATCAGTATCGCAATCGAGTTGAAACCAGAAATATAATCGGCATCAGTGTCAGATTGTACTGTCGATACTATCTCCTTCAGGTACTGAATACAGATTCGAACCGAATACGACAGCCGCAATATGCAACATGAACTAATTACATGTCAGCAAGAAAGGAGGGAGATTGGAAATATTTGTGAAATTTAAGAAAGTTCCAAAAATATTTGAAATTTTTTGAAACTTGAAAGTTAACTACTTAATTACAATTAATTTACATTGTAAAATGCAATTGATGTTATTGTAGTTAAATTTCATTACAATTAAATATTAATCAATCATTTTTGTAATCAATTGATTGATTAATTGGTTAACGTTTTATACATTACAAGGAATTAAACATGTTCTTATCATTCTACAATTTGAAAGATGAAATGCAGAGAATAATAACGAAAAATAGAATTCAAATATAATAAAACAGAACTTAATTTGATTTCTTTTAAGTTTGTTGCAAATCGGTTTTAATTGTAACGTTAGGTCAAAAATCGGTCGCAGGATGTCGTGATCTAAACTACTGATTCATTATTTCAATAGTTAAAGATAATATGTTGATTAATATTCGATTTAAATACGGCTTCCTTTTTCAAATTCGAACCACCTCAACAGTGGGACGTTTGCATTATCATATTCTGTAATTTCCAAAACGATGAGCATTTCCAATTTTAAAGAATTAGAACTTTATTTCAACATAATCAAAGCATCTCCGAAAATAGAAGCAAAGCGCAGAAACTGGAGGAAAAACTATTGGAAACCATCAAAACTAGGTAACAAAAAGAACTTCGATTTACTTTAAAAGAACAATAGTCGTTTACTTGAGCAGCAGCAAGTCGACTTCACTCTAAACAACTTCAACTTTGCTCCTTAAAAATTTAAGTGAAAGAGTGAAAGTTAATATTCTGTAAATCGCAAATTAATTAAAAGTACAGGGTGAGTCGACAAAGCACAGCATGGCATCGCACTTAGTGTCTTTATTACTTTATTTATAATGTTATGCTTTTATTAACTTTATTGCGATTCAGTTTAAAAATCCAACTATAAAGTAAACACTTATAGAAAACACACAAGTCTAGAAATAATTTTGTGTAGGTACAAAAGATCAGGGAGGTTGCATATACGAAACTGCCTTAAATTTATATGAAAAGAAGAAATTGCAGAAGAAAGTACTAGTTTTACACTAAATGACTTAGAGTGAGAAGCAAAAGGAATACAAGCAAATGAACTAAATTGTCTTAGGATTACAATTGGTGCAACAAAGAGAGGGCAGAATTAGGAATGATACAATACGTATGCAAATTAATGTATTAGATACAGCTGAACAGAAGCAATTAGGATGGTTCGGACATCTCAAATGCATGACCAAGAGATTAAACAAATCTGGAAGGGAGAATAGGGCAGTTAAGAGGAGGAAGCGCAGTTAGACCTGCAAGATGCCATTGCAAAAGGCGCTCATGAAAAGAATAATTAGTAGACAAGGAAGAATTAAATGTATATTATACTCATGAATTTTCCTGCCAATATTCCTCACAACATGGTTTGGAAGAAAAGAGTAACAAAGTAATATCCATGGCAAATTCGATGTTTGCTCTTTGAGGAGAAAATTAATGTAATACAAATGACTTCGAGTGATACATGCTGCTTTTGAAACAGAATTTTCCAGTAACATTTTAATTTGCTTGACGAAAAAAAGAGTATTTTTAACTTGTTTGATTTTCAATTATTTTTTTCCCTTCGTTTTGAGCCACGCTCAAACAAATTACGACCGATCACGTGATTCAATGTTATTTACTGGGATGAAATATTTGACAGGACAATAATGCGTTATTGGCTGCGGGTTAAAACGTTGTACGATCGATCGTAAAATTTCTGTTATAAAAATGCTGCTGCACATAAATCGCACGTGATGGAATGTGGAAATACTTTACGGTCTTACGCCTTTCCACGCAGTGATTTATTCGACGTTCGGATTTTTAATATCGGACGAGAGAGGCCTTTATCAGTAATTAATGCCGCTGAAATATGGTGTGGAAGATGGGAAAACTATTAAAAACTTCCGTCCACGCAGGGCCGGATTAAATTTCAAGTGGAACAACTCTTGGGCTCTTATTATTGATCCTGGTTTTTATGGAAGAGGTATTCCTGGAATGGGTTCGTGTCTGACGAGAATTCGAATGTCGGATATATCCCTATATATGTAAATTGGTTACAGAATATCAATGAATAAAGTATTGCAATGTGAACGACTTTTTTTTCTGATAAACGTGCAACACAAATTTTCGTACAGAACAGGATATAAACAATCTCCCACCCTCCCGTGCATTTTGAAATTATTACAAGTGATTCCTGAAACTGTTTATCTGCTAAAATAAATTGAGGAAATTACGTTGACTTCTTGTGCCACTTCAAAATCAGTGATTCTTAATAGGGATAGTTATGAAATAAAGTGAAGAGAAAACTCACCCACTACAACATAACCGTCTGAAGTGACGTTCAGAGAACTGCCGTATTGATTGGATTCGAGGGGGAGGACTTCCACGGTCGTATTATAGAACTTGTCCGACGGATGCTCGGCGTTCCCGCTCCGAAAGAAGTAGCTGTAAACAAGAAAGAATTTCAATAATCCGATTCTCCCGGCTCATTCCCGGAAAGCATTACCGTTTCAGGACGAGTGGTTTCTTGAACCTGAATAAGAGCTGATCGCCCGACTGCGGCAACAGGCCCCAGAAGAACGTCTCACCTAAATATGCCCGCTTCAGACTGTACTGCTTGTAACATTTGATGGCCGAAATTACTTCCGCTTCCGGGTTGCTGTGAGGATAGAACGAGACCATTTTTCCAAACTGTTTGTCCTGAAAACACAAAACATTTTCCTATTAGCAACTTTTCCTTTCTAACAATCTGCCAATTTTTAATTTCTTAATAGATTCGTATTAACACCTAACCAAAAACTTTTTTAAATTACTATTTTGGGTCAATAATCAATTACTCTGAGATGATCTAGAGAAGGCCAACACTTGACTCCTCAATACATATTCAAGTAGCAGTAAAATTTTACTGGCGCTTCTGAGAAAGGAAGTTTCCAAGGCCGAGACCGTTCCAATGTAAGAAAGACGCCACGAATAGGAAACGAGCGGAACACGCGAATAAAATATTTAGAAATCGCATGTATATATATCTTTTTTGCTATTACAAAGCCTAGCCCGGCTAGAAAATAAAACAGGCCTATAAAAGAAGGGTTGCCGTTTGCTCATGAAATATTGACCCTGCACAAAGTTTTAATACAACAGAGAACCTCGAGGGGTTTTGTGCGCCGAAGAAGAATATCTTACATAGAAATTATGACTGAAGTATTCGTGAGTGGGCTTTATCCCGTATCACTAACGAGCAGATCTCAAATAGAAAAGAAAATTCTATTGTGTACATATTTTATTAACCATTCCATAATGCGCTATTAATTAATTAATTAATTAATTAAAATTGCCTCATGTACTGCGTTATGTTAGTAAAGTATTTCATAACATAATTTATAACGCCATGTGTTGCCCCTATCAAGAACATATGGTTTAGAAGCTATCAACTAGAAATTCACATTTTTTAAATTCCTCTTAAATGTATACAAGTCATTCCTTTCTGATTACATGCAGTACACATTATTATTTAGTTTATTGATCAGCTATTACAAGAGTAAGTTTATAAATCAGTTTATATCTTTAGATGGTTTGTGTTTGTACCAATTAACATTTGATCAACTTATCATATCGCTGGAAATGAAACTTCACAATTAACTCGTTTTAAATATGAGGATCTGGTTCAGCTAAATGTCTTATATAAGCTAGATATTCGTAAAGGAATTTACAATGTAGTTGGGCGAATGCCTAAGCGTGATATTGTTGCGATTTATCGAGAACAAAATATATCTGTATCAACAATAAGTTTATAAGGTCATAAAACAATGTGAAGTGGGTACACCCCGCGTTAATTTGCCCAAAAGTGGTCGACCAAAGTTTTGAGCCACGCGAGGGAGCAAAGACTGATTGAAGCCATTAAAGATAAAGTTGGAGCGAAAATTCTTTCGAAGATTCGGTGTTTCAAAGGCCACAGTTTTTAGAACAATTTCCCGAAATGACGTGGTGTTTCGAAAAAAGAAGAAAGGCACCGAAATATAGGAGCGGCTAAAAATCCTAAAAAATACCAACGTTGCCAAATTTACTGATTAAGTAAGATGAAAGTCATATCAAAGTTTATGTGTTAAGAGATGTGTTATGTTTTTTCGTAACACTCATACTTGTCATTTCTTGTAAGTGTTGTTAGTTTAATGGTGACTTAATTCAGAAAAAACTGTCCTCATTTAGGTCATTGTAAAAGAATATTTAGAGGTTTTTTGTGACAGGAATTCATGAATAGGAGTAGATTAGAGTTTTTAGAAGACATTCCAACACCTGTTAATTATCATTAAAAAATATTTCTCCTCAAAAGCATATTGCATCAAAAACGTTGCGATTATGTACAAATATTACTTTTGGATAAATAATAAAATATCTAAAGCAATAAATGCCTTTCTCTATTTTTTTTTTTTTTTTCAATTACAAATCTTAGAAGTTTTCGTCCAAAATTATTTGAAATTTACAACTAAGTTTTGATATGTGAAATTTTGTGTTTATGAAATTCGCCATTGTTCGACAGCCCTCGTTAGAAGTGAAAAATATTTTTCACTTCTAATTAATATTGTCACTTTTAATGAATATTATTGTCTAAAGCTATTTGTTGTAAAGGTTAATCTTATGTTACTATTCAATTAAAGAAACTTTAAATATAAATTCCAAAATTATATATTGGTAAGCAGTAATTATATAAAATACATATATCTTGTACTTTGAATTGTTTATACCGTTTGTCCATCTAACAATGAGACATAGGGATTTAACATGAGAAAACAGAAATTGCTTTATATTATCTACCTGAGTAGACATATATGAAATTCTGGGTTATAATCGGAAAGATTATTGCATTCAAAGTGTTTTGATACTAAATTTGTGCAATTTTAGTTGTTAATTATTTAGAAATTAAGAAAAAAAGTTATAATTTTTTTCCGTACAAGATTAGTAGTTATTTAACCGAAAGTTTTTGAACGGGTTTTGTGGCCGAGCTAGTTTGTTCATTTTTCACAACCGTAAGGTCACGAGTTCAAATCCGAATGAGGACACTTTTTTTTTTCTTTTTTTTTAACTATTTTTTCAGATTTGAAATCACTTACCTAAACTCTTAAAGTTTATTATTTTATTTATAAGTTTCATTTTAATATTAATTATATAACATAATAAAATTTTGCAAACGAAAAAATAAACATAAATGGAGCATAATTAATATTAAAATGAAATTTATAAATAAAAAAATAAACTAGTTTAAGAGTTTAAGGGCCAGTTTCATAATTGAATTTAAAGGAGACTTTAAAATTAAGGTCACATTCATATGTGTAAACAAATGTATTTTCACATTTGTTTTTACATCTGAAAGTGACTTTAAATTTAAAGTTCCCTTTAAATTCCATTATGAAACTGGCCCTAAGTGATTTCAAATCTGAAAAAATATTGAAAAAAAAGTGTCCTCATTCGGATTTGAACTCGTGACCTTACGGTTGTGAAGAATGAACAAATTACCTCGGCCACGAGACCCGTTTAAAAGCTCTTCGTTAAATACCTACTAAACTTGTACGAAAAAAAATAATAACATTTTTTCTTAATTTCTAAATGATTAACAACTAAAACTGCACACATTTAGTATCAAAACACTTTGAATGCAATAATCTTTCCAATTATAACCCACAATTTCATATATATCTACTCAGGAGATAATATAAAGCAATTTCTGTTTTCCCATGATAAATCCTATAGGTACCAAGGTGGTCAAAATAATAGCAGTGGCACTAAATTCTCAAAAAATATTGTAACTCTTTAAAGAATTAAATTATTTGTAAAATTAACACCAACTTCAATTAAATTAATTTCGTTATCTCATATAAAGGTAATAGTCTTTTCAATAATAATCGAAGGGAAAGATATTTTTTTAACTATCTTGGCGTTCTACTGCTATTATTTTGACCGCATATGTACATTTCATTAAAGTTCAACATTCGTTCTAACATCTCATTAAAAATTAAATACTTCTGATAAATATATATGTTTATTTTGTAATCTAATTTGTCATTACAATTTCAATAAACAGTCAGGTGTATTCCATAATACAGTGGTTATTTGCCACTTTATTAACACTATGCTAAACAATAACTTCTTAACCACTGCTTTTAAATAACTGATTGAAGACATATTTCATAAGCACACGGTGGTTATTTTACAATTTTAAACATTAGTTAACTTCATTTGTAAGATATAATCTCTGAACATAATTGCATATCCTACTTTTCAATGTCATTTGCGCTTGAGGAATAGCAAAATGTTTAAAAAGTGGTTAAAAGCGACAGCACATGCGCATAATTCAGTGTTTATTAATCACTGATACATGGAATATACCCGAATATGAGTTTCAGCGTTTATTTTTAATCCAACAGAAGTAATTGTGAAGAAAATTGTTTCCACAAGAATAAAACGAAACTTAATATTAGTCTCGACTAGAAAATAGAATTACAATTAAATTTTATAAAGAAGAAGATATCTGTGTCGTAGGTTGCATATATATTTAAAAATATACAACTTGGCAACGCTGGTATTTCTTGCGATATTTAGCCGCTCCTCCGAAATACACCCTGGCCCAGTTAGAAAGAATTCCTAGTTGTTGTCGTGCACTAAGTCGCATCCATTTTGTCAATAAACTAATTATAATGGATGATGAGAAATATTTCACTTTATTCCATTCAGAGGTGCAAGGAAGCAATGGTTTTTATACCGACGACATAGAAAACACGCCAGACAATGTCAAGTTCAAAGGTAAATCCAAATTTGAGGACAAAGTTTTAGTGTGGTGTGCCATTTCTAAGGCCGGATTTATCTCGCAGCCGTACATTAATCTTGTACGAGAAGTCTTAACTGCACAAGTTTATATTCAGAGCTGCCACTCTAAATTGTTCCAGTTTTTAAATACGCATCATGCCAATGATGATTTAATGTTTTGGGCTGATCTAGCTTCATGCCATTATGCAAGAGTAACTAGAGACGGGTATAACGCAAACATCACAGACTTTGTTCCTAAATTAGACAATCCTCCTAATGTACATTAGGCTCGGCCAATACAGGATTTTTGGTCAATATTGATTTTGGTCAGAAAAGTGTACGATAAGGGATGGGAAGCTGTAAATGAAGACCAATTACGACGTCGCATTTTTCAAAAAATTCGAGAAATCGATCCTGCTCTTGTCCAGAGAATGATGGGACAAGGACTACTGAAGATAATGGCCCACTATCAATAATATTAAGTATTTATTACTGCATTATTGTTAATTATTGTAGCATTTAGTTTAAAAAGTATCTAAAAGAGTTTTGAAAAAGTTATCAGCTTCTAAGTTTTTTTCCCGAAAACTTTGGGGCCATACGTTAGAACTGCTAAAAGTGTGTCCCCCATTGTCATTATTTATTTAATATTATTTTCCCTTGTAGTTTCTTCTTTTTTTATTTTTTTAATCATATTTTATTTTCTAACTATTTCTTTCCAATGTTTTCGTTTGGTTAAAATTATGTGAAAAAGTATATTCTACTTATAGTTTAACTTGAAGACTTCCGCGGCCGTCGTCCATTGGTTTCCGATTGGAACCGCGTCACGTTGACTTCTTCTAGTGCCGACGTTTCGAACTTACTCAAGGAAGTTCTTCTGCAATGGAGAACGAAACGTCAGCAGTAGAAGAACTCGAGGAAATTCTTTTACAATGAAGAACGAAACGTCGGCAGTAGAAGAAGTCAACGTGACATGGTTCCAACCAAGAAGCTAATTCAAACTTTATTCTATAGTATAATTCAAATTAACAAGTTTTTTTCTTTCACATATACAGTGTGTCCCCAGATGGATTGAAAAAGAGGGAAAACTCTTTTATTTACAACTTTAGAAAAAAATGTTATTCTTTATAAAAGCTTTTGCTTAATTTAAAACCATTAATTTTGTAAACAAAGTCTAGATATTGTTTTCCTTAAATAAAATAAAAGACTTTTCTCTTTCTTAATATCATGTACACTATATACCTCTTCTTTCAAGCTTTTGAATAAGATTGCGTGAAGTATTTATGGAGACGTGCACATTTGGAGTCTTCGCGTTAAATTTATGTATTGCGTAAATAAATTCTTTGTTGATGGGTTAACATTGTTTCAGCAATTATTAAATTTACCACAGTTCAATTACTCTGTTTAGTAACTAACTGACATTTGCGACAAACGATACCTTGATTTTATTAAAGCTACCAAACAAATATTTCGCTTTAAATTTTTAGATTTTTCTCCTTTATTTTACTTAGGAAAAACAATATCAAAAAAGAAACTAATGGTTTTAGAACAAACAAAAACTTATAAAGAATAACATTTTTCTCTGAAGTTGAAAATAAAAAGTTTTTTCTCTTTTTCAGTCCATCTGGGGACACACTATATATTTCAGTAGAATAAGTATAGGTGTTAGGTGCCAATTTCGCCATATAGTTTTTTTAAATGGACGTTCTAAATGTGTAGGTAAGGTGGCCTATCGTCAAGGGGTAGGGGTGGCAATTACTAAAAAAAACAGGTAGCAGTTATCAAATAACAGGTAGGTTTACTCGTATAAATAACAAGTAAAGAATAGATAACTGTTACTAGTATTTATAAACTGCTATCTGTTTTGAATTTCGCGCGCCTCATAGATACGCAGCTATACCTACACATTTAGAAAATCTATTTAAAACTATATGGAGAAATTGACGCAGCCCCCCCCCCCCCTTCCACATAGCCATTTTACTTTTTTATTTAATTTTTTTAAATTTTAATTTGTTTTAGTTTTAATTTTCTGATTTAATAATTTGGAATCTATTCTTTAACTTTCAAGCTACACTAATGAATATGATTGGTATCATTCTTTCCGTTGCGTCGTGTCGTAATAGCAACGAGAGAATTGACACATCCTAGAAATTGTTTATCAAAATAATTTTTTAAAAAATCGTTTTAATGTCATTGCTAATAAAAATGTCCTTATAATAAATTAAAAGCATGCATATAATCATTATCTATATCCAAAAACTTATCCCCCAAAATATTACTTAACCAAAGGATAAATTTCATCAAAAAAGTTTTCTTTCTAATCAAATTTTTTCAAATTAATCTCAGGTTATAGGGAAGTGAGTATTAATTTAATATAAACAGTTTTTACAAATTACATAAATTGCTTCATACTCTAATTTGTTTTTCTTTTTACTTCAAATTATTTTAACGGCTTGTTCGAATATTCGTAGAAACATTGTTTAATTTTCTTTTGCCAAAAATCTCCGTCGTTTTTATAAAATAAATTGTGTAACAGGTGATCAATATCTTTTCTAATCAAGTGACTTATGGAAATAAAATCATGTGTCTTTGATTAGTTCATTATTTCAAATGCCACTTGAATTACATATTTATATTGCATTCCTAGACAAAACGAAAGGAATGCAATAAAAATAATTCAAATGGCATTTGAAATAATGAACCAAACAAACACATAATTTTTTCCATAGGTTACTTGATTAGAAAAGATTTGATCACGCGTTATATTGACCTCTACTAATTTATTATTTTATTGTTTGTTATAATTCAAAATGCGTTAACCAATGTTACAAGAGTGCCCTAAATAAAGATACCATATATTCTGATGTAAAAATTTATAATAAATTAATATTGATTTATTATATTAAAATATGTACAACTTTTTAAGAAAATTTAATTTATAATAGTTTTAAAAAGTGCTGAGAAATAAGAGGTTTGCTTCAACAAATATATCACATGATTTTTTTTTGATAATTTTATCGAAATTAGACTGATTTCTAAATACCAGAATGCGGCTTAAATATTATACAAAGTGGTTGAGTTGGCAATACAATTAAGAGCATTTTTTTATTCAACTATTTGCAACACTGCAACCGGACATATATTTTGTTGATTTATTTGACGTAACCTAAACATTAGCTGCTTTCCTTTTACCACAAATCTCACCTCACGTCAGATAACATTACCACGAACAAGTAAGTTTGAACGGTTATTTCGAGCTACCAACTAATGGCAGTGCTCGAGTTGCCAGGTGGGGGGTCGAAATGTGAGTTCAAACTCACTTGTTCCTGCTAATCTTATCTGATGTGAGGTGAGATTTGTGGCAAAAGGAAAGCACCTAGCGACGTGGTTGTAGGTTATGTGAATAAAAATTAGCGTTTAAACTTGAATTTGAAATGTCAAATAACGCTTATAAAGTGACGGCTGTCAGTGTCGAGCCGTCAACAACCGGAAGTTGCCTCAGTTGTACCATTTAAAAATAAAATTCAGCATTGCCAACTCAAACAGTGATTCTTGACCACTTTGTATTTAATTATTTAAGAATACAGAGTGTCTGGTGACGTAATGTCACCTACAAGCAATTCAAATGAAGTAAATAAAGTTTCGTTCTAAAGTAATCCGTTTCAGAAATACAGAGTGTTTAATTTTTATTCTCACAATTTTTAAACTTATCTCGCTTATGGCCAATCGCACCGCTTTTTTAAGAAGAGATTAAATTTAAGTCGTGTTTAGAATATGGCAATCGTGAATACATGACAGTATTATATCAGGTACTTTCTAACTGACACTTAAATTTAAGTTTAACAAGACTTAAATTTAATCTATGATTAAAAATGCGGTGCAATCCGGCATTAGTAAGACCTCTCCATTCACGTTCAAATTCTAAGCTTGTCCCATAATAGAATAGAATATCAAGTTCCAGGTGTTTTATTTATTAAATAAATAAATACCCGACATTTTGTAAAATCCAGAAACATTTAAAGAAGGTAATGTAGGGTACTTTTATTTGTTGAAATACAAATTTAAATAAATCAATTCCAGACTATTTTTTAATCAATAACAGGATTTTAAACTATCAAAAACTGAAATTATTTTCACACTTCTATTTACTGAAATATTTTTAAGAACGCAGAATTAATTAAAATTAATTATGATATGTTGCACATTCGTTTTAAATGTGTTTAGTAAATAACGGGGGCCGTTTTGAAGTCAAGTCTAAAAATTGTAAAAATAAAAATTAAACATTAAACAACCTGTATTTTCGGATCGGATTGCTTTAGAATTAGGATTTTCTACTTAGTTTGAATTGCTAGTCACGCAGGTGGAGTGGTAGCATTATGTCACGGGACACCCTGTAGAATCAATATTTGTTTACGAAATAAATTTTCTGCCTGAGCTAAGCCATAGTATGTAATAACTACGCCAATAAAATCAACCAATTGCGAATAGATTTCAATAATGCAAAATGAATTAAATTTCAATTTACTGCGTGAAATAATTTTCTCTGCCACTACATATTGGCAATTTGAATTCAGAAACACTGTCGGCACATTTCAATTCTGCTCACAATCAGCCGAACGTCAATTATATTACTGTTCGGTCGTTTTAATAATATAAAGTGAATCCAATTTACCTTAAGCTTCTGCACTTTGCCCTTCAGGGACGAATGCATTCCAATATGTTGGAAGAGCGACGGCCGGTAGTGAATCCATCTTTCCGCTTTTTCTTTTTTACAGTGATCCTGAAATTCAAACATTCACAATTTTTATAAAAAGATTCTGCCTACACGAAACGCGACGATACAAAACCAAGCAATAATAATCTAGTGACCGCGTGTGTTTTTAATGTCTAATAGCGTTTTCGATTGAGTGCTCTAGAGCACTCTCAGAATCTCATCCCTTATTATTACATGAGGTTAAAATAAGGCGAGAATGCTCCATGAGTGCTCTAGAGCAATCAATCGAAAACGCTATTAGAGACATTTTTTGTTTCTATTTTTCTTCTATTTTAGGCGTACGACAATTAACACTGCCAAGCAGAAAACAACATTAATGTATCCGTATGTATGTACAACGCGCAACGACTGAAATGGAAACGTAAATAACTTTTTTAATTTATACTTAAATGTAAATGAATAAAAAAAGCACATGAAGCAACACTTACGTAAGTTTTATCCCCATTACATACTTTGGAGTAAATTAAATCCCCTAACAACCAGTCGACTGGTTTATCGTTGTAGAACATCTGAAAAAACTGGATGAGCCAAGGAAGTTCGGCGCTCTTGAACATTTTCCCTGAAACACATCGCTAGTTTGCAAGAAAGTTTAAGGCTGGGCTTACAGTAATTCATTCGTCACTCAATATAATCGTAATTAGTAAAAGTTTCTTGTTTTAACCATTTAACCATGAGAAGGGCGGGGGTTTCCCCCACAGTAATTCGATGCGAATGTACGCAGATACCGAAAACATTCACGCAAATGTCGCATTAGGATTAAGAGAGAGAGAGAGTAAATAAATTATTCAACGACTAAACACGTCACAAAATTCGTCCTCATCTCAGCGAGTGATGAGCTTTATTGTGCGAGGCACGCCCCAATTTACACGCAGATACAAACAAAGGGATTAAAATTATTCCGAGTCAAACATTTCCATTAAGGGTTTAGACAGAAGAGGGTGAAGCTAAAGTTTACTACGTCGTAAAAACGAAAGCTCAAACAAATTTCATGTATTGTGTGAAGAAAAAAGTTACCGATGAATCCTAGTTGACAAAAATCCAAGACGAACCAGGGCTGTTTGCTGGCGATTTTGTCGATGGCAAACTTCTTCATTTTGCTGATGTACGAAGGCTTCGCGAGTATATCGTCTTCGAGTTGAACGTAGAACGTTCCTTTAGGTTGGCAGTAGGACATCAAGAAAGCGAAATCCAAATTTTGCTTTGATCTCCAACGCACGCGTTCGGGTGAATCCCCCAAAGTCAATCTGAGTTTGTCCAAATCCGGATAATACGCCGGTGATGGCGCAACGACTTCTATTAGACCGGAATCTACTTGACTGGAAAACCTGAAAAGGAGCAAATTCTTTACTAAATTTGATA
This sequence comes from Dorcus parallelipipedus, assembly GCA_958336345.1. Taxonomy (NCBI): domain Eukaryota; kingdom Metazoa; phylum Arthropoda; class Insecta; order Coleoptera; family Lucanidae; genus Dorcus; species Dorcus parallelipipedus. The sequence continues at coordinate 20,284,277 of OY284480.1, read as the reverse complement.
TTGATTTCAACTTAGATATGCAAAAAAATCCAATTTATCTAAGGCGCATCGAGTTTAGGGTGGCTCAAGAATAAATTACATTTTCCATATGGTTTTGAATAATAAACAAAATTTATTTTGAATTTGTTTTTACAGAATTCTAAAATCACTTGTCGCCGACCCGTGTTCCTCTTAAATTAATTGCCAATAAATAAAAAGCGGCGATAAAGTGATGAGATTTTCTGGATCCGAACAGAAAAATTAGGTTAATTGCCAATCGATTCGCATAAAATATTATTTTAGTCGTTCTTTTGAGGAATTACAGTCGCATAAAATGAATTGAAAGCCCAATTTCTCTCGCCAATATTTTATACTTATATTTATCTTAATATTGAAAGAATTATGGCAAACTGAATTAAATTATTATTGTATTCCATCAGGAGGCAACGTTAATCTATCTAATAAACAAATTTAAATTGCAAAATTGATTGTTCAGCTTCATGAATATGCAGCACCATTGTTCAGGGTACATTACACCTGACGGATATGTTCTGATCGGAAATACAAAATAGTTTAACCACTCATTGAACTATGGATATTAAGCTAGTTTATGGTCCAATTAATAATTTAATATATGTACATAGTTTGCACAACTTTGACTCTTGATGGCACCCACATCCGAAATTAGGTATTCTAATCGCAGCACCCGCATGAATTTTTTAAAGAGGCTCAAAACCGCAGCGAAACGTGTTCCGCCGAAATAACAATCACGTTTTACTTACGTAACAACGACAAAAACTTAACTTACCTTAATTCAACTTCCTTGGCAACTTGTAGCACATATTCAATATCAGTCTGAAACAAGGGGAGAAACTTTCATTAGGAAACTTGTTTGGTACGAGTCGAAGTTTACTTACTCACTACACGTGTGTTCTAGTTATAATAGACTTTGAGGAGCTTAGTTATTAGTAAAGTTACGAATGCTTGGTTTAACTGTGTTCAATGATTTTTAAGCTGCTGCCTAACTCCTCGGTAAATTGAATTGTTTCAAACGTGAAACAAAGTTACAGTGATTAAAAATAAATGAATGTTTTGCTCATTTACTTTTATCATAAATTTAGATAATAATTACAAATTTATTTTCTGAAATTTATAATTGAATATGGATTTGTGTTAAATTTAATTTTTTTTTAACGTATGAATTCAAAAGCACTTTCGACAATTAATTTAAAACTCCGCCCGGATATAATTAATTTACCGGCCGAATATCCGCGTTTTGTGATCTTTCTCTATTAAATGCGTAACCAGTGCGATTATTTCCCTAATTTCTCTCGGCGCCGGCTGCCTATTGAAATAAATTATCTCCGTTTCCGGTTGTTCACAGGGAAATCCCCTGCTTGCGAGGAAAATTCGGACGCAAAACGCCCGCCAGCGATTCGGTGTGGAAAACGGGATAATTGGAAATTTTTTTCTCAAATTACACACAACACACGATTTTGTAAAACGCGAGCGGTTGTGCGCGTAAATGACATTAATTGCTTTCGTTACGGATATTTATTTAAATTTTATTCCCTATCCATTGTATGCATTGATACAGAACTTACGAAAAATGTTAAATACAACACGTTACGCCTACGCATAAGAGGAGAACCAAAAATGTACATCTTTAAAAGCGTGCAATAAACGTTTATAGTGTTACGCAGAGAATCCGAGCCGTTCAGTCGTAAAACTTGACCATGAACAGTGAATAACACACCGAACGCACGTATTGAATTTTGTTGGACTTTGTACAAATTTGTGTTAATAATTCGTTATTTCTGGAAAACTAAATACATAAATATTTTTTCCATGTTCTGTGAAGTCTATTGTTTCACCACTTTTCCTTTGTCGGTCTATTCAAGAATCAGGGCCGGCGTTAGATAATTTGCTGCCTTTCCTATTGTCCCCATTTGTCCGAACCACCTTGAGTTTATTATAATAAGAAAGATGAAGAAAGTCGGATACACCTCATTTTGGCGCTTCTGAATCGGTTGATTCTACCGCCGGGCCTGTCAAGAACCATCCTGTATACATGATTATGGTTTTTCTTCTACTTCCTTATTTATTGACAAGATGATGATCAGAATTTACAATTCTATGAGTCAATGTGCTGGCTTAAGGGCTATGATGTTCTATGGTGTCCTTTAGTCCTCTTTTAGGTTGGCTGACCAATGTCTTCTGAGTCTTCTATTGAGTTGAGGTTCTACCAGTGGATAACAGAATGTTGTTTGGGTAATATTCTAGCTTATAATGGTGCTGGATACTCTTTTTTCTTCGATGACATCTTTGACAAATGGTATATTCAGGTCATTTTAATGACTTCTCTGGATTATCGATATATTTGCTGTGCTTGTACAGTCGCAGTTGTAATTCATGACATATCCTTTACAGAGAAACTCATCGTGGACATTTTCAGGCCTTTTCGAAAACTATCATCGGGTTGCAGATCCGATTTAAATAGCTACCTGATGAGGTTGACCTGCTCTATAACCGAATCGCTTGGGTTTGACAGGGTTTACGAAAGCGCGAACGTTTCATTGAATGACCTTGCAAATGCCAGAAAATAATATACACAAAAATAATAATATAAATAAGTAAAATATGTAAATATTTACATTGCCTTCTTCTGATCTTTCTTGCCACACTTGCCGTAGTGACAAAACGTGACCATTTGAGGTTATATTCAACAAATATTCAATAACGCAATATTTTAACCCTACTAAATAGCAGGGTTATCAAAACATAAACCCGGTTGCGAATCTGAAGAGATCCGAGAAATTAACTGTTAGTTTTCGAACACAAGACATTCGATCGGGTTAAGTTTCCGAACGGTTCTCTAATAAGACCTAAGGAACCCGATCAAGCAGTTTAAGTTTCCAAGTTTGTGGTTTCCAAGCAAAAAATAATTTACGACATAGCGGATTGACTTTTAAGTATAAGATTTGGATTCATTCGACGTTCATAGTTTTGAAGGAAATGGGTACGATGTTCGGCAAGCTTTCTGTAAACTTCATGAATTATGATTGCGACTGTACATCCCCTAAGCTCGATTCCATAAACACAAATAAGTTTTATTGTAGACTTGTAGAGAAAGATTTTGTTTTCCAAAGAGAGGTTGGACTTTCTTCCCAACAACCAATATAAATCCTTTGTTTTCAGGTTAATCTGCTTGCGATTTTTGACTATGTAGTCTTTCCAAATGAGTCTACTATCCAAGCGAGTCTGCTATCCAAGAATAGGATACCAAGATATTTGTGCTTGAAGTCTGAAATATACTTTACTTGCGGACACTGCCCTCTACTAAGTGTAAAGTTCACTTGTACAGATTTACTTTCATTTATCTTGATTTTACATTTATGGAGCCATGGTTGTACTACTATTTGATTTAGATAGTTTTGCAGTGTATTCGTGGCCATTGTTGGATTGTGTTGGGATGCAAGGATGACAGTGTCGTCTGCGAAAGTTCCAGTGGTAGGTCTGCCGTGTATAATAAATATAGTAAAGGTCCGATGACGTTGTCTTGAGACACACCCGATTTTTACAGGAAAGTTATTTGATACCGCCACGTTGATTTTAACTCTGAATTCTCTGTCACTTAGACTTCATCAAATTAAAATAAGTGATTGAGAGATACTGCTTGATTTTGAACAGTAATCCTCTATGCCAAACCTTATCGAAGGCTTGGCTAACGTCCAAGAATACTGAGGTACAGTAATCTTTGCGTTCAAATGCTTCGTTTATGAAGTGACGTACTCTATCAGTTTGCTCCACTGTTGAATGGTTTCCACGAAAACCGAACTGGTGAAGGGGTATCCATTCTTCAGTGTTGGGATGGGTTCTTATTCTTTGGTGATGACAGAAAATAAGTTCTACTTTATTTGGATCTTTACCTAATTAGAGTATTAGGATAATTTCAGCAATTTTTAGTTATTTCGGATAACATTTTTCTCTAAGGATTGTATTAAATATTCAGCCTTATGATGTATCGCTCCATGTTAAAATAACATGAGAGAACAACACATAATTATAACATGCGTTATAACATAAAATGTAGAATCGTCAAAATCTGCCTGAATTGCGAATTTCTATTTTATCAGTAATTAAATTGATTTGTTTAATTGGCAGTATTAGAGAAATAGAATATCTTATAAGTCACGTGAATTATTTCAGCCTTCTTGGGCTTCATCAGAGATATGTACTAAGAAATTACTTTTTGAAAGGATAATAATTAAATTATACACTTACATATTTTTGAAATTTCCAATAACCCAAAAACAAACCCGTAAAGAAAACTTTTTGAAAAACTGTCTAATACTTCGCAAAATTGAAAGGAAACAGTTATGTTTTCATCTTTCGAAATGCAAAATGTGACACTAAAATAAATAACGTAAGTAACTATGGAAACATTGAGTGAAATTAATGACAGCTGTAATTCTTGCCAAATGAAATTGTAATTAAATTGATTTGTTTAATTGGCAGTATTAGAGAAATAGAATATCTTATAAGTCACGTGAATTATTTCAGCCTTCTTGGGCTTCATCAGAGATATGTACTAAGAAATTACTTTTTGAAAGGATAATAATTAAATTATACACTTACATATTTTTGAAATTTCCAATAACCCAAAAACAAACCCGTAAAGAAAACTTTTTGAAAAACTGTCTAATACTTCGCAAAATTGAAAGGAAACAGTTATGTTTTCATCTTTCAAAATGCAAAATGTTACACTAAAATAAATAACGTAAGTAACTATGGAAACATTAATTTAATTATTATCCTTTCAAAAAGTAATTTCTTAGTACGGTTGCGGAATCAAAAAAAGCATACAAGTCTTTAGACGTTTAGGTTATATTTTGCAATATTAGAGTAGTGTAAATCGATCTCTGTCAGATTGACATAAATGCTGACGTAAAATGACACAATGCATAATTCAAGTTTCACTTTTAGGAGTCAACAAGAAAGCCATAGATTGTGGTAATAGTAAACTAAACTGAGAATTCATTTACGATAAAATAACATACATAAATATATTTAATAAATTAATGTCTAATGCTTCACAGCAGCTCCATTATTTCTCACATCACTTTACAAACGCTCAGGCATTGAATAAATACAAGAACGGATATAGTCAGGGGAAAGTTCATTCCCAATTTCTTCAATCTTATCTAATAATTCGTGTGCATTTGCAGGTCTAAAATGAACGGCGTACATTTTCTTCACGATATAACCCCAAACATGTTCAATGGGGTTGATATCTGGGCTTCTGGAAGGCCATGGCAAACGCACAACGTTATTTTCTTGAAGCCAGTTTTTTACAACTCTAGATGTATCTTCTTAGTGACCACCCTTCTCCAATTAGTGTAATTATTTGCGGTTTTTGGGCAACAGTTAAATGCGGCATGTTACTGTCGGTATGTCACCTTGACAATTATTTTGACGTAAAAGTCGAAAATATTTCAAACAAAGTTAAGTTCACAGCAAGACATTTTGAGTGTATGCTTTTTTTAATTCCGCAACCGTACATATCTCTGATGAAGCCCAAGAAGGCTGAAATAATTCACGTGACTTATAAGATATTCTATTTCTCTAATACTGCCAATTAAACAAATCAATTTAATTACAATTTCATTTGGCAAGAATTACAGCTGTCATTAATTTCACTCAATGTTTCCATAGTTACTTACGTTATTTATTTTAGTGTCACATTTTGCATTTTGAAAGATGAAAACATAACTGTTTCCTTTCAATTTTGCGAAGTATTAGACAGTTTTTCAAAAAGTTTTCTTTACAGGTTTGTTTTTGGGTTATTGGAAATTTCAAAAATATGTAAGTGTATAATTTAATTATTATCCTTTCAAAAAGTAATTTCTTAGTACATATCTCTGATGAAGCCCAAGAAGGCTGAAATAATTCACGACAAATCAATAATTACAAATCAATTTAATTACAATTTCATTTGGCAAGAATTACAGCTGTCATTATTTTATCAGTGTTAATAAATAATGAAATGTTAATATTGCATCCTCGCATTACTAAAGATTTCGTTTTTCAGTCATTATTGTGAATGTGTCGCGCAGTTAAAATGAAAAAAAGCATAATCAGGAAAAACTGGGCTTGAAAACCTGAAGTATCGAATAAATACTTCCTCTCGAAGTTCAAACGGATTACCTATTTGTATCTCTTAGGCCCAGTTTTACAATCATGGAATAAGGACGGAATAACTGTTCGCTTAATATCCTTTAACGTTCCTCCATGTCTACGCCACACCTACGTCACGTTACTCTAAGAATAATGCTTATCCGACGATTGTAAAATCGGGCCTAATATGTGTGCCTTTGAATATTTTCTCGAAATCTAAACGTAGATTGCCATTAAAACTCTGAGGCTATTCCTGAAAAGTATGGACCAGTAAATTATTGTTGCAAGCTAATTACAATTTTAATTATTGGTAAGGTCTTTTTCTTTGAGGAACACAATTTACAGCAGAATTTTACAAAGAAAAGGAACTTGTAACTAATAATTTACAAGTCCATACTTTTGAGGAACAGGCCCCTGAAAAGCAGGGGAAGTTATAGTAATTGTTTTAACTAATCTTTACCTGATCTTTACCTTTCATTTAAGATTTCCAGTTGTTGCAATAAGTTTAGATGTAATAATTCACCCACAACTGATTCCATTTAAGCTGTGATATCATCAATCAAAATAAATTACTGCGAAATCCCTCAGTAGGATGCATTTTAACATCCATGTTAATGGCATAACAAGACCTCCACACTAGAAATTATTTTAACATGGCCAAATAACATATTATGTTGTAATAACATAAAATATAACATGACAAGAAGATACATATTTCCGATGTGTTAACATAACATGAAAAAGTCCATAACATGCATGTTAAGATAACATGGAGCGATACATCATAGGGCTGATTATCTAAGTAATCAATATTATACCTTCATCATTTTTGATGTAACTCCGTCTATACCTGAAGCTTTGCTAAGGTTCAGATAGTTAATTTCTTTTTTTACTTCCTTTGGTGTGAATGCTTTAATTTCCGGAATTTTTAAAGGAACGTTCTTCTACTTCATTATCTGTTACAGCGTTGATTGGTGTACATAACTCGGCAAACACCAGTGACTTATTTTCATCACTTTTGGCCCAATGTGGAATGGATGTCGGTTCGTCACGTATGGGAGTTACTTGTTAATTGGGTTTCTTTCGGTCTTTAATTAGCTTCCAAATTGAGTTATCAAATCTGTTTAGATTAGTGGAATGATCTGTTGTGCTCTTCTTTGATATTTGCCTTTAACTGATTAGTTGCTCCATTTAATGCTGTTTTATCTTGTGGGGCGTGTGTTCGATTCCATTTAGCTCTTGTCCGTCTTTTGATTGCTATGAGTTTTTTCTCTCGATTGCAATATTATTAGATGCTTGATTTTGTGACTTCAATGCAGCGTGGCATGTTGAGCTGCAGTTCAGGTTTGAAATACCTCATCTACTTAAATTGGGCTTTGAAGTTTTACATTTAAATTTGTCTTTTTTTTTCTATTTCTACTATGGAGTTTGAACGGTAGTTTTTTTGTGGATGATAAGGCTGTGATCATTGCTACTATTGGCGAATGATCAGAGGAGCGATCGGTACTGGCTTCTAGCTACTTTCATGTATGACGAGGAAATGCCGCGTGTGATGAAGAAGTTCAGGAGGGCAGGAATTTTGTTCTGGTCACTTGGCCAGTAAATTGGAGTACTCGTTGACAGGAAGGAATACTTTTTCTCTTTATGTCCAATAAGTTAGAACGGAAAATGTCATCTATTATCTGAAAGATATTTATAAGTGAAATAGTAAGAAGAAAATTTTAAATTATTTTTATGCAAATCTACCAACTTTACTGAATAACAAAAACACGAGAAGATTTAAACTTTTTTTACGGGAAAAAGTTAAAAATGCAAACACCCACAATATGCAAAACACAAAGCATTATCGTCTGGTGAAACAGCGTTTATGAAACTCCAAAGGGAAGCAGCAGCAACAGCGATCGGAAGATAAGCACGCCCGGGCCGATAAAAATAATGCCAGGCGACGTGAAATACTTTCGTTGACACGGGGTAACATTTGTACGGATAAAATATAGCACAATTTTAAAGCACAACTTCAGTTGTTACTGAAGCTAAATTTTTTATAAGAAAAATATGTTTCACGATGCTCGGTAACTTATTGCCGTTCTTCATTTCTAGTCTACACCAACCAACGCAGAAAAAAAAAATAATCAACTTTGAGCAAAATACGAGCTATATTAAAGAAAATTTTTTATCTCCCAAAATGGAAGACAATGAGCTGGCTTATGCCGACGTCTGTAAACACAAAGGACAATGCTAGTAAACAGGATCACGAGGATAATACGCGATTTTCAGAGCTCGCTAGCTAATGTTACTGTTCATAACTTAGAACAAACAAGGGCTGTATAAACTTGCCTGTGCATGTCCATATTTGATCTCTCGTTATTAACACTTGCAAATTTACAATGCGCGAGCAAATTCCAGATATACACACATTTAAATTAAATTAAATGATGGATGGCTTACCTCAGCAACATATATAACTAAAACGACGTCTTCAACTTCTTCAGGACTCATTCCGTCGATTAAACTGTTCAAAGTGTCCATCAAATAATTCTGCTTCTCCCTACGCACGGTAGGTATGCCTAAGACAATCGAAACGCCGGTTCTACCTTTAGACATTAAATAACCAAGTCTTAAGCTCGTTGGATCGTCAAGTAAATGGGGAAGGAAATGATAAGAGGAAGGCAATCTTAACATATAGGGGGGATTGAGGCCGTTCGCTGCGTTCATCCCCGACATGTTTCTTATGAGCTGTTTGACTTCGGGTTTGAGTGCGGAAGGAGATATCGTGTATGACGAGCTATTATCTACCGGGATTACCATTTGGTCGATGTGATGAGTCAGCTGTTGTAAGTCTTCTTGTCTTGCCCTATACATCGAGTCCAGATATTGGAGTTTTACTTGCAGCTCGGCCAATCGTTGTACGAGCAGCTGTTCCGATGTTATATCTGAAAAATCAATTTCTTAATTACTATACGAGGTATACAATAAAAAGATTGTTATATGGACATTTTGAAATGAAAAAGCGCAAATCAATTATCTGTTCAGCTGTTATACAAACGCAATATAAATGTTTGTTTACCTCAACACTAACTAATTTTGTGCAGCAAATGAATTTTCGATTAATATTACGTGTGCGAGTTATTGTTGACTGTACGAACTAATGACGGGCAAATTGCATTTCACCAATACGGGTTCGAATTGAATAAATAGCGAATGTTCTCATCACCGAGCCATAAACTAGCTTATTGTTAATTAGAGCCACAATAGTTTAGATAAGCACACATTTCGGAAGCAATGATGGTGATGGTGATATCAAATTTCAAATTTTTTAATGCCGTTTTAGACTACCATATAATTCTTTTTGTACAAGATTTGATTCAATTTCTAGTAAAAATATTAGAACAAGACATTTATGGGCTGAAATGAAGGTACGGTTTGAAGATAGAACAGGTTCTATTTTTTTTGATAGTTTTCGATTCAATTTATATTTTGATACAATTACTCCATAAATTGAATCAAATCTTATACAAGTAATAGGGCATTCTAAAACCTTGTATAACCTTTATAAATAATAATAATCATATTATAAAGAGTTCTTCTATGAATGGCACACATATTCCTAGATTAGCAAATTGCACCTAGAGAAAGATACAAATAGATAAGTAAGGACACATATAAATGCACTGCCCCCCCTTAAGAACTCTCTGTGAAATGTATATAATATATTTCTTGCTTCTTATTTTACATATTCCTATCGAAAGTGTTTACATTTTACCTCTCAAAGTATGTAATTTTTAATAAATACTATTAGCAAATTAGTCAGAACGATATAACCAGAATTTACAATCGATAGGTGTGCGTCAAGATGCAGGTGTGCAAGGAATGGATTCGCCTTAAGTGCGATTAATTATTTTATGTTTGTTATTTTTATTAGCGAACCTAAATTTTTATTACAGTCATTCTGTATACAGAATAATTAGTGTGACCATTTATTAAAAGTAGATAAGATGCTTTGTGTAACAATAACCTACATTCAATATCTTAGACGTAAGTAAAACAGTGTTCATTTCAAAATTGATTATAAAAGAAGATTAAATATACAGTATAAAGGTATGAGAACGTCTTTGTATAGAGGTATACAGTTAACCTGTGACATTTAACCTGAGAAAATCCTGCCGGCGGGCGTTTCCATAAATCAATCGCTCTCTCCTGTGAGAGTAGGACAAAGTCTTAAGGATTCGATTGCAGAGGAATACGTGACCGGAAATTTTTGCTAAGATTGCAAATCGCACAATGAATTCGAAGCATCAATCGTTTTCGCGAAGGTAATAAATTAAAATTACGGAAACAAGGACATTTCGTACTTCGGCGAACGTCGAATTGATCGACGGACGTGAAAAAATTAGACCGTTAGTTCATGAGGCTGCTTTACGGCCTCGTAAATTTTATCGCCTTCATGTAGAACCGGTAATATTGCATTTTTACTGTGCGAAAGCTCGAACGTAAAACGTGTCGTATTTGCATTATGGACGGAGATAATAACGTTTTCCCACCTGCGAAAATATGCTATCGGGATCTCCGAAAGGATCGTCAAAGAGCCGTGCTTTTTTGTGAATGAAAGTCTCCTGAACTTCCGATAAATAAGTTCAAGTATTTTCGAAGCTCACGTAAAGGGGGGAGGGGGCAGAAAAAACTTTGCTGCAACTTCATTGAACCACATAATTCACCGACTTGACATGTGACAGGAATAAATCATTTTTATCTCTCACGTGAAATTGAAGATAAGCCGGAAAGTTTGGGTTACTTTCAATGTTTTGTTTTGCTGCTGTTTCCTCTAACATTTTTTTAAAATCATAAATAACTTAACTGAAAAATAAACTTACAAACAAACGAAACTTTGTTGCAAATTCGAACTTATAAAGTAGGAAGCAAAACATATCATCATGTAATTATTTACTTTTAACTTCTGACATATAATTTCTTCCTGAAAAACTAATTATTGTAAGGCAATAACGGAATTATTTTTTTCTGGTTTTATTAGAGAGAATTGCTATAATTAACGTTCTTGATAACGTCTGCACTATCTGCAGTATGGAAGGTAATTAGTTCTTCTTCAGTTTCGCTGGTTTGTAATTAGTGTGTCGGAATTATTTTACATTCCTGATTTACTACTATTAACCAGCCAAGTAAATAAATAAGTTTTAAGGAAGCGTGACCACTGCTTATTATACTCTATTGTTTTCGCAATCTCTACAAGATTAAAATAACTGTAAAAATTATGGTTCCAGTGTTTCAGTAATTGCGCGCAAAACATGTGCTTACATGTTCAAATCGAATTATTTGAGAATCAGTTTTTTCATTTACTTTGACCGAGAATCCGAGTAAAACCGATGATTCTGATACCATGTAACAAATCCGGTATTCTATCTTAAAAATAAAAAATAATTTTCCACTCGTGATTCGATGAAATAAACCAGCAGTTGTAAAAATTGCACGAACGCTTATAATAACACATTTTATGTTCACTTTGTAATTAAAGTAATCGCTGCGGTAATTTCAGTAAGCCAACCCATTTCTTATTGTACAATTTCGTTTCTTATCGCCTAATTAATCAAAGCTAATGACGCTTCATAAAGTAGAAACGAGTTAAAGTATTAACCGATTTAATTACCCCCTCGCCTCAAATATTAGGCAACTTATTACTCAAACCTATTAAATCACTCGCCGCCACCCTAACCTAATCGATCGTAATGAATAAACTTACGTGTGCTTCGCCCTACTACCCTCTTAGGAAAATTATTAACAGTTGAAAATATTTGGCAAGGCCCTCTTAGGTGATGGTCAGATCCTTGAAATATTTGCATTTTAAACGCCCCAAGGTGGAAACATGTGGAACTTTTGCCTGTTAATTACTTTCGATCGCAATTAAAACTTAAGTAATTAAAAGTTTGCGGCGATAAATTTCGTTTTGCTCGTTCAATATTTGTTTTTGTTACGCTTCAAATATTCATGGACTTATGTAACTTTTTTTTTAGTTTAAGCTTTTAATTACGTTCCGTTTGTAATTAGCGCAGCAGTTTAAATACTTTTGTTTCTTTAGAATCCTCTAGAGAGTTAAGTGAAGTCTCAGCCGAAAGGAATTAATGATTTCTCATCAAAGTTTAAGTCTTATATTTGAAAATACAATCCCAGTGGGGGGTCTGTAATGGTTTGAGGTGGCATACAATTTAATGATCGTACAGAATTGGCTTTGGTACGAAATGGATCGCTAACAGCAAGAAGATATAGAGACAAGATTACTGTACCCCATTTACAACCATTTGCAGAAAATTTCGGCAATGGATTCATTATTATGCAAGACAATGCCAAACCTCATACAGCTAACATTGTCCCAGCTGTGTTGAGAGATGCAAATATCCAATTTTTGGAGTGGCCTGCCAAAAGCCCTGATCAGGAAATACTTGGATTTATACTTATATTTATTCGTTTCATTAAATTTCGTTATCTTGTTTTAAATTTATTTTGAATTTTACTGGTGCTCCCTTAATTTTGTCCAGAAGTGTACTTTACAAGCAAATAAGATATTTTACAAATCCTTCGAATCGTAACGATTTACTTGGCCACGAATGTACATTTGTGCAAGCTATTCATATTAATATTCAATTCTGTTGTCTTTATTTCTTCTTCTTCCTCTTTTTTTTTCAGGATGTTGCGCGATTATTCTCATAATAATATTTTCAAACAATTCAACTTGAAAGCTTTAATTATGTTCGTGCTTTTAAATCGTACATATACCACCGAGTCAGATATAAGATATAAAAATACATTTGCAGAAAAAAGCTCGTCCTTCCATTACAGCCAGCCGAGCTTTTCTTTTTTCCTTCCCTTCGCTGTCCTATTACTGTTTCCACGTTTTTCTTGAAAGATTTAGCGCCCGAGACTTTTTTTTAGAAAGCACGGGAATATTAAGGGCGCTTTTCACAGATTCATCTCGGCAATATGTTGTACACTTAATTTTCTAGCCGCCGACGTTTCTCAATGGCTGTATCATTTTCTGCGCGCATTTCACGCGTCTTCATTTTCTCTTTCGGCGTGGCACAGGAAAAAGCGTATCCCACGCTAATGCAATCCATCACTTTCCTTGTGTGTACGCGGTGTTTTATAAAAACACAAAATCTTACTCTTTTTACGATGTTATTTTCGTGATAAAGGCGAAAAGCTTCTTGCATCTTTTTGAAACATTTTTATATGTTTACTAATGTTTACTTTTGTATAACAAAATTAATCATTAATAAAAAAGGAAAACATATACATACATAATAATAGGAGATTAAACCAAGAACAAAGTGATCTGTGACTAAAAACAAACAAAATTAGAATAATAATAATAATAAATAAATAAATAGGATAATGAACAAAACTTAATAAAAAAAACAACAATAAAAGATAAACAAGGAGGGATTTTAAGAACCTCAAGAAAAAATAAACTAAGGAGGGAGGAAGAAACTAGTGAATGAGAGAGTGTACAGAAAAAAATATGTAGTTAGAGAAAAGAAAAGTCTCAAAAGAATTTGAAAGGAAGAAATGGGAAAATATTTGAAGGGCCACAGGGAAAAACGATCAATGTCACTTTTTTCATGAAAATGAGATTATGAAGCCATCTTGTGGCTTGTTCCTAAACGAATCGAAGCACGAATTGAAACCGAGAAGAAAGATCACCGTTAAGATATGTTTTTTCTAGCTCCATACACCATTCCCATTCCATTATATAAGTTAGTAAACTTTAAATTTGCTTTTCTGAAAACTTTGCAAAAACGTACATTGATCGTTCTTCCCCGTTGCCCTTCATTTGTATATAACATGACAGCAAAAGTGTCAATTTTTGCTAAAAATATATTCTACGGAACTAGAGACGCAAACCTCTGAATAGTAAAGAAAAGGATCAAAGCGAAGCAGGAACAGGAACAGCAGAAACAAGTAACAAAATGAGGATTTCAGCGAAACGATAGGGGAAAAACGGAATTAGATTAAACAAATAAAATCAGTTAGAATAGTTAGATCAAATACAAGTACTAGGAAGAAGCAAGTGAGTGTTTGGAGCTGGAAAAGTTAGAAAAAAAAGCGAAGAGGAAAGGACTTCAAAAGGGGACAACAAATCTACATTCGTGGACAGAATTAAAAACAACATTGACCCTATCTCTATTATGCGTTAGTACTAATAGTACTAATCAAATTTCCAGGCGTTCTTTTTTAATTGTCTGCAACTATACATCCTACTGTAATGTTTGGGGATAGTATTTTGTTTATTTATCTTTTTGTTTCTCTCCTATTTCCTCTCTCTCCTCTGGTATCTTTTCCATCTCGTGTGACTTTGTCCTTGTAGTTCTCAACTTCCTTTCTGCCATTTTCCATTTTTCCGTCTCTCTCTGATCTATTTTCCAGTAAAATTCTTGAATTTTCGTGAGCCACCCACGTTGTGCGCCAATTTTTCCTGAATTTCTTTGTTGTTCTGCTCGATCTTTTGATTATTTTGTTCGACATTGTGATTATTTTGCTCTACCTTCTAATTGTTCTGCTTTATTTCTTCCATCATCATCGTTAATATGCTTTTTATATCTTCTTCCATCTCCTGCTCGTATTCTACTCTCAAGTTCTTGTATTTCTCTTCTTGTTCTTGCCCATACTCCATTATATACCTTTTCATTTCTTCTCTCTCTCTTTCTTGCCTATTCATGTACTCATTTATCTTTGTTGCCATGTCTCCATGTCGATCCATGCAATTTTGGTTGATTTCTCTGTCAGCTTCTGTTAAGCATTACGTGTTTTTTGCTTTCTTTTTGTATGATTTCACTTACATTGATGATGTCTTCTTTTATCTCATCTTTTAGCTTCCCCATATCAACTGTTAGCTTCCTGTTTATTTCATTTCTTGTTTCTAATTTGAATTCATCCAGGATTATTCCACATTTCTTTCTTAGTTTCTTGTATCATCTTATTTACCTCTTCTATCATTTGTAATTTGTTTTGTTTTATTTCGGCATAGGTTTGCTCTAGCCTTTCTTGAATTTCCACGTGCACTGTTGTAGTTGTTCTTTTTATTGTTTTCTTCCATTTTAAAAATATTTTGTTCGAGCTGTCCTTGTAATTTAATGGTCCTCGCACATTTCTTGGTAGCCAATCCTGTCCTCGGGATTTTATGCTGCTCTGGTATATTAGACAGTAGGGTGGGTCATTTTTGTATGGAAAAAAACGAATATTGTGCTTTTGATTTTTAATAGCAAAATTATGTTGCCTTTACATGAAAACAGTGTAATGCTAGAATTTAAAGTAAATAGCACCTCATTTTCAGGTTGCGCTTTGCCTTGGAAATACGAATAACTTGAATATATTCTCGTAGTCATATAACATAAATGTCTCAAGGAAAATAGGGTTTTTAGAATAAAATAATCATTTATTAATAATAAAAAAAATAATACAACAGAAAAATTAATGAAAATCATTCAATATTGAAATCTTTCTTGCTATAGAATTTAAGGATTGCTGCGAGATTCGAGTTTTAATTTTATCCACCTTCTCTTGCCCTTTTAGTATACGGTTTTGATGATAACTCTGTTATTATTATTATTACAAATACGAACTTTTCATGGCATACTATATGGCCTTTCTTGTATAATTTCAAAAATTCAAACGTAAGGCGCACCCTCTAAATATTAATTAAATTCAAAAATATTTCGTAGGTGTCATAATATCACTAAAAGACAACATAATTTTTATTAGGTAAGATTATCTCAAAGTTTGGTTTTTTGACCCACCCTATTAGACAGTCTCCCATGAACCCGTTGCATCAGTTGGTTATGATCCTTTCACTTATCATGTTGACCTTGGAATGCTTTGTTCATATTTTTCATTAATTCTTTGTTTAGCTGAGGATGGGGACTATAATTTTTCAAAACAGTATACACAGAATCAGTAAAAATTACCATTTTTTATAGTATGTATTTTCCCCCTTTTCTCTTTCGTCCTTAAAATTCCTACAAAGCAGGAATTTTTTCTCTCATTGGCAACATTGAATAGATTCCTCGAGCATAGGTCACAAATTTGCCGCAAGATGGTCTACCTACATTATTATTTATTTATAGGTTAGCATTTTAAATAATCTAAATTCTCAAACGCTTAAATGCTTACTGGCAATTCATTGGCCCATTATTTCATTCAGACTTTAAGCTTCGTTTTATTTCTACGGAAACAATTGTCTTTACAATTATTACCACGGGAATAAAACGAAGCTTAAAATTAAACTCAAATACTGGGCCATTGTAAATTTTGAGGGATTTTTCTAAATACAAGGCGAATAATCAAATTTTGAAGTTATGTATAATTTAAAAAAAAAAAAAACGCCACGTATTTGGTATTACACAAAAAAAATAGGGATTTGCCTTTTATGCTTCTCGTAATCATCTCAAACTCAAGAATGATTTATAGCGTTTTCGATTCACCTGCACCGGTTGCACTCAATGTACTTGCATCTTCTTTTAACCTCATGCAATAACATGAGATGAAGATACTCTGAGTGCGCACTAGTGCAATCAATCGAAAACGCTATTATATGTATAAGAGAAATTGAATTCGTTGTGATTCGAAATTTCCTTCCCGTTGGCAGCGCTGAATAGAGCATAGGTCAAAAATCGGCCGGAAGATGGTGTCACCTACATTTTTATTTATTTGCAGGTTAATATTTTAAATAATCTAAAATTCTCATGTGATTTAATGTTTACTGGCAATTCATTGTATATTTTAAGGCATTTTTCTAAAAACAAAGCGAATAATAAAATTTTGGGGTTATGCTCAATAAAAAAAAACACATTGCATTACACAAAAAAATAGGAACTTACCTTTCATGGTTTTCGTTATCATTTTAAACTCAAGAATGATTTAAACAAGAGAACTTGTTCAAATTCAAATTGTTAAAATAATTTAGTTTCTTAAGTGATACCAACCGCTGAACAAGAAATTCCTGTACCCAAGTGCCGGAGGATTAGAACTGCGTTCGGTTCAATTCATAACTCGGATGACCTTCAAAGGTCGCGTCGGTGATTGGCTGATCTGCATTAGTTCCTAGAATTGGCGGGCGTTGTGAATCCATTATAGTATTTCGACGCCGTGACGTCAGCACGGAATCTCCTTTTGTAGTAAAATTTTTAAGAGTGAATTTGGTAGATTTTTTTGGATTAAGGGGTTGAAATGTTACACACGCATTACGAGGAAATAAAAAAAAATTTTGATGAGGAAAAGAAAAAAATTTCTACCGGGTGTAATGAGAGAGAGCTAAAAGTACGATTAATTAGTTAATTCCTGAATTTTTTTTTCTAAATTATGTTAAACGTTACGACTGCGTAAAATTTAGAGAATTATTAGATTATGAAATGAAAATATCACATTTTTTTATCTCTTTTACTTAACTACGTACCTACGAAACTATCGAACAAGTCAATTTATGTAAAGCCCCCTTACACTAGTCGAGTCCAAGAATAAATTTCAAATTGCAGCATTTACAATTAATTTAATCCTCTACAATTAAAAACGCAGTAATAAATGAAGTGACACAAAATTAACTCATGAAAGTTAGAATCAACTAATCAATTTTAAATTAAGATAATTTGATCCGTTCAGAATTTCCATAAAAGGTCTATCAGAAAACAATTGGAATTCCTGTCGTATTTTCCGGTTAACAATTTTCCGAATAGTACAGAAACGTGACACTCCGTGTCGACGTACTCCGAGTGATCCGTATAATCTACTTTAAATTGAATGCTGAAAAGTTCTGGAATGGAAATAATGGTCAAACGAATCGAAATGGCGAGAGTATGTTTACGTCTCTCGTCGCGTTAAATCCCGTGAGTCTTTTAATAAATCAAAACTTTCCACGATACTGTCAGCTTTGGAGTAATCGATGGACCTCTGCGCTAAGTGCAAGGCAAACGGAACGTTTATGCATTTTCTGTGTATGTATGTGCATTACCCGAATGCGCTGTTGGCTTCTTATTGATTTTGTAATAAATAATGGGTGACCTGTAATGGTTATCAAATGTATCTTCTAGCAAGATTGCGGCAGGAATTCGAAACCCAATACATCAACATGGTCCAAACAAAATCTAAGGTTTACACCAAATTACTGTATTTGTTTATTCTAATGTTGAGTGACTCCCCTAATTATTTTCTTTCAACTTAGGGCGGAGATACCCACTTCTTAATAAACTGGCTAATAGTTATTAGAAACCATGGAAACAATTAAAAAAAATCAATCAACAATTCAGAAAAATCAAGTTCTTCGTCGAATAAGTTTAATAGGAGATGGATATCTCGACCCTTAATCTCCAAATTAACCCGCGATCGGTACCGCCACTGATTCTTACTTGATTGGTACCGCGTTAGATTTTATCTCACATAGTAATATTGGTCCAAACCACACTGAATTTCATCTCTCTTGGAGCTACTTTTTCAGTTACTCAGTAACGATTTATTTTTAAATTTAGTTCAGTTGTCATAAAAACAATTATCTCCATTAGAATAAAATTAAGTTTAAGTAGGTACAGATTTGTGTCCCATTCTCTTCAGACCCCTGCACTATTTTAGGATATAAAAAAACTTTTGTTTTTTGTTATTTTTTTCACACATTGACATTAACATTTAATGCATAAAACAGAAAAATCTATACGAAAATAAAAACTAAATCAAGATTTATATGTCTTCATCTTTGTTGACGCAATCAGTACAGCGCAAATTAGTAGTAGGAGATGATAAAGTATATATTTAAGAATGCATAGCTAGACCAACAGCAACATATACCTTACTGACAGAATGTGGCGTCTCTAAACATAAAAATGTTAGATAGAATCTAACATGGGTACCGATCGCGGGTTAAGAAAGAATCTAAACACGCAATTCGTAAGCTTTGAAGGCTAAATAATAACGAGTTTGGACGTGAGTGGGTAGCACCTTGTTATTGGAGATTATTGTTGTAATGTAACGCCCGAAAAAGTCAGTAATTAATTTGATGACCTATTTCGACGAATTCGGTTTTGTTTCCAAAAAAATAATGGCGTTTATTACCCCATTATGTTTCTTCTAAAAGTGTCCGAAACTATATTTGCCTATTCTAATGTTCTGGGATTTTCCTCATTTCCAAAGAGGTTCCTAATAAAGAGTTCTAATTGCTTTGGCGATCCAATTATAGGTTGGTTACCATTTACAGTGTAGTAAAATTATTATACGATAATTGATGCACTTAAGAAGTCAAAAATTAATTTGATGACTTAATTTGGCCAACTTGAACTTCTCTTCGTACACATATAATTACCTCGATTAATTAAAACTAATTACATCAGTTAATTGCTTAATAGTTTAGTGTATTAGATATTTTGAATCCTTTTAAAAGAACGCCATTTTTTTTTAATTCACAACCATACATAAAAATTGCATAGACACCCAAAAAAATACTGACGAAAGAAGAGACTTCCCAGAACATTCTATACAATTAATAATTAATTAAAAATAACCCGAAAAGCACGTTACGTCCATGCATAAGACGAGAACCAAATGTTTACATTTTTACAGCGTGCAATAATCGTTTATGGTGTTACGTAGAAAATCAAGAGCCATTAACTTTTAAAACTAGATCGTGAACTGATAACACACAGTAGCACAGCTGATGATGAATGCGTCGTACAAGTGTATTAACTGCTACGAGATTAATTTAATAATAATATCACATTTATTCCCTAATGCCAAATAGCATGGAATACGTCAAATAAACAATAATAATCATAACGTTAGGCGACATTGTCAAAGTTGTGCATAAGAAACTCTAGAGTTGAATAGAATGCGTATCTAGTTAAGTGCCACTTGAGTTTTGTTTGAAAGTTCCTGATCGCGAGTAATCTGAGTCCCATTGATAAGTTATTGTAAATGTTTATCATTTTGGGTGATTGCACCCTCTCTACTCGCGAAAAAGATGTCTGTGGGACGCGTAACTTTAAGTTCTTGTATCCGCGGGTATTATGATCATGTTGGTGTCGCCTAAAGTCATTATAGTTGCCTTTAACGAAACAGGCGCACTCCAAAATGTATAAACAGGGTATAGAGTTTCTCTTAAAAATATCTTTACACGACTCTCTTCTTTTTAGGTTGAAGATGCTTCTCATACAGGATTTCTGCAGCTTGAAGATTCGAATAGATTCAGAAGCGTTGCCCCAGAAGATGATCCCGTAAGTTATTCGCGAATTTACAAACGCGTGTATGCACTTAAAGCTGCTTCCAAACTAACAGACTGAACAAGATTCTTTAACGCAGTCTTCTGGATATGGAAATTGCACTTCAGAGTTTGATCGATTTCAATTCCCAGGAATGCGGTATCCTTGCGGTATACCTTGATTTTTCTTTCTAAATTTGGATCTAATTTCAAAGCCATTTGTATCTGTAATTTGTATACAATGGTCTCTATTCGTTAGATAAGATTTAATTACAGTGGAACCTACATAACTCGAATCTCAAGGGACCGGAAAATTACTTCGAGTTATAGAAATTTCGAGTTAAAGAAAGAAATTTCAATTATACACATTTCATTATTACAGTAAATTTCGACTTACAGAGAGTTTCGAGTTGTGGAGGTTCGAGTTATGGAGGTGCGACTGTATATCGTTTGCCACACCTCTGCATCCTAATTTGTCAGGTTTGTATAGTAATTTATTATAATTCACACAGTCGAAGGCCTTCGTCAGGTCCATAAAGATCCCTGCAACCTTTTCTTTCTCTGAAAGTGCCAGAATGCTGCAAATAGCTATATATACAGCTCTCACAGTTGATCTACCTTTGATATATGCATTTTGTACATCTGTAATTATGTTGTACTTTCTTATTCTGATCGCGAGTGTTTTTTCAAATACTTTGGCTACGACATAAATTAAAGCAATTGGCCTGCAGTAAGAAATCTCACTTTTGTTTCCTTTTTTATGTACTGGTTTTATAACCGTTACTTTAAGTAGATCTGAAAAGATTCCAGTTGTGAAATATTGGTTTATCAGATGACATAATGTCATGTATGTCAGTATATCTGCGCAATTCTTCAATAATTTCGTAGGTATTTCCTCAAATGCCACTGATCTTGTATCTTTTACACTTAATGAAAACACTAAAATAGCGAATTTTCACAAATTTTATTAGTTTAAAACATGACAATTGTTTCGACACACAGTGTCTTCGTCAGAGATTCAATACACATCTGACGAAGACACTGTGTGTCGAAACAATTGTCATGTTTTAAACTAATAAAATTTGTGAAAATTCGCTATTTTAGTGTTTTCATTAAGTGTGATAATGAATTTTCATCAAGTAAAGGCAGAATCAATCCAAATTTTGTATCTTTTAAGTTAATTATTACCTTGCGAAATTTTGTAATGTTTGTAGCATTTAAAAATATGCTCTTGTTATGACTGGGAACACTATTGAAGTCATATTGCCCTTTTGTATTATTATCGCTACCTATTTCTACGAAAAATGTTTGAAAACAATGTTGAAAACTCGTTTTGCTTTATATTATTTATGTCGAAAGTTGAATAATTTTGTTTCCCTGTAATACTTTTTACTAATTTCCAAGTATCTCTTATTTTATCATTTGAGTTTCTGATAAAGTTCCTGCTTCATTGATGTATTTTTTTATGAACTGATAGTATTGCATATAATAAATAATCTCTCGGAATTCGTCCTTGAACTACTTCTTCAAATAATTGTCTTTTGATTTTCAATTTTTGTTTCAGATCATTATTTAGCCATATTGTACTCTGCCCCATCAATTATTTATGGAAAACTAAAATACAAATTTTCCCATGTTCTGTGATGTCTATTCTTTCATTTCTTGTCATTTCTTTCTTTGTCTATTCAATCATCACCCTGTATTTATAGACAGAAGTACTGTTTCATATATTTTAATGTTCGTTCTGCAAACTATGTAATTTTGGTAGTTGTGAATAGCTTAGGGTTAATTTTAATAACGGTGAAGTTCGAAGCAAAAAATAAAATTTCTCGCTTCAATTTTGGAGCTCCTGTGTGCTGTTTGTTTAATATGTGACGTTACAACTTTGTGTTGTACAATTACAACTTTTGCATCACGTCTTGATTTTGGCCGAAGATGGCCTTCTACTGGGGCCGAAACAATTGTCCGAAGAGTATAGACCACTTCCAAAAAATTTTGCTTTTAGTAACCTAAGACAAATTGTTCAATTTCTTTTCTATTAAAATTTCTTTCCTTTCCCTAATTATTTATGTAATCACTATTGACCATCGTGGGACAGTCATTATTTACTTTCGCTGTATTTTTTAAAAGAAATTTTATTAGAATTTAAGAAAAAAGAACGGTGCTCAAAGAACATCATCCCAAACCTTACACACATAAATGAAAAGAGGAAGCTCATCAAATAAACTTTTCGCTTTGAGAAAGCCTGGGGTTAATTTCCAGGAGCAAAAAGTTCACCACCGCTTAACGTAGTTTTGGATAACGTGCTCCTCGGTTTTTACGCGATTTTTAAGCGTCCCATAATTAATTGGGATCTTTTTTTACGGCGGACTCAAAGCGTTTAAGCCGTAAAATAAAGTAGTGGAGTCCCCCCCGTTCATTCAAAAGGGCGCGTTTTAATTCGTTTGAAGTGCATTCGCATTCGCGTAACGAATTTAATTAGGTTGGAGCACTTTTGTCAAAGCGATAATTCATTTTGAGTTCTTTTGTAGAAAGCAGAAGAGCGATGATGCTTCCTTGTGGTACGTATGTGAGTACGAGTAACAGGACTTCAAGGGGTATTTTTTGTAGGTTTTTACCATCAAGAGCTACTGCACACATGTTAAGAATTAATTAAGTCTATTAACAAGATGCTCTCCTACGGTTGATAACTTCCTGAAATCGAGAAACTTAAGCGTAAACACATTCAAATTGCCATGAAAGCAAAGCTGCGCTGAGGCTTTTGAGTTTGCAGTTAATTATCTTTCCGTCTACCTTCTTTCACCGTTAATTGGAAGGAATTGTGTGCGTCTTATCGCCGCGAGCATTATCACGAATGTGACTGCCGTTTAATGAACGCCTTATCGATTCAATCTAAATAAATTGACTAGCGCAAAAACCAGAGCAATTTCGATAGGATTTAATTACACACTACAATTGATAATGACGAATAAAACGAGGAATTTTAATGACTGACGTGAGCTTTGAAACTCTACGCAAAACGTGAACATAAAAAAATTTTACATTTAAAGCCTATTGTTTCAACGAAGTGGTTTTAAATGTTTACCCCGAAACACGAAACGAAATATTCGAAACTTGATTAACATTAAAATTTCAAAACTAGCAACACGCGTCGAAAAACCATTCGATATTCAGTCCGCAATGAATTCATTAATCGTGAAAAATTGCACGTCACTGGGAACATCACAGAACGAGAAAAATTGCATTATATTCCGCCAACGGGTTAATAGCGAGTTATAACGACACCCATTAATCATTTCATTATAACATAACAATGTACTGGCAGATAATTGAAGCTTCAAAATGTAATAATAATAATAATAACGGCAACATAACGCACGTATGTTTCCTAATTCTGGTATTCAATTACAGGTAATTATTTCCTGTTGACATTTTCTTTTTCATCTCGTTTCAAATTACAGTAATGGACTACTACTGAATTGAGTATGCGTGTGCGGGATAACTGTAGAGTTAATAAATAGAGTAGGCAACTCCTTTTTGATGGTCTTCATTAAAAATTTGTGGCAAAAGTCAATGTACTTTTGTCTCATATTCTTAATTATTTGATTATAATAATATGTACGTATAGGTATAGGGTGATTCTTGAATACACCGTTAAAAAAATACTGACGAAAAAAGAGACTTCCCAGATCATGTGAAAAATGTTTAAAAAATTCAATACAATTTATAATTAATGAAAAATGTATTCGAAATGCACGCTACTCCCGTGCATAAGACGAGAACCGAAAGATTACATCTTTAAAAGCGTGCGTCTATTCAGAATTACCCTGTATGCAGGGTGTCCGTTTTTTAAGCCTAACCTTAGGGATCTCGGTTATCTTAAGAGATACGAAATTGGTTAAATTAGAACAAAGTTGCGCAGTTACCTGCGTGGGGCTCGCCGTCACAATGCCCGAAACGACCACTGTTGTAATCGTTGAAGTTTCCGGAATTCGCTCGGTGCAGACGTTAATTCCAATATCACCTAATTATGATCCAACTATCGGATGTAAATGGCCCTTACGTTGTGATTTCCAGGTTCTTTTGTTTTGGTGCGACAGTACAATAAATCCTTTATAACAAGGGAATTGGCAGGTTAATAATGAAACTTAATTAAAAGTTAAGTACCTAATTATTTATTGTAATAAAAAATGTATAGGGCAAAAAAACTCCTGCTCCCCGCTTCTGTGGAAACTGAGAACTTGAGCGTAAAAATCCCTGGTGTTTAAATCAATACAATTAATCAAAAAATTACGATTTTCAGAAAATACAGTGTGATTCTCGTAGCAGTTTTCGACTGCGGGTATCGGCGTGATCCCTTTACATCCGATTCACGTCGTTGGTGGTATAATGTTACACAGATGTTTTACTGGAGAGTTCAACTCCTGACTTATCAATAATTAATTGAGTTTCAAGTTCGAGTCTTAGTACAACGTCTGTAACTCTGCTGGTATTCAAAGACTTGTTCGATTTAATAAACCAACGCACAAAGTGTCTCGGTGGGACGACAGTTTACTTAATTAATGGAATTAATTAATGAATTAATCAGATGTTTTGGGCGAAGTAAGTGATACCTGTCGCCTTCAGCGATCAATCTGCAGGTAAATCACTAGCAATCACCCGTTTTTCACGGACTCCCTTTTGGGAGGTGTTGGGTTCCCTATCTCTAATTAACCTAATTAATGGACACGTGCAGTGAGCCGAACTACTGCTGCTCCGCTGTCTCGAGCTTTATTGTTATTTTGAGAGCGGCGCTTTTGCCCGATGCCTTGCCTGTCAGGACTCTCTGTATATTGCTCGTCCGCCGACAACTAACTAACTCAAATTAAAGCGCAAGATCCGAGATCGACTGTTTTTTTTGACACTTACACTATGGGTGTTCATGGCCTCTCAGTCTCGAGGTAATTGCTTCTCATTCACCGACAGATCTCACAGCCAAGACAACAGTTTGACCCTCCAACATATCCAGGGTGTGAAAACCTTGGTCAAGAAAATGGCCAGGAATGTATTGCAAATAGTTGGTTTATGATTGGCTTGAGAGAATTCCCCCTAGAGTGTGGTGGTTTCTAAAGTACACTGTA
Organism: Dorcus parallelipipedus; assembly: GCA_958336345.1. NCBI lineage: Eukaryota > Metazoa > Arthropoda > Insecta > Coleoptera > Lucanidae > Dorcus > Dorcus parallelipipedus. Next base: position 20,258,765 of record OY284480.1, on the reverse strand, counting down.
TGGAAAGTCCCAAGTAGATGTAAGGAATAGCAAATGGCCGTTGATTAATTAAATTATCGAACTCGGCCACTAATTACGAACGCTGACCAATCAAAGATTTTAAAATATGGAAGTAGCCAATGAGTTTTAATACTCGCTTCAAATGTAAATAAAAATAGTTTGATTAGAGTTCTCTAAATGCAATGATAATAATGAACTTTACTGACTCTTTCGACAATAATTAATGCAATTTAATTTATCCTCACTCAATCTGTACCACCAAAGGTGCGATGTAAAAATACAAATAAATGCAAATTACCTATACGCGTTATTCCGTGAAACCACGCACGCACTTATCACTCTGATTTAAAAAACACCCACGACGCGGGACGCCCGTATTGGTTCTTAATTGCCCTTATGATCACTCAATTTAAAACCGTACAACAGAATTATATGAAAAGGTACAAATCTGAATACCGATTATAAGCGCCTGAACACCATTCAGACAATTAGAATTCGATTCGACCGAGCCTGCTAGCGATTCAAATTCATCTGCCGTTCGTTTCAAATGCTTCCCATGAAAACAATTAAAGACCGCCCCTCGTAATTTTAACAGGGTGCGTGCATCTCTCCGGCCAATCGCAACTCTAGTCTTACGTTCACACGCCTCCTACCACAGCCAAAAATCAAGAGATAAATTCTATTAACGCATCGGAATATCCCAATAAATTACCCTATAAATTACTATTCAAATGTGTAAGTTGACAAATTTAAAGTCTTCGTTATCTGCCTGCGACGAAAACAGACTCCAGCCTGCCATGCAATTCGATATCTTTGTACACATGGCTAGTTCGTCTGCAATTTTTGACACGATAATGTATAGAGGACTTCAGAAAAAACAATTTAAAACGTCAGAATAGATTGGTTTATGATGCCTGCGTCGCGACATTTCTTCGAACATTGCAGGTTCTGAGGCTGCACCTATAAATAAGACTCCAGATGACGCGTATGGACATAGCTTTCCCATTAGCACTTACGCATCTGCAATTTTCTGGGTGTCCAGATCAGTACGTTTTCGAACAGATTTACAGCTGCGTGTGTGTGGTCTACGATTAGTCGGAGGAACGCACGCCACATGTCGCTTTTCGCTTGAAAGGAAGAAAAAATTTACACAGGCTACGGACCTACATTTGTTATTGAAATCATACATGTAACAAAACTGCTTTAATCGTAAACAATTCTCGTTTTTAATTTACAAACAATTTAGCGCCCCTTTTGACGCTTTATTAAAGCGCTGCAGCGCAGCGCTTACCTGAACGCGGCCAGGGTCCAATTCTGGTGACCATTTAGTTCAGCGTACTCGTTCGTCTTTAGGTTGGCTGCAGATATACATTTTTGAACTAATTTGTTCGTTGATGAAAGATGTAAAAATTTCTCGTTTTCTCTAGTTCAAAAGCGACATTTTATTATTGCATTTTATTATTGTTTCTTGTTTTCAATATACTCTTTGCACAACAGATGATTTCAAAATTTTGTCCAGAATCTAATTGAAATCATCAAACGTGATACATCATTGTAATCAGAAAAAAGATGTTTCATTTAATAGTGTAAAAATTCAAGATGGTGTCCATAAGAAAAAAAATTCTCTCCTTCTATGGAGGAACTCACTTTTAGCACTGTTGATGTTAATCTAGTTGCAAAAATCATCAACCAAATTAAAACTCAAGCCGTATCCCCGCGGTCATGATAATTTAAACATATTTATAATAAAAATGTGTCCTACAATTCTTCCTTATGTCACGCATCTAGTTAATGAATGTATTTTATTAAAAACAGTTCCCGACATTTGTAAAAAGGCTGTTGTCTGTCCTATTCCCAAGATTAGCAATCTTGTTACTTACAAGGATTTACGGCCCATCAGCATACTACCTGTGTTCTCAAAAATTTTAGAAAAAGTTATTAACAGTCAACTTCGTGCACACTTAGATAAATATAATATTATTCCAGAATCGCAGTCTGGTTTCAGACCTGAGTACAGCTGAACCACTGCATGCTCAAACCTAACTGATGACATTGCGTCAGCTACAGATAGAGGACTTGTTACTGTCTTAACACTGTTAGATTTTACAAAGGCTTTTGATACCTTAAATCATGTACTCCTCCTATCTATCTCGAACTTTAAATGCTTGACTAAAGGAATTCCACAGGGTTCCGTTCTTGGGCCTATGTTGTTTACCATTTACACTAGTTGCTTTCAGAGTAATATGCGATATTGTAAAATGCAAAGTTATGCAGATGATACGCAACTTTACTATCCCTTTCGTTGTCATGATTACATTGATGCAATGTCTAAAATAAACAGTGATCTTGAAAGTATTTGTAAAATCTACTACTTTATGCGAGTCTCTTATTTTATCTCAATTCTCAAGGTGTTGAAATATATAATTCGTGTATAACTGTTGAAACATCTTCTAAGATACAACGTGTTCAGAACTCTTGTATCAAATTAATTTTTGGAATTCGATAATTGAACATGTCACTCATAAATTAATTTCCCTAAGGTAGGTACACTAGGTATCTCACTACAGCATGCTTGTTTCACAAGATTATAGTGTATAAATCGCTTTCATACTTACACAATAAAATTCGGTTCCGAACAGATGTTCACAATATTAATATAAGATTTAAAGGTCTACTTACACTACCAGTCCACCGCACAACACTTTTTGAGCCTGCGTTCTCGTTTCAAATTGCGAAAGTTTATAACATTTTCACCACTGATATCGTCATCTTCCTATAAAATTTTTAAAACTAAATTAAAAGGAAAATTATAGCAGACTTCAGCTTGAAAATTCAGAGTAGTTAAGTTTGGTAGGATTATTTTACTTTTTACCTATGTTTTCGAAGTATAAGATTATTTGTTAGTTCCTATATTTAAAAAAGTAACTTCCTTTCATTTTCCTTTAGTTCATAGCAGCACCTATTGTTTATATGTATTTTTTAAGATCCAAGCTGAAAACCAAAAGCGCCTCATTTGTGGAGCGTATTTTGAACTTGCAGCTTTCTTCAACTATAATTTTTTTTTCTGTATGTATAGTTTCTGTACCTATCCTTGTCTCATAGTTGAAAAATGAAGACCATTATTATTATGTCGTTTGCTCACAATTTTTGACGGCATGACTCAGACAATGGCGTATTTAAATTCCTCATAAAATGTGCCTTAACAATGTGTGACCTAAAAAAAAGTCCAGCTTCATTGATTTTTTAGAAAAAAAAAAAACTAAAATCGTGATTTTTACTTTTCTTCGAATATCTAGAAAATCGTAAAAAAATACGTAAAATTTGTTTGAAGATTATTGATTGGGATGAAAATACGCAACCTTAATCTAATTTAAACAACTTTGTATCTCTTAAGATAACCGAGATTCCCATGGTTAGGCTCGAACAACGGACACCCTGTATACTATCAACGATTATTTTTTAACACATTTCTTTCAATTTAATTATTAATAAACTTGTTCAGTACAGAGAATGACGTATGACTAACTACACAACTACATTTATATTATATTAAGGAAGAATAATTTTAGGCGTAGCAAATAAAATGGAATTCAAGCCTGCAAGTAAACATTTTCTTACCGAAATAACCTTTAGTCTGTTGAATATTTAATCTATTTTAATCTTGAAGATTATGTGAATGTATTCATAACAAATGTGTTAAGGCGGTAGGATGTAATTTTACTCGATAACTGTAATAACTATCGTGGTTTTGCATTGAAAATTGCAGTAAAATAGCAAACCGCCAACGGTGGGATCATGTATCAACTAAGAAGTTGTTTATTACTTTAGTATTTCACATGAATATGTTTTCAGTAAACGCATTTGCATTCTGTCTACTTTTTGTTTAAGAGTTGATTCAATTTCTTTCCTTCAGTTTAAATTGTGCAGTAAATTGTTTTAAAATTTAAATTGAATTAAAAACTAGCTGAAATAATAGCACGTGTTCTATCTAGAAACCCCCCCCCCCATCTGCAACCCAAACATTTCTTGTTTCAAATTTTTATTATACCGTGCCTTCAAATGAATTCCTGATTAAAGTAAGCTGTGATTTTTTTATAAAGTTGGCGGTACGCAATACAAGAGTGAGAGGGCAGTTATCAATATCTGTCATATTATCATTAACATCACATAAAAAATGTGCAAGCCAAACGCAAAACACTTAATTAATTTATTTCAAAACAACACTAAAGCTTTAAAGCAGATTCTGAAATTACTGTCCTTCTGCTTGAATGCACAAACGTACCCTGCGCTTCATGTTTTCAAAGCTCAAATGCGTTTTTCAAGTGTTGAGGGGTTATGTTAGCATGAAAAACTGATTTGACAACTGTCAGTGCTACAAACCTTTAGGACAAAAAAACATTGAAATCAGAGCCTACATTAATTTCGAATTTAATTGAATGCACGGCAAAACTTGAATCAAATCTTGTTCATACAAGAAATAGGGTAGCCTTAAGTAATGAGTTGTAACTAATAAAGAAATAACAGGAATAGTAGGCGTAGAAGGACAGAGTTCTAAGAAAGCAAGAAAAAGAGGAAAAGAGATGTGATGAACTTACCTTTTCGAATTAGCCCAAGACGGAAGTTACCGAGTATGAAAATAATAAACCTCCGTATAACAACAAAGAGATTGAATTATTTATTAAAGAAGTAATTACTTTCATAAAACAACTTGTACTCGCACCATAAAATATACATATCTGTCATAATGCGTAAGCACGTCGTATATGTCATTCGCTGACCATAAACAAGCACAAAAGAAACAATGAATTACAACGAATTAGTCTGGCGGGAATACCCCGAACGGAGCTGATAATCATTTATTTTTGTTTATGCTTGCGGGGGGCGTATAACACTCTCTGAATTTCAGAGCGCTCCTGAAATAAAATGATAACAACTGCGCTTATTCAAGATTCCCAAAGCCGGCGTGCAACATTTTATTATTTTCTAACGGAGTTTCATTTTTTAATTGCCGCGCTTAAAGTTTATCAGTTTTTAAAGTATTTGCGCTTCGATATCAAACGAAAAGCCAACGATGCGTTAAGAAATCGTTTTAACAGTATAGAGTTTTTACTACTTCCTGCAGTAGATGTAATTTATCACGCGGTTCTTTTAAAGCTCAACAAAAAAGTACAAGGTAAACTTTTGAAACAATAGTGATAGTTGTAAGGTTGTAACGGAACGTTGTGTTTAAAAATGCTCCTTCAGATCGTATGCAGAGTACACACAATAAACTAACTAACTCATTGACCTCCCGGTGTAGAAGAGAAAGATTGAACGGGCGATTTTTAACAAGCTAACGGTGTTTTAAATAGTTTAACGATTTCTTTTTAGGAAGTATGTGTACCGGTTGTAATTAATGCTCGGTCAGAACTAATGGATTTTCTTTGGAGTTGACTTTATTTTATACACTAGGTTTCATTATAAACTTCCTGATGTTAATTTTTAGGTGAAGGTCGAATGCATAAAATCAAACTTATTCCTGTTGCTTTAAATTTAAGAGACGGGGTAATCTAAACAATTTTATTTTCAAAATATTCTCCATCACACTTGTGCCATTTTTTCCAGTTGTTGCCTTCGTCGCAGGTTCTTTTTAAGTTGTCGAAATAGGGAATAGTCGGAAGGAGCCAGATTTGGACTATATGGAGGATGGTCCAGTTCAATAAAGCCAATGGGTCGATTAATTTATTAATTTTCCTGCTGCATGCACTTTGCAATTATTGTCGTGCAAGAGAAAGATTTCTGTACTGAGCTTAGGAGGTAGTTTTTGTTCAAGAACCTTCTTTATGTTTGAAGCTTCTGCATTGATGAACTACTAGTGGTCAACTGCGGATCTATTAAATAAGATCTATGTTTACGTATATTCCCTCACTACATAAAATGGCGCCCAACGTGGGGCCTATCTATCATCAGAGCAGATTACAATATGAACAATATTCATCTATTCCTTTCTATCCTGCATTTTTCTTCTTCGGTTCTAGGTATTCATAGCACTTCTACAATTCACAGCTCTCAAGTCGTGCTCCACTTGTTATCTCCTTCTTAACGTAGGCCAGTTTTTTGCTCTTTTCATTATTGATTACCCTTCTTCTGCAAGCATTAGAGTTTTGCTTATTATCTCTTCTAGATTGTTCAACTCAGAAATCTTCTTCCTCCCATCTTCTTAGGTTCCCCGCCTTTATGCCATCTAAGAAGATGGAAGACGAAATTCTGACTCATCACTTATCGCCATCTTTTTTTTCTGAAAAAACTAGATGTTACATTTTTGAAAAATGTCTTCTTCTGTAAGCGTTAGTACTTTGCTTATTATCTCTTCTAGATTGTTCAGCCTAATTTAATTAATTTTCTCAACTCTTCTTCTTCCCAACTTCTAAGAGCCGCAAATCTTCATATCATGACTCATCACTTAACACCATCTAATTTTCTAGGAAAAAACCTGAGGCAATGTATATCTCGTTTAAGTAGGTGGAGGACCAAAATTCGAAAGACTTCTTAAACTGTCTCATTATTTTTGATTTTTTTAATTAATCTGTGGTGGTTGCCCATCGGGGTCCTAAGTCAAAGACTTGTCAGGACCTCAGGAGCGGGCGTGTATTTGAGTGTGTGTAAAGTGTTCCATGGCTTTGTTACTTCCAACCTTCTCGCCGTTTAAGAAGAAGCAGTGTCGAATTTTGTCCCCAACACTGAAGGGTGCCTGAAGGCGATACCGACCACTCCCGAGAAAATCCCGAGTGCGGTTAGAACCGACGACTATGCGATCGCAAGGCCGGTTCTCTTACCACTCGACCGTTCAGGCGTTTACCACCCACTTTTCCTTATTTTTTTATCACCACCTACTTTTCCTGGAAAAGAAACCTGGATGCGAACAGAGAAAGACATTTAGCAGTGTTTCTTTCATTTCTTCACTTTCTTTCAAACTAAAACTTTGCAAAATATGTACTTCGAAACAATTAAATGTTATGATGTCAAGAAGCTGGCAAGTGATAAACACTTTTAAGAGAGCGGTTAAATTGAGAAAATGTTACTGATTTGTACTGAAGGAAGATTTCATCACGTCAAGCAAAACAGCTTCAATATCGCAAAGTATTAAATATGTACATATATCGAGGGAGTCATATCAGAAGGGCGTATCAGAATAGAATTATAATGGCGCTTACGCCCTTTTGATATGACGCCCTCGAAATGTTTTTTGAAAGATTTTGATCACTTTAGATCTCTGCCTGAATGCCAAAGTTATTTAAAATAAAATTAGGAAAGCCAGTTTTACATCAAAAAAATTAAAGGACACATAAAATCCTCATGTGTTACTGTTTACCCCGAATTTACAGAAAAAAATTTCCAACATCACCAAGAAAAAAAAATTAAAAAAATTGTCGATAACCATAAGTCTTGAAACATGGAATTCTATTATTATTCTTTCTTGTTTTTCCTATTCACTTTCATTAGTTTACTTACTTCAACTCCCACGTCCCTGTAAGACTTTTACAAAGCCCTCAAGAGTCAGCAACAGATCGCCTACGTACATCGACAATATCTTTACAAGTATTGATAAACAACTATCCTCAAGAGAAACAGTAAACCCACATCTTTCGGACCGTATGGGCCGAAAAATTGAGTAAGATTATCTAAGCCTAGAGCTTTATGATTATACCTATGATTTTCTCGATCGAAGGTTCATCCACAGTATTTTCTCGCAATTCCAGCTCCGTCTCGTACTCTACTGGTATGTCATCTGTCAACAGTTCTTTAGAGTGCGCCTCCCAAATTTCTTTGGCTTCATCTGTGTCTTCAGCTAGATTTCCATGATTATTTTTTATTCCTTGTATCCCTCCTCTACTTATTCTTTTTTGTTCATTAATTTTCTTGTAAAATATTCTTCTGTTCCTACTCCTTTCTTCCTGTTCAAATTTTGATCTACTATTTCGTTAAAAAAAATAAAACAATCAAAGTCAAAAGTGTGAAGTGGGTCAATTTCTTTGCACGTAAGTGTATTCCTGATCTGAAGTAGATACTCGCTTTAGTTTTATGTTCTTTCCTTTGTGGTGTTCTTGTGTAACCGGAAACCTTTTTCAGAAGTTTCGTCATGTCAAAGATGTCATGGATATACACTGCAGTCATTCTCTCAAGAATATTTTTAGGAGTATTCCCTTCTTCGGTCAAAAATTTTATTACACTTCGTTGTTCTAACTTTAAATCACTCATTTTTCACTTTTAAAAGTTTAATAACTCAAGAAAATCTTTCTTTTTGGTTTCAAAAATCTTTTTAGTCGAATATATCAGACGCAATGTAGATATGTACATAATTTTTTTTTTTTTTTAGTATCAACAGCACATCAGACATCGCACAAAGAGAGGATGTGACGCAAACATAAATTGATATACAATTCTACCGTGACTAACGCTTTCTGCACGCTCGCGAACAGACACGCAAGGTCAGAATTTTACTATCAAGTTACAATTAAATAGTACTGCGGATTATGCAAAAGAAAAAACATCTCCGGTGATAATACTAATTAAACGAGCATGTATAACGGAAACTTAAATAAATAAACCATAAAATGCATCACAAAAATATAGGCCACTGCAAATTTTATTTTGAACGAACTAGTAACTCAAGTACGCAAAACATCTAACAGACATAAAAGAAAGAAAACCAAACAGATGTATGTTTCCATTACAAATACTGCTGGTTATTTTGCTTTGGTATTCAAATTTTAAAGTTAGTGTATGTCCAAATTTAGGTAAACAATTGTAGTATGGTAATGAAAGATACTTCCTAATTATTAATATGTTTAATCCAGCTACCGGTTTCGATAAGTTTTTTTCTTTCTTTTCTTCAGAAAAAGGAATACTTAGTATTCCTTTTCCTTCCTTTCAACGATGGTGTTTTCAAAATTGTATTTAAATTCTAGAGCTAGACGTTAGTTGCCTGTTTCATTACCATACTATAGTTTATTTTAGTTGGTCCTTTGCTAATATGGTGCGACATCAATGTAGAAAGGTATACTTTTCGCAGGATTGATAAAAACATGAAAAAATTACATACTCTAACGTAACTGATTTAAAAAAATGGTAAAGCCGAGCTCAAACGACTGGTGGTGTCTTGGCCAATACACCAATATTGGTATACTTGGTAAGTGTACCAGCTCCTTAAGGCCATTGTTAAGCAAAGGTGCTCACACGACATGTACATTTTTTTTAATACGCCAGCGAATTTGTACAAAGTTGGCGGAATGGATAGAAGAGTGTTGACCATCATGGAAAGCAGCCATCCTGAAAATGTCGTCGCTCGTGCAGCTTTTTTGGTAGTAATGAGTGGATATTATTTAAAACTAGAGAAGGAAAAAATTTAAAAAAATGGATGGTATCTTTGAATAGAAGTCGTGAAATCGTGGAAGTCGTGATCTTCTTCTCTACCTACAGAATGTTACAATAAACTTGAATGTTTGGTCCCATTCCATTTTAATTTTTCGTAATCATTCATAAACAGAAAAGCATTTCTAAAACCTGTAACCTCTTCTATCCGCTTATCTATATAGAATGAATAGAAGTAGTAAAGCAATGCACGATTATATGTAGTACAACTCGTGTGAGCACAACCACAACTATGGACTTGTCACATCGATCAATAATTGTGATCCCTTTGACCTGTACCATTCTTACACCACTTATATGGCATGGCAAGTGAAGTACTTTTCATAAGAGCAGAGCTCTATGTCATAAATAAAATGCGCCTGGTGTTGCATCATCAGACATAAGAAACGTAACTCCATCCTTTTTCTCATTCATCGTTAACAAAGAAATAACACTGAAGAAATTGTCGGTTGTAACTTCGGTGATTGATGACGCAGAGCTCAAGTTCCGTGATTTTGACTTTATGCGTCATTAACAAATATTGGTCAAGTAGGTCAGTCGTCTGAGTCCGGCTTAAGAAGACCGACTCATTGTCAGTAACTTTACGTGTGGGAATATATTATGCGTCTGTTTCACTAAATTCGCTAAATTATGCACACTTCCTAATAAGACATATACAATGAAGTCATCGGAGGAAATTGCTGTTAAACAATGTTTCTTAAGTGATCAAATTGTACGTGACATACTTAAAGAAACTCATTATTGTGTTTTCTCTGACATAACTTCTATTCTGACACAATAAATTGAATAAAAAAAATTACAACTCATTAATCTACTTGTAAATTAGACCATTGAGTAGGATAAGCTTCTAACATTTATGTGATTTCATTGAATCAATGTAGATATCAGAATGGAGAATCATTTTGCGGAATCAGAGCACTCGGTATTAATCGGTATTCGTTAGGAATATTTGTAAAAAACAGTATAAATGCTCATATTTATACAAACCCTTGAGTCTGACAAGACCATGCTTTTGCTGTGATGTTTGCTTGCCTAATAGAGAAATGTTTCAGAGATGAGGTTTTTCTATAAAAAAATAATGGCTGAACAATATCATTTTTATTGAACATTCTATACGATATAATACGAAAATTTAAATTTTGTGTTGTAATTCTTCATTGCTTTCGGTTGCGTAACATTTCAACTTTTCATTACACGCACGTATTCCAACTCTCAACCGGAGGAAGACGTCTGCGAATCCCGTGCCGTTAATTTAAAAATAGAAGTCAAGGCAAGCGTATATCCGGACGCCGTGAATAATGACTCGAATTTGGTGCAGTGAAAATAGGTTAACAGACGCAAAGTTCAACGCCTGAAACCCTTTTCATTTGAATGAAAACACACCGACGCGTTCCAAAGTTTTGCGTTTAGAAAGAAGTTGGCAATTTGCATTCGAAAAGTTTCAGGCTTGAAAATACATATTTGTTAAGTTTAAACAAAAGCAGTCACGCGAGCGGTGATTGTTAAAACCTTAAAAGTTGTTGAAGCCGTCAATTAAAAATTGTTGAAGTCGTCAGTTTTAATAATGCAACAAATGTATTTCGTTGGAAAGAGATTATACAGAAAAATAAACAAGGGTTTATGTCGATCGATTATGTATTTAATATTGATTGATGTAAAAACATGCATAGAAACAAGTTAACATGAAAATGGCGATTTCAAATTCACGTTGTTGCACTTTAAACTGTTCGGCGCTCTGAAATAAAAAGTAAATAGTTTGTTTTATCGCTGCTGCGATTAACAACAATCTCCAAACCAAACCGAAACGATTTGCGGCTTTCATTCCCTATTGAATTGAACAACAATTTTAATTTTACCAAAAAATAAAACATTGTTTACAATATTTTTAACTTGTCATTTTGAAGAGGTACGTCCAAAGCGCACAAACCAATAAAAATAGAATGAATTATTATTATATTATATTTAAAAGTTGCCTTACTTACCAGAAGTAATGTTTAAATTAGCAAAATTTATTTATTTATTCTAAATAAACATTTAGATATACAGGGTCATTCATGTAACAGTTAATACCTCAATAAGTACGAGTGCAAGTTGTTCGGTTTTTTATATGGAATCAAAAGCTCTCTTTAATATCTCAATTTTTCTCCCAAGGAAATAATAGGAACATGTGTTACGTTTAAGTGTTCACGAGAGAAATACTTTTCCATTTGAAAAGCAAAAGTTGCCTATACTTCCTGTTAAACCGGAAGTGAAAAACACATATTTAATACCGTGACTTGATAGAGCTTTTGATTTCATATAAAAAATATATGTATATCAAGCGAACAGATTACACTTGTACTTACTGAGATATTAACTGTTACATGCTAAGCGAATGACCCTGTATACCAGTTGTTTCATTGAAGCTTGAAAAAAGGCGAAGTCAGGACAGAAACTGCTTATGTCATAAATCAAAAGATGTAAAACGCGAGCGTTCGTTTACTGGTTAAATCACGACTGCTTTGTGTTATAATTTTTAGGTTTCTACATAGAGGGACAATTAAAATAAATATGCGTTCGATATGGGTGTACGTTTCCAATTCAAAATACGATTATAATATTATGAAGAACAAGGAAAACATAAATATGATAAATGTGATACATATAAATTGTGTATTGTGTAAATAAAACATGCAGGAAGTCGAGATGAAAACTTACGGAGATTTCAACTCAAAATGATACATACAGTATACGTATACACGACAGTTATGCTTATGATATTTCTTTGATATTACCTAAAACAAAAACAATATTTTTTTGCTGAATAAATAAACGGTAAAAGCGTTTGCAGATTTCAGGGTGAATGAACTTTGAAGTGATAGAGACATTAAATATTATATGTATTAAAATATTTAAGATAAAAAAAAGTATGCAGATTTTATAAAGTGTGAATGAACTCTGGGATGATATAAAACACGACATTGTGAAATCCACACAGCCATTAGATGCAATTAATAACCGTTAATATACAACTACAATAATAATCGATAGTTATGTTAAAAATTTTAAACAAAAAAACTAACGTAACGTTATATTATAAGTCGTGCAACAATAAAATTTTGAAATGCTAAAAAAACAAAAACAAAACTGAAAAAACTGAGAGGTGTTTTAATAGCAGGAAAGGAAAAAAAAATGTTATTTATTGTTAAAACAACTTACATTTTAGTTAATCTAATCAGAACTCCATACTTGCAAATTTTAAACCGGGAGTTTTCACATTTTGTTACAGAATTGTGTAGGTGGTTTCTCTACGAAAAATGCTCGTGGTTTTCCACATCCTGAAGGGGAAGAAGGAAATTTCCACTTTCCGATGTGAAAATGATTCAATCTGTTTCTTGTTACCCCCCCTAGATAGAGATGTTACATAAAAGAAGACGATTCTATCAAATGCAGATGACAGAACATTTAATTGGTGATTTGAAAAAAAAAAAAACCAAAACTGTTATGAAACGTTAATTCAAATTGATGACTCACTTAACGAAATATAATTAGTGGGAAATGGATGAAATTATCGTATATCTGTCCGATGGGATGTCGGTCGAATTTAATTTAGGCAATTGCTAGCGGAAGCGTAAGGGTCTCATTCCGGATTTACCCCATAAAATATTCACGACGGCAACAAAACGAACACCCTAACAAATTCGCCGTAAATTAAGGCAGACAATAGCCAAGAGATGTGCCTTATTTTATCAACTCCGACCAAAGAAATCTCACATTTAACGCCGAGGAGAGACGAATCAATCGACTTTCCGCCCCCCGGGTGAAGAAATTTCTTAATTAAATTTTGCTTCGCGCAACATTTGACTTTGCGTGATCCGATTTTAAGCGTCATCGGGAATTTCGTTCGTGATTTTGACGTTCCCCCCACCGTTCGTTCACTTCTGCCGAACACGTTCGTCTAATGATTTCCATTAAAACGCACCCTTTTCCCGATGTGAATTTATTTGCCCAAGCAATTTCCAATTCGCAATAATTGGACTTCGGTTTTAGTACGCAGAATCAGTGTTTTTGGGACGCTTTGTGCATTTATTAAACTTGCCGATCAATAGAAGAAATCACGTTCTTTACTTTATTCATAAAAAATACTTAAGTCTTAACACGGACATTTGAATTGGTTTCGTGTTGTAGTGATTTATTTGTTCACCTGTCAAAGCATGTGTTCAAAGTGGGGTCGTTGTTATCCTTATTTTACACAATTTGTACGCAATAATTTACTTCAGGTGATTTGTATGCATTTGTCAAGTAAATATCTTGGAGTTCGTATTTCAGCTGATCACGTCAATTCTGCTTAAAGGTCAAGTTGTAACAATAATAAAATTATAAAATAGGTACTTTTATGACAGTATTTATTGCAATCATCTCCTACTCCTTCTTAATCAGGGACGTATCGTCTTTTTGGGAATCATTTTTCATTAATTATTTCTAGAAAACTAAAATAGATTCTGTGATATCTATTCTTTGACTATTTTTTCTTTGTCGGTCTATCCAAGAATCAATAAATGCCCGTAATTTATAATTTGTTGCTTTTGAGTAGAAAGAGACGAGAATACACAAGAGAATGAAAAGTCAGGAAGGAAAAATAATAAAGTCAAGATTAAAATATATAATATAAAATATATAATAATATAAGCTACGAAATAAAGAAACTAGAGACAGTTACCAAAGACAAATCGAAGACATGATAGCAAGAGAAGCAATAACGGAGAACCAGGATGAGAATGAGACATGGAAGAAATTGAAGGAGTTAATATTGATGCAGCCAGGAAGACATGCGGATGCAACAGAAAAGGAAAACAGGAAAGAATAACAGCATGGTGGAGCGAAGACATTAAAGAAATAATCAGAGAGAGAAAGAAAAAGTGGATGAACTACTTCCTTAAACAATAAAAACGGGAGGAGTTATCAGGAGCATAAGAAACTAAGAATGGAATCAAAAATAAAAGTATTAGAAGCAAAAAAGAAGACGTGCCAAGAATCTGGCAAAATAATGGACAGAAACTCAAAAGAGAACCAACAAAATGTTCAATAGGAGAATAAAAGAATGGAAGACTAAAACAAATAGGAGAAAAGTACACAGGATAAAAGATAAAGATTATAAAAATTATAGTGGAAGAAGAAGAGATCATAAACAGATGGAAAGAATACTTTTGAAATTACCCCCGAACTAATAAAATACATAGGAAAAGCGGGGAAAAATCATGTGCACAGACTACTATAGTTGTTGGGGTCAAAAAGAAATACCAGACGAATGGAAAGTGGGGATCATTTTGCCAATATATGTATAAGAGGGGAGGATAATGACGTGTACATATGCTTTATCGATATCACGAAAGCACAGTAAATAGAGAAAAGATATCGCAAAGTATAGAAAATGAAAAAGCGGCTTACTGAAGCGATCAGAAGCAAAGATAAAGAAACAACCAACCAAATAAGAACATGCAACAGAATGTCTGGAAAGTTCACCACAACAGAGGGAGTTAGACAAGGCAGTGTATTAAGCTCTCTTTTATTTATACCTATGTGCAATAGATGATGTCATCAAAAACGCACAAGAAAAGATGGAAAAATTCCTAGTACTATACACTAGATTATAACCAGTGTAGGTACTTAGAGATGTGTGCCTTTGCAGATAATATAATACTATTTGCAAACACAGAGGCGAAGCTAAAGAAAAACTTGGAGATATGGAAAGAAGACTTAAGCCTGGTTGTACAATTCCAGCTTAACTTTAAACCAAAGCTTAAACCCCTAACAATAATTGCTTTTTTTTTAAAATTCATGGCTTCAACTGCTGAGGTCATTAGCCATATTTTGGGAAGCCGCGAACAGAAATCATAAAGGTTGAACAAGAGGTCACAGAAGAAAGGAAGTAAATGTTCCGATCCACGAAATGGGTAATATGGAGGAATATCACAGATTAGTTAGTATATAACTTTATATTTTTATCTTAGATATATATAAATATATATATTGTAGATATCACAAATAGAAGAATATCACAGCTAGTAGAATATCACAGATAGGAAATATCGTTCAATGATTATGTAAGTTATTTGTGTGATGGGTACCACTAACGGTAAGTAGAAGATATTGTGTATATAGAAGTGGTGTGAGGAAGATGTGAAAGTTCGGCAGAGCTACAGTTGGTCAAAAAGACCGGCTGCCCTAACGAAGTTGAGGACCAAGTTCACCCGAGAACCGGTGTTACTGAGAATATCAGACAGGGTACCACTAATACCATGGAGTATACGAAGAGAGGCGAACCGGGGACAAGACAGGAGAACGTGCGACACCGTAAACGGAGTACTACACTCGGGGCAGAGTGCTTGATCATCCCCCGACAGTAAATGGGCTGAGGAGAAGTATGTATGACCAATTCTGAGGCGAGTAAGGACCACAGTCTCTCTCCTTGTCAATATGAGTGGAAGTTTCCAAGGTCTAACAGCACAAGTGACTCACTTCTCCTGCCACCTGCTTAAGATCTTTGTTCTCAGACGGACTTTGAGGTCGCAGTGACGGACCGGGACATTATCCGCAGGCGAGGAGGACGCCAGACGGTCCGCAGCATCCTCATTACCACGAATACCTTTGTGGCCCGGCGTCCAAAAAAAACACACAAGCACGTGAAAAGATTCTGAGCCTGAGCAGTATGAGCTGCATTAGTGGATCATCTGTAAACTGATCAGAGAGCACCTGAAACGCACTAAGAGAATCCGAGCAGATGATCAGACCGTGATCAGAATGCGGATCACAATAATTAAGGGCTTCTAAGATGGCGTATAACTCAGCTGTAAAAACTGATGCAGAAGTAGGAAGGGAGAAAAAAAAAGGATTCATCCCCAATCACGAAAGAACATCCCACTCCATCAGGAGATTTGGACGCATCTGTATAAACAACAACTGATCTAGGATATTGATCGAGAAGGTACAAAAAATGGGTACGAACCATATTGTGCTTAATTAAAAAGGGGCCCAAATTGAGAAGGTCGAAACGGCATTCCACAGGGTGGAATGGGAGAAGACTATACAGGAATGATCGCTGGTAGATCAACAGAAAAGGAAGATAATAATTGGTGAATGCGAATGCTGCAAGGTTTTCTCAAAGGGTTCCTGCGTCTGTAGACTTCTGGCGACGGCGGATGATTAAGAATGAAGTGGTAGAGATGGGTGGGGTTGGCATAAATTCTTACGGCATAGGAGATCAGGAAGCGATCCCTGCGGAAAGAAAGGGGCGTAAGGCCTGATTCGCAAAGGATACCCGAAATTGGACTGGTGTAGAAAGCTCCCGTTGCCCAATGAACAGATGCATTCTGAATAACGTCAAGGAGTTTCAAACGAGAGCGTGTAGCCGATGAATAGACAATGCACCCGTAATCGATTCTGGAAAGAACAAGGGATTTGTAGAGACGCAGTAAAAGTTCTCTATCCGCACCCCATTTGCTGTTGGCTAGGACTTTTATAATGTTAAGTATTTTCCGGCAGATTAGGACCAATCCTTCGATATGACTTCTCCAGGAGAGAAAGGAATCAAATTTTACCGAGGGAACGCAGACATAAATTCTGAGGCGAGGCCCCAGATGCGGTCCGCGCAGCCGGCAAAAGTGCATGCATGAGGTCTTCGTAGCAGGGAATCTGAAGCCATGGGCCTCAGCATTTCCAACTATTATGTCGATTGCCTCCTGCAAACGACGATTATATGGTTGCCGCGCGGGGGTCGCCAAGAATACGACGATGTCATCTACATACATACAGCGTCCAATACTAGGGCGAAGTCCGTCTGCTGTGTGATTCACCGCAACAAGAAAAAGAGTTACACTAAGGTTGGAACCCTGTGGGATACCGTTTTCCAGAGGATGACTAGAAGAGAGTTGGTTTCCAATGCGTACCCTAAAAAAACGATAATTGTTGAAATAATCGTTGTTAAGTGTTTAAGCTTCAGCTTAAATTTAAACTGGCATTGTACAACTGGGCCTTAGTGTCACATAACCTGCTTATGAATACCGAATGAATGGCCCTCTGCAACAAAAATGTAGACATTAAAATAAAACCAAGAAGTAGAGCAAGTCTCTAGCTATAAGTATTTGGGAAGTACAGTGGATAGCAGAGGGAAAGCAAAAGAAGAAGTAAACAATAGAATACAGTCAGCTAATAGGATATACTACGACTCACAGATGAAATTCCTGGGAAATAAATACATAGACGAAAAAACGAAAGTATCTATGCCGACACTGCTACAAGAAGGGGAGAACTATATACTGACTGAAAGACAAAAACAGAAAATTCAGGCCCAAGGGATGAAATACCTCAGGAAAGTTCTAGGAGTAAGAAGGATAGATAGGACGAAGATCACAGAAATTAGAGAAAATTAAAAGTGAAGTCAGCCAAAGAAATAATCGAAAATAAAAAGCCGAGCTGGTTTGGATAATTAATTAGAAAGTATGGCAATAGGCAAGTGAAGAAAATATGGAAAACAAGGCCGAACAAGGAAAGAACAAACGGGGAAGACCAAGAAGAAAATGGGATAGTGAAAAAGAAGATGTCCTAAAAAGAAGGGGACAAAACAGGAAAACAGCTAAGGAGGTGGCACAGAACAGAGAACGTTGCAGGAGATACGTAACCTCGTCACCCTAGAGGGTAAAAAAGGACAAGATTATGATGATGATGCTCTCGCCCAATCAATTACAAAACTGGAAATTCATGATTCACTGTTATTTGTCCAATGACGATGTTTTTCTTCAAATTGCCTGTCTGCGGCGATCCGGTCAATAAGGAGTAAAACAATTACAAAGCTATTTCGTAAATTATATAATAGGAGTAGAAAAGGCATAGCATTTTATTTGCAATTATTGTCATTATTCACTCGGATGATTTGCTCCACTCGCCTACGGCGCTACGGCCCTTTCGTAAATTTCATCCTTGTGGATGATGGCAATCGCTCTGTATATTTATAACAAAATTAGTTTTATATGTAAATTTGCAAAGGCAAATTAATTATATAAACAACCTTCACTATATTTAAAATTCTCTAAATGCAATTGTTAAGCCAACGTTCATTTCCTGAGAATATTTTCCATCAGCTTACAAGAATACTTCATCGTAGAACAGAAAATTTAAATATTCCGTTTTATTGCGAGTTTCCAAACAAGCACAACAATGCGGGGGGCTATACGCGCAGACCCCAATAAATTTTTTAGGAACTATTTACCTGCACCCGCCGCCGGCTACCGAAATACAAATCCAATTTCCCGGCCTTTATCAAATGCAAATTGCGCACGTGCAACTTTCCTCGTTTCACGGCGTAATGTGCACGTACCTCGCAGGGCAATTCGCGATGTAAATTAAAAGATATTAAATGGAAACACCTGCCTACACATGCAGCTCAACCATGGGACCGGCTGCAATTCATCTGGCCATCATTCACGCCGCGATTTCATAGTCCATTTAACACGCCTGTTTTGTAACAACTCTGAAAGGAAACTCGAGGATTTTTCGTTTTGTCAACGCTATTGAGAGGAGAATCATAGGGTGGAAAAATGTGAGGCAATTCAAGGATGATAATTCAATTATCTCATTAGGTCCATTCTAAAAGCATTATATTCGTTCACGTTAAAAGTCATCTGACCCCTCATTTATTTGTAAAATTTTCTGAAATACGTTGAAATATGAAAATGATAATTAACGACTAAGGAGTTAAAAACTTCTGCAAGGCTTGTTAATAGAAAAACACTTAACAAGAAGTGGAAGTCAAATAAAAATTGAAAACCATGAAAGAAGCCTTAAGAACAACCCATTTCCAGTTAAAATTAAATATGTATTAAATATCAACCATGAAAAGACTGACTTGACAACAGCTAGCTATGCACCTCACGAAGCCAATTAGATTAGCTAAGGACGATGAAAAGAACTAACCGTAGAAGAAGGCAAGAAGGAATAAAGATGTTCAAATAGGTAGTGGGTGGTAGAGGTGCAAACGAATTTAAGGAAAGCTAGAGTGGAAATGGGGGTTCAAAATGTGAATGATATTAAATTCTTAACTTCTTAGGTTTTAATTTCTTTGCCGACATTTTATTGTAACACTACTTTTAAATTAATTAATTAGATTACTTCTTGCTGCGCTACTTTCCAAATTTAATTTCCTTCGCCATCTAGCGTACACATAGTTTAATTTAAGCTACGAAGACGCATTTTAACTCTATTAATTACAGCAGCGTAAAGTTCCCGTATTAGTTCCTCAATAGAATTTATTTCTCGACAGTTTCGGCCAGTTTTGCAAACTAATTAATTAACCGATCTTTGTGTCAACAATTTTACGTGCAATTGCACGAGCACATTGTGCCCAAGGGAACAACTTGACAGTTTGTGGAAACACTATACATATTGTCAGTTACAGGTTGAAGTTAACTACTAACAAGAAGTATAGTTAATTATTTCATAACATTATAAAGCATAATACAGTTACTAACTACTAATACACTATATTAATTTTATTTATTTGGTTTTCATTATTTACAAAAATACAAAAAACCTTACTTTGTCCATAAATTATGATTGACCATGTGCTGCAATAACCTAAGACAATTAAAATTTCATCTAAAACTCTATAATAATTAATAGCGTTCCCCTACATTTTATTAATTAAATAATTATTACATAATCACCGAGCTGTCAACAAAATTGGTCCACGAAGTCTGAAACGCGAATGATTGGAGTTATTACGAAACGCGCTCACTTTAATTGACGTTGCCTCGATCAACTGAAAATTGATTGCAATTTGCGCAAGAATACAAGCCCGGCGACGTTATTAAATGAACGGAAAAGTGACTTTATTTTTGCAAAAAGTTACGTGCGTTTCAATTTGCGCAAGACTACGGGTTGCCGGCGTTATTAAATGGAGGAACGAAATGAAAGCTCATAAAAGGGATTTTATTTTTACAAAAAAGGGCATCGCGCTTGCCATGTAATAATAATCAATATCTACTTTATCGGGGCTGCAATATTTCGCCTTAAGCTGTATGAAAATCACAAATAATGTCGAGTTCAAGTCGTCGTTAATGAAGTGAAATGTTACAAGCTTTCAACTTTTATTAATAGAAAATATTTAGAAATAACAGGTAGTAATAACAATAAATTTACAACAAATAAAAAGTAAACAGTAGAATATTGCGTCAATTATTTTGTTTTAGGAGGTATCCACACGCCCGTACAAATTCGTCAACGTGTGCGAAGCGATGCTCTTGGTTTCACATAAAAAAAAGATAAGTAACAAGGATTATATGTATGCATACATATGATGCAAGTAGGCAGTCAGGGGCAAGGACAATAATAAAAGAAATAATTAAATTATATGTTCTTGATTTTCTTTAATTTTTCTTTTTTTAAGTTTCTTTTTTAATGTAATTTAATGATTTAATAAAACAAAACTTTAAGTAAAGCATTTCAAATCTAACTCTTTTTGGAGGGTCACATCTCATATAGCTCAAATATTTTAATTTCTTTCTCAATTGTTTTTACCTTTTAAAAAAAAAGGTATTTCCAGGAATATAAATTAGACGATCATCAATTCGACCTCAAGTGCCGGATGTAAATAATGCAACGATTCTTAAGTACGCGTTTCTCGATTGCATTTGTGGTCACGGAATTTTGTTGAATAATCAAGAACTTTCAATAACATTTAAAAAATTGAATTCAAAATGAATGGAAACAGAACACAGATATGAACGGTGCGGAATTTCCAACTGGTTATGTTTAAAAGAAAATACGCAACAAAAGTAGGTAGATCTAAAATTTGGAAGCACATCTTATCATTTTGAGCTCTACAACTTAAAAACAAAACTGCTTTGTTTTTATTAAGACCCAGTTTAAATTTAAGCTAAAGTTATGAGCTTTTTTTTTACTCTGAACATACA
The DNA here is from genome assembly GCA_958336345.1 of Dorcus parallelipipedus. NCBI lineage: Eukaryota > Metazoa > Arthropoda > Insecta > Coleoptera > Lucanidae > Dorcus > Dorcus parallelipipedus. Next base: position 20,237,409 of record OY284480.1, on the reverse strand, counting down.
ATGTAAATATTCCTTTGTTCAGTTCAAAAAAAAAAACGAATCAATGCATTCATTGCAAGGGTATACCATCTACCTATGATGAAACAAAACGAGTTTCAGTAAAGTATTTCTAAGATTTATTTTGTTAACAGAAACACTGTAATAAATGTTCGCACTGCATGCAAAGCGAAGCTAAGCTGAGCGAAACTAAATTTTTTGAAAATTAGCTCCAACGTAATCTTACGCGGACGAGGCAACCGAACGAAGATAAACATTGTTTTATATCTTTGCTATCCTAACTTCGCTTCGCTTAGCATTAGCTGCCACGTCCACGTAAGATTACGTTGGAGCTAATTTTCAAAAAGCTTACAATAAGTTTCGCTCAGCTTAGCTTCGCTTCGCGCGCAATGGCCCATCGCTTTTATGCATGTTCAGAGGTATAGAAAACTCACGGTATATCTTTTTAATAACATTTTTGAAAAACATTGAAAACTGAATAAAAATATTTTAATGTCCGACTAGACTATTATAACAAAATAATGGATAGCATGGAAAATAACAATATAAATAGTAAGTAATCTTTATTAACTATTCTTGAAAACGTAAATACAGTGCGGGACAAAACTATAACCGCACTAAAATTTTTGTCATAATTCGCCTTGTGTTGGGAGAATTTAGCTGGGAATTTTTTGTTGAAAAAAATTTTTAAGGGAGCTTATCATTCCAACGTTAACAAACACAACTACAAAAATAAATGAAAAATGGAGAGAAAATTTGAGAAATGTAATTTTTTCGGTGGGACTAAACCCTAAGTGCGGTTATAATTTTGTCCTGCATTGTATGTACCCCTTCTCGTAGTTTTTTTTTTTGTTTTTTTGAGTACAAGGGCTTCCGCTGTCTTTGCAGCCTTCAGCAGTACTTTTTCTGAAAGATTAAACTCTTCTTTTTCCATTTTAATCTTTCTGATTTTAATTAAGTAACTGTCACATTGACAAACAAAATATGTTGCTTAGATACGGGATTTCCAAAACATTCAATGATTTCTAGTTAATTAGATGATGTGTTCGTGCATCAGTGGATCATTGTACAATTTTGAAGATAGAGATCCTTAAAGTACACGTAGAATGGATCATTCTCTTGAACCATACACCGGGTTTTTTATCAACTCTTGCTGTCAAATTCAAAACGTATGTCTAGCTTGACTGAGAAATAAATTATTGCTCTTGACACTGACATCTGTTAAGACGAGTAAGAATTAAACGGTGATCATTTTGTTTGTAAATATAGGTTTTACAAACAAAATGGTTTTTACACAAGAGCAGAAGATTTTCATAACTGAAATCTTACTCTCGTAATGGTACTCGAGGAAATGGTGAATGGATAAACAGTCTCCAAGTTTGCACATGGCCAGCTCCATTAACATTCACTGACGTGTATGTATGGCCGTTTCAATTCGACTTTTAAAAATATTGACGGGTACTCCTCTCAGCGCCTCTTGTGAGTTTTTAAGTAATTGCAGTTGCCATTAAGTTACTGTCAGTAGTTCTGTAGTAACTTTAATAGGGAGCGCTGAGGGGAGTACTCCACGGCATGCTTTCTCGAAACCGAATTTTAGGCGAATTGAAACGGCCATACATACACGTCAGTGAATGTTAATGTAGCTGGGCCATGGCTTGCATTGGTGAGTTTTGTGCAAAATGAGAGATGGCTCTGTTGGCTGAAAGTCGTGAATTAGTTGTGAGTTAAATAAACTTAAATGATGATTTAATTGAGCTTATTGTATCGAACAAACTTCCGCCCTAGTGCTGAACTTTTGACGCAAATATCTGGTGTCCGAGATTGGGGTTACCATGTTCAAGGAATGTGCTCTAAGCTAAGTAGGAGCTTCTATCAGATTTCTAAAATGAAGCCACTACTAAACATGTGTCATCTCTTAACCATCTATTATTCAATAGTTCAATCACATATTAGCTATGGAATTGTGTGTTGGGGCCTTTGCCCAGAATCGCACCAGGTATTTATACTTCAAAAAATTATACGTCTGATATTCGGTCTCCGTCCAACCGATAGCTGCAGGCCAATTTTTTCATCAAATAAGATAATTACTTATCCCTGTATTTTTATTCTCAAAATGTTAACATACGGGGTGTTTCACGACCTTTCCGACAAACTTCGGGGTATAATATTAGAGACACTACAGAGTAAGAAAGGCATGTAATAATTTTTTTTTGTTCAATCAGAGACTACAGAATTCCAGTAACATTAATAAAGAATTCTGGAAGATCATAAACGAAAATAAGGGAAAATATACTGTACAGCAAATATTAGAAATTAAAGATCAATTGGGGTCAAAAGTAGACGACACTCAGAAAATGTGTGACATGTTTAATGACTTTTTTGTGGATGTGTCAGATAACAGCCCGAACCTTATATCGCAATGTACTAATATAAAAAGGATAAATTAAACAATGTTCATAAACCCTACAGACAGTCAAGAAGTTATCAGTATAATTAACAAAGTGTGCAAAAAGAAGACTGCCGGAATCGACGGTCTTCCGGTCTTCTGCTTTTGCTGATCAAGGAGGAAATTTCAGGACCATTAACTCAAATTATCAACACTAGCTTCTCCGAAGGTACGTACCCAACTGTATTAAAAATTTCAAAGGTAAAACCAATTCACAAAAAGGGGCAGAGAGATGATATTACAAATTATCGGCCAGTTTCAATACAAAATCAGCTAGCCAAAATATTCGAATTTGCGACTGACGGCATTTTTAGAAGATAATAAAATTTTATCAAACTGTCAAAACGGTTTTCGAAAAAACCACTCAACGGAGACAGCTCTGAGCGAGGCAGTGGAGCACATTCACCGAAACTTAAACAACAGAAAGCGGCCCCTGGGAATGTTTTTCGATATGAGTCGGGCCTTCGACTCGGTAGATCATACCTTATTGCTACATAAACTCAAGCAAATGGGAATTAGAGGCACCGCAAAGAATTCGATTCAAACATATTTTCAAAATCGCACACAAATAGTCGAGTTAGATGGTATAAAATCGAAAAGACGTCTCATCTTCAAAGGTACACCCCAAGGATCCTGCTTATCGCCAACACTGTTTAACTGCTTTATAAATGATCTGCCGAACGAATGCCCTGACATCAAGTCGATACTTTATGCGGACGATTACAATGTACTTGTCACTGGAGAGTCGGACGCTCATCGCCTGAAAAATGCTCAAGATTGCATCGCAAAAGTATATGATTGGTGTGAAAACAATGGAGTTAAACTCAACGTTTCCAAAACCATCGCAGTTAACTTCTGCACAAAGAACTATTCCGTGGATGCATCCATACTGCTGCCGATTGAAGGGAAGTCTATCGCTAACGCGGCAACTACAAAATTTTTAGGACTCCATATCGATCAAAAATTAACCTGGTCGACACACATCGAGTACTTATTACCGAAAATAAGTTCCGCTACCTATTTTATCCGTAACATCAGGTCAACCGTCACACTGAATGTGCTAAAACTAATATATTACGGATTAATACAATCAGTTATAGCTTATGGCATAATTTACTGGGGACATGCTTACGGGACATCCCGTATATTCACTGCGCAAAAAAGAGCGATTCGGTGCATGACTGGAGCCTATTCAAGAGAGAGCTGTAAACCGCTGTTCAAAGCCTTAAAAGTATTAACGTATCCATCACTTTATATTTATGCCTTGCTGGTTTATATAAAAACGCAAAAGGTTTCTCTACAAAAACGTTCAGACATTCACGCCTATAATACGAGAAGCAACGGCGATCTAGAGACACCGTTTTCGAGACTATCCATAGGACAACAAAATCCACAATACATTGGTACTAAACTCTACAACAAACTGAAAACTGTAGACGAGAAATTCGACAACAGCACTCTTAGCATCTTTAAGAAAATGGTAGAAGATTACCTCATTTGCAACTGCTTCTATACAGTAGAAGAATTTTTTAACATATGAATCTGTTTATTATCACCATGTACCTAATCATATGTATCATATATTCATGACAATAAATGTTATTCTATTCTATTAATTAAAAATTTACCAGAAATGCACCTTACGCTCATGCAAAAGGCGAAAACCAAAAGTTTACACCTTTAAAAGTATGCAACAAACGTTATGGTGTGCTGCAGAGAATTAGAGTCGTTCATCGTAAAACTGGACCTCGAACTAATAACACACAGTTGCATAGCTGATGATGAATGCGTCGTACAAGTGTATTAACTGCTATGAGATTAATTAAAATCAATTACGTCTTCAAAGGTATACAAAAGTGAAATACTTACATCGTCAGTAAAGTTTGTACCCCTTCGAATGAATTTTTAATTTATATAGGTATAAATTACGTAAATTTGCGAAGGTCAATAGCAAAGATCATAATCAAAAGGCGACCGCAAGATAGCTCAAGAAGACTTGCCAGAAGCAGATTATCTTTGATTAGACTCCGGTTTAAGGAGTATTTGTCAAAGCAGTAAAAAATGTTATATTGCTTATTTTCCCTACAGGCAAGGGATTTACCAGAAATTTACCAGTCTTGCATATTTCTGGCAAACCGCTTGCTTTTACGGAAAATTACAATATAACATTTTTCACTGCTTTAACAAACAATCCTTCAACCTGAGCCTGACCAAAGGTAATCTGCTTCTGTCAAGTCTCCTTGAGCTCTCTTGTAGTCGTCTTCTAATTAAGATCTTTGGTATTAACCTTCGTAAATGGTTTTTAATTAATTATTTTTGGAAAATTAAAATACTTAAAATTTTTCCCATGTTCTACGATTCAACATTTTCTCTTTGTTGATCTATTAAACTGTAATTAATCAATGCTTTGTGAAAAAAAAAACAAATCACTTCAACAATTCTCTCATATGATTAATAGGAACGCAATTTACTTACCATTAAACTATTAGCCGAAAATACACATACGTATATTCACTTTTTCTCATGTGTGCCTCAAATTTACTAGAGTATATCTTCACAAGCAGAAGAGAGACACTGGGGCCGTCCGGTGAAAGTTCTAAACTCCCTTTATTACGCCATGTGAACCGTAAAGGAAAGTAAACGCGCGGTAACTTCCTAACTTGCTTTCAACTTTAAATGGCCCGAGACCTCATTTGATAACTTTAATGGACACATGAAGTGCTAAGCGTTATTAAGTGGTGTGCCGTTCATCGTGCGATTCGACATGCTTTGAAGCAAGTTTATAAAATTTGTCAGGAATTTCAAAAGAACAAAAAAAAAGTTTCCATTTAATGCAAGTTAAAAGCAAAAAAAAATTGACAGGAATTAAAGCTTCATACATACACCAGCCTACTTTTAACTCTTAAGTCCGACATACAAATCAACAGATATATCGTTCTCTCGAGATTACAATTTTATAAGAAAAAATTATCAGACTATCTAGATCTACATCGACTTGATGATAAATCGCAAAGCGGGCTTTAAGATTGTTACAACAGAGAACTATACTCGTAATAGCTGTTATTAAGTTGTTGTTGTTATTATCCAATAAAATGATTAGGTACAGAATTTTCTGGTACAGTTTATGCACGAGAAGCTATAAATAACAGAATTAAACAAAAATTATCCGACTCTTTAAATCTAGATCTAGATCGATTTGATGATAATTCGCAAAGTGTATAGGGGGCTTTAAGCTCGTTACAAAGGAGAACTAACTATAGACGTAGTAGCTGCTATTAAGTTATTGTTATTATTATGATTCACAGCAATAAAATAATTATAGAATTTTCTGGTGCAGTTTACGCGCTAGAAAGTTTATAAATAACAAAATAAGAATTACGCCATATTAAACGCCAGTCACTTTAGATAATGATTATCTGGCTTCATGCGTATAATACATAATCGTCAAGCAAACGTACGCAAGAGGTAAAGATTCTATTTATTCTAAATTTGTTTACATTCTTAGCGTTGAAGTCGGGTGCATTTGTTTACAGATGAAGGAAGAATGCCGCTGTTAACATCTGACTCTTGACATCTCGTTGTTATCAGGATTATTATAAGTATTATCAAAGCCGCGGTGACAAATTTCGTCAATTATAATATGTAACACTTAAAATTTGTTGAACTTTTTTAAGTATATTTATGAGCGACAAATTACCAACGCTTTTCTTTCTCTGACGCATTACACTCTTTTTATTTTTCCATTTCAAAATAAATAGGAAATTCAAACGTCATGTTTTAAAAAAAAACTTAAAGATCTGGATAAATTAATGTCTCGAAGAATCCTTTCAGAAGTAGAGAAAATCAAAAGGCTCTTCAATGTAGAAACCACTTTTACACCCTATAAAATTTATATCAAAACACTCCCTGTGTATGTATAAATAAAATTAATAAGCAAATTTCCTTTACGTATAAAGACAATTTGATATTACGAAAGGAGGCAGTTAGTTTTGTTGTAAACAGATATACATATAAACTACTAACTGAAAGAGGAGAAACTTCTCACAATTGTTCTTCATATCAGACAGGTTTGTAGCGCACGACGTATCCTGAAATCAGGTTGAATAGAATCCGAAGTGTGACACAATGGACTTTCCTGGCACCGGCAATAACAAAGCGATGTTATGAAAGCGTCATCAAGGAAACAGAAGTCTTTCAATCGATGGCTGCAAAATTATAGCTGACTTTGATTGCCCTTTTAAAATGCAGTTTATTGTAACTGTTCAAATGTCAAATAATACTTTTTTATTCAATTGTGATCCCTTAAATGAATAGCACCCCGTATAAATGATAGTAAGTCCTACATTGAAAAACAGAATACATAATTGTATTCCACCCTCATATAAAAAACCAATTATATTACGTAAACTGTACACCATACTTAGTTTATTTATTTTACAAAAAAGCTTACTGTTGCCCTGCTATTATTATTGATTAGTAATAGTACCAAAAAAAGAACAGATTAATAACTTAGTTTCTAGAAAATTTATCTACGCCTGATTTGCTGCGCTGTTTATGTAATTTATGTTTATTAGCAAAATTGCTCAAACAAACCTTAACGGGGACAATTACATCTGTGCGAGTTAAAACTGTTAGCTCAATTATGCTCAAGTGCGAACTAAAAGAAATCATGCAAATTACGTCAGCGTTAGCTCAAGTGATTTTCGCGAAACGCTTTCGTTGCTTAAAAAAACCGAAAGTAAATTTCCTGTTTAATTTTCACAACTAATATAATCTATGTGTACACCACTTACTTTTGATAAAATTAATAGCGTTTTCGATTCACTGTTCTAGAGCTTTCTCAGAGTAGGTATACTTATTTTTAATTAATCTCGTGTAATAATCCTAGGAGATGGAGATATTGTGAGTGTGCTCGAGGACAGTGAATCGAAAACGCCAAAATATTGGGAACTTTTTTGGATTTTTAATGACGGATTTTTATTTACTTACTAAATCCAAAGATTCAGAAGGTAATGAAACAGAACGCATATTTTCAGAGACCTTTTTAAATCCTTCGATTACAAATTATGAGAAACAGTATTAACAAAACAAAACGTTGTGGATAAGTAATTGAGAACATGAAAGGTGACAGAAAGATTAAAATTCACCCGGAAATACAACACACAACGACCTAAACAGAAGGCGTAATTAAAAAAAAAATCAGGTGGACAGTTATACGGTTTTACGCGGTTCAAACAAAAGCAGGATATATGGTTCGCGCCATAAATCCTTGTTCACATTACACCGCAGTAAACAATTCAATTACCGAGTATAACAAGCTACTGTAGATAATTTAGAACAACGTAAATTTGCCATTTGCGTACCTGTTTAAAAAAAGGAAACAGAATGCTTTGTGTTTCGTTAATTAGTCAATATTTAAAATTATTAAATTGCAAGAAAACACCCAACCCCCTTATTCGCCAGATGATAATTTACAGTCAAGTAGTCCTGGATACCGACCGTATTGTACTCAAATGATCAATACCGAAAAAAAACATGGAAGTAGAATACACAATTAAAAAGCAACAACACAAAAATTAAGCCAAGAAATTCCCCTTAATGATGTGGTTTTGATTGTGCATACTTAAACCCAGGGCTGACTTCACGGACGTGCGATTCCTGCGGTTGTGGAACTACGTGCTTGGTCGGAATGCTCTTTCTAGTTATAAATTTATTTCAGAACTTACTCGAACAATTTCTCATGATATTGCTAAACTGAATACCTACTAATACTAGAATATAACTTTATAAGAAATTACTATACTCGTTCTACATTACAAGAATTGTCCCTATTAATCGTGACGCCTTAAAAATATTAAATAGGCAACCCATTCTACTTAAAACATGCTTTTATACACTACGAAAATGCAAAGTTATTTCCAATTTAATTAATGGGTTGCCTATTTTAAAGTCTTCAGATTTAAAATAGTAAGCGTGTTTTCTTTTCAATGCCTAATCCTAGGAATCTACAGAAATAAATAACAAATCGATTTGTACGAAAAGCAAATTGCTTTGTTCGGTTCAGAACCAAGTCAAATATAAAACTTTCCTGATACGTTTTAAATACAAAGTTAATGCAAATAACTCACACCGCCGAGAAGTTCGAATGGAACGTTCAAATTTCAAACAGCTTTCATACGAGACGTTAAAGTTTCACCTAGAAAAGCTAAAGCTAAAGATAGAAGTAATGAGAAAACACAAAAACCAAGTCATTAGATGGAAAGTAGTAAACTTCATGGACAGATTAAATAATTGCAACCACGGGTCATTCATATTAATGTAGACTTTTAGGCCGAAGAAGTTGTAAACTCGAGCTAACTTTACGGACATTTAGGTGATTAAATCAGGAATTATCCTCGTGTAGTTTTTACAAGCGACATTACGGTTAACTGCGGTAACTTTATCTGTACGAGAGCTCGTCTTCATGTTCTTATGTGCATTCTATGAGGTTCTGCACAAATAACAATAAAGTTGAATGATTAGCTGAGCGTGTGCGGAATTTTCCTCGAACAATGCCAAGTTTCCGTGTAATAAATTGCCGGAATATCTTCGTGATAATAGCGCAATATACATATAATAAATTCTCGTGTCTGTTCATGCAGATGTTTCCATCTAAAATTAAAAAAGAAAAAAAAGTAACACTAAATATAACACGTTTAATTAATGCGGCATATTTTAGTTATGGCAATAGTAAAAAAAGTACCAAGCTTCTTTCTTACTGATATTTTATTAGAATTACAAGTTGCAAGATGTTCTTGGTGAGACAAAAACCGGTGAGAAGTTAGCAACAAATCTCCAGCAACAAAATTTCAAAATTTAAATTGGCTGCCAAAGCCATCCTAATTTATCACAGAACTATAATTTTAACAGAATTGTAAAGATCATTACTATAGTTTGTCCCTGGTGTATCACAATTGAGAAAAAAAACGAAATCCAAATTATTGGGAGTAATTAATGCCCAGCATCTAATTATATAAATAACTTTTTAAAGAATCAAATTTATTGAAAGATGTCACCAGTAAGTTTTGCCGATCGATTTTATTGATTACTGATCGATTGAAAATAGTTAATGTCACGCACTTAAAAGACGCCAAATACAATAGGACATAACTTTTTGTACAAATGCTGCACAAACGAAATTCTGGCAAAATACGAAAGAGAACATTCAAATCTATCGATTTATGGTACTTCTGAGTTTTGGCCGATCTGATTTTATTGATTAATTATCGATTGAAAACGGGCGCACCGACGACTTCAGATATTCAAGGCAGCTTCAACTATAAATGCACATAACTTTTTATGCAACTGTTGCACAAACGAATTTCTTGAAAAATATTAAAGAAAACATTCAAATCTATCGATCTATGCTATCTCTGACTTTTGGCCGATCGGCTTTATTGATTGATTACAGATTCTAATTAGGCGTTCCCACGGCTTTAGGTATTCAATACAGCATTAACTATTTAATGCACATAGCGTTTTATGCAAATGTTGCACAAACGAATTTCTTGCAAAATATGAAGCGTAATTGATTTTAATTAATCTCAGCAGGTAATACACGTCACGACGCATTCAAAAAAATTAAAATATGCACAAGAATTATGAATATAATTATTATCCTAGAAAATGCCGAAGAATAATTTTAATCTTCCAGTAAATCTAATACTATATCACCGACTTCTACTAGTTTATTTGAAGATTGCTTTCTGATGCTCATTATAAAGGGTCGGATATGCTGAGTAAATGATGAAAAACATCTTCATTCGTACATTCAACAAGCAGCCTGGGATAATACTCCAGAAATTAAACAAAAGGTAAAGGGAAGTAATTACCTGAAAGAGATTATGCACCTCGTTAGAGAAAAGAGAAAACTAAGAAGAAGGTGGCATCAAACCAGAGGTCCTGTGGATAAAACTCTAAATAATGCCACTCAACAGCTGAAGCGGAAGATTCTACGAATTAGCAATGAATCTATGAGCAACTTTTTAAGTGAATTGACCAATGATAGCAAAACGGATTATTTATTCCCTTTGGAAGGTCACTAAAAATCTAAAACGGCCTATTCTCCAAAATCCACCAATCAAAAATGAAGATGGAACCTGGGCATGCAGTAATCAGCAGAAAGCTCGTAGATTTGCAGAGCATCTGGAAAGGACCTTCCAACCAGATGAAGGAGATGATCCTGAAATCTGGGTAGAACCGATACAGGCATTAGACCAGTTTCGCCAAAAGAAGTCTCTGATGAAATCAAGAGTAATATTTATCAGAAAAAAGCTCCTGGCTTCGATCTTATTACCGGTGAAATTTTGAAGCAACTTCCAAGAAAAGCCATTATAAAACTGGCCAATCTTATCAACGCCTCATTCAGACTGAAGTATGTACCTAAATTGTGGAAAGTAGCAGAAGTCATGATGATCCTTAAGCCAGCAAAACCTTCACAAGAAGTTTCCTCATACAGGCCTATTTCTCTTCTGCCCATTATATCGAAACTGTTTGAAAAATTATTCCTCAAAAGACTGAAACCGATAATCGAAGAGAAGGCTTTAATGCCTCATCACCAATTCGGCTTTAGGGAAAGTCATTCAACTATTGATCAAGTGCACAGAATCACAAACATCATTGAAAAAATCACTTGAAGAAAAGAAAGTGTGTGCTACTGTCTTCTTAGATGTGGCCCAGGCTTTTGACAAAGTGTGGCATAAGGGCTTGTTTCACAAATTAGACATTTTTCTACCTCGACAATACTCACAAATTTAAAATCCTACTTGACAGAAAGGTACTTTAGAATAAGACACGAAGATACTTATTCTGAATTGAAAAAAATCAATGCAGGGGTACCACAAGGAAGTGTACTAGGTCCAGTACTGTACCTACTCTACACCAGTGATATTCCGGAACTTGAGCACGAAACTGTTGCCACCTTTGCTGATGATGCCGCAATTCTCGCAGTTGGAAATGATCACGGAGAAGCCACCAGGAAACTTCAAACATCTATTAACAAGATTAACACCTGGACTAATAGATGGCGGATCAAGTTGAATGAAAGCAAATCCGTACATATCAATTTCACCAATAAACAGCAACAGATCCCATATGCTAATACGGCTAAATACCTGGGTATGACACTCGATACGAGGCTACGCTGGAAGGCCCATATTAAAAAGAAAAGGGGCTAAAAAGGGCTTAAGATATAAAAAAATGTATTGGCTGATTGGACGAAAATCCAAGTTGTCCACACATAATAAGCTACTACTATATAAGCAAATTCTGAGGCCCGTCTGGACATATGGCATCCAGCTCTGGGGTTGTGCCAGTAAGAGCAATATTCTTATCATTCAGAGATTTCAAAACAAGGTATTAAGGAACATTGTAGATGCACCCTGGTACTGCCGCAACAGTGATATCCATCGGGACCTCGAAGTGGAGACTGTAGATCACGTCATTCTTAAGATTGCCAGAAGTCAACGCCTTCTACAACATGTGAACATAGAGGCCATCCAGCTTCTCGATAATTCACAGCTAGTGAGAAGACTTAAGAGGACCAAGCCCTTTGAGTTAGTCCAGTGATTGTGCCAAAGCAGAGCATAGTTTGAGTTTAAGTGTATACGCTAGTGATATTATACGTAGTTAAACTTATTAGAATTCTAAGGACACTAATGAGTAAGACCTTAGGAATATGTCTCATTTTAGTTACTCTAAGTTAGAACCAAATTACTGATTGATCTATGAAGATCAGATTGTGTGTCTTGCACTTTATTAATAAAAAAAAAATTCGTAGCTGATCCGGAACATTTTCTAGAATGGAGTGGGTTTAAATTTTTATAATCTTTATTTCGAGATTTTTGGGCATCTTCAGACAACTGTCCGAGAGTCAAAATGGCATTCTATATAATTATGCTCTCTCCATGCATAAGGATTAAGGACCTTTTCCACTGAAGAGCGCATATAGTACTACTTTTATTTACTTACAGATCAGTTGTAGTACGTACATACATATTCACCAAATTTTTTTATTGGTTTTTTATTTCAAGATAAAAACGAATGTTGTTTGCAAACTTTCAATTTTTGTCGAAGCCTTTTATAGGTATGCATGGAACCTCATGAATATTATCAGCAATCATACAATAATAGAAAATATTTTCAATACTATGGATTGCGGTTAATTGTTTGTTATTTTACTTATCACTAAACGAGAAAAATTAAAAATCACATGAAACTATGGTCAATTTATTAAGGTTATTAACGTGTAAACGAGCGATGGCATTATTTTGATACGATAAACCGCAGGTAAATTTAATAATAATAAAAAACATAGAAAACTGTTTGTTCTTATCATTAGCACAAATCTGCTTACTTATAAATGTTTAAAAATGTAAATTATGATCAATTACGTTCCGCGTTAGAGAAAACAGTAATCCAAACCTTTTTCGAAATTTTCCCGTTTTCACATAAAAATGCATCAAAATACAGTATAAATGTTATTGCATTTTACAGACAGATAAAGTAGCTTCCGTATGTGCTAGAAAAATTGATTGGGATAAACCTTGCTAATAGTTAAAAGTGCTGTCAAAGTTACTTTTTTTAAATTTTAACAATGAGTTTAATCAAATAATTATATCAAATTAAAATATATAATTATTATAATTATTAATCGTAAAATAAATTGCAAAAGTTAACACAGTATAGGTATATTTCATTGCATTTGTGAAGCATACGCGCGGGGGATTCTTCTCCAGTAATCGAGAGGGCCAACTTTGAGAATGTATAACATAATTGTTAAAGCTTCGAATCATAAAATATTTGGTTAAACAAAACTTCAGTCTAACTACTTTATTAAGATAAAAATATTTTGCATCTTGTAGGATGATATTCCCAAAATGTATTTTTGGCAAACGCTTACATTAAGCGAGACCACAGCACGCAACGCTTCTGTAAATAGCCGAAAATTGAAATTCAAAATGCTTATTATTATTCATTAAAGAATTCACGGTTTAATTGTTAATATAAACAATCTCAAGCAATACGGGATCCAAGCGACAAACTTGAGCCAAATTACTGACTCTCCTTACGATAAATAGCCATCAGAATATGTTAAAGTAATTAAGCCACGCGATAAACACCCTGAGCGAGTGAGAATCTTACCCACGCAAGGAAGCGGAGCCGGTCTAAAAACACCCCGCAATCCCTTTAGGGTAGACAACTTAAGTTACTCCAATGACCTAAATGAGCGAGACCAAAAGGGGGATTTCCGCGGATGCCGCCAGCTCGCAGTCTCAAATTCCAGAAGGGGCTCGCGTTTTGGATATGTAAACAATGCAGTTCCGAATGGAGAGAAGATTCAAAAAATTAATTAATGTTCACCTAGTCGTGTTCGCGAACGATTGCGTTTCCAATTATCACATTCACATTCATATAATTTTTATAAAAGTATGCCTATTTCTTAGACATTAACTGCCTATTTGCATGCCTAAGGGCCGGTACTTTCATCACTGATTAACTTTAGCCTTTGGTTTATTCCCATAGAAACAATTGTCTTTACAATTGGGAATTGGATTAAAAAGATTAAATAAGATTAAAAAGATTTAAAGTAAATCAGTGACGAAAGTACCGGCCCTAGATCAGTGCTTAAAAATTAGGGTTTTATTAATTAGTATTCCTTCATTTTGTTTTTTATTATTGATTTCATATTGGAAGCAGAGTTTATTTTCTAAGTGACTTAGAACTTTGAATAACATGTTTTGCGTATTCGATGTACGTATTTACTGACTTAATTTAGAATTCATGGATGGACATATTTGTTGTTTTGGACATCTTCTATAAGTTTGTCGGTATTATTTGATCTTACAGAAACAACTGCAAACATAAGAAGTCACGAGATATTTGCGCCTAAAAATAAGTGTGATTTTCTTGTGAAAAATCATTTGCTTACCTTATTATTACTTAAAGGTTTCGTTCTCTTTTCTTGTATCAAGAAGAATTTATCAGACTCGTTTCACTTGAACCTTCGAGTCTATCCTTGTATTTTTTACGTGGTTAGAAATTTTTACGACATTACTTGACCTTACAAAATTAAGTTATTTGCTAAAGTACAAACACGTTCGCTCAAAATTAGTTTCAACGAGATAATTGCGTTAGAAAATGTGTGATAATTGAATTATTCGTGCAAAAACGTAGTGCGTCTGCAAGAGGTCTATTTCTGATCCAATTACGTCGTCGATATGTTCTGAATTTTATGTAGCTGTTTTTGTTTGCGTTAAGACTCCGGGGAAATAAATAAAAGTCCTACGAAAATCAAGTGTGTTTATGTTTTTAACATGAAAAGGCAAAGTAAAAACAGTCGTAGGTAAATCAGATTATACGTATATTTAGGAATGCGTGACAGATAAATTAAGTTCGTAGCGTTTTCGATCCATTGTCTCAGAGCATTCTCATCATTCTAAATTTCTACCCTACGTATACATATATTCTACAAACTTATTTGCATGTCAGTCTTTAAGACATCCTTATATATGTACTGTAAACAAATTAATTAAATTTGGTAAATGAGTCTTTAATTTTATAAAATTCGATTGAAATTTTAATACACCCATATAGGTAGAAACCTAATATGCATAAATATGTAGTTTTCGATCAACCCCCCCCCCACGCTGTTTAACTTTGCCACAAAATTAGATACCGAATTCGTGTCAGTCCTTTCGTTCGCTCAAACGTAATTGTCATGTAGTCAAGTTGTGTAAGCGCATAGATTTATGTAATTTAGTTGATATTTCGGCGTTAACTCAACGTTTATACCCCGTTAACTTTGTCGGCGAAGGATTTGCTCTCTGGCAATAATAATTACGCGACTTGATTTGATTTAATGATGATAGACATTTTATGATTAGAGGTGTTGTATTGCATACTGTATTAAGTGATACTTTTAGAAGGATTTAGTTAGATTTTCGAAGTTTGTATTTCGTCTTCACTAATGATAATGAATTATAAAAGTACAAAAATAATTCGATTCCGGTTCGGAAAAACTATCCTCGTCTTTTATCACAGTAATCTTGGCAGATTTTCAAAATATGACTCAACGCCCGTTTTACTTTCTGCCGGCGTGCTTAACGATCAATTAATCGCCGTTATTACAGTCGCTGTCCCCATTTACGCCGAATAATCTCACTAACCTTGTTCGATTAAAATGCCCGCTTACTTCAAGTCTAGCACCGTTTTTAACGTCTTGCGTCTTCTTCACGTGAGAAGAAAATTACAGCTGTACGGCGGCATACCCGCGGGTGATGTAATTTGTCTGTCCTCTTAGTTCAGGTATATTTTACAGTCCTTGTATGTTGTATGTACGTAATCGACCTCGTGTAAATACGCAACGGAAACTGATGCGGTCTGAATCTTGTTGACCTCCTCTATCAGCGACAAGAGAATTTACACTTCGGCGGTTTCAACAAAGGCGAACTAATTAATTTAGCTGACGTTATTGTTCGAATTATAACCGGAAAAATATGTTGAGTCCATTATACTTTGTTGAGCTTACGCTTCACAAACTTTAGAATAATTTATAACCAGGGTTAGGCGTATGCCTGCTGTGGACCAGCTGTGTCGCCGTTATACAAGATGTAATTAATTAAGTATTTTTTTAAACACATCGTAAAACAATAAAGCACACGGAAACTCGGTCAATGCACGATATTTAGGAATTTTGTTTGTGTAAACCAGAACACTGATAATGACATTCAGGACGCAAGATGTCATGCGTTCGTATAACCTCGGGACGAAATTTTATTATTCGGCAAGCGCGATTTCAACCGAACGCCTCACATCTTGCGTCCTAAACGTACCGTGAGTGCCCTGCTTAATCTGAACGTAATAAAGTAATAAAATCATAAATTAAGGGATGACGAGTATCGGCATGCTTTTTTCCAATAATACTTTTAGAATTATATACCATATATTAGTGGATAATTTATAGTCTTTGTATGACTATCAAAAAAAAGGATTCTATTTTAATTCAAAATGAAATCTAAACTTTCTTTTTAAGCATCACTTTTCGATAATCTTCCTGAGTGTAGTACCTAACGTCGTCAATTTTCATATGCAGTAGTTATCAGACCGGAACGAGACCGTATAACAACAAATGTTCCCAGGCATTATGTACTTACGAGTATAGCAATTTGCGACACGTTCAATTCACTTTTTCTCCTCGGGCTAGGTTATCGTAAGTACCCTCGAAGAAAAGAAACTCAAACTTGAAAATAAACGAAACTTGATTGAAATTTCATATAGTTAAATTCATCCGAGCACCAAAATATTTGCTCCTTCACAACAAATAGTGCTTAATTAATCGTTGAAGAGTTTGCCTAATTGGTTCGACACACTCAAATTAATTAATGTTCACTGATGATGTAGAACGTGCAAGTGTGTGCTTGTAAATATGTACTTTCCAAACATGCCGCTCATTTGAATCAAAGGAAATAAAACCAACAAAAATTTACATATCCAAACATTTTGGAATATTCGCTCCGCTTATTGATGGTTTCAAACAAGTCGCACTTTCTCCAGAATTATCATTAGGCATAACTTGAGCAGGTGAAAATGCATAGTAAAAGTAATGTCTACTTTAGAACAACTTCAATTTAATTTAAACAAAGCAAGGTGTTAATATTGAGTTAATTGTTCGGGAGGAGACAACATCTGCTAATTAACGTTAACGAACTCTGCATTTGTTACAACACCTAGTAAGTGTTCGCTACGTAAATGGTGTAATTACCAAGGACTTTTTATGTTCGCACAAACCAGTCATTTAGTCAGATTTATTGAAATAAACAATTAACAGGGTTAAGTAATTTCTGGAAACCATGTGAATGGCAAAAATTATCAGTTCTATTTGTATTGGACGAAAACGTACATTTAGATTCTCCAACAAATACAACTAATAAATAAATAATTAATTAAATCACCAATTGTTACTGAAACAAAAGTAAATTATTTTGTTGCTTGTTTAAAATAAAAATATATGTTTCTTTTTACTGCTCTGTGCACGTGTGCGCCTATCAAACTGGCTTTCACTTTCGAGAACGGCGAAAATTCTTCACCGCTAAACTAACCTAGATTAGAAAAAATGTCTACCCCTACTTTAATCCATGTTAATTTATTCGTAGTTAAGAATGACTGCATCATAGCAAGAGAATGTGCAACATTCCATATCAATGCAATAAGTAACAATGATAAAAGGACCAGATACAAAGCGAAGGCCGACGCATTTAACTTTAAAAAAAATCCCATCAAAAGAGCTACTACGTTGTTGATTTTTAACAGTTGTGAATTGTTGTAAAAATTCAATTCATTTGATCAAAAAAATTAGGAGTTATTAAACGTTTGAAAGCGGAAAATGCATGATTTAAAGTTGGAACATCGAAGTGTTGTAAAATTTTTTGAGTATCCATGAGAGAATGTCGGCAGTGTATAACCATATTTTCAAGTCAAATTTTGGTCAAAGCAATTTCGTTGGGGTAGAGAATCCATTTAGGACGATCCAAGAGGTGGCAGGCCCTTAAAAAATCGAAATACAGAAATGGTAAAGCAAGTTGAGGGTTTAGTTATTATGAAGGGCCGACGTCTGAATGTGTCATCAACTGCTGCAGAAGTTGGAATATCTGAAGCTTCAGTTTTAAGAATATTGCACTTAGATTTAGGCCTTAGCAAAGTGTCTACTCCTAGGCTGGTCACGCAAGAAAAAAAATTGTGCCGGCGCAAAATTTAGCTTCTTCAAAGGCTCTTTTCATAAATTATCACAGGCGATGACACTTGGGAACATTTTTGGGACCGAGAGGTCAAATAAGAATCTATGCAATGGATGCATAAAGGTTCACCCTCCTCCAAAAAAAAGGCACGGACACAAAATTCTGCAGGAAACTTGATGGCTGCAATTTCTTGGGATGGTGAGGGTATCCTTCTAATTGAATATATGCCAAAAGGTTCAACAATTAATGAAGAAGCTCACCGAAGACGCTTCAAAACCTGAACAAAACGAGCTCATAAGCTCTGTAAAGAAATCTTTCTCTTGCAGGACAATTGCAAGGTGCTCAAAGCAAGAAAAGTTAAGGAATTTATCGTCGCCATTGACTTTATTGAACCGGACCATCCTCCGTATAGTCCGGATCTGGCACCCTCTGACTATCACCTATTTCGACAACTTAAAAAGAACCTGCGAGGAAGGCGATTTTCTTCAAATCAGGATAAGAAAAGCTGTAGAAAATTTGTTAGTGGAACTTCCAAAAGAATTTTTCAAGTGGGTTAGAACAACTCGAAAAGCAGTGGCGGCGGTAATAGAGTGGGCACAAGGCAAGGCCGAAGCATTCTGTTCTCTCTTCGTTGTGTAATAAACAAAGATAGCGCTTAGCAAGTACGTCGTGTGCCCCGCTGAATCGGATGGACCGGCCGCGGCTGTCGAAAGGTGTGTGAACTTAAATGGAGCATATATTGAAAAATCAAAATGTTTAAACTACCCTTCTTCTTCTTCTTCTTCATCATCATCATGACTAGGTAGATAACTTTTGAATTACCCCTCGTAATCTATAGGTAGGACAGAGATTTTGTACCGAATAAACCCAAACACCATCAATTTTGGGTTCGAAAATACCCATCGATTAAGGGCATTACTAGACAAACAAAAATATTTTTTGTCGTAAGAACAGCTGATATCGCTGGAAGGAGAAAATAAACCAAACAAGTTAAGATGGCTACAGACTATGCGTGACTTCGCGATTCGTGATTTGTCAAGTTCGTTGTAATTCGTTGAATACTTCTTTTTAATTACTTCAGCAGTTACTCCGTACTTCTTGGCCAAACCTTTGAAGGCGTCATTTTTCTTATTTTTATTTTTCTTATCTTCATCCCTTGGATCCCACAAATGACGTAATTGTTCAATGTCATATATTAGGTCAAGGATGCGGCCATCTGACCACTCGTATTCTTGTTGGGATTCTGAATATTCTTGAACCATTGTTAAAATAACAAAAATACTTCATTACACGCGGGACGCTAGAATAAAATGAAGAATCACGCACGCATTTAAACACGAATAAGCAAACTAGCATGCATCAAGCGCGAATTTCCTTGCATCTGTGGTTCGCGGAAATGCGCAGCCTTTGATGTTCGTCAACTTACCGCCTCCAAGAGCGAATCACTGCGAACACACGAATCACGTCGTTTACGAATCGATTTTAAACGAGTAAGTCCCTACACACTATTCACGAATTGTCCACGAATTGCGAATCGCGCATCACGAATCGCGAATTCACGCATAGTCTGTAGCCACCTTTAGGGTTACATACAAAACACTACAACGTGACTAAAACTGTTTGACAACCATTTGTCAAACGTTTATGAAATCCACGACCTACTAGATTTCGCGAGACGGAGTCTCTTAATCGGCCTGGGCAATTTACTAGCTCAAGGGCCGATTTCACCAAAGCTGATTAACTTTAACCGATGATTAACTTGTTAGCTTGTTACTGTTACCTGTGTTAAAAGCATAGCAACAATTGTGTTTAACGATTGATTAAATTTAACGAAGCTTTATGAAATCGACCAGTGTTTCTCCGCTGACGCCACTTACCCCAAAAAACCGGAAACGGATACATATCCGAAACGTCATTTTCTATTAAATGTCAAGCTCGCAGTTATCAGTGTCAAGTTGACAGTTTTACTATGTAAACTCCTGGACAAAATTAACGCAACAGCAAAACTTCTCATTATTACTTTTATTTTTTCGAAGTTTTAAATCATTAAACATTTTATTAAGTTGGCCTAGGATATCCTCTGTCACTACTGATAAACAATTGCAATTGTTTGACAGATGTAGAGTAACATTTTACAGTTGCTTGTTAATAAGACATTTAACGCTGTTTAAAGTGATTTGTAAAAGTCAATAATAGCTATTTGTTTAATAAGGCAACGAAGTAGCTGATTTAATGCCGCGGCTGGGAGCCAGGGCATTAAAATCAGCTTTGTTGCCGAATTGAACATATGATTTTTCGCCGATCATTTAAGTTTCACGTTTTTAAAGAGAAAATACGCAAAATAATCTGGAAATACGATTACATTAAGGTGGTTTATACAGAGTCGTTGCTATAGAAGCAAGCTTATTTATTATTTTAATGCTCAGGTAGTAAATGAGACAGTTTAGTGCACGTCAGTTGTCACTAAAGTTTGACGTTTAATGTCGATTGGCGAAAAATTCAATTTTGTTGGTGATTTTTTTTTAAATTTAATGTCATCAAGGTCCAGCTTCATAAAACGTATTTGATCAAGGGGTTAACTACGTTATATGAAACTGGGCCTTAGTGAATGAAACACTTTGTCCAGTGCACTTAGAGCAGAATAAATGAATCGTCCACGCAACTTAAGAAAAGATGAAGCTGTGTAAGCGGTAACTCTAGTTAACGAAGGACGTAGCCAGCGATATATGGCTAATTTGATAGGAGTTAGACAATCACCAATTAGTCGAACAGTTAAACGTTTCAATGAATTTGGAATTTACTGCAGGATAAGGTCGTAAGAAGTCTACAGAAGAGATGAGCGATACCTTATGCAAGTCGCCTTAAGAAACAGGTGTTCTACCAGTTTAGAGCTAAGCAGAGCTTAAGAGAGAAGACTTAATGAAGAAGGATTGGACAGTAGAAGATCAGCTATTGCACCACTGCTCACCAAGGAACTAAAGAGTGACTAGGTTGAGTTTTGCAAGGGAACACGTAAATTGGACAATTGACGACTGAAAGCGAGTTTTGTTAGAATAGAGTGTGTATCGACCCAACTTAATTAAACAAATTTATATTAAGAAGGCACTACCCACTAAAAACTTTAGAAGAAATATCGACTAGATTAAAAGGAACTCAGTACTAGCTATTTTAGATTGCAAGCGAGGATTTTGGCAAATCCCTCCGAGGATCCCATTTTTTGGTGGATCAATAACGTTCTGGGGGAGGAATTTGTTTCGACGGTCACACGGATTTGGTTCCTATACGATGGAGATCCATGAATGCGCATTTCTACATAGAAAAACATATGATGCCATTTGTCGGGGACAATTTCATTTTTATGCAGGATAACGCTCGGCCCCACGTTGCTAGAGAAGTACTGGACTACCTTCGACTCGTGAATATTCCAACTATGAACTGGCCACCAAGAAGCCCAGATGTGAACCCCATAGAGCATCTGTGGGACGCACTAAAACGATCAGTTAGGCGCCACACACCTGCTCCTCTGAATCTTAGGGAACTCGAACAAGTCGTTCTTGTCGAATGGGAGAATATTCCCCAAGAAACTGTTCACAACATAACCAATGGCATCCCCAGACGATTGAAAGCAGTAATAAGAGCTAGAGCAGGACCTACACGCTACTGAATTCAAATTCTTACGATTTATCAATTTTTTTAGAAGCTTTTCATTGACACAGTTTTCATTGCTTTTGACATTATTATTTCTTTCTGTTATTTATTCATGTTTTTTTTTTTCGATAATACCATTTTAAGTTGTCATTAGTTGAAACCATTTAATTATAATAGCACGTAGGTACTATGATTTAAAACTTCAAAAAAATCAAAGTAATAATGAGAAGTTTTGCTTATGCGTTAATATTGTCCAGGAGTTTAGTAGAGAAGACATCGGGTATCCGTGTATCCTAATACTACCAGGATACCCGGATTTCATTTGTTTATCCGGGTACCCAAATACTATCCGTGCGATTATTACCCGGGTATCATTTCTTTATCCGGCTGTCCGTTATTACCCGGGTATCGTTTCTTTATCCGGGAAACCTGTTATTACGCGTATAATTTGTTAATACAAAATCTCTAACTATCTGTTATTACATGATAAGAACTTGATTATTTTTAACACTCTTGTTAAATTTATACGGGTACTTATACAGGTACCCGAATTTACCCGGGTACTCTAACCTATACGGGTACCCAAACTTACCCGGGTACTCGAACTTATACGGGTACCAGAATTTATATGAGTATCCGAATTTATACGGATACCCAAATCTATGCAGGTGCCCGAGTTAGATCCGGAGCTTAGTTTTGCACGGGTATCCGAATTTATACGGGTGCCAGATCTCATAAGATTACCCGAGCACAGTACGGATACCAGGGTAGTATCCGGGTAGTTTATTCGGGTACCCGGGTAGCTCAAACATACGGGTATGTCTTCTCTAGTATATACCGAGAAAGGTTATATTTTTTTACTCAGTTATAGTTTTCTGTCAATTTTTTTCATTCGTTAGTTATGCTTTCCTTGTTTATGTCATTTGAATTTTGTTTAATTTAATTTTTGGACATTTCGGTTAATTAATTTTTATTAATAATAGTAAATAGCAAATACCAGCAAAAAATGAATAAATGCAATGTACAATGTGCAGTAGGTCGTCTGATTTGAATAGAACTAGATCATTTAATTTCCATTGAATCTTAATTTATGCAGAAAACGACTTTAAATTTTATGTTTTTTTTATTTTGACAGATCAACAACTACAATTACATAAAAGCTCTCACGTTTAACAAACAAAACTTACTATTCCTAATTCCAATTGCGTCTTCAGACTTCTTCATTTGCAGCGACCTCAAAGAGGAACTTTTAATGTACAGTGTGTCCACGGATAGGTGAAACAAGAGGTATAAATGACCAGAAATTTTTAGATATCAAAACGCCATTTAGCAGTTAATAATACCTGCTTGTTCTTGAATTTATTTTAATCACACTTTTGATTTTTTAAATCAAGGCATTAGGTACAGTTTTTGAGGAAGGATTAACAAGTTTTTATCATTGATAGTGCAAAACAAGATTCGAAAGTTTAACATGAAATGGAAATGATAAATACGTCAGATCTGTTTTTGTGTCTACTTGATCCGATTAAAAAAATATCAGAAATTTTTACAAAGTCAAAAAGTTCAAAACTGCAAATTTGTGAATGTAAGTGTTAAATGACTACATGCAGGAAAGGTAAGATGAGAATTAAGATTTTCAAATACGGCAAAAATTGTTATAAAGAATAAAATTTTCTGAGAAATCAGTACATAATAAAAAAGCTTGTATCACCTATCCGTGGACACTGTACGTAATTCTTCAAAAATTACTAAAACCCTGTTTGACAAACCAGACAAACATCGCTTAAAATACGAACGGATTATTTTCATACCACACTCTTTCTTTATTTAAACCTGTCCTTTGTTCAATAACGTTATTCTTTTCAATAAAAATCATTTACTAATTATTACAAGTTTGTGTTGATTAATTCACAAAATCTACACTCACGTAAATTGACATTTGCGTGTCAAAAGCCAAATAAACTTCAATTGGGGTAACTAGCGCCAAAACGGGCAAAATTTGCTTTAAATAAAAATATTGCGCAGGCCGGTTAAATCCAGTAGGTCGTGCTGTAGACAATCCTTTTTTTGAGAGCTTTTGAAAACTTCAAAAAAAAAATTTTTTTTAATGGATTAGAATAACTGGAAAAGCGTATGGACTTAAGTGGAGCTTATATTGAAAAATTAAACTACCCTTCTTCTTCTTCATGGGTCGGTAGACAACTTTTGAATTTCCCCTCGTAATCTACAAAGATTTTGTACCGAATAAATCCTAACACCATCAACTTTCGGTGCGAAAATAACCATCGATTAAGGGCATTACTAAACAAAAAATCTGTTTTGTTGTAAAAATAGCTGATTTCGCTGAAAGGAGGAAACAAACCAAATACTTTAATTAATTACATGCAAACTGTTTGACGATCATCTGTAAAACGTTTATCAAATTATCCCCTTTTTCCTTCTATCATCAAATAAAAAAAAATCAAAACCTGCTTGTTGAACTTTTCAATTGAACACTCGTTCGTTAGTAAGTACATAATCAAAGTGGTCCAAGGAATTTCCGTAGAGGTACGATAATAATTAACGTTGTTATTTCGTAACTGGTTTTTTAATTGATTGTCATGCAGAAAAAGCATTAGTTTGCGTGTGTTTATTGCCCAAGTTCAAGGTTTAAATTCCCCACATTCGTAAAAAAAGAAAAATTGCTACCTTGAACGTTGAAGAGTACGAACACGCAGAATGGTAAGAAGACGACGAAAGCAACCACCAAGAAGCAGTTGCGCCGCCGCAAGGGGGACATGGCGAAGTTGACCATAGCCATGTCCCTTCGTCACACACAACTCCAGCACCTGCACGTCGTCACCAGCATTGCGTTCTTCCTGATTTTAAAAGTCTTTCGTGCGCCTGGGTGTGAAGACTGCTGGAGTTCAACGTTTTCAACGACGCCGTTTATATTTAGCCCGCGATCGTCGTACACGTGCGATAACTCTGCGAACTCTGCGTCAAAACAGTCCTACCATGACCGCAGTTACTAAATATACTAAACAGCGAACAGTATTTGTATAAGGTCGTATTCAACACGCGGTTGCGATCTACCGCGGACCAAACCGAACCGCGCCTGCCGCGCGCGCAATTCTATCGATCTTCCGTCTTAACTTCTTTTGCCCCGATAAGGACGAGTATGTCATATCTTAATGCACGTGGCCATCATCCTTTCAACTTTTATGAACCCCGCACCAGCTCAAGAAAATCTGCGGTAATTGCGATAGAAAACATTCCACTTCTAATTAATTTTACGTCAAGTACTTAACAAGCTAAGTCACAAACACAATCTTGACTTTTGTTTTCTGGTATGGCTGAGAAGCTTGCTTTGTAAATCTAATAGGTAATGATTTTTATAAAAAGTGAGCAAGAAAGAATCAGATTAGAGTAGGCGGTGCAATGTCTGTGATTAACTGAATTAATTAATAAATGTAATACATTCATGGACTGTCAAATTTATTGACTTTTTATTTAATTACAAACACACATTTTCTTTGCATCGCCTGCTCTAATCTGATTTGTATTTGCTCATCGTTTACTTATCTATTTAATTACGTAATATTTTTCCTCATTGTTTTTATCCATCAGGATAATTTTATACTACAGGGACATTCCAAGTTATATGATTCAAAAACGAAAGGTTCGCATTGTTTCAGCAGAACTCGTTCCTTCGTCTGGGGTATTTTTCTCCGCGTAACTGTGTAAATACGTCCCCCATTTTAACAATACATTTTTCGGAACAAAAGGTTTAATTAAAGTACGCGCCGGCGAGCAGAGTTCATTGTGTCGGATTTTCATTTCTGTTGCAGAATTTTCCGAATTATTACGGACGAATCGGGGCCGGAACTTTTGCGCAAGTTGAGGTCGAAAGCTCCGACATTGATAAATCAGATTGTCCTGACCTTTTACGTACGTACAATATGACCTTTTCGTGTTATGGCCCTGCTTTAGGTTTACTCGATGTTTATATATTACTCTCACCGTACGTGTTATGCCCTTTTCGCATATATAAAATATGATGGGGTAGTTATTTAAATACTTTAGTCTTTATAAGGTCAATTGATTCTTGAATAAACCGACGAACGAAGAGACTTCCCAGTAAAGAATGTTAAAATAGTTCTACACAACAATTAATTAAAAATTTACGTTACGCCCATGCATAACACGGAACCAAAAGCTTACTTCTTTCAAAGCATGAAGTTAGGGCCGTAACTAGAAAAGCTAACGCCTCTCGCAAAACTATAGCTAGCGCCTGTGGAAAAACTATAACTAGCGTTCCACCCTCTTCTAAAAAATACAGAATTTTTTAAATATTTTTTCATTACAAAACTTTCATGCTTCTTCTTTCTTTCTTAATTATATTAAATTTTACTAGAATTTAGCCAAACTCAGAGAGATAGGGATTTTTAACATGCCAAATATCATATTGACACATGGACCGTATGCAGTCCGAGAAAAAGGCAATTTTTTAATGCTGAACCTTTGTTTTTCCTGTTATATTTTGATTTGACCTTCTTTAGGTCTACCTCCAGCTTTGCCACTACAACATAGTGATTCTATATCAGTTCCTCTTTTACTTCATATGTCCATTAAGAACTTATTCCATACTTCGCATAGGTATACAAATATCGTATTGCAATGATTTTCACTTTCTTATGTGGTATCAGAGTTGTGGTTTGTTTGCTTTGCGCACCAATGCTGGAATTTTTGTCTTTCGGCTATCAGCCATTCCAGACAGTCACGAAATAAATTTAGGTGGATCTAAGTCATCACTCATCAGACAACACAAACAACCATGGCCAATGATGAGATTCGAACTAACGCCGACCAAGCGACACGACTTCTAGTCGGCAAGGCTAACCGCTGACCCAGTCGGCGATCCAAACTATGAGAGTTAATTTATGACAGTTCTTGTTGTCCTTTTCCAACATCTTCCCAGGGCCGGCCTTCTAATTGACGGGGCCCGGGTGGAGTAAGAACTGTGGGGCCATTTTTTAAAGCACAGTATTATGTTATGGAGTACGGGAGCCAGGGCTGTAACTAGGAGGTAACGAAGGTGGCACTTATCACAGGTGCAAGCGAAGCAGGGATGCCTAGTGGATTTCAGAGAATTTCATTTTGTTTGTCTCGGCTTCCTGAATCGAATCCTTCAAGCACAGGCGCTACTTTTGAGACATCCCGTACCTTCGTTTATTTTATTCCGTTTTCTTTACATATTATACATTTTTAAATTTTGTATTTATACAGGGTGTTTAAAAAACATGTTTGGAAATTTTACCCAGTTATAGCTCACATCAATATAAACACAAAAGCCTTATGGATCAATTCTGCGCATATCTGTAAGGACCGTAAGATCTGTAAGCCTGTAACTCAATTATTAAAATATAGAATTTTGAAGTTCTCTGGAAGATATGATTTCTCCTAGGTCTCTAGGATTACTCATAAGTCTCTGCGACATTATTTTAGAGACTTACAATAAACCGTATCATACTAAGAACTTCAGAATTCCATTTTTTAATAACTGACTTACAGGCTAACAGATCGTAGAACGTAGGTCCGGAAGTCAACTGTTTTCGAGATTTTTTGAGTTTTTGAAATGAAACTTATTTGCGTGCAGTGGACGTTGAGTTTTGGTAGTACTAACGTATGCTACGAGAGTGGTTTAAAATACAATTGGTTTAATTTTTATGGAGTATGCGTATAACGAAAGGAGAACATTAGAATACTATAACTGATTTTAATCGAGATTTTCTTTAACACTACTAACGGCTGTTCAATTCAAAAGTTCATCAAGATGGTTTTGATTTTTTGTTGAAAGAATAAAGGCCGAAAAAAGGATGACTTCCGAAACCAATTGATGTTTGACGGATGACAGTTGTCCAACAGTTATAATCTAACGTTTCATAACGTAAAGTAGCATTTCCCATTGATTTAATTCAAGACTTGCTTCACAATGTTCTGGAAAATTCAAAGGCTACTTGATGAACTTTTAAGTGAACATTTGATATTAGTTTAAATTGAACAGTCACTAATGCCCGATTTCTTCATCGCCTTATCTTGAGGTTAAATTTATGTCAGTTAGAATGTGACACATAGTATGTGTACGGCCAGCTGTACGTCACATTACAACTGTTAGATAAATTAACCTTAGGTTAAACATAGCGAAGAAATCGGCCATAAGGCTGACTTGCATAAAATATTTAAGCCAGAATTAAAGTTAATCTTAAATTAGAATGTGACACATTGTGACACACATTATAACGTGTGTCACATTCTAAGTTAAATTTAATCCTTGCTGAAATGTTTTGTGCAACCCAGCCTGAAGGGTTAACAAAAAATGTATTTTTTACAAAATCGACCGTATCTCGGAAACCTTTTTGATTTTTAGACCTATGTTTATTAAGACTTTTGTGTTTGTATTAATGATATCTATAACTACGTATTTTTGAAACACCCTGTATACATATTTTTTGTGAAATATATATTTTGGATTTTGACAGATTTGTACATTTTTGAGAAGAGGATGAGGTTAGATACATTACTCAGAAACAAGTACACATATTTCTGGGCATAGCTAAATAATAGGTAAAGTTGGTGAGATTGTGGTGAAATTTTCGAGCTACTCCTCTACTGAAAAAGCCCCAAAAAGTGCCGAAATAGCTGTCCAGGACACTTGAGGATTCCATTGCAATTAAAACCGACTCGCAACAAATTTCTAAATTTTAATTATGCTGTAATACCGTTATTACCGGTTATTGCCGCTCTGTATGTGATGGCTTATTTGGTAGTAATTTGGTTGCTATTTGTCAATTTTCATATAATGTTAGGTAAAAAAATCGGCCGCGAGATGTCGCGACCTAAACTGATGTTCGTATTCATTGCATTATTCGGTGTGCTATAAAACGTTTCTTTAAATTCAAGCTCAGCTACTTCTTTTAAGATATACAAATGGATTATTGCGAATTTGTTTTCATTTAGGTTTAATGTTACCTGTTACTATGTTAGGTACATACGAGGCGTGTAAATAAAGTAATGAGACTGGAAGCGTAACGTTCCACCCGGCAACACTGTGGGCTTGTCTTTTAGAGGGGTGACAGGTCAATATCCAATGCGTCTTCAGTATAGCGTCACTTGGAGATCCATATCGAATGTTTTTGTAAAATTGTTTTTTCTAGTGAGTTCCGAAAATGAGTGATAACAATTTTGAGCAATGTTATACTATCAAGTTTTGCTTTAGACACGGGCACACTGCGAGTAAATCTTTTGCAAAACTTCAGCAGGCGTACAGAGAGAATGTTTTGTCAAGGACCCAGGTTTTCAGGTGGTTTAAATAAAGCATTTTCGAAAGGCCGAAAATTGATTGAAGACCAACCTCGTAGTGAAAAGTCATCGAGAATTGATCAGAATGTCGACAGAATCTGCTCTGACTGTCGCGTCGGTTAACGACAAGAATGATTGGGAAAGAGTTGAATTTTCCGAACGCACTAGAAAAAACAACTTTACAAAAGAATTCGATATGGATCACCTAATGACTCTACGGAGTTGAAACTCATACCGAAGACGCATTGGATGTTGACCTGTCATTCCTCTAAAAGACAATCCCACAGTGTTGCAGCGTGGAACGTTACGCTTCCAGTCTCAGTACTTTATTTACACACCTCGAACTATCATTGTTATCATTTTAAACTTCTTTAATATTGCTTCAGCTTGCTTTAATATTGTAGCGGTAGACTGTAATTTAACTTGGTGTGATCATGTGGACTAAGTATGTAAAAAACTTAATAGTGCCTACTATTGTATTTTAAGTTGAAAGCATTGTATGAATGAAACTTGCTTAATTCAAATTTATTACGGACTAGTCTATTCGACACTATCCTACGGCTGTGAACTTTGGGGTGATTCGCCAAGTGCGGGAAGAGTATTTGTGGCCCAGAAAAGAATTGTGCGGCTTATGTTTAACATTGGTTTTAGAGAGTCGTGTAAAAATTTTTTTCTTAATTATAAGATATTAACATTACCGGCAATATACATTTACCGCTGTATATTATGTGGCCTTAGCAACAAAAAAAAAGTGACGACAAATAAACAAATTCACGGCATAAATACTAGACATGGCGATCTCTTTCGTACGTCTTTACATTCTACTGCTCTCTTTGAGAAATCGCCACTATTCTCTGGCTTAAAATTCTACAATCGTCTACTATCCCAGCTACGTGCAATTGAAAGCTCCGTGCTTTTCAAAAAGCGGTTAAAACAATATTTACAGTCAGGCTCATTATTCAGTAAAAGAATATTTTGAAAATTCAAAATGTACGTTTGTTTGATGTATCAAATATTTGTTTTGTATAATATGTGACCTTTTCTAAGTATGTATACACTTATTTTTGTTGTAACTCTATTGTTCCCAATATCTATATGTTCATAGGAGGACCACATGTAATTTTTAATTGCCACGTGTGAATAAATATTATTATTATTATTAATTAAAGCTGGTTCTTGTCCGATGAAAATTGTATCACAAAATATTTTAATCGGACATTAATTGACACTTTACGTTTCGCTATCGTTTGACAGCTTCTTCGGAAGTGAAAAAATATTTTTTCTGTCAAACGATAGCGAAACGTAAAGTGTCAATTAATGTCCGATTAAAATATTTTGTGATACAATTATTATTATTATTCATAATATTTTTATTCTATATCTTTCCACTTCTATAGTAGTTTGTTATAGCTTTCCTTCTTGATTTGGAGTTCCTACATTGCATGTTGTTCTTTTAACTATTTTCTTTCTTCTGTTACCTTTGTTTCCACATTTGTCCAACCCTGTATCTTTGAATTTATTGTCCTTCTTTGCCAGATTTATCCTTCCATATTCCTCGTTATATTCCATAGATTTTTGTCTCTTCTTCTTCCAATTTTGCCTTTATTTTATTCCATTTCCATTCTACACCATCTATGTGTTACGGGCAATGTCCGCAGGGTGTGCAGAGTCACCATTGTCCGGGTAATATGAACATTGCACATCGCTACTTGGCAAAGTCCGCAGAAATAATTAATTTGCGGATTCGACCCGATTTATTAGTGCCTGATCAGCAGTAGGCGATGTCAGTAACGATCATTTCTTTGCGAATTTGGCCCGGTTTTAAGTGGTCATTCAAATCTTCAAAATTCTTAGATCTCTTAGGACTTTAAGAAATTAGTATTAAGCTATTTTATTAAACAATCCATTTCATTTACCCATACAAGAACAGCATAAGATGGCTCTGCCCATGGAGATTTAGCATTGTCAACAATAACCACTTAAAACCAGGCGAAATTCGCAAAGGAATGATCGTTACTGACATCGCCACTGCTAATCGAGCAGTGTCGACATTGCCCTAATTAATCCGACTTTGCCAAACAGCGATGGGTAATGTTGACATTGTTGGACAATGCTGACTCTGCACACCCTGCGGACATTGCCCGTAACTTATACACATTTTAACCGTAACGAATTAAATTTTTACTACTTTTTCTATATTCTTTTCGATGACTGTCTTTTCTGTAAGTATCTATCGAGAGATATCTCGTTCCTTTGATGTGAGGTCACAATTTATTAATACAGTGTGGGTTTTACATTGTATAATTAGTTTTTTAAATTTTCCATTTGATTTAGTAAAATTACTTAGTTTGACTATACACATTTTACCGTTTAATTCATGTGCGCTTTCTTGTTTTTACTTCAACTCAATCCAATTAAATAGGCGCCCTTCTTTCGCCTTCGCCCGTGGTAAGAAGTGCCAACTTCGCCACGCCCTAGTTACGGCCCTGTACAAAATAAACGTTTATGGTGTTATGCAGAAAATCAGAATAGTTCAGTCTTAAAATTGAGCGTGAACTAATAACACAGTGTTACACAGTTGATGACGAATGCGTTGTATAAGTGCATTAACTGTTACAAGGGGTCGTCGAATGGCTCAGCGGTTAGCGTAGCCGACTTTGGAGGTCATATTGCTCGATGGCGTAGGTTCGAATCCTGCCATGGCCATGGATGTTTGTACTGTAAAATGACTGAGACCCAGCTACAAATAATTACCAAACTGTCTGGAATTGCATTTGTCGATAAGACAAAAAAGCGTATTATGCGCAAGGCAACCAACTGTTATGAGGTTAATTGAAATCAATTACGCTTTCAAAGGTGTAAAATGCTTGCTTCGAGGCGAACTATAATTTACAACAGGTAATTCCGTCGCTTTAAAAAATAACACAGCGAACGCACGTATTGAATTTTGTTAGACTTTGTACAAATTTTTGTTTATAGTTCGCTTTTTATAATAATAGAATTTCTTTCCGATTGAACGGCGCACACAGAACGAAATTACAATAATTAATAAACCAAACAGATTACGAATGTGTTCACTGATTATAATGTTTTAAGTTCCGCTTGTCATCGCCATTTCTTTGTTATTAGCAAAGTTTATTATTATTCAAACGTCAGTGATAAATCGAATAAACGTCATAAAGAAAACTGATAAATTAAAATGCAAGGGAAGGGTAACGCTTAATATTAGGACATAAAGAGGTGCCTAAATATTTATGAGGGACACGTTGCTTGTAGGAATAAACTTTATTTATAATTTAATTTAAAAGAAAATTAAAGAAAAGTAATAGGAATTCTTAACACGGAGATTTAAAATGTTTTATGTTGTAGTGATTTATTAGTTGACCTGTCAAAGCAGGTGTTCAAGGTGGGGCTGTTGTTATCCATATTGTATACAATTTTTACGGAATAAATTACTCCAGGTGACTTGCATGCTTTTGTCAAGTGAATATTTTGGAGTTCGTATTTCAGCTGATCACGTCAATTCAGTTTAAAGGTCAAGTTCACGACCGACGCCGCACCGTAGCAATCATGAAAATATAAAACACTTTTATGACTGTATTTATTTCGTTGATCTGCTGCTATTTCTTAACTAGGAACGTAACGTCGTTTGGGAGATAATTTCTGGAAAACTAAAATATATAAAATTTTTCCAACATTTTTCCCATGGCCATGTGATGTCTAGTCTTTCAACATTTTTTTATTTTCGGTCTATTCAAGAATACGTCTGTATTAAATAGCAAATTTCATTTAAAATTCATCAAAAAAGGAAAGACTGGATCTCTTTTGGTTCATGTAGTTTAGGACGTTCGAGGACACTAACTTTCATTTATTTACTAGTGTGTTTCATAAATTAAATTTTCTTAATTATTTTCTGAGCAGGAAAATATCGAAACTAACACATAAATAGTAAAATAATGAGATTCTTTATAGCTTTTGTGAATTCAGAGAACTTTACGTAACAATAAATCAAGGCCATGAGTTTTTCCAAGCAGTTTAATGGCGAATGTAAACGTAACGTAAATTTACATTCGTTTATGCATGGATACGTGCGTATGATAATTTGTGTCCTACGCATATTTCATAATCACTGCTTTTACAAACGCAGGACACCTGTGGCCTGCATGAGACTTTATAAAGTGGAATTGATAAGAATAATTTGAAAGTTCGGTAACCTATCAGCAAATGTTCACATTAGAGGTTTATTACCGCCAGTAAAGGACGTAAAATTTTATTTAAGTATCACTTCGGGGTTTAATTCTGAGAAAATACATATAATTTCCATTTTTATGAGGGTCGTTTTAAAGGATTCAACTCAAAATGATGGTATATGAAACATGAATGCTGTAGGCTGACAGATTTGCTTCTGCACAAATTGAAATATTCTTCGTATAAAGATTCCTTGGCTTCACCGACGACGTTAGTATATTATTATTATGTTTTGTATATTGATATAAATCCTGTAGGGCTTCTTTCCCAATTTAAACTTACGACATAGAGATTGGTTATTCCCCCATCTATCTACATATACCGATTTTGTCTGTCGGCGATTTCAATATACAAGCACGACAATCGATTCTGGCACAGAATTCATAACATTCAGTTTATTTCTTGTTTTTATTTTCTCATTGTTGGGTCATAAATAAACATGCATGCCTTACAAATACATTTTCAAATACCTACCCATACGAGAGCTCATGCACATAAATGAACACATTTATGGTTGGGTTTCTTTTTTTCTTTTCTTGTTTACTGTCTATAATTCTATAAATAATAATTAGTTATAATTCTGTAGTCCTTAAATAAAGATAGAAAAGAGTTACAGATCATGTATGTTTGTAATTTTATAACATTTACATTTCTAGTTGAAAATTAATCAGTTTTTTTTTAATAAAGCACTATTTCTTTCTTTTGAATCTCTATCTATTAGTTCTGTCGTAAACGGTGAAGTATGACTGAAACAGAAAAAGTTCTATAAGAATGATTTCTAAAAAAAAAACCAAGTTGCAATAATATTTACTCAACAAACAAAAACATTTCGCAAATTTATGTATGTTACAACTTCTTGTTTGTTTAACTTATTATCACATTGTTATTGATCACTTCTTATTTTGTTATTACTACTTCTGAACAGTGTTTATTTTGACAATTAACAATTGATTAAATGCAATTATTACATGAAATCAATTGATTGTAATTGCAATTAATATATTGTATAATGTATGTATTAATATATTATAAATAATCAGTTTCTACGATTAGTATTAACTACTTGTTAGTTTTTTAAAATAGTTTTTATTGACAATTAATTAATTTAATCGGCAATATGCAGTGTCAATTACACTGTACTTTGATAAACAAAATATAATTGTAAAAAATAAAACAGCTTCTGATATGAATAGATACTTTGCCAATGACAATTTAATTTAATTGTAATTAATCGTGGTGCAATTGATGTTAATTGTAATTAAATTTAATTGCAGTTAAGTGCGAGTTACACTGCCCAAAAAAATAAAAGTAGTCATAAAATTTTTAAGATCGCTTTACACGTATGGAAATGCAATGCAACGATAATTGCACGCAAAAATTACATGTGCTGGCAGCTTTGTATTTAAATTTCTGTATATTTACAATGACAGGTGTCTTATATGTATTTGAGTGGCCTTCTTGAGGCTAATTAACAATTATTGTTCACACACATTTGCCTATGAGCAGGCGCACAATAAAGATTGCATCTTGCTGCAAGAAAAACTGCGTCATGTAAAGTGGCCTTAACACTTGTACAAAAATTATTTTGTATTTACTCAAGTTAAATTCGGTCTTACTAAACATACTTCAACAAACAAGAATAACTACTTTTATTTATTTTTTTGAGTAATATATAAAAACGAATTTTGGCAGTTTCAATGTTTCAATTTTGTTTTTTTGTTTGGCGTCATGGTGCGTTACTCTTGCAATATTTATTTACACCGTCATAAAACGTGTTTGTACATACATGTATTTGCGGAATGGCATCACAAGTAATAAAACAAAACGTAATCTCTGTGAACACGCCGGAGAAGAGCCTGTTTAATAATTATTATTTATCGGATTGCCAGTTTTTGAAACGCAAGTTAACTGTTAGTCCATGAGAACCGGCGTGACCGAGGTCAGGTAATCCCACCACACCTAAGAATGTAGGTGAGGTCATTGCGAACAAGAATTATGTAAGTCAGAAGAGCTACACGCGAGAAGAATTTTAAACCACAACAGGACATGAACATCAAACGTATGATTTAAGAAATAGTACATATTAGACTACCCTATTTTCTTATATGGACATACAAGATTTGGTTCAATTTCTATAATAAATATATGAATACGGTTCGGAAATAGAACACGTTCTATTTTTTCATATAAATAGTTATCGATTCAATTTAATTTTTGATACTACATACTTAGTATAAAAATTTAAATTGTTCAAGAAATTGAACCAAATTTGAAAGCCCTCATTTGTATTATGTGGATAGAACAAATTAAAAATATTAGTACAATGAATTATTATTTAAAAAATATATATAAATATAATCTTTTAAGAACGATATAGAGTTTCGGTTTGATTTTTTTTTTATATAAAAGTCACGTAACTTTCTTATATTACTTTTTATTAAATAATTCATCCCGAGTGAACGAATTTTATCGCCATCAATATATCATCAAGAATCTCCTATTTTTATCAAGAAAACTGAGAAGTTCCAACGATCTCCGACTCTTAATTCCACAGGGTGATTCAAGCAAGTTAAAACCTGCGTCACCCTGTACAATTAGAATCCATTTAGAATTCATTTAGAATGTTTTCACCAGGACTGTTTTATTTTATAGTCTCACTTTCTAAAGTGTGCAACCAGCAGCGTTTCAAATTAAACCATAGTGCGTTTGTGTGTTTTCGAAATAACATAAACTCATTAGAGTTCGCGTGCGATTGAATTCTATTATTAGACGCGGTTGATTAAATTAAGGAGGGTGTTTCGTGATGTCAATTAAACAAATTGGTTTCTGCGTAACGGCGCGGCTTCTTTAAATGATTAATTACCACATGCAGGTTTTTATGTAATTGCATAAATCCTCTAGCGACTTTGTATGTATGTGTGCAGTTGACATGAATTATTAAGCGCCTACGACAATGTATCTTGCACAAAATACGGCAAGTGTTACAATACCAATCTTGATTAAATTAATTAATAAATAAGCGGGCGAAAAAAACATAAAATGTAATGAGTAACGAGAATGAGAAAGTATTGTGTTGTTTAGATCTACGGTCGCCATCTGCTGCCGCATAGATTTATTACAGGAATAACAGTACGACTTGCATTGAATGATAAAGTAGATTGCTGATTGAATGCGATTGTATTGAATAAAATAGCGGTAACTTCATGTTATTTGTCGATTCAATCAACATCATTTATTTAAAGAAGTAGCACTCACTTTTTAAAAATCGAATTACATTTATTTATAATCAAGCATTAATAAATGAACATGTATTTATTCGACAAGTGATACAGAATAAATAAATACTGTGATCATGTACTATGATGCTCACTTAAAATGATGCTCCTGCATATAAACCTCGCCCTTAGAACATTCAATGAAGAAGCGGCAAGCATTTAAAACTGTACTTACGTCGGATCTAGTCCGCTGCACTTTTAATGTTGTCAAAATTCGGAATGGTATTAATGTAATTAAGCCACAAACACGAATCTTTTTAATATCTGAGTGTAAATATCGGTTTGCAAGTACTATAGAACATCGATCTTTAATAAAAATAAAAGCATTACATAGTCGATGTGAACAAATTGAAGCCACTCTCTCTTTGAACTGCTAAATTTTAAATAGTTCACCTTTTCTAGCGATGAACTTATTTGTAGATGTCGACTTCTAGCTTCAATCAATTATTTTCAAAATCATAAAAAATTCTGTGAATAACACGAAGTTAAGTTAGTTCTTTGACTGGTGGACATCACATCTCATTGGAATGAAACTGTTGTAATGAAGTTAATTGCACAGAAATTCAGAAAGTAAGAAAACAAATAATTGAGTTAAGTAACTTACTGAAAGGTAATGGCTAAAACTTTTTGTGAAGGACTGCCGTAAACGCAATTAGCACGAGAAATTAAGTTTTGCTCAGTTTTGCGCTCGCACCGATAACAAATTTGAATAACTCTCTAACTTCTATTTTATATTTTCATCGAGCTTTTTTATATTTTCATCGAGCTTAACGCACAGAAAAAAAAAGAAAATAATACCTAAATAGTGACGCCTGACACTTTTATTATGATACGTACACGTACGAATCATTTTTGAAGTTTCAAATATTCATCGTTGCGGTAGAAATGATGGAGCCCCCTCGAACGAGACAAAAGAAAAACATGTTTTAATATTTGTGACACATCACGAAGCACGAATTCGTTACCTACGCATTCCCATTAATTTCAACCAGTGGCTTGAAGAGAGGACGATGGCGATCGATACCGAAATTAATTCAATTGTATTAATTCGGGCACTCGTAATTAAGTACCAATTGTTTATGGCTTCGAGGGCACGGATGTTTATGCAGATGTCCTGATTTTATTTCCAAATGATTAAGAGGTATCTGTCAAGTTACCAAACATATTTTGTTGTTTCACTCAGTCAGATAAGCAAATTAAAATTTATTTATATTTAGTTACTCAAGCTACATTGCCGTTGCCTTTGAACCCACCATTTGAAAGACAAATATGTATAATCAGTAAAGTCTTCAAAGATAAGGTTAAGCATTGAGATGTGTTTAGGTCTTATGGTAGTGTTTGGAAATACACTTCAAATAAAAAATCTTAGAAAATTTAACGTTCATACGACATTAGTGAATTCTGGTTCGTTCTATACATTATGTATAGTAATATACAGGGTGTCCCAAAACTCGCGCCCCAGAGAATAAGCGGACGTGCCTACAGCAATGAAGATGGCAAATTCGGAAACAAAAATTGTCTAAGTTAAACTGTATTCGAACGAGAATGAAAAAGCTGTAGCCAATGCCGAGAGCTCTCGCGTAGGTAAAACGTAGGAACTGTAAATAATGCTAGGAGACGGTAGAACATTGTTATTTGTAAAACTTCCAAAAATGTTTTGGTCCACTGTAATGTCAATGTGACAGTATTTCCTGAAAAGTCAAATGTATTTACGGACAATTGAGGTTTTAATAGGAACAAAAATTGGTCGGAAAAGGTATTAAAAATTAAATTAAATGCTCAAAATGTCCACCATTCATTTCTAAACACAACCGTGCTCTTCTCAAAAGGCTCGATTTAGAGTCTGTGACCATTTGAGGAGTAACCGCCGCAAAAGCATCTTGGATTCGGTTCCTGAGCTGCTCCTCGGTCTCAATAGGTACACGATATACAATGTTTTTGACGTGCCCCCAAAGAAAAAAATCTAAAGGATTTAAATCCGGTGATCGAGCAGGCCAATTTCGTGGACCACCTCGTCCAATCCATCGGCCAGGATACTATTGGTTCAAGATTTCCCGAACTTCGCGGCTAAAATGTGGTGGTGCCCCATCGTGCTGGAAATAGTCGTTGATCCGAAAAATCAGTGGCACGGGGTCTAATAAATTTGGCAGTTCCGTATTTAAAAACTCTGCGTAAATTTGGCCTGTTAAACGTGCAGGAAATTCAAAAGGTCCAACCTAGAAGGTAATGGTCAAATTAGAATTTAAGAAGAAATTAATTATTTGTTGACATACTACGCGATTTCCTAATAAACCAGCCCACAAATTAACCGAAAATCGATTTTGAAACCCCCGTTCGAAAATAGCATGCGGATTTACATTTGACCATACATGCAAATTATGGGCATTGAAGCATCCTTGCCTGCCAAAAAGAGACTCATCCGAAAACATAATTCTGGGGACGAAATTGAGATCGAGTTCTTCTTGCTCAAGTAGCCACCGGCAGAATTCTACTCTAGCGGGATGATCTTCCGGCTGCAGATGCTACACTCTTGTGAAATGGAAAGGGTGTTGGCGATCCTCTTTCATAACTCGTTGAACTGAAGAACGCGAAACATCCAGTTCGCGTGAAACTTTTCTTATGCTTTTTGTTCCGTCTTCCTCAAATGCATTTAGTATCGCTTCTTCGTTTTCGACTGTTCGAACTCTTCTAGGAGCACCACCAATTTCGTTACGAGTCGGAACAACTTGACCGGTCTCTCGCATTCTTGTGGTAGCTCTAAGAATTACTTTATGGTCTAGGGGACGATCGGGAAAGCGCTGAGAAAAAACTCGTGCTGCCTCTCTGGCGTTGCGTCCACATTCTCCATAAATAATTATCATTTCGCTATAATCAGCGACGGAAAACATGACGGTATCTGCTCGAGTCTTACGCTTAAACCTTCCAAGTGACAGTTACAAAGGTTGACAGCAGTGTCACAATGAAGTGGACCAGTTTTTTCACATTTTTTTTTGTATCAACAATGCATTTCTAAGTATCCTAGCAAACTTAATGAAATCCTACGCAATACCTATGACCATCTTCTATTTCGCTGTTAGGATTGGCTACTGTTTTTTATTCTTAACTCGCTTATCTTTTGAATTATAAAATTTTAGTTTTCGAATATGTGTTTCGCATTGCTATCGGCATTTGCCCTTGCTCTCTGGGGCGCGAGTTCTGGGACACAGTGTATAATGAAGTTCATTGAATAGTTAGTAAACTGACCAAGTTCTTAATTACTTTCCCTCTTAATTAAGTTTTCATCGATTATTTTTGCCTGCACGTCCGCGCTCTCGTTCAGGTTTACGTACAATATTCCAACCGTGCGCCTAAGTAAACACTGTTTTGTCACGAATGCCACTCGAAATAAGCAATAAAGTAGAAATGAACAGTTCCGTCTGTGTAGCTGATCGTATCTGCACAGGCTTTCCCCTCAATGGGCAGTACTCCAAAGAGCGCGGGTGCCATGCTGTCGGACGTGATAGAAGACGAAGATGACGGATCCTCAGTGTCTTCTGATCTTAATCAATTCCAGGTAGTTCTTTAGTTTGCTTTAAAAGAAGTACGTCTTTTCAATTTCGATTATGTCCTTCTTGAGCTTTTTTGATTTCGAAAAGTTACGTCTTTATTTTTTTTCGTTTTCAATCGACTTGAATTATGGATATGTTTGGTACAGTTACAGATATTGGTGACTCCATATCATGGTCCCGAAGGGGGGACGGAAATTAAAGTGTCTGGAGGAATAGCAAGTTCTCGACCCACATCGAGGAAGCTCCCCCCGATCCATAATGCATCAGGTAAACATTATAGTAAGTAGTAACTAGTAATAAGTAATGTTGAAATAAAGGTTTGAATACGAAGAAGTAGTCGAAGGAAAAATCGATTGAGCGAGAAATAAATGGCAAAAAGTTGGAAGGTTTCTGAACCAATTCGTCTGCTCGGGCGAAGCCCCATTTTAATTTACTTCTTTGCATTCAAACCTCCTCCAGCTCGACCACGTCAATTATTGTACACAAATTACGTCGCTTATTAGTACATGTCCTCGTGTAAGATTTGGAAACGGAAGTATTAAGCGACCACGAGACTTTAATGAAGTGATTCCCAATCGTGAAGCATTTGTCCGGACATCGATGATGAACAAATATGTTTGATCCAAATTCCATTTCACTTCCGTTTATAATCCAATAATTATACTTACTTTATTATAGGAAGGTTTTTTTTTTGTTTTGTCTAAATAGAGGATTTTAGAAAATGTTAAGTCAAATCCCTTTTAATCTCCATTAATCTATTTATTGAAAACATAATAGAGAAACTTATTGAACCGATCTTATTTCTAATTATAATTAAAGTTATAGACGATCAAATCAATTAAACCGTGTCACAGTGTGATCAGCATTTCGTTGCAAATTGACACTAAAGAGCAGGCTTTCGTAAGTACCTTTATAAATGGCCAATTTAATGGCCAGTAAACCTTAATTAATTGGCCAATTAAAGGATCATTACATACAATGCATAACGTATTTCTCCATTATCCATTTCACGTCGCTGAATTTTAGGGATAACGTTTATTGACACAATCGTCGTGTCTGATGTTGAGTGATGTTGCATGATTAAATAACATCGCTCAGGAGAAGCATCTGCTTCGGTAACAAAGCATAAAAGTTGATTACGAAGAAGGTATTCGCGAAACTTTAATTACTTCCGGGTTTTATGCTTAAACATCTGGTGTTGTATTATACAGGATGAGTTACTGTTAATAGAATAAACTTTCCTGAATCATGCCTGAAGTGTTACAATGAGATTTTGAATACTGCCGTATTATATGTTAATTTATTCATTGTGGTTTTCGTTTCATGCAGGAAGTCAGTGGATGTCAAAAAAAAGTCCTTGCTCTTCGGGAAACGCTTCGCCGAGATCTCGTTATCACATTAACTGCAAAGAAAAATCTTTTACTGACAGCATTCCGTTTTCAAGGCACCGCATCGTTCCTCCCAAGAAAAACCGGTCAACCGACAGTAAGTAAATTTTCCTTATAATAAATAAGTAGTCTATATTATGCCAGTTCTGAACCACCAAAGTACGAACCACTAAAAAAAGTTTACTAATTTTCCTTTCATTTTGCTCTTTTCCTATTATAAATTTGTACATATTTTGTTTTAAAGAAACACAATTATTATTCGTTCTTTAATCGGAAGTTATATAAGAATCTTGAATTTTGAACATTGTGTTTAGAATTTTGTACAAATATAATTAACAATAAGTCATTTTTACTACTTAAAACAAAAAAAGTGGTGTAATGTTAGAATATTGAAAACTAATATCGACAGAGATGATAGGACAAATTATGATAGAGGGTGGACTCCTGGACCACCTTGTTAGAATTATGAATGATAAATTAATATACCGTAAGTGTCATTCAAGTCCAGTCAGTGAAAACCAACCGCTCCAGTAAATACAACGCTGCCCTACTCTCCGTCTGTAAGATCTGGGCTTAAGGGTTGTAAAAAGAAACATAAAAGGGAAGTTCAAATGACAGAAATTCTAAATCTCTGACTCCAAATAAAATTCTATAGAATAAGCGACAACAATTACTTTTTACTAAATTTCTCACACTTTTAACCCAAAGTTTTTCAAACCAAGAGATAGGCCAGGAACCGCCCCCGGCGCTCTTCTCACATGGTATGAATTTTGGTCCTTTTTTTACCAAACCATTACTTTGTAACTTCGGGATTGTTGAATTTTTCCTCCTTTTTCCTTCTCTCTCTCTCTCTTCTACTTTTTAAAATTAAAGGTTTGCTAATACTGAAATGTAAAAGAACTTGGCCTTAAGTTCACCTGAATTTTAGTTGGTTTCTATAATTTAATTGTAGTGCTTCTTAATATCTAAAGTTGCCGAGTGCTTGTTTCTAAGTGTTGTGAAGATCGTGTGTGTTCAAGAAGAAATAACTAGGAACATCGGAAAATATTTTTAATAACATATAATTCCATCGTATAAACTCCATGGTACTTAAATTCTAACGTGTCCATCTCATTCTTGTCAGTGTTGTTAACATGAGCGCATGCCTGAATTGCAGTGAAGAAATTAGCATTAGCAAAGCGCAGAGGGCAATTGGCTCAAATTGTTCAGTGCGATTGCATTCATTTTTCCTGCTTAGGACTCAAATTCGATTGTATGCTATAAGCTCTTCCGCAGCCGTGCTGAAAACATCAAAATATTCTGCAACAAATACTTGGAGATCAACTCTCTGAGGGATATAACACAAAATTTACAAACTAAAATAGATTGTCATGAGTCCAAGCTGTTCAATCAAAATATCTTAACTGAGGAGACCCCCAAACTTTGAGACCATAATTTCCGAAGCTCTTCTTCGGTCAAGTTATAATGATTCATGGAATTTCCGAAACAAAAAATGATAGCCACAACGATAGATAGAGTTCTCTGACTTAGAAGAGCCTGTCTCCTTATCCTTATTCCTGATCTCCGACTAAATTCTAATATCCCAGATTGCGCAGTGACTATTTCTGAGTAATAGTATCTTTTGAGCCGATCACTTAAACATAATTGATGGTGATTGCTGTATTTATGTAAAAGTCTCAGACTTTCTCGACTACCAAATAATTTGTGAAATGTTTTCTTCCTTTCAGTATGAAACCTTGGTTATACATACATTTTTCATCCAGACAGTTTAATTTCTTTGTAGCTTATTTTTATCGGCCAGGATATAGCTCTGTCGACAGTGATAATAATCATTAATATAACAAATTAAATATAAATCGAAATGTAAAACTCTATTAATTTTTGGTGATTTCAATAATGTATACCCCCACAAGGCACGGTTTCTCAAAATGTTCTCAAGTTCCTAGAAAACTCATCTTTAGAGCAATTAGTAGATAAACCGACACGTTTTAGGCAACAACATCCTTCAATTGTTGATCTTCTTCTTACTACAGACTCCAATTTACTAACTGAAGTCAATATAATGCCTCGAATTGGAAAATCCGACCATGTTTTTATTTCTACTTCACTTCAGTCCTTTGGTTAAAGCAGGTTCTTGTCCGATGAAAATTATATTATACCATAAATTCTTTGAAACGGACACTGAATATGCATGAATACGCATATTCAACGTCCGTTTCAAAGAATTTGTGATTCAGTCCTTTGGGTTTGTAATGCCTCAACAAAAGAGCATTGCTCACAAATCGATAGACTACGATGCAATCAATTCTCAAATAAACAAGTTAAATTGGTTAATATACTAGATGGTAAAAATGTAAACCAGCAGTGGGCTATATTCAAAATTCTTATGAAGTTCTCAATTCTCAGTTCTCAGTTCTCCAATAAGCATTTCTTTAGAATAATTCGAACCAAGCAAGTCTTGTGGAAAAAGTACCTTCAATCTAAAACTGATAGCAATTATCTTGCCCATCGTACTTATTTAAATCAACTCAGTGCTTGTTTTGACCGTCTTCTGGGATCTTGATTATCCGAAGGAGCAGTCAAAATTTTCTCGTTAACGTACACACACAACTCTAGAGAGACATGATTGGAAGGTTACAATGAGCTAAGTGACGATAGCTAGCCGAAGGGTGGCGCATTGAGGTAAATTGTACGCTTGCTGATGTCACAATTCTCAGAGATTTCTAACTGGAAACCATCGTCTATTTGGAATCAAGGAATCGGTCTGTGAAAGTATTTTAAGGGTTC
The DNA here is from genome assembly GCA_958336345.1 of Dorcus parallelipipedus. Lineage (NCBI taxonomy): Eukaryota > Metazoa > Arthropoda > Insecta > Coleoptera > Lucanidae > Dorcus > Dorcus parallelipipedus. The sequence goes on along the minus strand of OY284480.1, from coordinate 20,192,958 downwards.
GTGAGTGTTAAGAATTATTGGAACTACCGAAATACCGCGATAAATTGAAAGGAATTTTACTAAGTGCCTTTGAATGTAAATTACCGCGGAGGGCAGCTTACTAACGTCGGCTGCTTTCCTCGAAATTCGGATGTGTGTGACTTAAAATAAATTTACAAGATACAAAAAACTAAAAACTAAACAAAATTGCAGATTTCTTATATACTATATTTAACAGTGCTGCTATTGCTACATCGAAACAAAATTTTGAAAATAAACTTGCATCCAAGAAAAACAAAATGTCGCTCTATAAAGATATTAGACAGTCTCTTTCATCCAAAGTCTCAACGCCTGTGGTAAATACAAATACCGGCGAAGCAACAAAAAATACCACTGAATTGCAGAAATTTTTGCCAGTAAATTACAAGAATGTTTTACTGCAGGAAGTAATATACTAGTTGGACTAAAAATTTTAACCAAAAGAAATCCACTTGAATTATGTGAAATCCAGTTCAGTTCAGATAATGTCAAAAAGAAACTTGCAAGCTTGAGAGCTGATTCATGTCCAGGTTTGGATGGTATTGGATGGTATGCAATGGCATTGAAGAAATGCAGTGCCTCTGCTAACATTTCGTTAGCTATCATAATGTCAACATCGTTTCTAACTCACACTCTACCTGATATTTGGAAAGAATCCAGTGTTACTCTAATTTATAAGAAAGTTAAATCCAGATATCTATAGTAGTGTTGGGCGATTCGTGAATGAGTCGCTCACGAGAGCTGACTCTTTAAAATGAATGATCGATCATTCACTCAATTTTCAAAAACGAATGATCATTCATGAGTGGTATACACAAATGTGTCGTGAATGATGAATGAGTCATTCACGACTGAAGGGTGAATGACACATTCACCATTCACGAGAGCTGGCCTGACTATTTCATTCACTCACAATTAAATAAATAAATATTTTATACACAACTTATTTTTATAAGTTTTTAGATACATTGTTTAATAAAAACGAATGCAAAGATTAAAACAAATAAATAAAAATCAGATTCATTTTACAAAGTGTACAAAGTACAAATATCTACAAATTCTCATGAAGAAATATAATTTGTTGCACTTTTTTCCCGCAAGACGGTTTCTCCTCTCCGTTATTATTTGACCAGTTTTGGAAAAAATCCTGCACAACTGTTCCATAGCAATTTTGAATAGTCATTCAATCGAGAAAGCCAGCGAAAAGAGCTAGCTCTCAAGCATGATGAATTCACTCGAAGGAGCTTGCTGTCGTAATGGTGAATGATTATTCACCCAAAAGAGCCAGCTCTTGTGAATGACGAATGGTGAATGTCGAATGGGGAATGAGCTCACCGGGGAAGTGAACGACCATTCATGAATGACTCTTTCCAGTGAATGGTGAATGACCTCAGCAGAACGAATGGTTTGTTCCATCACTAATCTATAGGCCAATCGCTGCCAAAATCATGGAATCAATAGTTTGGAATTCTCTTATGATTTTTCTTATGGGATCTGACAGGATCCCTTTAGCTCAGAATGGTTTTGTACCGGATGCTTAATAAAATGGATTGATTTTTTCTGTGCAACCGTAAATTTTATATACGTGTTATGACTCTTTCTTCTATGCTTAATGCGAGTAGTGGAGTGCCGCAGGGTTCCGTCTTGGGCCCATTCCTGTTCTTGATTTACGTGGCTGATTTGACTTCGTGCACGAAAAGTTACATTTTGTACTTTCAAATAGTTATAGACTCCATGCTCATACAGAAAGACTTGGACGTTATTGTTCCAAAACATTATCATGGTCACAGGCTCACAGCATATACAAGCTGTTTGCAGTAAAGCCAGATCCTCTTTATATCTTCTATTCAAAGCTTTCACAAATATTTCACCACAGAATTTTATTAAAATCTTCAATACGTATAGTAGACCTGTCCTCAAATTTGTTGGACCAGTGTGGAGCATAGATTGGATCACAACACGTATCCTCTATATGATCTCTCTCGTCCAAGTTACGAAAACTGACTCAAATTACTGAACATATCCTCATTTATGGATAGAACATTAGATAGATCTAATTACAACCTACAGGGTGTCGCACAATAATTTCGGTTTGGATTTCCGTCAACTTCTTCCACTAAGTCAGGATCGTAGGTTCCGAAGACATAACCTTAAACTAAGGAAGCCGTCGTTTAAAACAAGACATGGTCAAAATTTCCTTCCCAACAGGATATTCGACGAATGGAAAAGTACTGAACTGTTGATTCATCGGCGTCAATGGAGGCCTTTTCCCGCGTAATTCTGTACTCGAGACATTTCTAAATTACGTCGGAATTTTTACCTATGCAACCTGAGATTTCCGTTTCGTTTTCAATTTAACATGTTTTTAGATTCAGCCTTCTTTGGTACAATTATTTTCGTGGGAACTTAACTTTAATAATTTTTGATTTAAAAACAAAATTAATTTTCCTTACAGTTTGTATAAAATAATTTAAATTATCATTAGGTACACACAAACTTGATAAGAATATGGAACTCTAACTTTTAATTGCAAGAATGTTTCTTAAATCATTCATTACTCATTAAAAAAAGATGTAAACAGTAAACTCGTAAAATAATTCTACTTTAAACTCAGTTTTATTTTTTTTAAACAAAGTAGGTATCCTTTTCGTGGTTTGTGGGACACTTGTAAAATCATAACTGTTAAGAAAAGCAGCTTCTAAGGAATTATCTTTATCTCCCTGAGAGCCAAAACGAATAATAATAATGTTGCTATCATCTACATAATTATTTTATAATTTAACAATATCCACTTGAGGATCTTCATCTTTAATCACTTCCAGATCTAGTAAGCAGGTAATAAAAATTTTGGTTATTCTCAAAATGTAAGGTTAGATATCTTGAGTTTTCTTTCGTCGGATCTTGATTTGGTTAAAGAAAAATAGCTAAGTACCTAATAAAAAGATTTTCTTCATAAGTTGTTTGGCTTGTTGTACAATCCGCAAAAGAATACAAAGAGATCAAAAGATGGTCGAAGCACTGTAGATGAAGAAAATTTCAATAAATCTGTAACATCTTTATCTAGTAAAATATGTCACTGATTAATATAACAGATAAAAACCAATTAAGAATTATATAAAATAAGATTAAATCTGATTATATTGAATTCAATAAATTATCCACTGGTTCAAAATCAAAACCATCAGAGCAATTATACAGAGATCGCCAGATAAGTCGGGCCATATGGGAAATTTTTTTATTATTGATTTCTCAGAAAAATTTATTGTTTATAAAAGTTCCTGCATCTTCCCAAACTCAGCATATGCTTATCAAAATTTGAATACCTGTCAACTGTCATATACCGAGGAGATCAAAATATTTGAAATCGACATAAGAGAAATGTACCTTTATTTTTCAAAATACGCGAATATATTATTTGGAAAAGCTATTCAGAAATGTTATGAGATCTCAAATATGAAATCATGACAGCCTACGCTGAAAAAAGAAATTTTCCATATTTTTCAATTTTTCTCGTATCAACGTGTGTATCATAGAACTTTGAAAGTGTAAAGATGGACGTTTCTTTAGGTGTGATATTAATATACTCTGGAATTTCTTTTTCGCTCTTCTACCAACTAGAAATTATGATCAATAACATTCATACCATAAATCTTTAACTTTTTTGTCCAATTTTTTTTTTCTTCCTAGACAACCGAGATTTCATATTTAAGATCTTAGAGCAATTCTTAATAACTTTTTCAAATAATATTTCCGCGTATTTTGAAAAATAAAGGTACTCTTCTGTCGATTTCAAATATTTAGATCTCCTCGGTATATCACAACAGGTTCTCAAATTTTGATAAGTTTATGTTGAGTTTGGGAAGATGCAGGGACTTTTATAAAGAATAAATTTTTCAGAGAAGTCAATAATAAAAAAATTTCCCATATGGCCCGACTTATCTGGCGATCACTGTATACTGTAAACGGAATTTTAAAAAATTGGGAGTTGCAGCAGTTGATGCAATTGAGAAAATGGATGAGGAAATTGAATACAAAGATAATAAAATTAATACACTAGTGAAAGAATTAAAAGATGTCAATCATGATGAAGATAACAGTTTATTAAATAAGCGATAAGGCCCGATTTTACAATTGTCGGATAAGCATTATTCTTAGAATAACGTGACGAAGGTGTGACGTAGATATGGAGGAACATTAAAGGATATTCGGCGAACAGTTATTCCGTCCTTATTTCACTGATTGTAATACTGGGCCTAAATGAACGTAATAATAACTGATAAATTATTAGATGATGCAGATTTAAAAATTAATCAATTGTACTTAGATGGAAAATAAAAAAATAAAATATTTACTTATCATAGGTTTATTGTTTTTAATAATAATTGTAAAAATACCTTTTATACATAAATCAATATGTTCTTCAAACTTTCATTTATTTTTAAATTTGTTATGACATTTTAAACATGTTATTCATGTGTTTGTCTCTTTTATGAATTTATCCGTTTAATAATACACTTACATTTTTTATGCCAACCCAATGTTCATCATATTCTAAAATGTTTCCAATTTTATCGCTTAGTATAAATAAACTATAGTATCATCTTGTACTTTGTATATGTTAATAGAAACATTTAAGAATTCTTCATATTTTGATACATTCTGTATTGTTAATTATTGTTAATATATCATATCTTGACGGGTCTATCAGTACATATAATCTTTAGCAGGATTTAGGATACTTTCTAATGCATATTCAAAGCATCTTTCTTGTTTTTACTAACTTGTTTTGATTACAATGTAGTCATGAAGTTTATGTGATAGAAAATATGATTATGCATCATAACATTGTACGAAAATTATTCACGACTTCTCTGAAAGGCCATAAAATAGTAACTCGCGTATTACGTGCATTATTATTGCAATACGCGGAGGCTTCTTTATTATCACCACGACAAAGATAACATTGTAGTTTTATAATGCGCAAGTAACTACTATTTTATTTCTTCGTATGTAATCAAAAGTCTCCGCTTTGTTATTCCAAGCAAATTAGACCAAGCAGAGTTACATAAAAGCTTTGTGCCGTATACACACAGGCAATATATTTGAATGTCGTTTCGTTTATTGCGTCAACACATACGGTAACTGAACTTTAATCGAGATAAGCTCCGGTTTAATGCAACGAGCAAACGCGGATAATGCAAATAACTTTGGGCCATAATCATAATTAAAAGTTATTTCGATAACGCAGTTTATTATCTGCAACTTGCTTTGCGCAACTAATAAAACCGATCAATCAGTTTCAGTTATTCAAGCTGAAATATGTATTATTGCTGAATTGAGTAGAATTATTTTTCAAGTGGGGACTCATAATAATTCATTAATAATACCCCAGCAATCAATTTCCCTCTCGTTTGACGTTATAATAAAAAGAAAAGTGCGAAGAATTCAAAGTAGCAATTACTCGTTTCGTTCGTCCTGAAATGTGCATATAATTTTCATTGACGTCGATGGCTTTCCATTAATTGAACACGAATTTCTTTTAACGGCCGCGGAAAAGGTCGACGTGATAAGAAATATGAAGCACGTAATATCCAATAATTTTCTTTAGTTCAGCAAGGTTGAATTTGCTCGGATAAATTTAGCCCGATAATTAAGTTAAGGCTCCATCTGTGTTATCTATTAAAAAGACTTTTCGGAAACGAAACAAAAAGGACGTATTTAGGAGTTGCTTATGCAGAAACATCTATTTGCTTATTTGTGACGATGAAACTGTTATTAACAACCTGTCAGATGCAGTTTACCGTAGCAGATGTGATTAATATAATTATTTAGATGTATATCAAATCCAGATGTTTGCCGGAAACTCCACGATAAAATTAAAGCGAGTTGTTTCAACATTTCATTTGCAATCACAATTTGTTTCGTAATATAAAATAAAGGGCAAATGAACTTGCGCCTTAACTTTCAAACTTCGTCCTTTTTGACAAATTGTCAAAATGCAACTCAAAATTTTATTTCTGCATTATTAAAAAAGAATGACTGTGTGAAGCTAACGTGGCATGTAACTGAAAGTGACACTATCCTGCTGATTCAGCACGAGCGGTCCTGTTTTATTTATGGCAACTTTACCCGAAGGAATAGACGAAAGTTATTCGCGACAAATCACCCTTAGGGTTGCAGCTATCAACGCACGTCGGGGGATACGCGAATGGAAATTTAGGATTTCCGAAGCCTTTGAAAGCATCTGGGCTGGAAGTTCGATTTCACGTTTTGCGAAGCGATAAGGCGCCTGCCTGCGTGTTCGGATTCACTTTTAAAAAGATGTTTCGGGCAGCAACTAATTCGGGGCTAATAAATAAACTCACTCTGTAATACATAATTCTAAAATGATTCTAGGAGTATTTTTTTTTAATTGCTCAATTTCCAAATAGAATTATCTTAAGTGTCTCTTCTTGAAAAAGTTTGACGACCATTGCCTCAAAAGTCATGTGAAAATGATGATAGCTTTTTTGACCTACTCAGAGTTAATTTGGGCCAAAAAAAAGGGACAATTTTTGATGGCATTTCCAATAATCCTGGTGGAGGTAGCGCACGCACCTCGGAGTCCTTAATAGCAGTTATCAAACTATCAGAGGCACGCTGCCAACGTCAGTTCCTCGCAGTGCCACGATGTGGATGCGCATCATCGTGGGCGACTCGCGATGACATGTGGAGTGCTCTTTCACATAGGCTCGCACTGATATGCCGCACCAAGCGACAAAAACGTGAGTACAGACCTGTCCCGTAAAACTAATTCCCAAAACGAAAACGAACCCGCGCGCTTTGTTAATCAACATTTTATTATGATTAGATTAGAGCGTCGTCTTTTCGCTAATTGAAAAAACCAATTACATTTATAGTTAGCACTAAAAGTCGGGAAGTGCTGTTGTCCTTGGCGGCGGTTGTATCGTTAATTGAACACCTTTCGTTACGTGATGCTATAAACTTCGAAAACTTGACGTTATTGTTTTGGCAAGCAAATAATTCAACTTTTATTTTCTCTATAATCTTGATGAATTTAATTCAGTTAAACGGCTTACGGTGCCCGCACGCATCTTTATGCTAAAGACTTGGCAAGTTTAGTAATAAATTTTCTCCCTGAGGAAACTCAAACTACAACACTGTCGGAAAATTTGTAAAGTGATTAGAAACTCACTAGCTTCATGCAAATTTCTTTAATAAAATGCCAAAGTAATAAAACAGAAAAATAATGGGATGTTTATTATCATACCAACAACATTGTAATGTTTAAATTTAGCCAAAAATTAATTCAAAGATATCTACCGCAAGTAGTAGAATACGAAAAGCAATCAAAAGTATTGCTATTAGTGAAGTAAATTTTATTTTATTGTTTGAAATTTGCCTTGAAAATATTGTCCTATATGAACTTGAATATTTTATATCACAAAATCTCTTAACCGGACACTAAATCGCGCACAATACACTTAACGTTTCACCGTCGTTCGACAGCTTCGTCCGGTTAAAAGATTTTGTGATACAAATTTCATCGACAAGAACCAACTTTAAATTTGAATATTTTAATTAAAATGAAAGTTACGTCTTTGCATAACACGAGAACCAACAATCTTTAAAAACGTGCAATAAACGTTTATGGTGTTACGCAAAGAATCAGAGTCGTTCAGTCGTAAAACTTGATCTTGAACTAATAACACACAGTTGCACAGCTGATGATAAAAGCGCCGTACTACTATATTCACTGACGAGATTAATTAAAGTCAATTACGTTTCCAAAGGTGTACAAAAGTGAAATGTTTGCATCGAAGCGAATGTGAGGGACGGGTGGTTAAAAATGATAATAGAAAGGGGATGAATTATCCTTTACTTTCAACTTTATCATTTTTTTTACAAGGCCTCGTCTAAACACTATGCTCTTGTAGATGTCTCGACGAGAGTGAGAGAGAACTACTATTGTTGTGCCCAAAAGTGAAATGTTTACATCGAAGCAAATGTGAGGGGTGGTTAAAAATGATAACAGAAAGGGGATGAATTATCCTTTACTTTCAACTTTATCAATTTTTTTTTACAAGGCCTCGTCTAAACACTATCACTATGTTCTTGTAGATGTCTCCACGAGAGTAAGAGAGAACTTCTATTGTTGTGCCTAAACTAAGTCTTAATTCCCAAAATTAATTGCACAACAATAATCAACAATTCGTCGCGCCAGTACTTATTTGTGCCATACAACAAGACTTAGTTTGGAGATAATCAACACAGAAGCACGGAAATTACATGTCCAAAATGAATTATGGAACAAATGTGCATCAAATTTCCCAGTGATAGAGTTTATTTTGTTACAGAAGGTTTGATAAATGCAACAAACATGCACTGAATTTATCAAAAGTGGATTTAACTGAAAATATCAAGAAATGTGGTATGGAACAAAAAAGCACTGAGGCGACGAATTCTTCTCTTCACTTTTTTACTGAAATTTTAATCAGACCATAATAGCAATTTCTTTGTTTGTAGGTACGTATCTGGTTTGAACTTTTTTTTATCCAGATAATGCTATTACGCCCTCTTTATACGGAACGAGATTTCAGCCCTTGCCCGCCACTACATATAATTTTCGGGATTGACGAAATTACGTTCTTTCTTTTAAGAAATGGCATTTATTTGAAAATAACGAGAAAATTTGTATAAATAAATATATTCAATTGAACCGTAGTATTCCCAAAGGGTCTAAGTGCCAAAAACATAATTCCTAGAAAATGATTCTTGTTGTTGAAGGCGCGCGCGAGAGAGAGTCAGCTGTGTATCGATGACATAGATCGCACATAGATCATAAACTTTTAATTTCCAAATTAAGTGTCTACGGTTTTAGTCATTCATTAAAACTTCTGCTTCAATCGTATCTATTGAATAGGCACCAGTGAGTTTATAACAACGGTTTTTCTGATAATGCCAAATTCAGTGCTATTCTGTAACGTAGTGGTTTACATTGGCTACTGACGTCAGTGGTTAAATTCCTATTTAGTCAATACAATTTAACCACTGACGTCAGTAGCCAATGTAAACCACCACGCTACAGAATAGCACTGATTATTTCGTGTTGTTAACAGCCATGAAGATGCTCTCCTTCTTCAAAAGGATTTAAGCTCCCTTTCTGACCTCTAATACACTCGCTTTAAATGTTGATAAATGCAAAACCATTTCTCTCTCGCGTAAAAAATGCAAATTTTTGCTTCATTATCAACTAAATGATCAATACTTGACATATTCCACTATTATTAAGGATCTCGGCGTTATTTTTGACAACCGTCTTCTGTTTAATTACCATGTCAATGATATTGCAACTAAATCCATTTCGCTTTTGGGATTTATCGTCAGGAACGCTCGTGATTTCACTAACCACGCTGCCTTAACTGTTAACTCTTCAACGCTTTCATCCTTTCACGACTCCTAATCTGGTCCATTTATAATTGCCATACAGATGTCCTTGAACAAGTCCAGCGCAGGTTTCTTAAGTTTCTTTGGTTTAAAAAATATGGTGTACATCCTCCAAGAGATTTTCCTCATGCAACTCTACTTATACCTACAATACGCCTCTTTAATCTGGTATCCCACTTATAATTGCCATACAGATGTCCTTTAACAAGTCCAGCGCAGGTTTCTTAAGTTTCTTTGGTTTAAAGAATATGGTGTACATCCTCCAAGAGATTTTCCTCATGAAACTCTACTTATACCTACAATACGCCTCTCTAATCTGGTATCCCATTTATAATTGCCATACAGATGTCCTTGAACAAGTCCAGCGCAGGTTTCTTAAGTGTCTTTGGTTTAAAGAATATGGTGTACATCCTCCAAGAGATTTTCCTCATGAAACTCTACTTATACCTACAATACGCCTCTTTAATCTGGTATCCCATTTATAATTGCCATACAGATGTCCTTGAACAAGTCCAGTGCAGGTTTCTTAAGTGGCTTTGATTTAAAGAATATGGTGTATATCCTCCACGAGGTTTTCCTCATGAAACCCTACTTATGGTTTTTAATAGCTTATCGCTTGTTCATAGGAGACATATCTCGGCTTTGCTTTTCTTACATAAGTTGATCCATAATGAAGTTGATGCTACTGCTCTCTTGGAAAAACTTAACTTTCGTGTACCGCGCCTTACCGGCAGAAACTCTTGTCTTTTTATTTGCCTACCACGAGAACCAACGCTTTAGTAGGATCTCCTGTCTACATTGCCTCTGCTTTTACAACCATCTTTGCAACAACATCGAGGTCTTCCATCTAAATAGCGTCGGCTTTAGAAAAAGTTTGGTGAATTTCTATACCAACTCTCCTCCTAATTCTTCTTAATAACTTCCACGTCTGCGTTCACCGTGCCTTTCACTTACTTATTTATTTTCTTCTTTCTTCTTCCATTTGTTTTTTCATTTCTCTACCTAATTTTAGTTTTAGATTTAGCTTAGGTTTAGATCTTTTGACATAATCTACTGTTGTTACTTTTGCTCTGTTATTAGTTCTTTGTAACTGTTGGGCAAATACATATTATTATTATTATTAATTATATAAAATATTTCCACGTCAGATAGACACTTAGAACCTTTTCTAATGCGCAGCAAGGTACATAGATCCCTTTTATGGAAAAATATAAATTTAGTAAAATTTGGTACTTAGACTCTAGTCAAATTACTAGAGATTACAAAACTTAGACAAATGAAAAAATTTAAATGCAATTTCAGATTACTTCAGAACGATACACAAGACAACATAAAACAAATTCAAATTATTTTTATAACGAGAAAACCAGCATTTCATAATAAAATAAGCAGAATATGTTAGTTGCTACAAACATAGCCAAAATGGTAAAATCAATTAATAAATTCTCAACCTAAACCATCGTACCAGATACAGAGACGGATGGATTTTTTTTTTTTTGAGATCAACCACACACTGTAACATTCTGTAAATGTCGATTACTCCCTCAGACTTGAGGAGTTACACTCGACAAGTCGGGCACTGACTATCTGATCTGTCGTGCTACGCCATGGCCTTTTATATACCATATGTACAAATAAATTTTTGATAAAGGGAGGCCTTGGAAGTGTAAACGTATGTCCTCGTAACCAAGCAGTTTTTGACACGTCAAGGTGTAAAATGTGGCAAATTAAACTTCGATTTTACTTGACTACACAATATTTTAATGTAAATAATAAAATATTATTATAATAGTAATTAGGCATTTACGAAAATTCACCGGGTGTACACCGTATAAACCGAATGCTTTCCATAACTCAACCGGTTACTTTTGTACCGCGTTCGATAATTTACCACGTGTACCGAACTCTTGCACCTGGTGCATAATTTGTGCACCGACGAAACTTAATGGTCCATGCGGTCGGTACATTAAACATAACCTAAAAAAAGTTATTAGTTGTAGGCAGCATTTTGTAAAATTAAAATAAATACTAGTTGCAATGGATGTGGAGTTGGGAAAATGTTCAAAAATAAAATATCAGCTTCAGATATGGAAAATATCATTAAATATGCTTGTTTTCAAATGTTATTATAGGTTTTGTTTAGTTAATTCACCGAAGTTTATCTAACGAAGCGTTTTTAAATTCAGTCAACCGATCTCTGCACCGGTGTATCAGCAGATTACCGATCGGTAAATTTGGTGTACCCACCGGGTGAATTTTCCTAAATGCCTATTGTAATTGGACAACAAATCGTCAATTCATAAATTGTCAAGTAAGTAAACAAATTGCTGTAGTACCTAATTTGAGTCAAACGTTTTATCTTCCATGGCCTACATTTATCAGGAATTCATTTGGACATGTGGTAGTTTTAAACCGGAAATTAAATTAAATTTCAATCCCTGGATCGTTTGCTTTTTGTTGTTTAAATAATGCGGTTTTTTGATGAGTCAACGCGGCGATTGCAATTTCTGCGAACGCAGCCTCATTTCAAAGATCAACCCTGACTCATATTGACTGAGCTTTTGACAAAGCAAGGCGTTTGTCAGCATAATTTTTAGGTGAACATATTTCGCTTATACGATATTGTATCGAGTTTAATTTAGATAATGCCTGAACGGTCCAGTGGTAAGAGGACTGGCCTTGCAATCGCATGGTCGTCGCGTCGGTTCGAACCGCACTCGGGATTTTTCTCGGGGTGGTCGGTACCCCCGGTACGACTTCAGGTACCCTTCAGTGTTGGGGATAAAATTAAACACTGCTTCCCCTTAAACGGCGAGAAGATTGGAAGTAACAAAGCCATGGAACACTTTACACACACTCAAATACACTCCCGCTCCTGACAAGTCTTTGACTTAGGACCCCGTTGGGCAACCACCACAGATAAAAAAAAATGAGCCTAATGGTTATGAAATGCTCGAGGAGATTTGAATTGTTTTCGTGTTGTAGTGATTTATTTGTTTACCTATCAAAGCAAGTGATCAAAGTGAGGCCGTTATTATCCTTATTTTATAGTGTGCACGAAATAATTTACTTCCGGCGATTAGTCAAGTAAATATTTTGGAGTTCGTTATTTCAGCTGATCACGTCAATTCCGTTTAAAGGTCAAGTTGACGCCCGACGCTGCACCGTATACTTCGTTCATGTATCGTCGCTTTGTAGGTAATTTTTCCTTAATTTAATATTTTTCCTTTGTCTGTCTATTCAAGAAGTGGCCACAGATATAATACGAGTATTTTAATACGTTTGAATGATCATGAAATTAGAGGAATGTTATAAATCATTCGGTGATAAAGCCCTAACATGTTATCCTTGAATATCAATATGAAATATTTCATTGATCTGAATGCTCATAAAGGGACAGTATTTAACGTTCACAAAATTCACATCCATCTGACCGCACACGTTTAAAATGCTCACCGAAGTGTAAGTTCCACGCACAATTTTACGGCAGAGTCGATAAATCCCCGTTGGCCATTATGACGACGCACGCCATTTAATATTCAATTTTAATTTCCCGAATAAAAGTTAAAGTTAACAAAAAAAAATTTTTCATCAAAATTATATTGCGGTCGTTCCGCATTTTAGGACGCGCTTTCATTTTATTTTTTATGTCGAAAACGTGCTGTTTATAATTTAGTGGAGAATTTTCGTTTACGCCGACACTCGAAAATGAATTTTTGGCGTGCAGACAGCGGAAATTAATGTACAAAAGGAAACTGGTCCTTTTCCTTCTCGCCTTGAATATTTTATAATTTTTGATTGTCTTTAAATCTCCCTGCCAGTTTTTAAGCTCTTCAGTAATTCTTTCTTCTACTACTTCAAATTCGTGAAGCCTTTTTTCTCTCATTGATTCCAAAAAAATTCTTATGATAATCATTTTTTTATCGTTAATTCTTTTACACGCTAAAAAGAATAAACATGAAAGTGATAATCAAAATAGCAACCTTCGTGGTGCATACTTGTATTTTATTCATGGAACCAGATGATGACAATAGTTATTACCACATGAAAATCACATCAAAAAACAATTTTGTCGTTTTTACGAGTATCAGTTAACTGTTAATCAATATCTAAAGTTATAAAATCGTTTCATCATTAAAAACTGAAACTGGAAGTTGCTTTCCGAGTTTCACGATTGCTAATTTACAAAGGAATTTGCAATATTAATCCGCCCTAAATTAAAAACAAAATATGCTAGATTGATTATTTGCTATATTCATTCAGGCTGGGCGTGATTAATTTCCCGGGGGGATCGGCCCTATGAAAATTAGAATTCATTTTGTGTTCAACTTGGGCGCTCGAACTTAAACTTCAATAGAATCGAATTATGTAATGTCTAGTGTTTAATAAATTCCGGCAAACTTTTTAAAATTCGCACGTTCAAAAGCGTGAGGTGAGGTGAGGTAATTTATGTGGAATTGACGTGGGCTAATAGTTGGAAAGTTTAGCTCTTGAATGCGATAAAAAGTTTGCCAACAAGGACGGCTCTTATGATGTACGATTTGCATGGAAAAAGCGAGATTCGGTTGACATTCAAAGTTTGTAACAAGCTGATGACATTCGTATGCGTTATTAGAGAAGTTTTGTCATGCAATTCAAAAAAACTTTTGCTTTTAAATTACGTATTATCCACACGAGCTAAAATACGTTCCCTATTTGTATGACAGTATGGGATAGAGCCCACTACCAAGGCTGTTTCAATGAAAGTGCACCAAACTCGATATGTCGGTAGATAACGACAAAAAAAAAATAAAAGCTTCGCGGTTTTTTTTAACGAATAGATTTTGGGAAACCGAAGGGAAAGGAGATTCGTATATTTTTAAAACGTATCGTAGATGAGGTCGAACGGAATCCTTAACCCTCATCAAAAGAATCGGTTTATTGTTTTATTGCCTCATAAAATGTCGCCTCACATGATGTGATGAAACACATTTAATCCGTTCTGGTTATTGAGTGATTTTTAGATTTTAAAGTAATGTCAGAAAAGTGTCTCCTAAGTTTGGTGAGACACCCTGTACAGGTCGTATGTATATCACCTGTATATAGCAAAAATATATAAATCTATCAAAAAAGAAACAAGAAGTTATTACATAACTAATTAATTACATCGTATTGTTTACAAAAAAAAGAAACAATTAAGCTTAATTGCCACATACAGTTAATGATACAAGTAAACAGAACATCTGTATGTGTGAATTGAAGTAAAGCTGCAGATGTAAATAAACGCAATCGATTACTGTTGTGTAACACTTTAAAATAATTGGAGGTACAACGTGTATCTGCTTTGGACGAAAGATTTATATCTGCGAAAAGCCAATATACATTGAGGTGTATAATAATATAATTATAAAGCCTTTTTAGAATATTTATTTATCTACAGTTGCATGAAGGAATGTAAGCTTTTATAATAATGAAAGTAAAGACTTCTTGTTTCGCTGTATTCGCTTTGCATTCATTAAAAAAAATCATCAAATAATACACGTATACTTGAGAGAGGCGAAATAATTCGTTCTGTGAATGTGAACCACACAGTGGTTGAATATCCCTTTGACACAAAGAAATTTCAAAATGAAATCAAAATCATTTGCAGGTCTTCCAGTTCATTAAAGAGTTTTTAAATCGTTTTTAAATCATTCCAAAGTTGACAACAAATACCACGTGACATCCTAAATACTCTCCTCCCTCCTTGTCGACGCTGAATTGCAGAGTCACGTTCCTATGTGGGATTTGTTGATCATTAAAACGGAAATTAATGGCGTAAAACGTGAAGACTGATACGAATTGATTTTCATTCAAAAGCACCTGCTTAAGAATTTTAAGAACAATAACAATAAAGTTCCTTCCTCCCCAAACTAAAAATTCCCTCAATCGCCCCTATCCACCCCCCAAGTAAGGACAGAATATCTTTTAACCTTCTTCCAGGTGTACTATTATACTCAATTTATCTTGCCTTGTAAGTGTTCCTTGCTGAATCTCAGGAAATATAAATCCAATTTAATAACTAAGGCGAAACTTAAACTACATCGTTTCCTTAACGAACCCCCGGTATTAACTAATTTAATTGGAACGTTTTGATTTTAATTAGCCGTCTCAAGGCGTAACCTAACATAAACGTTTTAGCATCTTCTTTTCCTTTTGTTGAATTTATTATGAGTTTTAAGCAGGTAGAGTCGCTCGTGCTCGAATAAATTATGCAGAAAAAATTGCATCACGAAGATTATTTAATTTGAACCGACGTTGATGCGGTGTTGTCCCTTAAAATAGGACGCGTTAAATCGTCATCAAAGAAGCAATTTATCTGCAGCAGGGCCCCTTCGTTATTCACGCCCGTTTTAATTTAACCAAAGATAATGATCATGAAGGAACGAAAACATTTTGTTTCCAGTGAACGTTAATTAGAGCTTTTTATTACCTCTGTGTTAATTGCTTTTATCAGTGTTTGTTGCTTATGATGGCATAATAAAACCGGCAAATAAACAAATAGTATGTTTACTTAATTTATTTCTGCGAAAGCGTAGCTTTCAATTGGTTTGAAATTAGTCTAGGTAAATTGATTAAAAAAAAGGGAAAAATAAAATAAACAATTCGAACGATTGTGGAATGTTAATGATTTCAGAAAAACTAAATAGTTCTGGAATTGTCACTTGCAGAAATTATTGTAAACTATGTCGGTGACTGGTACTGTTCAAAAAAGAAAAGTGATTTATGATTTCATTGTTTAAGAAAAAAATTGTTAGCAACGAAATGTGTTGGGTATTGTTATTGTCCGCTATCTCAGCCTGAAAATCCGATAACAACACTATGTTGTTTCAGGGTCCCAGATAATAAAGAATGACGTCAATTCGTCTGCCGCTCATGCTACAATGCCTCCAGTACATATTACAGGTAAATAGTTGCAAATTGCTGGAGCAATTTTACAAACAAAAAAATTCAACGAATTACAGCAAGAAATACTTAAATAAATAATAAATGTTTAGGTGATCAAGTGTCGGAATATCTGCGATCCCACTCGGACTTCCTGGAGCGTTACATCATGGAGGAAGTCGAGCTCGAGCAATTAGAAAGGTGGATCATCAGAAGATCCCAAAGGCAGAAAAAGAAACCGGAAACCGCAAAGAACGGAAGAAAGACGAGCCTGTCCCGCTGGAAATTCTGCGTCCACGCCGACAAGCGCCAGATGCTCCAGGACCTGACCCAGAGCTTACAGTTGAGACCTACAAAGGATCACGTCCTGTGGGAATTATCGAACTGTATTTGTTCAGCTGTCGGCGCAGATGGGTTCAGGTGAGTTGTGGTTAATTTGCACGAGTTTCAGTTTGCGTATTATGCTCGCGAGTAATAGGAAGTTCATCTAATTAGTTGTTTGAGAAGAGGCAACGTGACGCTTTCTAATTAGACTTTCTGGGAGAAAATTACATATACGTGACAAAATACACCAACAATTTCTGATTATATTTATACAGTACACGATTCCTCCACTTCTTCTTGTTAAGTAAGTAGTTTTAAGTGGAGTCTGGCGACTTCCCTTTTTCAAAGACGTACACTAATAGTCGGAGTTTTTAATATGACAAGTTTTGTATGTTTTAGAAGCCTCAAACATTTACTAACGTAACAGAATAAATTGCTTTTATGCAAAAACAGTTTCTAAAACCTATTTTAGTGCAACCTATTTAATTTGATACAAAAGATATTTCTTATGAAGTCATTCATACGTAATAAATGGATTTTCTACACTGTCTTACCCTCCTTTATACATGTAGTAAACCGATCTTCCGTAAATAGGTTTTCGTAATCTACAAAGACACGTTAACACGTTAGATGTCTTACGATCTAACGAAACTTCTATTAATATGCTACGCTTCGTAGTCTAATTTCGTCTGGATCACTATAATCAATAGCTCTCCGATTTTTCAGTGTTTTCAGTGCCCGAAAAAAATTTCCATTTTCAATTTCATTAGGTGGTACATAAACTAAATTAATTTTGAGGGCTTTGTCCAATTTGCATACAAATTTTATACGTGGGATAACATAAAAATAAATGCCATATAACGAGCGCACGTGTAAAACAAATGTGCCTAATGTAATAACTGAGCAATGGAAATGGCAAGGTAATGTTCGAATGTGTACGTGACCACTAGTATCAGTGTTCGGACTGAAACATTAACTGCAATAAACTGTGTTTATGATCTGCTTTGAAAGCTCGTAAACATGAAAGCTATTGCAAATACTTCTGTGTACGTACGAGAGCTATTGATTCATACGAAATGTATTTGCAATTAAATCTCCGACTTACATCATCACTTATTATACCAAACCAAAAGAATATTTACTTGCACGTAACTTCACAATAAAATTAATTCAGATTAAATTAAGAACATATCTTTGAATTTCTTTGCCCTTTAAATAATACCTAATATTTTTAATTGTTCCAGGTTGTATCTCTCTGACAGAAGTCAACCGGAAAGATTAGCGCTATACTTAGGCCCCGAATGCAAAAACGAACACGGAGAGCCAAAGCTCCAGAAACTAAAATCCGGAGTGAACGTTCCATCTTACGTTGCACGTACTTTGGAACCTGTACGTCTTTCCAAAGGCGACGTTGATCCGCGTTTTCCGGATGCCGTCTTGGATGAGGTAAGAAAAGAGGATTTTCGAAAAGCATTCTTTTTGAGTTCTTTGTTATTATTGTTCGGGCAATTCCTTTTAAAACCCTTCATCTACACTTGCAGGAAGTTTTTCGTGAATATATGTATAAATTGAAGCACTTATCCTTTCTGAATTCGACTACCTTTCCGGGGCAGTTGGAAAGATTTAAAATCAAACTTTCAGGAATAACAGCCAGTGTTATGCAAAGTTGTACGCGGGGGCTTTTATCTCTGCGAATGTTCCTCAGATCATACTGATAGATGATAAGAAAATTCCCTCATTTAATGACGGTCCTTCCCGAGTGACTAATTTTGGGAAGGTTCTAATAATTGAGCATTGAATTAATTAATAAACGTGCGGAGTTTGACCTGGATCTTAAAAGCAATATGTATGCAAAGACGCTTTACGATATTTGCGTAATTTATAATTTGCATGCGGCCATGAATAATATTTAATGTTGTTAGTTATTTTTATTTTAGTTACGATTTTCGCCGGAAAAAAATTAGCAATTTAAAAATAGTGTTTGAATTTTTGAACACACTGAAACAATGCAAAATGGGGAAACTGTATTTTATGATTGAATTGTTTATGTTTATAAATTTTTTAGTACTTTTTTCAATTATGTCTGTTTGACTTTTATTATTTCGTTCTGTAATTTATCGCAAAACATTCTCTGGTAATTACGTGTGTTCGCAGTCGTCCGTAAATAATTGAGCTCAAACGAACATGGAACATAGCCGAAAATTACTCATGTGTTACGTATCCTCTTACGCCAATTTGGCATTAGAAAATGTTACATGATCCTCACGACGTATTATTATTATATGGAAGTCTTGTTGACGTCAGGCGTCGCGTTTTCATCGCCTGAAAAATAACTTCCTCGTTTTCTCTTGGAAAATGCCTCGTGAGGGCCAATAAATTTTCTTTGACGGGTATTGTATTACAGATCGAGAAGAGCGATACGAGAACACCTGTTTTTCTCAAGGGTGAGGTTTTAGATAAAAAGCAATGGATTTTTCCTTGTTGTTCCATTTCATAAATGCGCAAATATAAAAATTAATTCACGCGATTGGAAACACACTGTTTTGCAAAATTTAGACGTCTCTAATTGGGGCTTTAGGCCATTTACATGTTAAACATTTACATGTTAAAAATTTGACCTCGTGTTAATGTATGTTATGGGACAAATTTTAAGTAAATTTTTGTATTTAGTCGTAAATTAAACTTTAAAAAAATTCATTGTATAGTTATAGGTACCAAGTTTAAATAAAGTCGATGTCAACGAAACTACTCTACGAAAATGGTTTTAAGGAGCATAAAGTGGTTCGTTCGCAGGAAATGCAGAAGGGGGGCTTCTTCCTTTCCTTTTCCTGTAACACTTTCCCAGTACTTTTGATTCTATTATCAACTTTCACCCCGCGTTCCTTAGGCAACTAAATGTCGTGCTGAATATTAACGTTACTTCAAAAATCGATATTTCTGCGACACCTAACCTAAAGTTGTTTATAATAAAATAATTTATTTGTAAATGTGAAATTTGAGTAATCAAAGAAACGCGTAGGCTTCGTCGGAATTTGCAAGAATCAATTTGCTAAAGTAGGGGATGAAATTCGTTTAGGGCGAGTGGCGCTAAACTATATTTGAATAAGTTAAATGAGGGTTTATTCCAATTTGTGGCAAACCAAATTGATTTTACTCTTAATTAAATGTGTGGGTTACAATTACATGCATATACAACGTCTTCTAAGTCTGTTTAAACAAGCTACATCTTGAAAACGTTTCAAGACTGAACAAGTTTGTCCTTTCCACTCTGCAATGTCTAAAATATTTATTTATTTTCTTATTACGTATATAGGCGTTAAGTTCATTTGTTTACTTTTTAATTTTTGGATGTGTTTTTGGGTCCCTTAAAACAAACAAAAAGGGTCAATTTGGCAAAATGTTTGCTTCAGTTTCGAACATCCCTATCAAATAGAGGTGTCTCTAAAATGCGTGGACACAAATTAACTACATTCGGTATCTATTTTTTATTTTTCAAGAATTTTGAAACACTTTTGGGTATAGGTAACTTAGGTGCAGGCATTTTAGAGGCACGCTGTATATCGAAATTGGAAGAATAAGTTGAATAAAAAACATAAGTAGAACTACGATACTCCTCCGACGGAAAAGCACGAATGAAGTACGAAAAATTAATTCGATTATAAGAAACCAAAAAGAACACAATTGGAGGAGTCAACGAAATACGAAAGACTAATTTTACGAACAGAAACAAGAAAGATGTGAAACAAACAACATGGAAATGCAAAGAAAAAAGGTAAATGAAAAACAAAATAAATTCAACGATTCTTTAAACAACTTGGAAAGTGTTAGTAAAATAGAAAGAATAATTTGACAAACAGAAAAAAAAACAGACCTTAAACAAACAGCATGGAAATACAAAAGAAAAGGTGAACGAAAAACAAAATAAGGAACAATGAAATATGAAACTGTTAGAACAGAAACAAAAGAGACCATGAAACAAACAGCACAGAATAAGTAATAATCAGAAGAATGCAAACTCGTCGATGCCGCCTTGATCTCTGTCAGCCAGCGACAGCCATGTTTTGAGAGGAGAAGAACATCAGGCCCGTATTTATAAAATGCGGGACCGAAGTCTGGCCTTCCACAAGTTAAAATTTAATCATAATTTAATACTTCCTTACTTCAGAAAGCCTTAGATTACAGAAGGTTTGCTGAATGCGATAGACACTAAAGATCGATTGTACAAAGCACACAAGTCAAATCCTAATAATGATCACATAAGAACAAATTATAACGACTACAGAAAAGTCCTGCAAAAAAATCTTGGAAATAGCTAAAAAGCAATATTATAAACAGATCGTAGACCAAACTAATTCACCAATAGAGCTACGACAATTTGTCAAGAAATTCACAAACAAAGACAATAACAACAGGAACACTAGTGACATAGAAGAAATCCGTTCGATAAATTCCAATCAAATTCTCACAGATAGAACAAACATAGAAAATGAACTGAACAAACACTTTGCTGGAAGGGGGGAGAAAATGGCGAATATAATCAATTATGCTGAGACAGTGAGAATTCCAAAAAGAACTATCTCAAATTCAATGTTTCTTTCAGACGTTGATGAAATTGAAGTGTCCAAAATAATTAAAAATCTAAACCCAAAAAAGCAGCAGGACCGGACAACATATCTCCCAGAGTACTGGTGGAACTGGAGCAGTATATAGTTAAACCGATGACCTTCATAATAATTCTTCTCAACTGGCACTTTTCCAGAAGAGTTCAAAACTGCAAATGTTGTCCCATTACGTAAAGGTGGTGATAAAACCGATTGTTTTACCAATAGACCAATCTCACTGACATCGTGCGTTGAAAAAGTGTGGAGAGGTGTTTAGAAAGTCGTATATCTAGTTTCATCAATAAACATAACATTGTATCAAATCTCCAGTTTGGATTTCAACAACACAAATCTACACAAGCTACCATAGCAACTTTGATTAAGGAAGCATACGGAGCCTTGGATCACAACACACCGGCAATAGCAATTTTTATAGTCCTATTATTATTATTATTGTTTATTATTAAGTCAGTCAGCGATTACATATATAATCAAAAGACTTAGTCAAATTAATAAGTACAAATTCACATAAAATGAAGGTAAGTGCAAATGACAATCCTAACGCTTTTGACTCCCTCAGCCATAAGTTCGTACTTCAAAAACTGGAAAACTTGGGCTTCAGAGGAAAATTTATAACCTGTTCAGAAGTTATCTAAGTGATAGAACTCAAAAGGTAAAAATCGGTAACCACTTAAGCGATAGCGAGAAAATCAACTATGGGCTTAGGCCCCGTACTATTCATACTCTTCATAAATGACTTACTCAATACAGAATATACTACCATTTCTTACGCAGATGACACAGTTCTCTTTTTAAAGGTCGACACATGGAAAAAGTTGTTCCAAGTGGCTACTGTAACACGCCGAGGTGCTACTATTGTTTGTTGTCTTTGTGGACAACTAAATAAGTAATAAAATGAATCCAAACAGATAAACAAATTTAATTTATTAGCAAGTTAATTTACTGGCAACTGAAAGATTATCGTCTGCAAGAATTTAACGCGTATTTATTCTCGGGGTAACTCGGCAAATTTCCAGGAAGGCAAAGAAGGTCAGTTCTATTGTTCCAGACACTCTGGCCAGACGAATTGCTACCTGAGACTACGGGGCCCCTATACCATGCAATAATACCCGCAATAAACCTACGCTAGGCGCCAGCCTCCAAGAAATCGTCCGAGTTACTTTTGTTGATATTTCTGAACTATTTCCAAGAATTAAAATGGCTCGTGATCGCTAATTCGAACGGACCCACTTTGCCGTGCACCCGTTCTTTGGTCCCGGTGAGGCGGATATAAATATGAGATAGCAGGAATTGGATACTTAAAATAAAAAATAAAAATGCGGACTTAACTTTAATTAATTTATTTATTGCAAATTAAGGGGAAAAACTCCGTTTTTCAGGCGCTATGCAGCCTGAAAATCTGAGTATAAAAAATCCCGTTTTTTATATTACCATACAAGGAAACACCCAAAAATTTTACACTCGTATAAGAAATACAGTAGAATTCGTTTAACGGTTTTCTCGTTCGGATATCGTGACGAACTACCTAATTCCAATTACACAACTGGTGGGTTGTTTTTATGCTTGTCCCAAACAATATTTGTGTACTGACTATTCAATTTAAATGAATAATTAATTTGTTTCCAAAATTACGTTATCTTGGTACTCGTGTTTAACACTTTAATCGTACTCTAAGACACGCTCTGTATATCAACCAGTGCACAGCGGCGTTGTGACTACAGTGTACTTACTTAATGAATGTAGGGGATTAATTAATCAGATACTGGGGAAGTATGTGATACAAAATGCAACCCAGGCGATCGATCTGTGAGAGAATCAATAGTAATCGCTCGTTTTTCAGGGGAGCCTCCCTTGGAGGCGGGAACCCGATTTTTGATAACCTACTAACGCTACGAAGTGGGGAGACTCGCTCAACCGCTACTTTCGCTATTTTGAGGTGCAGGGTCAGTGCCTCTGGCTTTATTAATTAACCTCTGATTGCGTTGTTCGACGAAGATCTAACCTGTACGCAATGGAATATTTTGACCGTTTTTTACGGCACTCTACTATGTGTAGTTATGGCCTTACGGTCTCGAAGCAGATCCCTTCTAATTAACTACAGATCTCCCGACAAAGACTACACCTTGGTCCACACACAGAGTGTGATGGAAACTCGGCTGAGAAGATGGCACTGATTATGTGATTCAGAATTGGTTTGACTTCTTAATTTTACTGCCCTAGTAATACAACTGATTGGCCTTGATTTAGGTAATTAATTTGTGCTGGTCACACTGGGTTTTAGTGGCAGATCTGAACTTGCCTTAGACCAGTGGTATGAAACAATCGATTTCACTGCGCAAATCGAAAAACACGTTGCTTGCGTGTTTCCAATTTGCCAGAGAATACCGAAAAGGATTCACTAATTTTACAAAGTACCCTGTATATGAATTGCACGATAAATTGGAAACGTCGGCTGACTGCCCTGGTCGATTTAAATTACAGAAACGCCAACAAACTAGTTAATAATTTATATAACAATGGTCAAGCAATGCCACTACAGTGGATGCCACTGATTTACTTTGACTTTGGTTCGGATGCAAATTAAGACTAAGAATAAATTTCCCAAACCAAGTAAGTACTGAAATTTATAGCTTATGAAAATTTAATCATCTAATACCACCAATTATGTAACGAATAAGATACAAATTAGAGCAAATTACCTCACTCCGTGCCGCGGAATAACAATCCAGATTCACGCACAACACAAATTTTAGATCCACTTCGCGGATTAAATTACGCGTCACGACCGTGATATTTAATTGTATTTTAATTGGCTCTCAAAACACTGATCTTTTATACGACCGGACTAATTAGATTAAACCCTCTAGTGAAAATAATTAAAGAGATTAGTAAGTAACTCAAGCAAGCTGCCCAGCATGAAAATACGACTGCTCGTGTTCAAAGCGCGTGGCTATCTGCTTCTAATTTTCAAATTCATCTTCCAACTGCCCCTAATTACTGCCCCTTCCTTTGACCCGAAAACAAATGCAAAATATACTTTGACCAATCGGATCGCGTCCTGTGTTTAGAAGAAACACGCCTCCGCGTTCCACGAAGTGTTTTTCTAACTTTCCAAAACATGCCACCCTGAAGGGCTCCGCGTCTTTAACGTCTGCTTCTACTAAATTTCAACATAGTTGACGTTTTTATTATTTCCTGCCCTTTGCAGTACCACTTTCTAAGTGGACATATTATGTTACAGAACTTAAATGTGTGTCGAATTTCAACTTTAAGGAAAACCAAATGTGTATTAGGAATCCGCATGGCAGATTTACGATCGTCATTCCGAGCGGCAATTGAGCCGAGCTCAAATACGATAAAAGTTTATGATGGCACCCCGGTTATATGAAGTGGCCCTATTGTCCGGTAGGTCTCTGGCTTTCGTTTTAAAATTCCCAACAAGTGTACATTGTTTGTGATTTATTATTTCCAAACTGTCTCCTCCCGACTACCGTGACAATAACCATAATTGCAATGACTCGTAAACAAAATTTTAGTTACATTCCTAACATGCTCATTTGTTTTATATACAAATTCGCGACCGTTTCACTACTGATGCAAAGAAACTATTCATAAAATGGGCAGATGCCGATGCCGATGCCCTCACCATAAATCTCCCTAAAACCAAACCACCTTTTGGTTGTTACGTAGACATCATCCCAAGTACCGAAAACCTCATATTACATGAAAATAAGTGCACAATGCAAAGTCATTGAACCCACTAGTTGTATCAAGCACATGGGAATTTATATAGACAGACAGCTACGGTGGAACACACACATAGAGACAACCTAGTCGGGAAAACTAAATACCTGTCATTTATGTTCAAAAAACTAAGAGAGGTACTCATGCATTTACTATGCATTGTTTGAATCCCAAGATATGGAATTATTGGACAGGACGGAGCATCAATATCAGCGATATTGAAACTACACAGAAATAGATCCTGAAAACTATTTGCTACAAACCTCGTCTGTATCCAAAGGAAACCCTCTACCAAGAGATAGGAGTACTCCGTGTTCAGCGTGACCACTTTTTTTAAGAGAATCTACTACATCTATGGGTTAAAAACTACTAAAATCTACCAAGTCTTAAAAAGGAAATGCCAAGAAATCTACTGATTCATTAATAACACTGAAATAGACGTCTGTACCTCAGAGCCAGACTAGGTTAAATCCAAAACACGATTTTACGGTAGAGCGGTTTAAAGTTTTAAGTAATGCAAATTTAACTATTGCGAGGACAATATTTATCATAATTTTTTAAACCTTTATATATGTATGTTATATTTTAAGATAAATACAAACCGAAAAGTATATTGTTACGACTTCGGGTTCACAAACTTAAACGTTATTTATTTATTTTAAAACACTTTAATGTCTACGATCATTACACACAATAAAAGTACAATAATATCGAGTTATACACTTATCTGATAAAATAACACTTAAACGTAATAAATTCGCTTGCTACACATCGCCTTCTAAATAAGACTGATTTAAAAATCGTGCTCCGGCTGGGTTTTATAACAGCCAGCGCTCTTCGAGAATGGGGACGAATAATGCTAGATTTTTCTAGTAAATTCGGTGCGTGTCTAGAATAGATTAGAATCTAGTCTGCGTCACAGGTGGCGCGATCAGTATATAAAAATAGAATTTACTTCTCATAATGTAACAATATAATAAAATTAGGCTAAAAATGTATGTTACTTATCATATTAGCCTAACAGCAATAATTGGACTTAACCTAGTCTGGCTCTGATATACAGACGTACAAATCATGAAATCATACCATGATTATTATGTTTGACGCCCTGAAATGTTGTATTGTTTAAATGACAAATGTCAAAGCCATTGATTTACGTAGTATTTCATCGTAAAATATTGCGCTACTTTAAAAGCATAAAATGATATATCCATATGATGCACAGTATGAGTAAAAATAGTTGAAGACAGTTTAAATTTCCCGCGTTTCTAGTTAGTGTTTTTTTATCCTTTGTCTTTGGCCTAATACAAAATGAATGATATACGTAATCAAAATATTTGAAATATTATTAAATTAATTACAACCTATTATTCACATAAGTATTGTTACTTATGAGTCACTGTAACATTAATCTCATTAACCATATTTAGGTACCCAGTGTATGCCTATAGGCCTTTTCGGAAACTCGCTCGGGTTACTTCGGTTAATTTATTTTCTCACTCTTACATGCACGGGAAACAGAGTCGTTGTTTCTCATATTTCTACCCGGGTTGTGCTCCGAGCGAGTTTCTGAAAAGGCCTTATGCATTTCACCAACTTTACAAAAAAATTGAAAGGCGGGAAATTTAAATTGTCCTCAAACATTTTCACTCATACTGTATATCTAACTAGTCCAGTGTGGTTGTTAAATTATTGTTCCTACTTACGCCATAATTTAATTTCTAATATAAAGCACAATAACTGTATTAACCTATCAGTAGTATCAGTGAAGGAGCGAATTCCATTACTGTGAAAATGTTAGTAAATTAAAATAAAATCACCGTGATCAACTATGATTGAAGGTTTGCATTTGAAATATTTCTGAAATATCAATTTTTCATTCCGCAATTTTTACACAATGCTGAGCATTCTTGATCACAGTGTATTTAGAGCGTTTATTACTTATTGCATGGATCTGCAAAATTCGAAAGATAAGAAAGATATATTGCAGATGGAGACACCTTAAATTATAATTAAATTGAAAATAAGCACCAAAAATTTGTGTTAGTGCTTATTTTCAATTTAATTATACTCTGAGAACCTTATAAGACTGCATATAGTATTATAGTATCAATGGAAGCTTTATTACATTATTATTTCCAAATTTATTTCATTCGCCATGGTTACCGTGCGTTGTTAGTAATAACACTACTGATTTTCAATTGTCAGATTGAATTAAATTGTTCTTTTGATTTATTGTAAAATAATGTATACAACCCCCGAAAAAGTAGAAATGTACACATTATTCTCAAATGGAGCTTCGTTCAGAGAGGTCTCTGCAAATTTCATTAATGTAATGTAATATAATGAAAATAAGCACTAACACAAATTTTTGGCGGAAAATTTTTTCAACCGCAATCGAGAATCGAACTCGAGTCTTCTGATTTCGCGACAGATGCTCTGACCACAGAGCTAAAGCGACACCGAGTTCAGTTATCGTCTAATAAAAATTAGAATCTAGATTCACTGAACTCGGTGTCGCTTTAGCTCTGTGGTCAGAGCATCTGTCGCGAAATCAGAAGACTCGAGTTCGATTCTCGATTGCGGCGGAAAATTTTTTCCGCAAAAAATTTGTGTTAGTTCTTATTTTCAATTTAATTATATATTATTCGCTAACAACCTCCTTATTTAATTAATTTGTAATATAATGAAATAAACCTTCCTTCATACCGTATGATTTTTAAAATTTTCGATCCAGAGAGACCGTGAAGGGGAAAACATACAGCTTAAATTAACTCATACGTACGTTTTGGTTAACAACACTGGGAAAATATCGTTCAATTATGAATGCATTTTAAAGTTTTGTAAATATCATTTTGAATAAACTGTTGTGTTTGCTAATTTACGCCATACGTTTTGCTTTCACGGCCTCCCTTGATCTAAAATTTTAAAAATCATACGGTACTTTCTATGTATGTGCAATTTTTAAATAATTCAGCATTGAAAATTGAGTAGTAACCATAACAACGTAATGTTAAAGCTCAGAAATGTATTATCTGATCATGTAATTTTCGTCTATGTGCAGCGTTACAAGATTCTCACTATATTATTCACTAACAACCTCTTTATTTAATTAATTACACCTTAAATTCCTACAATATTCAATAAATTTCCTAATTTCAAAAGTTAAATATTTTATATTACTCCTCGCTTTTGAAGTGATTGAAAGATGTGACAGCGTCTACTAAAATTTTTTAGTTATTGTAAAAAGTCTACTACAATAGGAGATTTCTACTAAATGTGGTCACGCTGTCCGTGTTCGTCAATTATTCTGCTTAGTGGGTATGCTATACTGCATACACAATGACACATTTCAAAAAGTGAAGTTTGCAAATACAAGAATATATTGTTCTGGTGACATAGAAATACCCAGGAAAAACAAAACCATCAGTCAGAGATGTTTTGACTACATTAGTGCTAAATGTTACAACCAATTGCCGAAAGATATTAAAGAAAAAGCGCACAAAGTAAAGTGCGATATACAAATCAAAAACTGGGTGCGAAGCCAGCCTTTATCCACCTTTGTTACAATAGTGAACAATATAACAAGACAATTGTCGCCAATCCGATAAAGCAAGAAGTGAATATCTATTTTACTTATCCTTACTTAATTAAATATTACTTAATAGCATTTATACTGCAGTTTTTCTTTTCTCTGACCATGTAGTATGCAATCGAATTTCATAATTTGTAAGCTAAGAAAGTTTTCATACACAAGTACTCTAAAGTACTTCAGCGATTTTCAGGTTGTTTTATAGTCCAAATAGTGCAATTTTTAGTTTTAACGTCTATTGTATTGTATCTTTTTGGACTTTTCAATAAATTCAAATATGTTTCGTTAAAAAAAAAACTGCCCCATCATTTGAAAAAGTAAAGAAAACCAAATTACAATTGTAGGCTTTGTTTTCACATTTTTTGGTCGCACAAACCATTCCACTCCTGCGCTCACTTATACATGGCAATATTAATGTCTATAAATGTTTATTAAGAGAAAAAGGATCAGAAATCAAATAAATAAAAAGACATACATTATCGCAAAGGAAACACCGCCACTGAAATACTAACACAAGCAATTATATTACGCCACTGTAATCTCCTCTTAAAACATGGCCGATCCATCTACGCCCTTTGAATGCGCAAACTTTACCCCCACTTGAGAATTTTTCTTCTGTGTATTCTTTCTAAACAGCTTTGGAAAACAAAGAAAGAAAGCGAATGCAAAACAAAAGATAATCGACGATTCTCTGACGGAATATGACAAAATCAAAACCGTTACTGGCGCCATCTTTGTAAATTTTATTGTACTTCCGCAGGAAATTTGAAATTAATTGTGTCCTATTTACCTCACTTATACCACTCATTTCTTATACCAGATGAGAATTGTCGATGTTCACTTATTTTCTATTCATCTTATTCACTATTTCGCTTTCTTTTGTGTCGATTCTCTCATATTTCTTGTTACAGAAAAAAATTCTTACACTGATACAGAAACAAAAGATATCTGGAACAAACAAAGAAAGGGATTAATGAGAAACAAAAGAAAATCGATGACAGAATGTGACAAAATTAAAACTTCTGTTACGCCGGCGCCATCTATGTATAATTTTATTAGGCTCTACTTTTTGCGGCGCGAAATTTGAAATCATTTATAGTCATTACAGCCATTCTTTACCAGATGAGAATAGACGATATTCACTTGTTTTCCATTCATCTTAACCCCTATTTCACTTTTTTTGGTTCTCTCATGTTTCTTCTTATAGAAAGAATTCTTACTATTCTGATACAGAAACAAAAGAAAGTCGATGACAGAATGTAACAAAATCAAGACCTCTGTTACGCCAGTACCATCTATGTACAGGGATTTTCTTTATATTTTAAACGGCACCTACACATTTTATTATTAGACATACAAAAAAATGTTAAATACAAAAGTTTTAGGAATTTACCTGAACCGCCAGAATTTATTAAAAAAAGAAACAAATGACGATTGGACACTTAACAAATGAGCATCAACTTTGTTATTTTAAATGGAACACTATGTATATTTTCTCGAATTAAGAAAGACATTTATTTCCTAATTCGAAAAAATAGTTTATATTATAATATATAGTTTGTCTATATTTGGTTTCATACTTTTTGCGATAATTAAATTTAAAATTAAAAAAGAAATGCATTTACTTGGATTAATAAGAATTCTATTATGTGTGACAAGTGTTAAACTAATTAAAAGACGTTTTAGAAGTCAAAACGATAATATCTAAGACAAATTAACATATTATTTGAAATAAATTAATAAAAATATACCAAAACAATAAGAATTTCAAACTTAAATATTATAAAAAGTATGAAACCAAATATAGACAAACTACATATTTTTGGAATTGAGAAAAATATCTTTCTTAATTCTAGAAAATACACTGTAAAAAGAATTATGTAAATTTACACAAAAAATAAATGGCTACCCAGTAACCACTTATTTACAATGTAATATTACATACAATCCTGTAATTATCTTAACGGCTGTAATTTCACAAAGTAAAGTGTAAAATTACATAAAGCTGCAGTAATTGAAAGTTTTTTCTACAAAATGATTGTGTAATATTTCATATGCGAATTGTAATTACACACATTCAACTGTAATTGCAGTACATACCTTTGATGTAATATTCCAGAGTTACAGTAATTGAAAATTTTTTTTACAAAATGATTGTGTAATATTTCATATGCGAATTGTAATTATACACATTGACTGTAATTGAAGTACATATTTTAATTGTAATATTTCAACACGTATATGTGTCAATTACATGTTACATTGTAAATGTATGTAATTATTAGGAAACGGAATTTTATATATTTTGTTCGATTAGTTTCAAAAAGGGCGACAACGTGGGTTTCCCGAGTGTAGGTACACTCATATGCACTTGTGATACAAGGCTCCCAGAACTGTCAAATTGGAGCACTTAAGCTGGGTATGAGTATACCATCGTTGCCGCCTCGTTTGCAATTAATCGAACAAAAAATAAAATTCCGGTTCCTAGTAATAGGAAAATATTATGTTGCTAATACAATATTGTTTTTATTACCTAATAAAGAATTTGTACAGAAAATTTACTTAAGAGTAATGTATAAGAATTTATTAAATTCACAATGAATAAAGTACCGGGTCATTTTTAAAAATTTTTAATTGGTGTAAGCCTTTTTATTTTAGTTGACAACATTGAATGCGTGACATCTAATTACATTTAGATCCGATTTAGGCCTGATTTTTTCACCTCCTGTTAACTTTATCTGGCGATTACTTCCCATAGTAACAATTGTGATCACAATTGTTACTATGGGAATAAGCCGTCAGATAAAGTTAACTGGAGATGAAAAAACCGGGCCTGTCTCATCACAAATTAACTTTATTTTTCGGTTTATTGTCATAATAGCAGTTATAAAAATAATTGTTACTACAGGAATAAACTAACAATTAAACTTCCGATGGATGAACCGGGGCTCAGTTAATTTAATTCTAATTATCTGATCATCTGTAACATAAATCAAAATTTCAGTTGTCTTTTCAGAATTGCCAACAATTTTTGTAAAACCAATTAAGAATTTTAAAAATGATTTGTTATATTTACAATGAAATTTTAAAAACTTTGCTTTTCAATGAAAAGAAGAAAAGCAATCTAAATATACACCAGTTGATTTATTATTAAATTACAGATGTTAAGGTAAAAAACATACACAAATTTAATTTCTTATTATCTATTTAAATAACAGTAGATAGTATAATATATGTAGTATATTGCACTAAACATTACAAAATATTATAAAATAAAACAATTTTCTTTAAAATAAACGAAAATTAAAAATGTCTTTTTCTACTGCGTGATCTATGACGTCGGGGAAAAACTTCACCGGTTGATTCCTATGGGTAATTCAAACAAAAAACTTCTAATAAACATGTGTCCGATAATGCTTTTTAACGGAATTGTAACCCTTCAAAGTTTATTACATGTTGAATGTTTACAACTTCAAGGCGATATTAAGATACTAATTTTTGTTTTCATAGGTAACAAATGAAATACGAAATAAGCCTATTGCTATTGCTTTGATTAATTGACGTTATATGTTCTAAACTTTGAAGGGTTACACTTCCGTTAAAAAGCATTATCGGACACATGTTCATTAGAAGTTTTTTGTTTGAATTACTCATAGGAATCAACAGTGAAGTTTTTCCCCGACCTCATAGTGTATAAGTGCAATTACATTTAAAAACTTACAAAGTTCTGAGTTTATTAATTAAAGCATAAACTAATTTCGATCTTTTTTGCTCTACTGGTATGTGACTGTATTTTTAAAAAGTAAATTTGGAGAAATTCAAGAGTTGTAGAAATGTTTTTTTGGTACATTATATTATAATATATAAAGTAGGACGCAAATAAAACTTCTAAAGCATCTTCATGACCATCGCTTACTTGTATTCCACGTATGTACACCTCATATTTTTTTTCATTTTCATCTAAAAATAGAAAAATTTGTAATTTGTTAAAAAAAAAACTGACAGTAAACGTACCCTTCTTAACAATGCATGGCTCAGATTTTAATTCCAGTGGCCCATCCTAGAATAAATAATAAACTTATTATTTATTATTAATATCTGTATAAGAGTTATCGCTTATAATGAATTCTGTAAATTATTTTTGCATACTCACATCTCATAAACAATTTATACATCAAACTTGTAATGTCTTCAATAGAATCTATCAATTTTTACTGCACATTTATAGTTGGCTAAGCATTATTTTATTAAGCATAGCTGTACAATGAAATACTCACATTTTTAAAATTTAGGTTAATTTTCTTGGTACGTATACCATTTACCTAATTAAAATATGAGACCGAACTACCATTTTTACTTACTAAAAAACGTTAATTCGTCAGACACATTGCAAAATCATTTAAAGGATACGTAAATGATATAAGTACTCATGTATGAAACTGATTTCACAAACTCAACGGACAATAAACTGCTTTAATTTTTACTTACCTTTACAATGAATGGGCAGTGAATCTAATTGCCTGTGTAACCACGATGTGTAATGGCTAATATATTAACACAACAATAACCAACAATAACGCTGCAAGTTGATGAAAGCGCGAAAGCAACCCCGTGGATGTTCATCCGCGGCGCGTTGATTTATTTTAAGTAGTACCCACTTTAAAATTTACTTCGTAGTACAAAGTTTTTAATTAATTTTTTTTCCTATTTTATGTAATTTGAAGAAGTGTTTCCTCAAACTTGTCTAATAAAATCTGCATTTTCCGCAGAAATTGTAATATTATGCAATACTATTCCTGAAGTATCAGTGTAAAATTACAAGGCTCTTTATGTGAAATACCTTCTGCCGATTTTGACATTGGAATTTTACATATCTAAAAGTATTTACACATAATTTTTGAAAAATCACAATGTGTGCCGTAAAAACACATAAGTTTTGGTAGCTTTACATAGTTACTTCTGGAAATAGTTCACACCACGTGTAATAACACATAACAGAGTGTATATATACATATTATTTAATTTTACATAGATAATTTGAGTAATTTTACATTTATGAATATAGGATAATTACATAAAATTTTTACAGTGTATACTGAGAGTACCATTTAAAATAACAAAGTTGATACTCATTTGTTAGGTTTCCGATTGTCATTTGTTTCTTTTTATATGATATGTCTAATAATAAAGTGCGTAGGTATCGTTCAAAATATAAACAAAAACCCTGTACATATAATTTTATTAGGCTCTACTTTTGTCGGAGCGAAATTCCAAATCAATTTGTCTTATTCATCGCATTAAAATAGTCATTATAGTCATTCCTTACCAAATGAGATTCGTAGATATTTACGTGTTTCCATTCATCTTATCTCTTGTTTCATTTTTTTTCTTATTCTACTTCTCTTTTATTTCTTCTTACAGAAAAAATTCTTATTACACTGATATAGAGACGAAAGAAATGTGAAACAAATAAATGAAAAACAAAAGATAGTCGAAGAGTGACAAATTCAAGGCTTCTCTTACGCCGGCGCGATCTATGAAACTTTTTGTTGGAATCTACTTTCTTCGGCGCGAAATTTGAAATATTATTTAAATCATTTATTATACAGGGTGTCCCGTGACCCGTGACGTAATGTCACCACTTCACCTACGTGATAATCAATTCAAACTAAGTAAAAAACTTTAATAAAGTTTTGTTCTAAAGTAAACCGTTTCAAAAATACTGGGTGTTAAATGTTTAATTTTTTATTTTTTAAAATTTTAAAATTCATCTAATCATTTATCCGTTCACCTAATATTCAAATCAAACTAAAAAAAAAATTCTAATGAAGCAAACCGTTTTTCAAGAATACATGTTTGGTAATTTTCAAAATTTTTAAACTTGATCTCAATAGGTGTTCAAACAAAGGCAACTAGATCTCTTTTCAAGCGCACTAGAATGCGTTTAGCAAGCAACGTGGGTCATTTTGAACACCTTTTGATCAAGTTTAAAAATTCTGAAAATTACAAAACACGTTATATTCTTGAAAAACAGTTTGTTTTGTTATTATTTTCTTTTTTTTTAATTGATTATTAGGTGAACGGATAAATGAACTTTAAAATTTAAAAAATAAAAAATTAAACACTGTGCAATATTGATAAATCCTTCTGTTTATTTGACAACCGTTGCTGTTATTTCGACATGCAGAAAACAATCGCAATCAACCGTAGACGTAAGTTTTACATTCACTCAGTAGATCTTAATTGATTATAAAAAAAACACAACGGAATAGCTGTCATAAAACATGTTTTAGACTTACACGAACCGATGTCTAAATGCTCGAAACTAGACTATTTTAAGAGCTAATGAATGAGTTTTTCTCAACACACGGGCCGAGATCGAAATAAATCAGACCATAACTAATCGGATCGTTTGCATTTTTATGTGTAGATATTTTTTTAAACCGAATTTAAAAAAATGTTACCCGGCAAACTATAGTTTTTTAAAAGCACATTTTTTTAAATTTACTGTGGATTAATTGAAATCGTACACGAACCGAGGTTTAAATAAATCAGCTCAAAGCTATACTATTTTAAGAGCCAATGAATGAGTTTTTCCTCAACACACGGACGTTTGCATATTTTATGTGTGGGTACTTTTTCAAAAAAAATGTTGCCCGGCAAACAATAGTTTTCTAAATGTATATTTTTTCACATTTTTTTAAAATTTATTACGGAGTACGCAGTAGTTGAAATCGTACACGCATCGAGGTCTAAATAAATTAGCTCGATGCCAGACTATTTTAAGAGCCAATGAATGAGTTTTTCTCAACACACGGACCGAGGTCGAAATAAATCAGTCCATAACTAATCGGATCGTTTCGTTTTTTATGTGTAGATATTTTTTTCAAACCAAATTTTAAAAAATGGTAAATAATTGTTTTTTAGAAGTATATTTGTCACAATTTTTTAAAATATATTATGGATTACGCGGTAGTCTATAACTAATCGGATTGTTTGCATTTTTTATGTGTAGGCAACTAGATCTCTTTTGAAGCGTACTTGAATGTATTTAGAAAACAACGGGGGTCATTTTGAACACCTTTTGAGGTAAAATGTAAGAATTCTGAAAATTACAAAACACTTCGTATTCTTGGAGAATGGTTTGCTTTATTAGAGTTTTTTAAGTTTGAATTGATTATTAGATGAACGGATAAATGATCCCTGATATTCTTTAAATTTTCCAACACTGCCACAGCAGAATCATCGATCATTCAGTTTATTTTTTATACTGTTTATTTCAGTCCACCTTTCTTGAATTAATATACCGTATAACGTTACTTACAGTTTCCATAATTCTAATTTTTGTTATATTTAATTATTTTTTTTTGTCTTTTTCGATTAAATTCTTTCAGATTCCAAATAAATCAATCAGTGTTTCATTTCGCATCTTTCATTTTATTATCTAATTCTTCATATGGTATTTTGTTATTATTTTTTTGTCTTTTCCAATCAAATTACACCGAACTCGTAATTCCTTTTTAGCTGAATTAATTATTCGTAAAGTTTCCTTTTGCTTTGTGTTCATTTTTTGTTTTATCTAATTCTTCATATTTCATTGTCATTTCTTTTCTGCCTTTTCTCAAATCATGCTGATATTTATTTTACTCTCCGATGTATATGTCTTTTTTAAATTTGTACACATTCCGTTTCAAATTTTCATTCACGTCGACGACACACGTGCTGAGAATACAACATCCCAGTTGCTTTGATATTCACGTAAGCAACGCAAGGTTTCTCTACCTCCACGTTTGCCCCGGCTACGACTGTCCAAATAAAGTTCCCTATATTTCCCCGGGGATTCATTCACCTTTGACGCAACGGATGTTTTAGGGCAACGATATTTTACAATATTTTGTGTAACGTCAATTCACTTTAGAAATTCCGCTCGTTACAACTGTCACCGTATTTCTGAAAGCCATTTCCATACGATTACGTTAAAAATAGAACTGCAATAAATCGAGAGCCATATATTCTTCAGAAGTGTAATAAAATATAAATTTCGATTTATATTTCAGAAGGAAATAGCCCATATTCTTTGCCAGCCAATTGTGCAACCGGACGGGCAGTTAGCTGCAGTCCTGGAATTATGGCGCAGGGAATCCGGGGATGGCCCGTTCCACGAAGAGGACGAAGAGATCGGCTGCAGTTACTTGGTTTGGGGAGGCATTGCTTTACATTACGCTCATCTTTATTTAAATATGAATCAACAGCGAAAATTGAATGACTTTTTATTGGCTGTTGTTAAGTAAGTTTTCATTTATTTCACTCGACAAATTAAGTTTGTATTTATTTTCGCAGATCGATTTTCCAAGACATGGTAAGCATGGATATGCTCATAATGAAAATAATGAATTTCGCTCAAAGGCTCGTCGACGCAGACAGAGCATCATTGTTCCTGGTGGATTCTAAAAGTAAAGAACTATACGCGACGATATTCGACGTTGGAATAGAGAACAAAAGCGCCGAAGATAATACGGAATCGGAAAGCGAAGAATCCGTCAAAGTTCACACATCAAAGGAAATTCGTTTTCCTTTGGGCACCGGCATAGCAGGGCAAGTGGCTATGACCGGAGAAATCCTCAACATCTCCGACGCATATTCAGACGAGCGCTTCAATAGGACCGTGGATCAGTTGACGGGTTACAGAACTCAAACGATTCTGTGCATGCCGATTTTCATAAGGGGCTCGATCATTGGGGTGGTTCAAATGGTCAATAAGCACACGGGCTGTTTCAACAAGGAAGACGAGGAAGCTTTCCAGATGTTTGCGGTTTATTGCGGCCTGGCACTTCACCACGCTAAATTGTACGATAAAATCCGGCGATCCGAGCAGAAGTATAAAGTAGCCCTAGAGGTTCTCAGTTATCACAACAGTTGTACGGATGAGGAATTTATGGTGGCTTTGAAAGACGGAATACCGAACCAAGTGATCGGAGTTGACGATTATTACTTTAACCCGTTCGAGATTGAGGATTATGAGAAAACTCGACACGCCATTTACATGTTCGTCGATTTATTTGGCCTTGCTCGCTTTGACAAGAATAGTTTGGTCAGGTTTTCACTGACGGTGAGAAAGAATTATAGACGAGTACCCTATCACAACTGGACTCACGGATTTTCAGTTGCTAACTGCATGTTTTCGATTATTAAACATTCGGATAATGTTTTTCGACCCAATGAGGTAAGTTTGTTATGATTTCAATAATTCGCATATTTTTGAGTCTTTACAAACTTTGAAGTTTAAGTAAATGTTTCGGCACTCTCTAATGGTGTACAGTTTCTAATTACAATAAAAACACAAAAGATCGTCCAACTATCGTTATTAGTCGCACTCGTCGCACTTTAAGTATATATATATAATTGATTCAAATTTGGCGTCTGATTCTATTTAATTTTTTCACAAATACAACTTTCTCTTTATAATACAGAGCGTAACTTAAAGAATGGAAATGGCTTGAAAGGTGATTCCAGGAGTGAGTAAGTTTAAGTTTTCTACAAATATCCCTTTGCACTGACTGCTGATCTCGCTAAAAAATCCCTGTACTATTTTGGTTAGTTCCACTTGCTGCAAATATTATGAGAAAATTTATCACCCTGTACATCAAAGCGAAGCATTTTAGACCACGTTAGAATCACTTAGAATCAACCCAGGAATCATCTTTTCAAATTTTTTTGCTATCATTATATGAAGAATTAAAAATAATGCCGATTACATGATTTTAGTAATTTCTAATTGAACACTCTTTAATATTTTAATGTACAAAAAAATGCATCTTACTGCATAATACAAATAAAATATTGCTCGGTTTCATATTTTTTTAAATTTAAAATACATGGATATGTATATTTATTGCAATTTTTTTTATTATTTTAATGCAGAATGATTCGTGTTAAGGCGCAAAGTATTTATTTTAATTGACGTTTTTTCTGCGTAAATATCTTTTACATATAAATTCTATTTCTTTTATGTTTAGGGGCTTGAGAAAGTTTCATTGCTCACTGCATTTCACGATTCATTTCCACAGTGATAAATGTGTTCTTTCCCTTTCCTGAGCTCGGTTTTTATATACCTACAATGGTTTGTTTAACCCTTTTTTAAACTGAAAAATAGGTTCTCGTTTTTCAAAATGCAGTATTTTCTGTAAATGTTGAATAATTTTTTTATATGAATTAAATCGAGGATGTATTTAAAGCACTAGAGTGATGAATAAATAAATAATATGCATTTAGAAACTTGCTCAGACGGTGAAATTACGAGATTTTATTTTTGATAATTAAAATCATACGTTTTTAAGACGTTCTCTGTTCTGTTATTAATATCAATTTGGACGTCGCGTTTTATAGTTTCGAAGCCAAATGTAAAATTCTGTGATTAAAAGTTTTAATGACCTCCATTTTTAATTTAATTAATTTAATTTAATTTAAAAAAATGTGAAAAAGCATTCTGCGCCAGACACATAAATACGACACATAAATAAGACACATAAATTGCGGTGCAATTATTCTAAAATTAAACATATCCCTATGTTAACTTTTAAAATAATTACATCAATGTATATGTAGGCAGTAATGCATTTTACTTTTATTGTGTAGTGCAATTCAATCATTTAACGCAATTATTTTATGTTGGTTGAATACATATACAATGAAATGATATGATTATATTAAAAACAACATAGGAATATATTGCATTTTAAAATAATTGCACTGTATACTACTATGATTTTAGTAGAGCGTTGTGCACGTCAATACGTCGTTTAATTAATACATATTTAGACAGTATACATACAGGCTGCAACAAAAGCATATAATAATGGCTGTAAATTTTTTATTTGAAAATTTATGAAAGAATGTTTAATACAAAAGTTTCTTGATGTATTCCTACGTTGATGTATGCTTTGACGTATATGGTTCCTTCGTGTTGTCTCTTGTTTTGTTGCTATTTCAACCAATTTTTGTCTTTTAAGTGGAACATATAATTATTTTTAGTGATTCTGAATTAAGCGTATTTTCCTCGATTCAGTAATACAATTTTGTTGGCGAAAAGAAAAATAAAAAGAACAAAATCAGCGAGAAAAAATATTTAGTACGACTCAATCGTCAGCTTTAATCAAGAATGCTAAATACTACGCAGACAAAATTGACTTTAATTGTCAAATTTCCATAGCCATTCTTGACCAAAAATCATAATTGCGTTTTATTACTGAATCAATTTTTTCTCTTTTATTTTTCCTTTTTTTTTTCTTTTCCCGAAATGACAAAATTTTATCACTGAATCGAGAAAAATACGCTTGTTTCAAAATCACTAAAAATAATTATAGGTACCATTTAAAAAACAAAAGCTGGTTGCCATAGCAACAACACAAAAGACAACACGAAGGAACCATATATGTCAAAGCATACATCAACGTAGGAATACAACAAAAAACTTTTGTATTAAACATTCTTTCATAACTTTTTAAATAAAAAAGTTATATCACAAACTCTTTTAAACGGACACTAAATGGCGCACAAACACTTAACGTTTCGCAGTCGTTCGACAGCTTCGTCAGAAGTGAAAAATATAAACATGTTGTCAACGGAAACTGAAAAAGTAACTTTTTTTTTAATCTAAAAATAACTTGAACAATATAAATGTTAAAAAATTGACAGATCTATATTCTATTTAAGGAATCGAGAAAACTACAAAATGTATCGTTTAAATTTGCAAAATCAGTACGTTTATTAATAGAATTTGACGGCATTTTTATTTTACACATTTCTATAAAACGTCTTTTGAAAATATTAGACTCGTAATATAAAATATTAGTATTTTCAAAATCAAAATTATGGTCATTTTCTAATGAATGTTCTACAAGCATTGAATGATTTTGATTATTTTTTTGGATATGATATTTATGTTGGTCTAGACGTTATAGCCATTATTCGATACTTTTGTTCCACTCTGTATATCATGTATGAGCGAAATTTCCCGCTTTTCAATTTTTTGTAAATTTAGTTGATTAAATGCGTAGGCGTACACTGGGGCACAAATATGAGTAAGAATTAATGTAATAATGGAGTCAATTAAGTGTCAATGAGCAATAACAGTTTTAATTAAAAACATTTTGGTTATCAGTTATCAGATATCCATTCATTTTTCATGAAGGGCACACACAAAAATAAAAATCACTAGTTGCCTATTGGCAATAGGCGTTCGCAAAAAGTCTGAACATTTAGCTTATACAGTGGCATTTATAAAGTTCGTAACAAATGGAAAAATATTTTATTATTGACTTTTGCCAAAAAAAATTACTACAACTGGTTCGTGTATCGATCAACAACAACATAACAACAAAATTCCATCCAACCAGTCATTTAAAATATGGCTGAAAATTTGAAAAAATAGAAATTCGCGAAAATGAAAAATTGCGATAATTGAAAAGTTATTAATCTTTTTCTTCTAGAATCGATGTACTCAGATAAAATTAAGTGTAATCAACAACCTATAGTGTCTAAGTACAAATATTTTGCTAAAATTCTATCCAAAAATCAATTTTTTTAGAATTTCGTTTTGTGGGGTTTTAAAATTAAAATGCTGTTTTAAATCCTTCCGTGTTTACTTAAGACAAATACCACTAATATGAAAATATTACTTTAGATCGGACGCCTTACATCGCGTTTTTAACAAATAAAAATAAATTGTTTCCGTTTATTTTTTGCATAATAGAAAGGCAAGATGTAAATATCGGACATCACATAGAAAAAGACACAACTCAAAATAGTATATAAAAACACAAGTTACAGAAGGCAGTCTTTCAAGCACGAGTCCGAAATTCCATCACGAGCCGCTTGCGGCGAGTGATGGAACGGACGAGTGCTTAAACAGCCTTCTGTAACGAGTATTTTATAGGAGTACTATTTTTTCAATTTTGCCCCTTTTTAAAGAAAAAAGCGATATTTTAAAATTTAGGAAATTTTGCGGTGGTTGGTGACATTTATTTAACATCATTTAAGTAGGCAGTGGGAAATTCAATTTTAAATGCAAAGTAAAAAATACAAATGCTCAACATTATGGATTTCAGCAAACTAACCTGCCCTGCTGTTCCACTGGATCATAGTCTGATTGCGCCTCGCATAATAAAACCACTGTTGAAGGTAATAATGCACTCCACAAAATTATTGTATCAAATCAGAACATACCAGGCATTAGTATAAATTCTAAAGACACTCCAATGTAATCGTTAACGTTTATAATAATTGCACATTTCTTGATGGTGATCGTTTAAATTAAATAAAAGTTCTTGATATCGTTTGACATTTGATGTTTATTTCTTACTTGGAATTAGTACTACCAACATTAAATAAATTAATTACACCAATGCCATTAACGCACTCAAATTTTCTATTAAAACACTCGTTTCGGTGCGTTAATAGCTCTGTTACCAACGCAAAAGAGAAAAATGAATTTCTCGCACCAGGTAGAGAAATGACACTGTTCTACTTAACGACAGTATTAGCCCAAAATCAACCATTTTTTATTTGTGACACTTTTCTATGTGAAGTGCGATATGCTCTTTTTGTCAATTAAGCGCGCCGAAGCACGGATAATTTCTGACCTACAAATCGTGTCGTGAATAGCGAGCTACTGTTCTGCTGATAAGGCCCGAATTAGGACCGAAATAGCTATACAGAATATGCTCGGGGGCCTCACTGCAATCCTGCCGACTTGCAACCAACAATTTTGCAGTTTGCGTTGACACGCTTTGTCTGCTTTGACCGCCATCTCGTGCGTACTGGGGCAGCAGTAAAGTTGCTATTTGCTATTTACGACACGAATTATAGGTCAGAAATTATTCGTGCCTCGGCGCGCTTAATTGACACGTTTGCATTTACGCGTTAACCTGCGTGTAATATCTTGTTGGTTGTCGGGGTTGTAATGGAATTCTCGGGCTACTGTTCTGCTGATGAGGCCCCGATTAGGGCCGAAATAGCTATACAGAATATGCTCGGGGGCCCCATTGCAATCCTGCCGATTTGCAACCAACAATTTTGCAATATGCTCTTTTTGTATAAAAATTGTCTTTTACAGCATATTAAATTAATACTTCTGATCTTTTGAAGAATATTGTAAATTTTGAGTGATAATCCGTAAAATAATGTTAGCCAGCGGCGGCCGGCCCATTCGATTCAACGAAGCACACGACATACTTGCAAAACGCTGTCTCTATTAGTTAGTAAAGTATGGCGCAGCGAGAGTGAACGTGTGTGTCTCGGCTCCGATCTGTTTTCAAATTTGAGACTAAAATTCCGTTCTAATCTGAATATTGTGTTCTCGAGTGCCTTCCTTGAGTTGACAATTATTTGAGTAACGAAAATCTAAATTGTGAAGACATACGTAATTTGATAAACAATTAAAATGAATACGCGCAGTGCGGCTAATATTAAATTTACGAGAGGTGCGGACAAGACCGGTCACCCGCCAACAAACACCACTGATAACGTTACTATAAAAACTTGCGAACTTAAAAACAAAGAAATCACATGCCATGAATTTTCTTTAAACAGCGTATGTGAATCAGCTTGTGGCGGCGAAATAAGTTTAAATAACACCGATATAAATAATATCATAGTCCTGATATCTAGTTCAGTTACTGCTAATATAATTAAAGAAATGGATAGTCGTTTTGATAAAATTCAAGATCTGGTACATGATATTAAGCTCTCTACTGACAATAATAAGAAGGAAATTGACGGCGTAAAACTCCAAGCCGATAAACTTGAACAATACACTAGGCGAAATAATTTACGAATTTTCGGCATTCGCGAAACTCCTGGAGAAGATACTGATAATCTAGTCATTTCCCTTCTTACTGAAAAAATGGGTAGGACTGTACGTTTAAACGACATCGAGAGATCCCACAGGATCGGGGCTAGCCAAAACAATGTACCTAGACCAATAATAGTCAAATTTGCGTCGTACCGAACCCGTACAGATGTCTTCAAGTCCAAGAAATTGCTAAAAGGCTCAGGCGTCACGATCCAAGAAGATCTCACGATGAACCGGCGTGCTGTCCTGAAAGCTGCGGCAGACAAATACGGAAAAGGAAATGTATGGACGCAAGATGGAGTCATCATTTGGGTACAGAAAGGCAAGAGATTCAGGGCAACTATGATTGAAGAGGTCATCGAGGATACAACCAACAAGTAACCGGAGTAGTTCAAATTTTCCTGATGTTTCGGTTTTATTAATCTATTCACAGAAATCGCTTAAGTTTCTCAGTATTTATTTGCGTTCTTTGTCCGAATTTCAGTTTAGTATAATTTAAGTTATAATTCTTTTCGGGGTCTACACACAACTCAGCCTGCTCAAGCTGGCTTATCTATTTCTCTTCTTCTTTACGTGAACTCTACACATCTTTCAGTACTCCTTCACGCCTGTATACTTAGTACATACAACTCTCTCTTGTTCACTACTCTTTTGTTTCTATTGTTAGTACTTTCCACGCTTTTATACTTACTACTTATAGCTCTTTCTTGCTTACTATTCTTTAGTCTCTGTTATAACCATGCTTCCGGATGGCCTGTGTATTGCTCACCTGAATGTACGATCTCTACTGCCTCGTCTCGCTCTCTTTAAAAATCTTGTGCTAAACTCCAACTTTAGTATAATCGCTATCACGGAAACCTGGCTAACACCAGAAATACCAACCGATATTATTGATATTCAAGGCTATTCGTTTGTACGATTGGATAGGTGTACCCGTGGTGGAGGCGCAGGTATTTATATTAGTAATAAGATAAAATTTTCTAATGTTGTCATTAATATAAGTATTGAACAAGTTTGGGTTCTGGTTAACATTTGCGGTAAGAAAATCGCTGTTGGATCGGTTTACCGTTCTCCTACGCTTGACTATATTACATTTATTAACTTATTCGATGAAACTATTTCTTTCCTGTTGCCACTGTGCGATGATATCGTGTGCCTGGGCGATCTTAATTTTGATTTTCTCAATATGAGCGGGCCTGCTACGATTCAGTTCTGC
This sequence comes from Dorcus parallelipipedus, assembly GCA_958336345.1. NCBI lineage: Eukaryota > Metazoa > Arthropoda > Insecta > Coleoptera > Lucanidae > Dorcus > Dorcus parallelipipedus. Next base: position 20,148,241 of record OY284480.1, on the reverse strand, counting down.
TCACTGCTGGATGCTTACGGCCTTAAACAAATTATTCAAACACCGACGCGGGTAACACCTTCCTCCGCATCATTACTCGATATAATTCTGGTACTCGAATCTACAGAAATAGAAGCAACTGGTGTAATTGATGCCAGCGACATCTCGGACCATGATCTAGTCTATTGTACGCTGCCATCTAAAGTAACTTCTCAATATCCTATTTTCAAAACGATACGTGATTTCGCTTACTTTAATCAAGAAAAATTTCTAGCTGACCTACAATTAATACCATGGGATAATATTTTTTATATCCATGACATCAACGACAAATTAGGATTTTTCAATACTAATCTACTTCATCTCCTAGATTTACATGCACCGGAAAAAAACATTAAAATCTCGAAACCCTGGGCTCCCTGGCTAACGGACACTATTAAAGAAATAATCAAGTTACGTAATAAAGCTTTGAAACGATTCCGCAAGTCCGGGAGTCAGGTGGACCGAGACTCCTATAAAGCCATAAGGAATTATGCTACATTTGCGATTAGAAGCGAGCAAAAAGCATATCTTAAATCGCGATTCACGAATAACAACATTCGTGAAGCTTGGAAAATGCTAGACTCTCTCTCGATTATAAAAAGAGAGAAAAAACAATCTGTTCCCGCAAATCTGGCTGATCCAAGTGAAATGAATAACTATTTCGTTAACTCGGTGCCTACACTCCCATGCAACGATGATACATTAACTTTTTACAATTCTAACAAAATATTGCCAGATATCGAATTTCATCTGCAAGCTGCCTCTCAAGATGAAATCTTGGAGGCCTTAGCTCGTATAAAGTCAAACTCAGTAGGTGCGGATGGTATTAACAGATTTTTCAAAAAGCTCTGTTGTCCCTTCCTTCTCCCAATCATAGTACATTGTAACGTATGCTTGTCGGTGTAGCTCGGTGGGGAAATTAAGTTCCAGAATTCGAAGAATTAAATATATTAAAATAAAATAAAGGTAACACTTCAATAATAATAATGAAACGAAAACGGTGTCCTCCTGGTGGCTGCAGGTTATCGCGGACGGCTGCGGTGCGGTAAAACGGACGGGGGTAGCCACCTGTATTAAACGGTAGGGGGTAGAAACGGTAGCGGCGGGTTGACCACGCCAGAGAGAAAAGACGGTGAGCGGTAGCAGTAGCGGCGGGTTGACCACGCCAGAGAGAAAAGACGGTGAGCGGTAGCGGTAGCGGCGGGTTGACCACGCCAGAGAGAAAAGACGGTGAGCGGTAGCGGTAGCAGCGGGTTGACCACGCCAGAGAGAAAAGACGATGAGCGGTAACAGTAACGGTAGCGGTAGCGGCGGGTGGACCACGCCAGAGGGGTGACTGGTTCGTATTCTGCGGTTGACCAGCAGTATACTCCCCTAAACGAAAGGTAGACGGAAGCGGCGGGTGGACCACGCCAGAGGGGAAGAGAATGGCGGGATGACCACGCCAGGTAGGAGGGTTGGTCAGTATACCGCGGAAGACCAGCAGTATACTGACGGTCTTCTATGAAGCGAGGCGGCTTTTATAAGGATAAACGCCTCCTCTTTGTGACCTCTTCTATGGTAGGGCAGCGCGAAGATGCAGCGCTGTCGATGCACGATGTTGAAAAACCAGTTCAAGCGGAGGGTGAAAGGTCACGCGTAAATACACTTCATTACATTCCCCCCTTTCTTAAAATCGAAGGGGTTGGAGCCCGTTTCATGGCCAAGCCTTTATTAGGGCACCCAAACCCGTTTAACAAATAATCCGGAAACTTAAATGAAAACCCAACTAGTTCTCACCTCACAGTATCGAAATCCCTGGCACACACTGATTGGTGACGTCGGCTGGCGGCATCGGCAAAGTTATCCAGCGGACCTGTTCTGGGTTGCCGGGAGCTGGATACGGAACCAGCATTCTGCGCTTCCGAAAACTATGGGCTGGTCGTAATTTCCACAGGGGGATGCTCACCGGTACAGCCAAATCTTTGCCGGGCGTCGCAGGTGGTCCGTGGATATCGCCGGGGCGAGGATTGCTCGGTGGTGTGTCGAAGATGCTTCGCTGCCGGGTTCGGGCTGGTGATTTCCCAAACAGCCTTTCAAACATTTCTTCCCGACGAATCTCCTGCTGGATATTCCGGCCAGGTGTTACGGGCAATGGGGTGGGTGGCAACGGCGTAATAATGGCAAGAACAGGTGTCAACCGGATCGGCGACGTGTCCAATTGTAGCACATCGGATGTTGGACCTCTGGATGCCGGTGGTGTTCGCGGGCATCGCAGCACTTCGTTACATACGGAAATCGGCGGTGTGTGTACCATGGTTACTATGCACGAAATGGTTTCAAGTCCTTGAGGTGGACGTTCTTAAATAGCTTGGCGGTGGTGTTATCCCTCAACTGGAATATGACGGGGGAAAGGACTTTGGTCACGGTGAGTGGGCCGGAATATTTCGGCGCTAATTTGGCCGCGAATCCTTTATTGGCGTTTGATAAAATGTAGTCTTTCTTCATGACCTGATCGCCGAGGTGACATCTCCAGTCTCTTCTCCGTAAGTCGTAATACTTCTTCTGCGTTTCGAAGGCTCGGTTTAAATTCAAACGGACTAAATCGAAAATTTCCTGTAGTTGCTCGAGACGCTGAACACGCCTATTGACGCCAGATTCTTCGTTTTGCTCCGGTTCGTTACGTGGCATCTCAGGTTTCGGGTACAGGCGATTCGGGATGTTTAACTCTCTTCCAAAGTTTAATAAAGCCGGAGAAAAACCAGTGGACTCGTGTTTTGATGTATTTATTGCCAACATAAACTCACTTAAACGTTGGTCCCATTTTCGATGGTTTCCCTCACAGTATTGCGCAACCATTTGCTTGATAACCTTATTTGCTCGTTCTACAGGATTCGTTTGTGGTGTGTACGGAGGCGATAAACGATGTTTAATTCCCATATCCCTTAGAATCTGCTTGAAAGCTCGATTGGTAAACTGGGTCCCATTATCGGTGATTACTACTTGAGGACATCCAAATCTTGCTAGGATTCTTTCCTTGAATGCTTGAATGACGGCGGTTGAAGTGGCTTTTCGGAGGGCTTGAAATTCTAGCCATTTAGTAAATCGGTCCTGGAATACTATAATATAACAGTGTCCCTTGGCAGATCGAGGTAGCGGTCCAATAAGATCTGCGCTAACGGTTTCCCACGGTTCATTGTTCGGAGACTTGTACATTTTTCCAGGTATCTGTTGTTGAGATGGTTTATATCGCTGACATGTTAAACATGAACAGACGTAGCGAGCGATGTCCCTAAACATTCCTGGCCAGTAATAGTTCTGCTTGATGCGAGCTACGGTTTTGGCAATGCCTAAGTGTCCTGCTGTTGGAGCGTCGTGATTTTCCCGCAATACTTCACGCCTGTCTTCCTTTGGAACGCATAATTTCCATGCTTCTGTGAAATCTACGTCAGCCACAGCATCAGTTAAATTTCGTCGGTACAATTTATCTTTTTTAATGCAATAATTTTCATATTGATCGGGATTCCTCTGTACTTGAATGAAATTCTTTCGGTACCAGTTGCATTGCGTCGGATTCTGTTCAATTACAGCGATGTTGTCGATCGGTTGTCGGGATAATGTATCGGCTAACTGATTCAGTCTTCCTTTTCGGTATTCCACTTCGAAATCAAACTGTTGTAGATGCATGATCCATCTGGCTAAACGACCTATAGGGTTTGGTAAATTTAATAACCATTTTAAAGATTGATGATCACTCTGGACTCTGAAATGATATCCTTCCAGATAAACTCGCATCTTCTGTATTCCCCAAACAATGGCCAGACATTCCTTCTCGGTAGTGGAATAATTTTTCTCGGTCTTGGACAATGAACGACTGGCGTAAGCGACTACGCAATTTCTGCCATCTATTTTCTGTAATAGTGCTGCACCTAGACCATGATTTGATGCGTCGGTCTGTAAAATGAAAGTTTGCGAAAAGTCTGGACAGGTTAGAATCGGAGCTTGGGTAAGTTGCTTCTTCACCTTGGTAAATGCGTTTTCTTGCGATTCGGTCCACTGCCACAGCTGAGCTTTTCTTAACAATTTAGTCAGGGGTGCTATTATCTGGGAGAACAGCGGTACAAATTTCCTATACCAAGACAGTGTTCCTAGGAATTTTCGCAGTTCCTTTACATTGTTTGGCGCTGGTAATTCTTTAATTGCTTTGATTTTATCTGGGTCAGTCTCAATGCCTTCTTCTGACACAACATGTCCCAAATATCGGATGGATTTCTTGAAAAATTGACACTTTTCCGGATTCGGACGTAGATTCGCTTCGTATAATTTCTTGAATACCTTTTCTAAATTCCGTACGTGTTCTTTGAAGGTTTGTCCTAATACGATTATATCGTCCAAATATGCTAAGGCGATGGACTCCATCTCTGGCCCGATGATTGTATCTAATAATCGTTGAAAAGTTGCCAGTGCTGAATGCAACCCAAAAGGCATGACGGTGAATTCAAACAATCCTTTTCCAGGCACTGTAAAAGCGGTAATTGGCCGGCTGTCTTCGGTTAGCGGAATCTGCCAATATCCGTGCTTTAAATCAATCGTCGAAAAGTATTTTGATCCGCGAAGTTTGTCTAATATGTTGCTAATAAATGGCAACGGGTATGCATCCTTCTCTGTTACACGATTAATTTGACGAAAGTCAATGCAAAATCTATGTTTGCCGTCTTTCTTCTTCGTAAGAAGTGTGATGGTATTATTACTCCATCCTGAAGCATTTTGTTCACTTCTTCGTTCACTGCATTCATTAAAGCTGGATTTAACGGACGGTGCCTTTGTTTAATCGGAGTATTTTCTTGAAGACGGATATGATGTTTAACCAGCGGTGTCGGCATCGTCACCTGTTGAAATCGCATAAACTCATTATCTAACAGTATTTTAGCTTCTTCTCGTTGAGTTGGTGACATTGTAGGGCAGAACTGATAATCAATATCGGTAGCATTGACTGCAATAACGGTTTCTTCTTTGCCGAATTCAATTTCTCTGTTTCCGGTTTTCACAATCACTTGATTTGCTGCAAGGAAATCCATGCCCAATAAAATATTGCTTGTTAGTTGCGGTAAACATAGAAATGTGGTCCTCTTTTCGTATCCTTGAATTTGAAATGTGATGTCGATTTCATAATCAATATCGACGCTTGCACCATTCGCCATTAATGCCTTAAAAGAGAGTTCGGTAGGTTTTAGTGCAAATCCGAATTTTTCGCTGTGAGCAGCTGTCTCCTGGCTTACGTAAGATAGAACAGAACCTGTATCTATTAATGCCTTGAAAATTTCATCGCCAATCTGGACGTCTATTTGCAATCTGTTGTCAATGGTCTTCTCAATATTTGTGCCATTAATGAACGGAACGGGCGTCTGTGCATGTGTAGTAGAGGACTTTACTGGCGACGGCTGGGGTTGCCTCTGGTCCCAGCCCATCTCGAGTTTCCCGGACACGGACAATCTCTGGAGAGGACGCCTTCTTTTCCACATCGAGAGCAGAACAGCTTCTGCGGTTGTGTACAGACGGATTTACGATGCCCTGTATTTCCACATCGCCAACAAATTTCGTTGCTCCTAATCGATGTCGTCGGTTGATTGGATTTCTTCGGTTCTGGCTTGTGAGTGCGTGTTGAAGTCTCATTATGAAATTTATCTTCTTTTCGTGCGTCGGCCCTCAATTCAACATCGAGCTTCTCAAACTCGTCGATATGCCTTATGAGCTCGTTGATAGAGGCAAATGATGCTTTCTTAATATAATACCGGTATTCGGTATCGAAAGTAAAATAATTTGAAGTCATGAATAAAGTCACTCCAACGGTGCCATGAATCTTTGTTATTTCTATACCAAAGATTCACTTGTCCTTTTAAGAGTTCGGGTAGGGCACGTAAAGTTATGTCATCTGTAATTCCGTATTCTTTCGTAAGTTCTTCGATCCTTTCTAAGAATAGTACTGGATCGGACTTCCCGTCGAAATTCACATTCCACTTACGAATCTGATTTAAAACGTCTAGTTCCGTCTGCTTGAGTACAGATGTCCCTTGTGAGGTGCTCGCGCCTTCTCTTAAATATTTGACGAGACGCTTTCGTAAGTCTTCCACTTTGCCTTCGGTGTCTAGTTGGAATTTTCTTAATTCGGCTGTTAGGTCGTCTTTCTTTAGAAGGTACACCCAACCAACTCGTAGGTCAGCGGCTTCATTCGTGGTTCCTTCGTCATCGTTCCTCATCTTTTCAAGTCGGTCCCTGCTCGGGCGCCAAAATTTGTAACGTATGCTTGTCGGTGTAGCTCGGTGGGGAAATTAAGTTCCAGAATTCGAAGAATTAAATATATTAAAATAAAATAAAGGTAACACTTCAATAATAATAATGAAACGAAAACGGTGTCCTCCTGGTGGCTGCAGGTTATCGCGGACGGCTGCGGGGCGGTAAAACGGACGGGGGTAGCCACCTGTATTAAACGGTAGGGGGTAGAAACGGTAGCGGCGGGTTGACCACGCCAGAGAGAAAAGACGGTGAGCGGTAGCAGTAGCGGCGGGTTGACCACGCCAGAGAGAAAAGACGGTGAGCGGTAGCGGTAGCGGCGGGTTGACCACGCCAGAGAGAAAAGACGGTGAGCGGTAGCGGTAGCGGCGGGTTGACCACGCCAGAGAGAAAAGACGGTGAGCGGTAGCGGTAGCGGCGGGTTGACCACGCCAGAGAGAAAAGACGGTGAGCGGTAACAGTAACGGTAGCGGTAGCGGCGGGTGGACCACGCCAGAGGGGTGACTGGTTCGTATTCTGCGGTTGACCAGCAGTATACTCCCCTAAACGAAAGGTAGACGGAAGCGGCGGGTGGACCACGCCAGAGGGGAAGAGAATGGCGGGTTGACCACGCCAGGTAGGAGGGTTGGTCAGTATACCGCGGAAGACCAGCAGTATACTGACGGTCTTCTATGAAGCGAGGCGGCTTTTATAAGGATAAGCGCCTCCTGTTCGTGACGTCTTCTATGGTAGGGCAGCGCGAAGATGCAGCGCTGTCGATGCACGGTGTTGACAAACCAGTTCAAGCGGAGGGTGAAAGGTCACGCGTAAATACACTTCATTACAACATATTATAAATTTCTGTCTTATTGAAGGCGTTTATCCTGAGAGTTGGAAGGAAGCTGTAGTCATCCCGGCCGCCAAAGTGCACTCACCCAGTGATGTTACTCATTTCAGGCCCATTAGCATTTTGCCTGCTATATCTAAAATATTGGAAAAAATTGTAGACTCGCAGTTACGTGATTGCTTATATTTTCACAAAATACTACCGGAAACTCAATCCGGTTTTCGTTCTGGCCATAGCTGCAATACCGCACTTCTCACAATTTCTGATGATATATTTAGCAACTCCGATAAAGGTATGCTAACTGCTCTAATACTATTAGATTACTCCAAAGCGTTTGAAATGGTAAATCATCAGTTATTGCTTTCCATTCTTCGGTATATTGATTGGTTTGTCAAACACATCGATTAAATTTTTTCAACATTACTTATTTAACAGATCCCAAAGAGTAAAAATTGGAAAATCACTATCGGAACCACTAGGTTTGAGCTCTGGTGTAGCTCAAGGCAGCATCTGCGGACCACTATTATATATATATTATATTATATATATTATATTATATATATTATATTATATATATTATATATATATTATATATCATATACACATCTACTTTCGGGAAAATTATCAAGTCATGCTCCTACCATACTTATGCAGACGACAGTCAAATTTATTTCTCATTTAGTCCATCTGATACTATCAATGCTGTTCGGGTTATAAACGATGATTTAAACGCGCTTGCTAAAATTTCCGAAGATCATGGCTTACTGATGAACCCTGGTAAATCGTGCGCATTGATATTTGGCAATAAGAAACAAAAAGAATTAATAAGTAGTCAATTAACCATTAGTATTGCGGGAAATCCTATCAACACTGTAGAAAAAGCTAAAAATTTAGGTCTAATATTTGACACCAATCACTTGTTCACTGAACAAGTTAATAAAATGATTCAAAAATCGTACTATTCTTTAAAAGTAATTTACTGTAATAAACATATACTTAATCAAAAATTAAAGATTATACTAACAGATACACTTGTACTCTCACACTTTAACTACTGCGATTCGGTCTACGGCCCATGTTTACTCGCGCAGGATAAGGCTAGGATTCAACGTGTACAGAATTCTTGCCTAAGACTCATATTTGGAATTCGTAAATATGACAAAAACTCTCATAAGCTTGTTGATGTTGGATGGTTAAATATGGTAAATCGACGGCGCCTCCATTCTCGTTTTATGTATTACAAAATTTTAGCCACACGAACACCGCCATATCTTCATAATAAAATTAGATACAGAACGGATGTACACAATATAAATGTCCGTCGTAAAGATCTCATCTCATTGCCACATCATAACACTGCTTTGTTCACAAGATCTTTTATATACAACATCACTACGTTTTGGAATAACCTCCCATCGCAGCTAAAAATGCTTAAGCCATCTATTTTCAGAAGCCAGTATAAAAAAATGTTATTCGGTGAGCAATCATCACAGTTTGCCTCCAACTAATTTGATTCTTCTGCAGACTATCCTATTATCTTCTTTCTTCTCTTCCTCTTCATTTCTCTTCTTCACTCTACGCATAGCAATATCTTCCATTAATATAATCTAAGTTTAAGTCAGGGTCCAGGTGGAAGATCAGATCGTGCTTCATAGCCAAATCTGAACCTGCACCCATTTAGCAGTACAATTTCTGTTGGTGTCAGTGTACACATTTATTTCTTCTTTGTATTTATTTCTTTGTATTTATTACTGCTAATAAAGGCATTATTATTATTATTTATTACACACAAAGAGGAGAATATAATGCTTCAGCCTTGTCCTGTCCCATTCTATTCGTATGCACCTGCCGCCACTGATGTTAGCCGTGAAATTAACGTTAAGTTCACGTCACGGCCAACACTATTTTACAAATTATTGCTTAAAATTTACAATATTTTTCAAAAGACCAGAAGTATGCATTTAATATGTTGTAAAGAACATTTCTTTGCATAAAAAGAGCACATCTTATCTTTCTATTACGTAAAAAATAAATTGAAATAGTTTATTTTTATTTGTTAAAAATACAGTATAACAAAAACGTGTTTTTAAAGCGAAATTTCTGTTTTTTGTAAAAAGCGTCCTATCTAAAGTAATATTTTCAGATTAATGGTATTTGTCTTAGTATACCCAGATCAAGGAACGAGATAATATTGATTTTTGAAGGATTTCAAATAGCAGTTTAATTTTAAGATCAAATACAATAAAATCCTAAGAAAATGGATTTTTGGTCACAATTCTAGCAAATTATTGTATTTGTATGTAGGTTGTTGATTACACTTAATTTTATCTGAATGCATCGATTCTAGAAGAAAAAGATTAATAACTTTTGAATTATCGCAATTTTTCATTTACGCGAATTTCTATTTTTCAAATTTTCAGCCATATTTTAAATGACTGGTGGATGGAATTGTGTTGTTTTTTATAATGACTGGTGCACGAACTAACTGTAGCAATTTTTTTTTGCAAAAACCAATATTTTTTTTTAAAGAAAAGCATATGAACTTTATTATTTTCCTTTTATTTTTTTTTTATTTTCCCAGAAGCTGAAGTAATGCCAATAGGCGTTCGCAAAGAATCTGAACATTTAGCTTATATGTACAGGCTGTTTCACGACCTTTCCGACAAATTGCAGGAGGTAATAATAATAATAATAATAATAATAATAATAATAATAATAATAATAATAATAATAATAATAATAATAATTTATTTTGTTCAACTGATCGCACAAGAACGATATAGAACACGTCATAAATACAATGAATATAAAAAAAAACAATTACAAGTAGTTATATCACGCATCACACATCACAAAATAGGCGGTGAAATAGGTGATGGTAGAATTAAAGGGGATAAAAAAGTCCCCTACCAATTTTATCTTTTTTTTTCTAGCGAATCTGACCCAAACGATTGGGAACTGCAGAGACTGCACGTGATACATATTACATGTTATAAGCAAGTGTCGGAGCACGTCCAGCACCGTCTCGCATCGAGTATAGGGAGAATTAATAAAAACACAGCGGTTTTCAAACGGTGTGGGTCGCCTTTCAAAAATTCTTATCTCGGTAACTGAGACTGAAAAAAAATTATTACATGCCTTTTTTACTCTGTAGTGCCTCTAATATTATACTCCGAAATTTGTCGGAAAGGTCGTGAAACACCCAGTATATTAACCGAAAAGTCACTAGAAGACAAAATACTGAAAAATTCAAATCATGTTTTCATTTTCATGAATACATATATTAAATATTCTACTTAGGCTAATCTAAATTGACAACACTGGTTTCAATATAAAACTGCAAAAGAAAACGCGAGTTGATGGCTTTTGTTAAAAACATAAACAAAAGACGATCAATTATTTAACAAATGCAAGAAACAAAAAATAGTCGACGATTTGAACAGGTACAAGATTACAAGAAAAAATGTTTCGTTTTGCGAAGACGTTCGAATTTCAATTTTTTTCATCATAGAGATCATAGAGCTGCAAAAGAAAACATGATTCTTGTTAAAAACATAAACAAGAGACGATCGATTATTTGATTTATTTGACATGTGCAAGAAACAGAAAAGGTCGACGATTTGAATACAAGAACAAATAATTCATTTTGCGTCAGAAAATAAATTAAGAGCGATGACAAAAGTCGTTCGAATTTTGACTTTTTTTATCATAGGGCCAGTTGTATAAACTAGATTTAAACTCAAGCTTAACTGAACCAGGTTTAAAGTAAACAAATTCGCATAGGATATGAATGACATATGGCAATTAATGCAAACGTAAATAAAATTTAATGCGATTTTGTTCACTTTGAACCTGGTTCAGTTGAACGTCAGTTTAAATTTCCTTTGTACAAGTGGCCCATAGGCGTAAAACTACAGAAGAAAACTTGTATGTATTAATAGTACGATGTATTTTTTTAAATGCCATAAAGGTTGGCCATGAAAATTAAAACTCATGTCGTAGCTTGGCATCTAACACATGCCAAAACTGACAATTTAAAGTACATGAATGGAGCTAAGACATGAATTTTCTTTTCCACAGCCACCCCTTATGGCATTTTTTAAAAAACACACAGCTTTCTCTATCCTCATTACTATATGCTCTAATTCATGCCATGTCCTTGCTATTAGCACTACGTCATCCGCATAGGGTAGACATTGGATGCTTTTGTAATATACGGTTCCCTTGGTGTTTATTCCACTTTCTCTTATCATTATCACATATTCCAGCACCAGATTAAAGAGTATTGTTGACAACGGGTCACTTTGAGTAAACCCTTTCTCAATTCTGAATTTCCTTGTTGTTGCCCCCATTATTTTTACGGCTGCTATTGTGTCACACAACGTGACCTTCACCAGATCTATTAATTTACAAGGAGTATGAAGCACTCCTAAGATCTGATGTAATCGGATTCTTTCTACAGTATCGTACGCTTGCTTAAAATCTATACTTATGGCCCGCAACGCTATATCATACTTATGGCAATGGGCTTGGACTTGCTTCACAGTATGCAATTGATCTACTACCTATCTGTTTTTTCGAAATCCTGCCTGATGGTCTCCTACTGTACTTTCTATGTATTTTTGAATTCTTTCCTTTATACATGAAGCCAATTTATACATTACATCTAGTATGACTATTCCCCTGTGCTTTGTTTCCTTTCTCATGTAGTGGGAACAGAATTGCTTCCTTCCATCTTTGTGGCATTTTTTCTCTCTCCCAAATTTTCTTTATCACATCGTACATAATTCTGGTTAACCCATCGCCTCCATAATTTATCAATTCTGCCGTTATTCCATTTTCCCCAGACTTTTATTATCCTTCTTTTTCCTTATTATTTTCTTCACTTCTGTTAGGCTTGGTTCGCTAACTTCATTTTCTTGCGTTCTTTCTATGATATTCACTTCTTCAGTTTCCATTTGTAACTCTGTATCATTACTTAACACTTTCTGAAAATTATCTACCCGTTTTCCCTTTGTCTTTTCTTGTTCTCCCAGTAAATTACCTTCTTCATAGTTCATCTTCAAAAAATTCACATTTTTCATCAAACCAACCTTTTTTCTTATTTCTCTGTTCTGTAAATCCTGATGCGGTTTGCGATATTACCTTTTCCACGCTTTTCCATCTTGCATCAATCCCGCCCTTTTCTTCTATACCTTCTAATGCTCTCCCAACTTCTTGTGTATAGTTCTTCATTCCAATTAATTTTCATATTTACCGCTTTTTGCTTCTGGGCTTCTTTTCTTCTTTTGGGTAATTACTGTTTTATACAAACTCTCACTAAGAAATGATCCGTGTCTACGTCTGTTCTCCTACACGTCTTTTCACCTAACACCGAGGATACTCGACTCCTATTTACTAAAACATGGTCTATTTGGTTCAGTGTCTTGCTATTCGGCGAGGTCCATGTTCCTTTATGAATATTTTTATGGGGGAAATAACTCATAATTCTTAAAGAGCTCCCTGTGGAAAATTCAATTAACTTTTCTCCATTATTATTACTTACAGTGTGTTTATTATATTTACATATTACCGGTTGATATTCAAAAAGGACATCATTCATTTTTTTCTTCGTTTTCTGCAAATTGCCAAAAACAACGTTTTTATATAGCTACTTCTTTATGGCATATGTCACCAAAAATAAGGACTTGCGTAGTCAAAATTATCTTCAGATGAATTCACTGCTAGATTTGTCACTAAATGAAATCATTATGACTGAACTCACCAGAAGTTGGCTGAAATTTTAACAGGAAAGCACCAGAACCAGTGGATATTATCACTAAATTGATAACATTGAACTATACTCCGGACTAGGGATGGCAAAAAAAATTTATATATCGATATATCAACTCATATGATATATCGTTAACCATATATCGATACATTCGATATATCGTTAGAAATATATCGATATATTCATATATCGATAGAAATATATCGATATATTCATATATCGATATATTTAACTGATTGTTAAAAAAAGGTAAATAAAAATAAGTCCCAGCATATTTAATAGATTTCAATTTATTAGTAAAGAAGATTTTATTTTAATATACTCGCACAGAAATGAATAACATAAGAACTAATAATATTTACTAATATTATGAAGTAGTAATACAATTCTACTACCGTGCTAAGGCAAAATCATGTACTGACAAAATTGTCCATTTTACAATTTTAGTAGCTTTTTGTATTGCATTCCAATACATAAAAATATTTCCAAATTTTGCTTTTCGGTGGTGCCATTACGATGTTTTATTAAATAAGTTATAAACATAAGCCACAATTTAAAAAAATCAATAATTTTCAAAACCGCACTTCAGATATCAAATCGTTACTTCCGCAAGTCACAAGAACGAATGACAATAGGCGTTTACGAAAATTCATCCGGTTGATAACCGGGTTAGAAGTGTGAGAGAGAACATTAAGAGACTTAGTGCATGTAAGAGTGAGAAAGGTAGAGTACGGTGTATCCACCGGGTTAATTTTCGTAAACGCCTAATAATGTAATTTGTTCGGGGATTTACATAGCTAATATTTAAAAATACATTTTATGGGGATGCACGATTGTGGGTTTATGCAAAAGTTCAACGTAACTTATTTTCTTTACTACTTACTAGAGGGCAGAGCAGGCGTAAAATGAAAGAAATTAGAAAATATTTCCAGTAATTTTCTGTATCATCACTATAAAGATACCGGTAACAGATTTCATTGTTCTTTAAAACTGCACAAGCTAAAAAATATATCGAAAGGTTATTTGCAAAATATATCGATATTTTTACCAATATATTGAATTATAATATCGATATAATATATATCGATATTTTCCATAAATATATCGATATTTGTAATATATCGATATATCGTTGCCATCCCTACTCCGGACTGTTGGTACATCTCTCTCCCTCTGCATAAGCAAACATTAACGATGTGACAATAGACGCGCGACACTTTCTGTACATTCCTTATCATGAAAAGGATTTTAGATTTTATATAAATTTCATTTTACATTCATGCTTTTGTTACGGTTGAGTTTCATTACGCAACTAAAAATGACTCGGGAAACGAACAGCGTGTTTCATTTCGAACATTTCCGTTGAGGAAGAAATGCGGTTTACTTTTAACAAAATTAGCGCAAACGTGCAGTTTCGTGCTCTGAAATGTCTAGGTTTCCACGCTCCCAGGCAAAGTGTTGCAGCAGCGTGGAATTTCCGGTGGTTTGCTAGAAATAATTACTTTGCATCTCGGCTTCCATTTAATTTTAGAGAATATGCGAGGCTCGTGCAAATAGGAGCGATGTATTTAATATTCGCTGGGGCGTATTTGCTTCATACAAGCAACTTTATAACTAGAATGACGTACCTCCTGTTTTATGCACTTATTAAATTGTTATTTCGAAGTAGAACAAGATTGATAATTTGATTTACAATGAACGAGTGACTATCTCAAAGTTCGACATATATTGTATGTTTCGTTTTGATTTGGAAATGTACGCGCATATCTTGCGCACCTTGTACTAAATATTCTAGTGACAAGCTATCCTAGTGCTCAGCTTCCACCTTCTTAAGCGTTTTGTTATGTCCTTTATATAATAATATAGCAATTTCTATACATATAATAAATACGACCGTGTGCTTTCAAGTTCCAACGAAACGATTGGTATATTATTTCACAAAATTATGTTAATAGTGGAAGAAGCAAACTCCCCTCTATGTTTTAAGTGTCTTAACCCAAAAGGACAAATTCGCTTAAAATTCAGCGCACATTTTGTAATTTAAAATTGTATACATACCACAAAGATTTATTAATTTATTATGCCAAAGTTTATCTGCCAGCAGCGCAGATTCCGGGCACGTTCTTCCGGCACTTGATCGTTTGAACTCGCGTGCAATTCAGTTTTAAGTTTAATAATATATTCTCGAGGGACTGCATACTAACAAATTAAATTCCATGATGTTGCAGTGTCTGGCTTTGTTCATCGGTGCATTATGCCACGATTTGGACCACCGTGGGAAAAACAACAAGTTCATGCTGGACACGGAATCGCCTTTGGCCAACATTTATTCAACCTCCACCATGGAGCACCACCACTTTAATCAGACGGTCACGATTTTACAACAGGTGCGATATGACTTGGTGTAAATCAAAGCTAAAACTTTCAATTTTTTAGGAAGGACACAATATTTTCAGCAAGCTCTCGAGTAGTGAATACAAGCAAGTTCTTGGTTTGATAAAGCACTGTATTTTAGCGACGGATTTGGCGTTGTTTTTCCCCAACAAGACCAAACTGAATCAGATCGTTCAGGAGCAGTCGTTTTCTTGGTCGAACCAAGACCACCGCTTATTAATTCAGGCCATCGCCATGACTGCCAGTGATCTATCTGCCAGTGCGAAGCCTTGGGATATCCAGGCCGAAACTGTCAAAATTATTTTCGAGGAGTTCTATCAGCAGGGCGATGCCGAAAGGTCCGCCGGAAGAAAACCCATTCCTATGATGGACCGGAACCAACCGGACCAACGAGCTGCATCTCAGGTTGGGTTCCTCATGGGAATCTGCGTGCCGTGTTACTCGTTGTTGTACACGCTCATTCCGGAAACGAAACCGCTTTTGAATATGTGCCAAGAGAACTTGAATAAATGGCAGAAAATCGACGAAGAAATTCGCAAGAAAGACATGCCGAGTGCTTGAAAATTAAGTAAACGTTATGCTGGTGTCGGCATGACGAAACGCAGCTTGAGAACAAGAAACAAATAGAAACTTTTGATGTAGTGAAGACAGAGCTTTAATATTTAGTTAGCACACTTTCAGTATTGAACATATCAACTGTTTCGTTAATACCTTCATAATCATTTTTTGTTAAGCTAACCCAGTGTAATTTAGAATGATAAAAGAAAAAAGAACTATTTTCAGAACCATTTTATAACTGTTATAATTATTATATAACAAACAAATCAACAAACTTATTTATTCAAATATTTAACAATTATTTATTTATTTTTTTGAAGAATCTCTAGAATTTTATATTTATTTGGTGCATTTTATTTTTTAATTAACTTGATGACGAGTTGATTCTTGTCATGACTTTCACTTTTACTTCAAATTCGTTAAATTTAATTAAAAAAATTATAGGGAAAATAAAAAACTATTTGTTAACAAATGTAGTTATTAACAAAAAAAATTGTCCCATGTTTTAGACAAGTTCAAGTATTTCTGTGACAAATTATGTAATGTATGTACTTTGTCTTTTAATTAAAACTAATATGAAAGAAAAACTTAAATCGATTCTAAAATGATACATTTTTATTACCGGCATCAGATTGATTAAGAACATTTAAACAAAAATAGCAAAACGGACCCACACTTTTTTTATTCAGATAAAAAACTAATTTAGAAGCACAAATTGTTACAGTATTATTTAGCCAGTCTAGACATTAAGAAACCATAAATGTTGACATGTTGATAAATCAAACTTCTATGTTAATTAACAATCATTCTTTAATTAAATTAAAAATTGAAATGTCTCAACCTGAAACATTTTGATAGTTAATTTAATTTAATTTGTTAAGACCACAGTCTCCTAGTGTAATACCTACATCTTTGTATTTATCTACATTCCTATTAACAATAGCTCCCCATTAGATGTAAGCCTTTAACCAAATTTCTAATCTCCACATCTCTCTAGTCACATTATCAATCGATGTATTATAAATTAGTCTAATTAATTTTTCCCATGAAATAGTTTTTAGCTTAGAATAATATTATATAATTTTCTCCTTTTCCAATATTGATTAACGATTATATACCTACGCAAGAAATTAATTTGTTTAAAAAAAAGACGTTTTCAATGTGTATATATGTATGAAATGTATGCTAATGTTATAAATAAAAAGAAAATAAACCAAATCTTGTGTTTACCTTCAAAATTAAAGTATGTCGGCAGTCGTTACGTTTCACGTTTCATTCTGATCCAATACGAGTGTTTCATTGCAAACAGCAAACTTTGATTTAGTTTAGAAATTAGAAGTGAAATAAATGTTTCACTTTTACGATTCTTTTGGTGTCCTATTTCATGGTGCCAAGTCGCATCATTATCTGATGGAAACTTTAAACAAAATCGTGCTTAAAATGCCCTTTGGACGGTTGTGTATATTTATATTGATTTATCCAATCGATGGTCGATTTAACCGAAATCTACAGTACAGTGTGTTACTAAACTTGAGTCACTAATCGAAACCAGAAATAATAGTCGATAATAAGGTCACACATAGTACTTCTAGAAATGGTACTTTTACAATGTTCAACCTTGACCTAAATATTTCGCGATGATTACAGATAAATGTATAGTTACAGTTTGTAATATTTTAAGTATCATACTGCACAAGGCCTGATTTTAAAGAAACTATTTCTATCAATCTAAAGCATTGAAAAATTCATTGAAATGTAAAGTTTTTGATATCTTTCAAATATCAAACTTTTCTTATTTACGTTCTAACTTTACATTTAAAAATTTATAAAATAAATAAATTGAAATAATGCTAATAACGTAATAACAGAGCTTAAATCATTCTTTTTTTTATTGCAATGTTGTAGTTGCCTTAATTAAAAAAATTCGGAAACGAGGAGCATCAACACTAACCAATTTCATCATCTACAATAATAATCCAACTTGGCTTAAATAGAATCGAGTATAAATTGAAACGTCCTGGGGCCCTATTCTTAACCCGTTCGAAAAGATTCGTATGCGAAAATGACGTCAAAATGACGCAATTTTCGAACGGTTTGTATATGGTTTTGTACGAGAATCTACGTCATTTTGACGTCAATTTCGCATATGAATCTTTTCGAACGGGTTGAAAATAGGGCCCCAGTATCTTATGTTAATTTAACATGTGACCTTCATCGAATTTGCTTGCCAGGGCCGCCCAGAGGGATAAAACCTCCACGCACCTGTACGGTTTACTCCATTTTCTTTTGGAATTGCCTAACTTCTCGTACAACTCATAGCTAAGCATAGGTTTCAAATCAAAGTGGTATTAGGTCAGGTTTGCTTCTTTGAGCTTCACCAATCAAATTTGGAGAACGAATTATTTACATGGCAGAGAACCTACACTGTTAGTGAATGACTTGTAACGCGCCCAATAATAAAGCCCTTGTTTGTTAACTGTTACGTACAAGTAAACAAACAATAAAAATGTACAACGAACCCCGCTTAAAATTTATGGCCAATTTAAATAACTCGTGGCTTCCGAAAGGTCGCACAGCTGTTTATTAATATTATCAGTACTACGGGTCTGCTATTACCTGCTATTGTCTTCTGCGGCCGCCTAAGGGTTATTTCTACTTGCCCTAGATTTTCTGTTTACAGTTGAACGACCCTCCGGAGAACCCGCTATAAAGAATAACCCTTAATTATGGCTCGTGATCTTTGTTAATAGGAAACTACGTCGTGATAACCTGGTTCTTTTGGTGGAGCAGTAAAACTCTTGAATGAACAAGGAGCGGATAATTTAAAAATGAAACGCAATAATTAAATTTAATTAATTATTTATTGAAAAAAAAATGGGAAAAACTCCTGATATCCGCCACTGTGGGATCGGAGATCGTGAGCGAGAAACCAATACAAATAAACAAAAATTACGATTTTCAGAAAGTACAGTATAACTCGTTTAACTGATTTCACTTTCGAATATCGGCGCGATCTACTTTCTTTCGATTCACACCATTGGTGGTTTAATGTCTACACAGTTATTTGTTGGAGAGCTCTGCTCCTCACTTAGATTAATAATTAATTGAGTTTCAACTCAGCTCGAGTCCTGGTACAAGTGTTCGTCACTTCTGATCGTACTCAAAGACTTTGAGACTTTGCTTTGAGGGCGGTGCTCTACACACTTGCCTGTTTTTCAGGACCCTCTGTCTGTCGCTCTTTCGCCGTCTAACCTAGCTAACTAATTTATAGTGCAAGAAATTAATTTTTTGACTGCTTTATTTGCACTCCACTATGGGTGGTTTTGGCAATGCAGTCTCTAGGCAATCGCTTCTAATTAACTGACAAATATCTCGGCAAAGACCACAGTTCGCATATACAGGGTGTGAAAGAAACTTTGTTAAGAAAGTGGCTAGGAATGTAGTTCAAATTGTTTGGTTTCCAATTTGCAGGAGAAAATCCCCAAGGGTAGAATGATTGCTAAAAGTACACTGTATGGAATTCTCAGGTAGATGCGGTGAATAGTTAATTGCTATTGGTTGATTAAATTACAGAATTGGCCTAATAACTAAGAAACAATGACCAATAAATTTTCTAAGGTGAATGTCACTAGTGAGTTTGAATACTCGCTGTAAATGTAAATAAAAATAATTTGATTAAAGTTATTAAATGCAATGTCAATATGAACTTTACGGACTCTTTAGTCTAATTAATGCAAATCAAATTATCACCACGCAGTTATTACCACCAAAGGTGCGCTGAAGGAATACAAATAAATGTCAATTACCTAAGCCGTATAGTCCGTGTACCACTTCCACGCACTAACACTCTAATTAAATCACTCGCGTCGCGACGCCTACGTGTTTAGTTTAATTGCCTTTCTTAACACACTGTACTTAAACCGTACCGAAATAAATAATTTAACAAAAAATTAATAAAGACTACAAGCGCATAAGGAAAAACTGCAAAGTCAAATTAGAATTGAACTCGACCGTTCTCGTCAAAGCGCCAATGCTATCTACCGACCAATGGTAACCGTTGATTTGAATTCTAAACCGCCTTGAATGCATTCTCACACAAACACCTATAAATTATGCGCTCCAAACTGTCATAAGGAATGCGTCTGTCCAACGACATCTGCGATTTGTTTCCTCTCTAACTTCATTTCAAAAGCCTCTCGAGTTGACACAGAGTTATGACGCTAGACTCGGAAAAGAAGCAGACAAAACGAAACACTTCAACTTGAGCGTAATTTGATATGACTTTTCCGCTGACGTACATGTAACCGTGATTTTAGCGCGACAAACTTTTGTACAGAAATTCGAAATACAAAGATAAGGTTACTTCACATTGGCTGATTTATGGCTCTCTTTGTGGTCCATCATTACCCGAAAGGGACTGCACGTCGCCCAGCATTGCTGCTTATCGCTTGAAAAAAAATACCCAGAATATGGACATATGTTTGTTATATGAAATAGAACATACAACCATCGAATTTGTTTTGAAAACAAATTTAGCGAAACGTTTCACACTCAAGTACATATAATATCACCCTGTATATGTTGATGATGAGGTACTTAAATACTGCCAATTGTTTCCGTAGTCACTATAATACGTTGCACTCAAGAAATAATCATTGCTCATTGTTTAACACATGTCAAGTCTAATTATAAGTACAAAAGGCATGTTCAATTTAGGATAAAGTGATTCGCTTTCTTTTTCTAATAAAAGGAATCGTTTCATTAGCAACCGCAACGAAATGTACCTACACATAATAAGTATTTTTACATAAAGCGGAACCGACACCGAAAATATAATTTATGTAAGTAATCCTGAAAAAGTTCTAAAATGTTCACAATCAAATAAATTCATTTCTAAAAAGTTTCTGAAATGCCTATTCATAATCAAATTAATTTTGGAGAACGAATTGTTTACATAACAGGGAAATTACACTTTTAATAAATTACTTAAGTATAATATCACCCTGTACATGATGTTTGCACTATATTCTGTCAACTATTCCGTAATCATTAATCACTACAATAGGTTTGAAATAATGATAATGACTCATCGAAATAATCATCCAAGTGCTTTGTTAAAAGAAGCCAAGTCTAAATACAATAATTATACTCAACTTAAACAATGATATGACTAACTACTTATTGTAAACATATCCTTGTCTTTTATTTTTAAGGATTGTGAAAGTTAAAAGCTAATATATGTCTCCTCTTTTCTAGATTTAATGTCATCTGAACAGTAATCAATAAAATAACCATCCAATCTGCATGATCATGAAAAATAAAGATCCCATCTCAAATTTATTAATCACATTTTATTTTAAATTGTCATCATTCCCGCTTTAATCTCCTCTATAGAGTGTTATAAAGCCTAAACTTAGGCAACCGAATATACACAACACGTTTATGCAGACGACCTCGATTTAGTGTGTCGTCAGACAAAGGCCACGACAAAAGATACCTAACTGATAGCCCCCCAGTTATCGTAAATAATCAAGGGAAAGGACAACGAGTGGCAAAATATAAAACATTTTAGTTCTTAAGAGGCGTGAAAATATTATAAAAATTAGTGCTCGCGTCTTAGTGCATATTCCGCGTTGTTTTCGTTTTTTAATGGTAGATTATGATCACATGTGCTAACAGTGGAATCTACAGGGTGTTAAAATTAGTGCCACTTTTGTTTGTGTTAACCGCTTTTGGATGTGATAGTATTTTTATAATAAAGGTGTATAGTGGTGGGAAAGTAGGAGAGAAATTTAATAGTTTACGTAATCTGCCAAAATTAACAATGATTGAATTAATATGTTAGTCATAAACGGAAAAGAATAATTTTAATAAAATCACATAAATCAGGAATAGGCAAATTTTTGCGAAAAATGTCCCCTCGATGAAATACAGTGCCTTCAGAAATAGTTGAGAGCCACGTGACTTTTGGTGCAACAGTTTTCGAATCTCACATGGCCAAATGTAACTACTTTTCTTAGAAATTTGGTTTCACGCAGATTGGCGACATTGTAAAATATTTGTGTGTCATTAAAAAAGGTAAACAAGTTGAGAATAGGCATTACTTAGCAATCAGGATGTTGCAGATTTATTCTAACATTAAATTATTTCCTATCTATGAAACATTTGTTTTAATTCTTGTGTAACACATTTTCGAGCATTACGATAAAACTGGGTTTTTTTTACATTTTCTAACAAAATTAATTCTGTTACACCACTTATTATCCTTATAATTGAGATATTTTATTTTAAGTATTACCATAAGTGTGAGTTTAGTTGCCACATTTGGGCATTAGTCGAAAGCACGGTATTTGGTGATTTTTTATTTTCACACGTTACTATCCTGGCGGGTACTGTATGTCTTATCCCATAAACAATAAATTTTCTTGGCATTGACTCTCAAATTAAAAATTAACATATCTAGATGGTAAGCTACAAAAATATACGAAAAATTTCCTGCGGTTTATTATCAACTGAAACGTTGTCTATTGATTGTCTATTGATTGTATAAAAGTAATTGCCTCCTTAATTAAATTAATAATGGCAATTTCACTAGCCGGTGCTAATCCGAGATAATAAGATTAATAAAAGAAATTAAATTTTACTGCAAACACTTACGTATATGAAATGTAAACAAAAAAGATTGAATTTGTAAATTTCGTCGTATCGTATACCTAGTGTTTGCAGTAAGAATCGATCAATAATTCAATTAATAATAGAGATATTTAATTTATTATTTTTGTCTTCATTGAAATAAATGATTTCAAACTAACGCTTGAGTAAAATTGCGGAACTATTTCTATTATTAACAAGACTACCTTTCTGCGAACACCCTGTATATTACATTAAATGCACGTGTTAATTGAATTATTCTTCACTTGTTCTGTTCAGTATGAATATTTCCATTTATTTACACTACTATAATTCATATTACTTTGAAAATCTACTGTGCGATCCAAAATTATTTAGATAAGGGGAGGCTACGAAAAATAAAATCAGAGTCTTGCCTGACCTGATACAATTAACCTATTTTCCATCTGTCAAAACTGAAACGTTAAGATACATTTGACGACAGTAGAAAAAAGACTCCCCTAAATCTTCTAATTTATTACATAAGGGTTTGTCAAAACTCTTTAGTATGATAGTTGAAATGCTTGCTGGTCAACGACAGGGTTCGAGAGCGTTTAAGCAACTAACAGATTTGACAGGAGTCACAAAGCAAATGTCAAATTAAAAGTGTTGAATTAAGCTAAGACTCGGATTTTATTTTTCATAGCCTCCTCGCCTCTAAATAAGTTTGGATCGCACAGTAGAATGTCCAACATGAAATTTGCATACAATTAAAAAAATACGAAAAATCATACATGCACAAAAAAAGTTAAACAAAATAAAATAAAACGTTGTTTGTACTACGGAAATAATTGTAGATAATAGCCCTTGAGCATTTAAAAGCACTTCGCGTCGTGCTTTAAACATACTTTCGACCTATAATGTCTGTGATACGTAAATATGTACATTTTATTTTATTTTAACAATTAGTGCAGGAAATTACAATATTCACACACTTTCTTTTTATTTTATTTTATAGAGATAATTAAAAGTTTTGTGCTAGTAATAACGAAAAGTGTATTCGTTATTTCTATCGTAACTTAATAATCTTATCATACAATTAACATTTATTTTAATATTTATTTTATTATCTTTGTACCTCACGCGTTCTATCATTCTTACAAGGTCATTCCATATGAAGTGATTCAATGAAGGTTGCTTGACCATTTTAATATTTTTAATTTTTTTATATATTATTAGCAACCCGTTTGTATGTGGCGACCATTTTTGTTTTGCAACGCGCACCAATTAGGGAGTTTGCAGACGTTAACGTAAACTTATTTTTCTTAGAACTGGATAATGCTAGAACACTGCAACAAAGACCATTTTATTCAGCATTTCCTCCTCTTTAATATTGTGTTTCAGCATAAACAGCCTTATTTGTTTCCTTATAGGTGAAAATGTTCCTTAAAGTTTGGCAACGGAATTTAACAAATGCCACTTTTTGGAGCCTAAGTTTATGATGAAGGGATGGTATATCACAGTTGATTTTTTAATTACAATTACATATACTGCTGTATTTACTATAGCTAGATTCATAACACTGATAAAGGTGTCTTTTAATTTTTATGACTTTTTAAAAATTGAAAATTTGCGATTTTTTCAAAGTTTGAAGAATGATATCTCTGGTGGGACATGGGATAAACATCTAATTTTTTTACAGAGTGTCCACCTGTATAAGAGGAAACTACAGCAAAAATTTCAACTTTGATATTTTACTATAGAAAAAGTTATGAATTTTCAAAAAGTGTAAAGAAATTAACATGGGATTGTGTTTAAACCGCATTAAAATCAAAGGCTTTTAATTGCACAGAACACAAATTTGAATTCCTATTTCCACAGACATTTCAAAGTTATATTTTAAAATAAAAGGAATCCACAACACAACGCAAGGAAAAATTTATTATTATATTTCAATTAACCTAATGATCTTGACAAAATTGAGAAAGACTTACGTTTGATATTTTGTTTAATCAGAATGACTGTTAAGAAGCACGCTTATTTCTTCAGACAGATTTTGTGAAATGTTATGTGATCTTTCAGTTGCAGTTGTAAGTTCAAGAGGTGATATTTCTCTTAATATATTTTTAGTAGGCACCCACACTTTATTACTAGCACACTTCTTGAAAGACGTTCTAATCCCTGCAGGATGGTAAAAGTGTACATACACATCACTATTTACCAAACTTAGTTGCTCAACCTCTGCCAACCACCACTGTTCATCATATACACAACGGCCACCGCTTGTGGTTAAGTTCTAGTTAAAATTTAACCATAACTTTCTTTGTACAGGTCAAATAATTAAGGATGAAGCCGTTTAATTCATATACATATTTAACTACTAATGAAACATAACTCAGGATTAGTTAATCCAAAAGTTAATTATAGGCGGCGCAAACCACTGTAAGTCATTTGTTTGTAAAGTCAAGGGCACAATTTTACAGACACAGTGGTCTTTGTAAATGTCAGTTTCTGATGTTGCAAAGCACCTAATTACGTTTTCCGAAACTCCATGAAATTTAGGATAATTTCTTGTTTTCTCAATTTTGTTAAGAGCATTAGGTTAATCGAAATATAATAATAATTTTTTTCTTGTGTTGAGTTGTGGATTCCTTTTATTTTAAAACATAACTTTGAAATGTCTGTGGAAATAGGAATTCAAATTTGTGTTCTGTGCAATTAAAAGCCCTTGATTTTAATGCGGTTTAAACACAATCCCATGTTAATTTCTTCACACTTTTCGAAAATTCATAACTTTTTCTATAGTAAAATATCAAAGTTGAAATTTTTACTGTAGTTTCCTCTTATACAGGTGGACACTCTGTAAAAAATTAGATGTTTATCCCATGTCCCACCAGAGATATCATGCTTCAAACTTTGAAAAAATCGCAAATTTTCAATTTTTAAAAAGTCATAAAAATTAAAGGACACATTTATCAGTGTTATGAATCTAGCTATAATGAATACAGTAGTATATGTAATTGTAATTAAAAAATCAACTGTGATATACCACCCCTTCATCATAAACTTAGGCTCCAAAAAGTGGCATTTGTTAAATTCCGTTGCCAAACTTTAAGGAACATTTTCACCTATAAGGAAACAAATAAGGCTGTTTATGCTGAGACACAGAATTAAAGAGGAAGAAATGCTGAATAAAATGGTCTTTGTTGCAGTGTTCTAGCAAAATCCAGTCCTAAGAAAAATAAGTTTACGTTAACGTCTGCAAACTCCCTAATTGGTGCGCGTTGCAAAACAAAAAGGGCCGCCACAAACAAACGGGCTGAGATAAAAATTTAATAACATCATTTTTGTACTCCCAGTACATATAGCAATAATATATAAAAAAATTAAAAATATTTAAAATGGTCAAGCAACCAAAAATATTTTTATTGGATCACTTCATATGGATTGACCCTACAACTAACAACTAATTTTTTTTTATATGAAGAAAAAGGCACTTCCTAATTTCTTAATCTTATTTATTCTAGCGACCGGTTTCGGCGTTAGCAGCCTGATGAAGGTGATTTTCACCGAAACCGGTCGCTAGAATAAATAAGATTAAGAAATTAGGAAGTGCCTTTTTCTTCATACATTAAATTCACCTAATTATGGACTTCATTCAACAATTTTTTTTTATTTTGTTTCCAAAGTATAATTAATCAGCTGCTTTCGCTTTAGAACCAATACTTAATTTAATATTTAATATTTAAGTACTTACATCCTTGTTATTGTCCGTTGCTAATTTTGAACGTTTTTAAGTAATTTCCATTTGTTTGTACTTGTGACTTTTACGATATAATTTATTGCTGCATTGAACGTTCATTAGCGACAGATTTATCTAAATTTGGTTACTATTACTTTGACTTCTTCTTTTTTTTTAATTCTATATCTAACTTTCCATTTCAAAGGACCAACTTACAATGTTAACAACAAGACAGTTGATTAGTCTAATTTTATTGATCAATTAGATATTTTGGTTTTATGAATGTTGATTGTAATATTATACAGATTATGGTTTAGTTAAGGGAGAAGTTACACGAGCGTTTTTTTTGTTACGTGTTGTTTCATTGAAAGCAGTTAGGCGTTCTCTCTCTGCCAATAAAATGCCTTCGGAATCTCTGCTGCGTTTTTTTTTTCCATCAAAATCTTCATCTTTATTTGTGAACCGAACGTAATCGATTGCATTTCGCCGACAGACTGAATTCAGATATGATTTTAATAAAAGAACAACCCAACAGATTCCGGCATTTTATTGGCAGAGAGAGAGAGAGAGAGCGCTTATCTGCTTTCAATGAAGCAAAACGCTCGTGCAACTTCTCCCTAAAGGATAGATCAAAGTTTTATTGTGGCTTAGAAATTTGGTTTCTAATAATTTTACTTAGACATTTATAAATGTACATAGTTTATTTAACGTAATAATTTTTTTGACTAGTTTTTTGAAGTATATTTGGAAATTATAAACTAATTGTTTGAAGTTATTATGTAATGCTAAATTTGACAAGGAAAAAGGCCTACGATTTTGATAAGCTTTTAATCTTATCAAAATAAAAACTATGTATGTCTTTTTTATACCTTCAATCTCAATTGCACGTTTGAGAATAAAATACTTTTTCGAAAAGAAAATAGATTTTCTCTTTCTCTATAAAAAAGAAGCTTTAATTAAAAATTGAATGATTTTTAATGCGGCTTTAAAGGAATGAGGAAAAAAATTATGTTACGTTATCTTCCAAAATATTCTCACTTACTTTTTTTCTCAGTTTTTTTTTATACTGTTAAAGCCTCTGACTTTTCTTTTAAAATGTTTTTCCATCTTTTCCAATTTCTTCAAACGTACCTGAAAAAATGTTTTTAAAAGGGATGATTTATTCCCCCCTCAACATGCGCTTGAATTATTTTGAATAAAAACATATTAGAGGAGGCTTATTAAAATCGAGATACACAGTATAAAAGTTTATGTAATTTTTTGATCTGATTAACGTGAGTTTTCGTCTCAACAAAAGTGTACTCAAATTCACTTAATTTTTCTTTCACAATTAATATAAATTAGATATATTTAATAATAATCTCTGCAAATATACGTTTCTTATCGCCTTAACCAACAGAACACAGTAATTGCAGATAAATTCTGTAATCTCGGCAAAGTTCGAATTCGAATCGAACACGCTTTCCACATCAGCTCCAAGCATGAGCTCAGTACCGGATGTAGGTAAGAAAATTGCAAAGTTGCACGATTACATATCGCCTGACTGGTTCTGCTTGTTTCAGTAACGCATCCCGATTACAGCATACAATATACAAGTTCAACAGATGATTATGACGAAACTGAACCGCTTTTACGTCCCCGAAGGTCGAACGCTAATTGGCTTTTCATATGCTTCCTTTTCCTGCTGTTATGTTGTGGACTGATCGTTGGAATTTATTTATTGATCAAAGGTAAAATATTTTATCTGCAAAAGTAATGTTTCCCCAATAAAATGTAAATACCTGGCCTTATCTATTCAGATCACTATAACAGCAGGCGGCCAAGCAAATATCGACAAGAATTCGATGCCTACTTGTCCGCTTGTCCGCCTACTCGTTATAGTGATAGTCAGATATTTAATTCAATATATTGTTTATTACAGAAAAAGAATGGGACGATGACGATCCTTATCATCCGGAAATCATAGAGATCAGCCCTCATCCAAAAATAAATTTTACAATGCTATCAAGATTCGAGCTTCCTCTGAGCAAAGTCCTACTGAACGAAATTCATGGGCCCCCGTGTAACTCCTCCGAAAGCTGTATCGAATCAATTCGAAAATTATACCGAGCCAATCATCAAGGCCAATGCGCATATAATTTTTTGATAACCGACAAAGGCAGCGTGTACGAATACCTCGGCTGGGACCTAAACTATACTACAGACTGTGATAACGACACGCTAAATATAATTTTATTAGGTCAGTATAATTCTGATCTGGCGTAAATTGTGCTCATGTTCATTTTGTTCCAGATAAATTCGATTCAACGTCTCCATCCAATGACCAATTAAGCCAAGTGATAAGTCTATTGGATTACGGAGTTCATATGAATAAATTAATAAAATGTTATAGCATTTCGACTCATAGCAAATTGACAGTTTTACTTGACTTTGTTAATAGTTTAAAAACCAAAAATCACTGTTAGAAAGTGTTTTATGGAAAGACTGACAAATTAGTATTACTACAATTTTCACAAAAGCAAATTACTTTTTAAGTTTTTGTCGTTCAAGGCATTTAATTTAGAAACTTGTAAAAACTTCGTAGTTTATTGAAATCATCACCAATCATCATAATCATCATAACAAAATGTTTCTCAAATTAATAAATATTTTTGGTAATTAAAAAATATATTGTTTGTACTCTCCACGAAACCGCCAAAAACTTTTCCAAAAATATACCAGTGGTTTTTTTAATAAAAAAGGAATGACTTTTTGCCTTTTTTACACAAAGAAGTATCCACACATACATAATCAATTACTCTAATACCCGTTGGTATACTTTGCAAAAATTTGAACCAATCTTTTTTCCATGGCGTCGAAATATTTCCCCATTGGAGAATGAGAACTATAGCAGTAATAATCTCATTCAAAAATTCTTAATGATAATAGCTTTTAAGTAACAAAATATGTAAATATAATTGGTTCAACCCTTATACAATGTCTCAAAAAGTGTGCTACAAGAAAGCACAAAGTTTTGGAACGCATTGAAATAATCACTCATAACCAAATGAAATAATTGAGAAATAAGAACAAATTTCATTTTTTCTTATTCATATTATTTTGGCGGACATTTTAATCCCACCAGTATTTCCTAATGTAATGTGTATAAAGAGTGATTCACAATAAAATGTGATTTTTTTATTTTTGAGGTAGGAAGCTGTAATTTCATATTTAGCTATAACTTTTAATTCTGAACTTATTCTTATAATATTTTCTTGTATCTTGTTTCATTTGACATATCTCAATTTCACTTTAAGGTATGCAGAAGCGTTCTGCGTCGATAAATTTTTATAAAAGTCGATAATAAAAAAATACCATTTGTAGCACACTTTTTGAAAGACAGTGTATAAAAAAAGGAGAATGAATTATTTTCAAAAAGAAAAATGTACAATGTAGAGATCGCCAAACAGGAAACTGTAAATCGAATCGATTGGTAAACCAGAAGAAAAGGCAATTAAAAATGTTAGTCCGGATGTGGATATACTGACCACTTTATAGCAGAAAAGTCAAATATGAAATAATTATAAAAAGGAGGCTAGGAAATACTGTGAAAATGCCGAGGGACGACAGTGAAAATAAATGTATGGAGTTAAAAATAGCGGTAGAACAAGCCACCTAAAGTTGAAATAGAGAAAAAAGCAAAAAAGAAAGAAACGGTTTGATAGAAAAAAAGCAACAAAAAATATTAAGAAAAAAAACTGAAGATGCAAAAAATAAATACGAACAAAGAATGAAAATAAAAAAACTATGAAGGGTTAAAAAGGGAAATGAAAGCATGCTGTTCCTTAATATTTTTTTTTCTAGCGACTGCGATTTCTTAAATTCCGTTGTAATTTGCTCCTATATTTTTAGATCCGCATAAAAACACATATTTTCGGACACCTTCAAAATCGCTCACTTATCGAAGTTTCGCTGTATCAATTTCAACATTAGAAAATTAATCTTAAACAACGTGTACAATTTGTTATACAGGGTTAGTTAAAAGTCTG
Source organism: Dorcus parallelipipedus (assembly GCA_958336345.1). Classification (NCBI taxonomy): domain Eukaryota; kingdom Metazoa; phylum Arthropoda; class Insecta; order Coleoptera; family Lucanidae; genus Dorcus; species Dorcus parallelipipedus. Next base: position 20,118,020 of record OY284480.1, on the reverse strand, counting down.
GAAACGGTCATTTATTGCCGTTATTATTCATTTTAGGAAATTATGTTCTGTATGAAAGTTTTTTAGGAAATTTTTATCTATAATTGAGAATACTTGAATTTTTTTCTTCTTCAATTGTTTTTGAGTTACGCCTATCTGCGTAATTTTTTTAAATGGAAACATTCTAATTTTAATCTACCGTTCGGTAGAGTATCTTTTTCTCTTTACAATAGTATTCTTGTTTTCTTTTTGAATTGAGGGGTTTCTGAAAAAAAAACAATATTTCAAGTATTCATTTCCCGTCGTGCGCGCTTATTAGCGCCAGGTCAGGTACATCTGAGTAAGCTATAAACAAACTCGAGCGAGTAACTTTATCAGTAGTTATTGTTTACGTCAAATTCAATTGCGTGTAATTTACTGCTGTTAATATTAGCAATGGCGAATTTAAATGAACATGAAAGAATTGAAATACTTATGATGCTGGGTTATGGAGATAGACGTAGAAGTTTACAAGACGTTTGTTATTTATTTAATGATACGCATCCTGATAGAAATCCAATTTCTAAATCCGTTGTTAGTAGAACTTTGAAACGTTTCGAACAAACCGGCAGCGTTAAAAATTTGCCAAAGAGTGGTAGACCGAGAACATCGACCAGTGATGATAAAAAGCTGGATATTTTATTGGCTGTATCTGAAGATCCCCATTTATCAACCAACCAATTAGCGGTCAATCTCAATATTTCAGTCATCAGTCGTTAAAATGTTAAAAAGTGAAAAGTATAAACCTTATAAGGTACTACTTGTACAGGAATTGACGGAAGATGATTTTGATAGGAGACTTCAATTTTGTGAAGAAATGTTAAATATTTGCTATAATAACGAAAATTTTGTCAATAATATTCTTTTCTCTGACGAAGCTACTTTTTGCCTTACCGGTGAAGTAAACAGACATAACTGCAGATATTGGTCATCTGTCAATCCGTTTTGGTTTTTGGAGCACCATACCCAGTATCCCCAAAAAGTTAATGTTTGGGTTGGCATTCTAGGTGGTTATATTATAGGTCCCTTTTTCATCGATGGCAATTTAAATTCGGCTCTGTATTTGCAGTTATTGCAAAATCAAATTATACCAGCTCGTGCTACGCTCTATCCTCATGAAAACAACGAAAACCTTCCCAATAACAATATCTGGTTTCAGCAAGATGGCGCCCCACCACATTATGGTTTAAATATTCGTCAGTATCTTGATAACGTTTTTCCAAATAGATGGATTGGGAGACGAGGTGAAATTGAGTGGCCAGCCCGTTCCCCTGATTTAAGCTCTTTAGATTTTTTCCTCTGGGGATATGTAAAAAAACAAAGTTTATAAAGATAAGCCCGATGACATCGAAAATTTAAAAATTCGAATTACCAGGACGATACAAGAAATTCCCCGTGAATTTTTAGAGAATTCTCTTCGGGGTTTTGTAAATCGATTGAGTCATTGTCAAATTACAAATGGAGGACAATTTGAACACTTAATTTAATTTACTTAGTTATTTATTAGCTTTTTTTGTTTTTTTTTTTGTTTTTTGTTTTTAATGATAATATTGTGACCCATATCTTCACTTTTGTCTTAGATCTACCTAATTAAGGGTCAGTTTCATAATAGAATTTAAAGGAACCTTTAAAATAAAGTCACTATCTGATGTGTAAACAAATGTGTTTTCATATTTGTTTTGACATCTAAAAGTGACCTTAGATTTATAGCCTCCTTTAAATTCTATTATGAAACTGGCCCTAAAATAAATATTTGAACCAGTGTTTTCAATTTCACAAAAAAGTGAAAAATGTTTTTTTTTTCAGAAACCCCTCAATTCTAAAAAAAAAACAAGAATACTATTGTAAAGAGAAAAAAATACTCTACCGAACGGTAGATTAAAATTAGAATGTTTCCATTTAAAAAAATTACGCAGATAGGCGTAACTCAAAAACAATTGAAGAAGAAAAAAATTCAAGTATTCTCAATTGTAGATAAAAATTTCCTAAAAAACTTTCATAAGGCACATATTTCTTAAAATGAATATTAACGGCAACAAATCGCCGTTTCCATACTTTTAACTAACCCTGTATAAATTTTCGACCTAGTTAATTATGATCCATAAAAAAGGATACATACTTGTTTCACTTGAAATTTTTTATTATTTAAAAATTCCTTTTATGTATGTACATAGTACGTACAGTGTAATTCTTAAATGAGAATATTAAGTATTAGCATTCACCTTAAGGGGATTCTTTCACGCAGAAATCAATGCAATGTTATGCATTTTTTGTCGGCGAATTGTGGCTTTCGTTATGAATAAAACTTTCTGAAAAAAATATATGTGATTTAAGTAGTGATTGCCCGCCGACCGTTGCAGGTGCAGAGACCGACAGAGACCGCATGCAAGGGATAGCGTTATGCCGACTCTACTTTAACTCCGTTGTGCAGCACAATTTTGTCAACGAATTACGGAAGTTGTAATTAATCAATACAATTTAAATTTAACCAACATATCAAGGACATGTAAAACAAAGGCTGTGGACCACTATTTTCTGAGTATTTTCTGAGTATGAGTATACAGTTTATTCCATAGACTGAATTGTTTATTGAGTAATTTCTACAAACAGAAAATGCCCGCTGCTTGTTCTGTTATAAATTGCAGCAATTGGAGAAAAAAAGACGGTAATATATCATTTTACAAGTGAGGGTTGTACTAATGTGCCCAACAATAATTATATTAGGTCTATTTGTTATCCTGCACTGGTGTACACCGATGCATACTTTTTTGCAAAATACTCTTTAAGGCAACCTGAAATGTTTGTATAGTATGTCAGTGTGAATGAGTTTGATTCGTATTGACACATTATCAAAGAAATCAGGCTTCATTAAAGTATATTTCATGAAAAAAAGTGTACACCAGTGTACACCAGTTCAGGATAACAAACACACCTATTATACTCCTGGGTGAGTGTGGAGTCATGTTCATACATGAATGTGGATATTGTCGATTCTTACTTCGTATGGTTCAATTATCGCCTCAAATATTGGCTGTCAAATAACAAATAAGTTCTTGTTTACGTATTTAATGTTTTATTGCAATTTGAAACAATAATTACTCAAAAATGTTTGATTCCACAGCTTTCAATTTCCGTTTGGTTACTTTAGAGAGAAATTAAATTAGCAAAGATTTTATGTTTTTCAGGCTTATTCTGGATTTCTATTAAAGAAAAAAATATTTGTACAACCGTACTTTTTTTTTCTAAATAGCAATGAACTAATTTTTGTAATCCCTTCGATAGAAATTATTTTTCTGTTTGTAATGCAACCAAAATTTCTTAAATTTGTTTACAAAAAGGACTGAAAAAATAAAAAAAATCGTTTTCGAATTAGTAGGCCATATTCATCTATAAAATTAAACTGTCTAAAGCTAAGTACACATTGGAGGAGGAGGAACAATCGCGAAATCTTAGTTGCTGTTCCATGTTTCTTGAAAAAGTTATAGGTTGTTTCCGAAAGTTTCTTTAAATTCCTTCATGTTTCTGTTTCCAGTAACAAAAGTTACTGTTTGTTGCTGTTTCCATTCGGAGCGGTAAATATCAAAGGAAAATGGGAAGCAAGTAGCAACATGCAAGAACAAAACAGGAAGTTCCTTCATTGTGTACATCTTGTCACCAGTTTCGGTAACCGCTTGCAGCAATCAACACCACATTGTGCTTGAACTTTCGAAGTGAGATAGTAATCTCACTAAATTAATTGAAATGTATAGAAACTGTGAATGTCTTTGGATACCTTCGGATAGTAAATATAAGTATAGAAATGCAAAAGAAGATGTATGGAAAGAAATATCTGGAGATATCGCAGATATGATATTGTAGAAAGCTGTAGTAGCGAAAAGCATGTCTTCTTCAGTCATGACTTTCAACAGAAGAAATTTGTGATTTACACAAAGTACGCAAGCGTTTAAATTCAATATAAGAAGATAAGTTGTTAGTAGCCATCCATTTTATTCGATAATTGTTCTTTAACTTTAAATTAGCAATAATAGATGATGTAAACCAAGGCGGATAAGTTGACTTACGAATAATATGTTGCGGAATAAAGGAATCAAAAACATTGTACAAAATATTATATAGTTTCAACACATGAATTGACATCAGTACACTGAGAAAACAAGATGTGTTAATCCAACCAAAAAACTGTTAATCCAACGAAACATTGCGTTTCAATACGTTCAAACAATTTTTTTTTATAATTTAACATTTATATAAATGTCATTAATTTTATTTTGTATTAATCAGATTACTATGTTAAAACAAGTAAATCAAATAGCTTACTGTTATGTTACACAAATACTTTGTTTACAATACACCAAATATTTAGTTGTACATTTCTGTAACAATAAATTTTATTTAAAGTAACCACACAAAATTAAAATGATATTTTTGTTGCAGTAACTTGTGTATGTATACCTATTTAACAAAAATTTTAGTGTAATCAACATTTTCATTCACAACAAAAAGAAAACTGTTATATCAATGCATTTTGTTTTCTCAGTGTACTATATTCAACGGGAGCCCAATCCATATCCAGAAGTTTATTATAAAGGCCAATGAAATTAGTTTTGCGAAAATTGTACCTTTTAACTGGTGCAAGAGGAAAAGTGGAGGCAGCTACTGGCAAGCACTTAATGGAAATGGCAAGAGCCGAGATCTAGCAATCTATTATCACCATTGCGAACATTATTATATTGTGTCAGTTCTTGAGAGGCACAGAAGTTATGGAGCAATCTTACTTTGGGACGGGTGGAATTTAATTCAACATATTTTGGAAGATTAGAATCACCGATTATAATAATCAATTTGTTAGTGGAAGAGACTTCCAGTGCATCAAGAAAGACCTCATAATCACTAACCGGCAAATTTGGTGGTATATAAAATGATGCCAAATAAAATTCACTCGTGGAAAGCTGAAATTTACAAATAACGCAATCTATCGATGGGACAGATTGAAAAAAGTCAGATGCATCGATCAATTCAAATGTATGGCTTTTAGAAATGCCAACAATGACACCTCCATCGATTAACTTATTTAAAGCATCATAATTTCTGTCACACCTTACAACGTCATACTCAGGAGGAAATAATTCACTATTATTAACCAGGATTCTGTTACTACAATAATATCAAAAGAATGCTCACAGAAATTAAGAAAAAATTCATGTGTTTTGGTGCGTAGACCACGAGTATTCTGATAATAAATATTTAGAAAATTGGGAACTTTGTTGGGCGAAATTAGTTTAAATTAACTTGAGATCCAAAAACAATAGTTGGGAGACCATTCTTGTATTTAATTCTCAAATTTCTTTCTCCACCTGAGACACGACGCTGCAATTCATCCTTTGTTTGTTTATAAAGCTCAATTTGTAGAGGAGTACGGTCAGATGAAACAATGCAGTTAGAAAATTTCGTAGAGCTTTTCGTAGCTTCAGGGCCCTCGTAGCAAACAGGGTTGTCAGTATGAGCGATTTGTCGCCAATTGGACTACCTTGAACATACGTTTTGCGATATAAAATACTACTTAGCGACAGGCGACTTTTTGGGCTACAATGAAACATAATTTAGGCGATTTGGGCTACTCAAGCTGAGTTCGTTTATTCAACTTCGCTCACTCTATTTACTCTTTTCGTGCTTTTTTCTCTCTTCTATATGTGTCAAAATAACTAATTTTATTCCATCTGTACCGTGTGAATAACCGATCTCGGCTTTATTAAACAATGCTAAAATGAATCGAGAAATCAGAAATATGTTCAGGGTAATCAAACTTACATACAGTTCTTCCGCTCGATCTTTGCAGTTACGTCAGAAAATTATCGACTCAAAATGACAAATTTATAAATTCTATCATTGTTTTAACATACGTATTAGATAAGGATAAAAGAATATGTTGATTTCGTTTCTCGAATCGGTAAAGTGTGACATGACTGCAAAGATCGAGCGGAAGAACTGTAAGTTGTTTTTACATATTTGACATATGTTGACTTAATGTAGAAAATAGATTTATTTTTAATTCCGTGTAATAATATTGTAATATGAAGTATATGTGATTTTATATTATATGCCAATCGATTGATTGGTAAAACAGCTTTAACTTCTCGCAGCCGGAGGTCACGTTGCATTCTTGGAACTTTTATATTTTTTTAATAATATCTTATTTCTCTTATTTAAATAATATCTTATCCTTTGTTTGAACAATTTTGTTCAAATTTCGCTAGATTTTGGCCAAAAACATAGAGAAAAGTGTGAAAGAGTAAATAGAGTGAACGAAATTGAATAAACGAACGCAGCTAAAGTAGGCGACTTGGGCGACATCAGTTACTGTGGCTGGCGACTTGAAATGTGAAAATACTGGCAACCCTGGTAACAAAGCTAACTGAAGACAGACAGATTTTGAGAGGACGACAACGATCTGTCATAGTGCCATCAAATTTACCGAGTCGAACAGCATAAAAATCTTGATCATTTATATCAAGTGCACTCAAGATATTAGGTATTGTAATGGCATCAATATTTAGCTGATCAACGTTACTTGCAACTTGATTTTCATCTAAGCCAAAAATAAATTTTTACAATAATAACATTAATTGTTCTTACACGAACTCATCCACCATTCACATGTGACAGAACTGTCAAGATTTGAGGTTAAGAAAGCGCCCCGTAAGCAGTGCTTAGCGGAGCACACCTGAACTAGGAATGTTTGATCATGGCCAACTACATTAACATTCACTGACGTGTATGTGTGGCCGTTTCAATTCGACTTCCAAAAATTTTGACAGATACTTCCCTCAGCGCCTCTTGTGAGTTTTTAAGTAATTGATAATTAATTATCACGTTACTGTCAGTAGTTTTGTAGTATCTTTAATAGGGAGCGCTGAGTTGAGTACTGCACTAAGGTTACTATTACTATTACAACCAGCCAGTTAACTATAGAAAACGGCCGCGCAGTCGACTATAAATGAGCATAACTTTTTATTGGAACGTTGCACACCAGAATTTCTTGCAGAATATGAAAGAGGACATTCAAATCTATAGATCTGAACAAGCCCTGAGTTTTGGCAGGACCGTTCTCTATAGGAAACGGCCGCTGAGTCGACTATAAATGAGCGTAACTTTTTATTGGAAAGTTGCACACCAGAATTTCTCGCAGAATATGAAAGAGGACATTCAAATCTTTAGATCTGAACAAGCCCCGAGTTTTTGCCGGACCGCTATCTATAAAAAATAATTAATTTTGACATTGGCAGATATTATAGAAAACAAAACTGTAGATGTAACTTGACAATTATTTAGACAACATGCAGGATCGCTGTATGGAAATGGTCGATTAAATCTTAAAGTAAGATAGCTAGCGAAAGCTGTTATTAAATACAGAAGTTTTAGGGCTTTAAAAAATCTATTACATTAAAGAAGAATTAAGTATACAGGATCAGTCAAAAAGTCATAGGAAAACAAAGTTACCTTTTTTTTAAATGGAACACCCTGTATGTTATGCGATATTTCAGTTCTGCTCAAGATTATAAAAAGAAATTGTATAGCACACCACATACCTAAACTTAACCATTTTCGAGATATCGAGTTACCTTAGAAATTTTCTAGCTCCATAACAACGCCCCACCGTTCTTTTACCTTAAGTGACAATCTTGTCAAAAATTGCATTAAGTGTGTATAATTTTTGCGCAAAATGGCACGTTTAAGTGAAACCGAGCGTATTCAAATATTAATGATGATAAGGTATGGTGATAGAACACGAAGTTTTGCCCAAGCAGTGAATATTTTTAATGAATTGCACCGGGACCAGGAATCTATCCCCAAATCAACCGTTTCAAAAACATTGCAGCGTTTTCATGAAACCGGAGGTGTCAAAAATCGACCAAAAAGAGGAAGACCTGTAAACGTTACAAATGAAGAAAATTCTTTGAATGTCATGTTAGATGTGTTAGATGTGAAAATCTAATAAATTCGACACAACAAAGGGCTTTAAATCATAACATTCAAAAAATTACCAAACGGGAAAAATTCCACCCATTTAAAATTCACTTGTTACAAGAATTGAGTGAGGATGATTTTGATCGCAGAATCGAGTTCTGCGCAGTTATTATGGATGAGTTGAATCAAAATGGCAACTTTGTCAACCATATCTTGTTTTCTGACGAATGTACATTTTGTTTAAACGGACATGTAAACCGACACAACAGTAGGTATTGGCGGTTTGGTCAGACCAAAATCCACATTGGATGGAGCAAATTCACACCCAACGACCACAAAAAGTCAATGTTTGGTGCGGCATTTATGATGGACACGTCTTAGGACCCTATTTTATGAACGGAAATTTGACCTCCGAACCATATTTATTACTTTTGCAAGAGAGTGTTGTTCCAGATCTTAGACAATTACTCCCAAACAATCATAACATCGTATAATATACAGGGTGTTCCACTAAAAAGAAAGTAACTTTGTTTTCCTACGACTTTTTGACTGATCCTGTATACTTAATTCTTCTTTATTGTAATAGTTTTGTTAAAGCCCTAAAACTTTTGTATTTAACATTTCTCGCTAGCTATCTTACTTTAAGAATTAATCGACCGTTTCCATACATAAACGCGACCCTGTATATCATTACTTGGTAAACAAAATTAACAAATTTTCAGGAGCCAGTGATATCTTTAACCAAATTCTAACTAGCACCCCCCCCCCCCTCTTATGAATTAATAAAGTTACTTGATGTTTACAAGAAGAATATCACTCACCGGTCTGCAACCTGTAGTCGAACTAAAAAAAAATTCAAATTTCATTGAAAAAATTTATAATTTAATTATATTTTCCGGGCAAATTTTAAAGCGTATGGAATGTAAATTTCACGGTGCATTAATGGTTTGTTAAGTACACAGCAACTTCTGTAAAAAAAAACTGCCCAGAAAATTTGTTTGGAAGATTTTCAGCGAAAGAACTAAATTAAACGAAAATAGAAAAAATAGATACCTACCTTACCTTGATTCGCACCGTATAAATCTATTTCTTAAATCCACCAGGCTATAGCAATCGAGGGAGAAATCTCCAACTAGTTCCACTAGATAACATCTCTGAAAAGAAAAATTATTGTTTAAAAAAACTATAATCTTATAATCTTATCTTATAAGGACTTTTGTGGTTGACTCAAAAGTGTCTCTAAAATTGATATGTAAGGCATCATCAAAATGTTAAATATTCTTACCTAATTATAGCGCAAATAATCACTTTAAAAGACAAAAATTAATTATACTGTAACACCTGGGTATTTAAAACAGAAACTGGCCCGACACACTTCGCGAAAATGCGGAGCAAAGCTTACTGAGTGTTTTTGCGGGAAGCAAAAACCAATCAGCGTTTGTATTTTTCTGCGTAAAAAACGTAAATGGGCATACACACGATTAGGCAAGTCTTCGCGCTTCCTCGAGAGGCAAGTCTGCGAGCAAGTATGATAGATTCATTTAGGCCAGGAATGCACCATCATTTCAGCGTACACACGTTCGCACTTACCTCCGAGCCTCAAAACGTTCAGTTAGGCGCGAAGGCATACTTGACCGTGTGTATGCCCATTAAGGTGTTTCATCAACGCTGCGTTTTTGTCAAACATAAATGCGTGCACAGGTAAAGGAGACCAGTGACGTGACGATATTTGGTCGACTCGATCATATCGGGAGACCGTGACCGGATTGCTTCAATATATATCCCGATTACAAGCGATATTTTGATCGCCCGGAAACTTTTTTCCTAAGCGTTAATGGGGTTCCGTTTATTCTGGCGATTTTATTTTTTTATTTTATTATTTTAATTAGTAACTAATACTTACTATTAGCAGTGTTGTAACATAGTTAGTTACAAGTATTTAGATACTGCATCTAGATACTTTCAGTGTATCTATATCTGTAACTAGTTACATTGTAGTACTTGGTATCTGTATCTGTATTTAGTTACATTTATGTATGTATCTGAGCATTAGATACAGAGATACATTTTTTAAAGAAAAATAAAAATATTTATTTTATGCCATCTCACCCTATGTTACAAGAAATTAAAAGTACAATTTCCAATACACAGGCTAAACGGTAATGGAAAGATCTTCTTTATATTGTGCAATGCCTTTTTATAATAAACTTCCACAACGGATAAATCAGTAAAATTATCTACTCAGCTAAGCGGAGAGCGTTTTATGGTCTCGTGCAGCATTTGTGATTGGCTATAATTTTGAATGAGCCAATCACAAATGCTGCACGAAAGCTGCAAAACCCTATCTGCTTAACTGGGTACGTAGCTTAAGCAACAGTAGGAGTTTTCGTACGGAAAATACATACAATGCAATCGAAAATGATTGAGCGTCCTTGAGAAAATTTGTTTTTGAATACTCAAGATCACCTGAAAATCAGTAGCGTTCGTATGTGTGTACATGGTTTGTTTATTATTTGAGTTTTCCACAAGCTTCTCATATCGAAATTAGTACATACTTTTGAAGGACGCTCAATCATTTTCGATCGCATTGTATATCGACTACTATTAACTTTGGAGCCATATTTAGTAGAAGAATATACAGGGTGACAGGGTGACTGTTAATTATACCGACAGAATGAAACCACGATAAGAAGCGATGTCCGAAAATATGAGAAAAATGTTTATAAATTCTTTCTACTTTAGTTACTGGTAAAAAACTCGAGGAGCAGATGAACGAAATAAATGCTGTCATAAAAGTTTTTTTTTATAGTTTTATGATACTGCAGCATGGCTTTATGAACTTGACTTTTAAGTGGAATTTCACAACTCCGTTTTTAGGTCAACGCCCGACGTGAATGCGAACTCGAAAATATTTACTTGACAAATAATGCATGCAGCAAATTACCTGAAATAGATTATTCCACGCAAAGAATAACAACACTTTAAAGACCTGGTAAACAAATAAATCATTAAACTCATTCGTAATTTGTTTCGAATATTAATTATTATAATTTCGTTTTGTGCATGAGGAATTATTAACACAAATCTATTAAAACTTTAACAAATTCTTAATTAATTATGAACTATTCCTTAGAATTTTCTAAACGTGATCCTGTAATGTATTACATTCATAAAGATTTTATAGTCGGCGATAACTTCAGGTCTAATAAATCTTTTCACATTTTCGGATAAAACCGATTCGTTTAAGCAATACTTTGCAACTGTAATCAAGTAATCATTCATTTGTAGTGATAATTATTACCAATTACTATTTTGCATAATACTAGCGACGCGACGTTTAAAACAAGAGATTGTATCCTAATAGTTTTTTTACTATTTATTTACATTTTATCAGATACCTGTCGGGCCGGTCATATGATGCCCGTGATTACCAGATTTAAATCCTTGCGATTTTTTTGTGGACGAAACGGCTGGTACATTTCGCTCTAGTAAATATCCGCACGAATTAACAAACAATTATTTACACAATTATTTGCGAATTTATTATTCGTATTTCTTACGCAATTTTAGAAATTACTAATAATTACGTCGCGTAAAAGAAACTTGCCTTCCCCAGCTGTTAAACGAGTAATAAAATAAATTGAAATGTTTATCAAGATCGCATTGTGTGCAAGCGAGAGTCAGTAAAAAAATGTATAGTCCTATTATACAGCCGCATTTATAGTACGTGGCCGCCGTATTTCGTACGCAATTTTTTAATTAATTATAAACTGTTTACGAGAATTTTTCGAACATTCTTCCCGTAATCTGTAACATTGTCGGTACAATTGTCATTCACCCTGTATGCAGTGCAATCTATTTTGAACTTGTGAATTTGTTCATTTGATGTCTTGGACTACTTTTCAGTGTAATTTTATTATTGTCACAAAACGATACTTGTTCTTTCTGTTTACATTATTCAATTTCAAACTTTGATGCTTTTGTCAGTTTTTTTAGTGAAATAAAGAACTTTATTATTTTTATTATTATGTAAGTATCTAAAAGGTATCTAGATACATTTATACCATATCTGTATCTGGATCTAGTTACTTTTAAAAAAGAAGTATATGTAACTGTATCGAGTTACAAATTAGGGTAAGTATCTGTATCTGAATCTAGATACTTTGAAAAATGTATCTGTTACAACACTGACTATTAGTAACAATACTTACCTATGAAACGTAATTCCCAATTCTTTATTCTTCGTGGTTAGGGAAGAACCACAAGCCACATTGCCCTATCGTACTATTGAACTCGAAAGTAAGGTTAGGTATGGCAAGTTCAAATGTCAAATTAACACAACTGTCATTTTGATGATGGTTCACAAATAAATTTTTATGACCAACTTGGACGTCAGATTTAAAAAAAAAACTCTACAATGTTAGTTTTAAGTAAAATTTGATTTGAAATTTTGGTACAATTAAAAATATTTCAATCGCAATCCTGTATTGATTATTCAATGTTAAATTTCAGAGTCGACTCGTTATTTTTTTAAAATTTTTCGTAAACGCATTTTTGATGCTTTTTATTTTACTATTACTATTCTTATATCAGAAGAGAAGAAAAATGACAAAGGTGAGTGACAGAACACTCTATTACAGTCTTTTGTCATTAACATAATATAACAGTTTCCTCATTATCAAACTGGTATTTACAGAAATCAGTTGATAAATGATACACTAACACCAGCATTATCCGTGCTGTTGATAACATTGTCGTTATTGATATAGGCGTCAAGGTTATAATATTTTTAACCAAATTTTAAAATTCCTTCCTTATTTTATAATTTGTAATTAAGAAATGAAAACGTGTTCCAAACGCTTGCACACTTACACCGCATTCATAAGGTGAAAGTTATTTATTGATTAATTCATTAATCAAAGAAACATTTTAATTAAAACTACTTTTAAAAAACACATACATGAAATACATAACTAGATATAAATATAATGAATAATTTGTGAAGACCGTTTAGTGGTATGCAATCACACGAGTGAAATGCGAATTTTAAATACGAGTATAATTAATTAAGTAGGTACATCATACTAATCTAATTCCAATTTCCTAAAACTGCCTTGCAACCCTAGAATATTATCGCCGCTAATTTTTGTTCTTCGCCGAATAATTCCGCTGTCGCTTAAGAGGATCATTGAGTCCAAAGAAAGCAGGCGCTTCCTCTTCTCGCTCAATTCACTCTTCCACCGTTCGATCATTTCACACATGGGAATTTCACCCCCGTATTCTTTGGGCAATATTTTTGAATCGATGGTTTCCTGCAAATCCTCTTCTGTAGTGTGCACTGTCACGCGTTCGGCCAGTTTTGGACTCAATCTCGATTTTGCAAAGTCGAGGACGTACTTGAGGGTGCTGGGTAAGTTCACGAAGTGGAAGGCCTTGTGCCTGGCTGGAAACGATTGCTGCAAAAGATTTCTTTTAACACCGAAGGTATCAGAGGTGCACGCAAATTTACTTCCGCCCATTTGACTATGGTGGCAAATTCGGTTATATTCCACATGGCGATGTGGGCTGGGCTTATTCCCTTTGCATCCCCAACGTAAACAAACCCGAGAACCTGATTTTCTTCATCGTTTAATAATGTTTCTATTGTTATGACTGCCACTTTTGCTATGTCTGTGCTCGTGAATTTGTAAGGGTCTACTTTTTCTGCAACACATTCAAACGTTGGGAAAAAGAAACTTGCTGTTAAGAGCATTCATTCGTTATTAAATAATAACGTACTTACGTGGAATTGAAATGATGACACGCCTGCCTTGTGAATCCCGATAGGGAGAGGCAAAAATGAATCTAAAATTTAAGTTTAAATTTATTACGAAGAAGTTAGACCCAGTTGTAACTGCAATGCCATTTTAAGTTTAAGCTGAAGCTTAAGCTCGTAGCAACGATTATTTCAACAACATCGTTCAACTTTGAATCTTTACAAATGTTGTCATGGTAATAGAACTAAGTACAGAACTTAACCAGGGTTCAAATGTTCGAACTACTGGCCCTAAGAGCTAAAGCTTCGTACAACTGGGCCTAAGACCTAAGAGTTAAGACACTCATCTTACCCCTTGTCTATCAATTCGTTAACTTTGTGATCCAAGTAGTCTAGATCATAGCATACGTATTTAAAAATTCTGCGAAAATTCAGGTACTTGAGTAACATTTGTTGCGCCATCGGTATGCTGAACTTCTTGGTGCGCAGAAAACGCAGCAGGAAGTTATCATCTGCAAGAAATCCGAATATTAAAGACTTTCTCGACGAGCGCAAGACGTAATTTTACGTTGCGAAATGTAACGGGAACACACACGCACGAATCTTTATTTAACTGGAAAGCACGCGTTATGAAATTATGGCTATTACTCAACGCTTTCTTCTGAACTTGTCATAGTTACGTAGTGGAACGCATTTCTTGAGTGAAATCGAAAATGAACCGTTTAAGTCAAAAAATTAAATTATTGTTGTTTCTACCATTTCTGAAGAAGAAAAAAAAAACAAAAAAAAAAAGTCCAAAACTTTTTTCAAATGATAGAGGTGACGATAATTATGTTGATTTGGTCCCATTGAACTATTTCCAGTTCACGAAATTAAAAAAAAAAATTAAAAATGACAGATTATGTTGAATAAATTGTATTTCGTTCTGTTTAGTTTACTCCCTTCTGTGCTGGGCCGAGGACTTAACAAAACCTCCCCGTAAGTTTCAAATTAATTATTGCGATCAGAAGTAGTTTTATACTATTTTCTGTTCACGAAACTAAAAGAAAAATAATTGGAAGGGCAAAGGTTTTCTTCTGCTTTAAGGTGGTGGCAACGCAAAAAAAAAATTCGCAGAACGCTTACCAACAATGCAATTTTCGATGTCCTTGTTCTGTCTGATCCATTCTCTGAATTGAGACAAACACTGCTCTCGCATTATATCGTTCTCCCTCAGTTCTGTTTCCGCAACTTTGTGGGATAATCCTTTGATGATTTTTATTTCCTCATCCTTGTACTTATTGTCCTCTCTTCTTTGTAGGCATGGATAAGGCATTTCAACTTCGAGCTACAAAAAAAAATACCAAGAATCTCTTTTTATTATACAGGCCCTTCAAGAAAAATTAGATACTGTATTCCAAATAAACAGAGTATGTATAAAAATCCCTCCTTAAGAAGGTAGGTAGTTTATTGTAAATTGTAAGGAAAAGCTAGTGGAAAAGTTTTCTTAAAGAATTCTTTTGTATACATCTTTGGTTCTTTGTTTTTAACGTTGTTAGAAGTGAATTTATTTGTGGGAAATTTTGTATACTTAACATAACTCACATAAAAAAAGAAGTAAATATTATTTCAACGCAAAGTAAATATTATTAATTTTTCGTGATCGTATTACTCATGGTTACGTAACAAGAAAGAAAGCGACAAGAAAATATTTACTGATGGAAGAAGTTACAAAATTTGAGGAAGAAATAGGTCAGTAGAGAAAGAGCTGAACTTCTAAGTAAGAAGTAAGATAACCTACATGATATAACAGTTAATAAGTAATAGTTATTACATTACACAACTTTCAGATTTTTTTTCTTTTAAATAAAATTAATTTCTTGATACAAACTCAGGTGTCGAGTAGAAAGTAAAACACAACAAAAACGAATAAATTTATTACATCGTGGGTTCGTTCTTTTTTATATGAAAAAGAAGCCAAAGGCCAAGTGAAATTATTAACTCTTACTTAATTAAGATGCAAAATAACTGTATTACACAATAATTTCACTTTGTTTTGTAACAAATAGGTCGATTCGGTTTTCAAAAAAAAATTTAAAATAAATCTAGAACAGAAGAATAAATATTTTAGTATTTGTTAAAAGCACTGCTAATTACTTCCGGTTTGTTTCCGGTTGGCAAGTTCTGTTAACAAACCGAAACAAAAACCAGGTTTATTAAATGTTACTTTCTAATACCATAAATGATCAGTATATTAAAAAAATTTGTGCAAACCCACGATCAACCTTTTAATGTAAATATCAAGTTCTAATTTCCTACTTAATCAATATTTCCTGATAAAATAAAACATTTAATTTTTTTATATAAACAATTATTATTAAAAAAATATATATGAAAGTATTACCTTTGAGCAAAAACACTGGCACCCTCTTTAGACGCACATTTAATTTAAAACTCCGGTGGAGCAACTGAAATAAACTCCGGAGCGCACATGTTAGGTGGTATACACACAAGTTGGAGAGGGGTGTGCTACTTAAACTATTTAATTCAAGGTTACACCATGTAGGAAGTGTACGACATTACCTAACCCAAAGGATTGTTACTGTTAAGTTGTTTAATAAATATATGGGAAATTGTGTCTTGTTTGTTTCGCAATATTCTATGAGGGCAAATTTCACCGGCTTGTTTGCAAATAATGATGTTGTTCAGAATGTGATATTATATGTATTAAAAATTGCTTAAATTATCAAATATGTTATATCAAAATCGTTTCGAGGAACCTGTGATCTACAATGAAGTAGGAAGGAAGAAAAAAGGAAATGTAAACATTGCCTCGTAATTTATGCTGATGGAAAATTATACCTACTTTTTCGATATCGATCGGCATTATTAATTAGAAACATCGCGACGAATATGACAACTTTCCCTGTGTAGTTAATTAACAATAACTTTTTACTCAACCGTAATAATGAAGTAGGATGTAGATTCAAATTCGTTACTAATACATGTCTTACGTAAGACTTTCCATTATAGGATGTAACCTGATGTAACAGACGAAAGGATTTTAAGTACATACAAAAATAACAATTACTGAAAGTACAGATTCAAATTACTTTTTCAAAAAATGCTTAACAGGAATCAGGATGGTTCTTGAATAGACCGACAAAAAAGTAATAACCAAAGAAGATACTTTCCAGGACATACGAAAATCTTGGATTTGATGGATTTGTCATTCGTTATTGACAAGATTTCTCCTCCATTTTTCATTAAATGAGTCATTTTTTCTTGTCCCTCTTTACAAAAATTAGCCTGTATAAAATCATTGAATATTAAATAAAGTACCTTCTAAAGGTTATTCAATTATGTGTTGGTTGATTTGAGTCAATTAAGGGATTATACAAAGTGAACTATAACATTAATAAACAAAATAGTGGACCAAAAATGGAAGAGGAGAGGGTGATTTATTAAGGAAAAATTTATTTTGAACCTAATGTGGATGTCTTGTGAAATTTATTAGCGAGAGCGTTCGTAGTAAGGCCGCTTTACAGTTCGCAATTATTTTTTATACAAAATGCAAATACCGCGCAATTTTCATTGCCGGCAATAAAAAATTGCGCACTGTAAAGCTGCCTTTATTATGTGCAGGCTTTTTGTTTATATTTTGAACGGTTCCTACACATTTTATTATAGGATATACAAAAAAATGTTAAATACAAAACTTTTAGGGATTTACCTGAACCGCCAGAATTTACTAAAAAAAGAAACAAATGACGATTGGACATATAACAAATGAGTATCAACTTACTAATCTTTGCATTAAAGTAGGGGGAAATCTATTTTTGAGACACATTGTATATTAATTATTATAACATCAAGGCAATCTTGTTAAAATATTCAAATTGTGCATCGTCACGCTTCCGACAATTTGATATAACAAATTATTCACTTTATATGATGAAGTCGTTTAAAAGACGAAGGGTACCCACGGGTAGGTACCTACAGTAGTGGCCATTAAAATCCATACCTCTATTTTAGTTCATTCATTTTTAGAGTAATATTAAAAACGGATACTTTAGGCAAAAAAGAGAGAACAACCTAAATATCTCATTAATCACTGATAATCACATAATAATCACTAATTTTGAATAGACATTAACCATTTAAAAAAATTATTGACACTTCACTGTTCATCAATTTTGAAAGAATTATACATAATTTCTTAAAAGCTTTGACGAGCAGTGACGATTTTTATGAGGAAACCATCCAACTTCAAAAGTTACAAAAAAATTTATCTTGTACTAAAACACGCCGTTTAATATAAAATAAAGAAGCTTTTAATTAATGTACATTCAGCATAACAATATGAAAGAAAATATGTAGATGTATTTAAGGTCATTTTCCAACGATTTATTTAAAAAATACTAATTTATATTTATTTTGAAAAAAAGGAATTTTATAATTGTTTCAAACAGTGTGGCTGTAACATTATTAAAAGCATAAAATAAACTACATAATTTGTATAAAAAGATTTAATATACAACGAACAATTATATCACCAACCATAGTATCCAGGAAATATAAATAAAATTTAAAACTTAATAGTAGTGTTAATGATGCCTTCTCATTCGTCTTTCCAGTTTCTTCTGTTTTTTATCGTTGTTTTCTGGTTCAGCTGATGCAGGTTGGAAGAAATACGGGCCTAGAATATTTTTCCAGAGAATCCAAAATCCCCTGATTGGAGCCAGCAACCACAACCACCAGAAATAATTTGAAATGATGGATGAAAGCAACTGACAACCTGATGTTAATATTATGATATCTTTAACATGCCTAAAAGCAAAAACAGATTCATTTTCTTTGCTTTTACTAGTTTTATCTGTGTGCAGACTAAAAAAGAGATAATACTATTCCTTGAAAGCCAATTCATGGATTTTTTATTACGTGAATGCAGCGATATTAAATGTTATTAAAATTGTTCATGTTTATCTAAGCTTCTTGACCTAACAAAAATATAACTTACTCTGCAATGCCTCCTTCCATATTTAGGTCAACTCCACTGTCGATTAATTGCCCCGAATCAGTATGTTTAGGCTTTGCCATGTAAACCATAAATTGATAGGAGCCTATATATACTAAACACGAAAAAAAATACAAAGCCTAAAAATACAATTGTAACATTTTCGAGCGATACAGACCAATTACTCACTATGCTAATTGCCGAGTTGTAAAACACTAAAATAATTAACGAAATTGCATTGGAAAATATGGCCATATTCCTGTAAAAATTCAGAGTGGTAACATTCTCTTCGACGATCTGTTTAGCACCCTTAGTTGCTTGTTTACCCTTCGGTGGGGGCTGAAATAAAAAAGAAAAGGAAAATAGTTGCTATACTTTAAAGTGTGTTCATTTGTGTTTTTAAATTAATTTAACTTACCCCCATGTTCGTGAGCTATTTACGTATATGTTCTCGGTATACTTTAAAATTAATTAACCTCCACGTTGTTACATTTCATGTCAAATCAATTAATCAATACAGGTTCCTTGAATTTGGTTTGCAACTTTGCTAAATTTAAAATTGAATTAATTATTAAATAAGGATAATAAAAGCAGAATTATTTTTATTTTGTTTGTTTAAATGGAATCTTGTAAGAAGAGTTTGAATTAAGTACTAGCTATGCATAAAATTTATTTATTTATTTATCTAGTCAATAGTCGCGTTCAGATAACAGTGGCGATGTGATGCTTTAACCGTTGATTGAAGTTAGAGATGTAAAAATACCGTATTTTAAAATTTTTATATAATACATTGTATAATACGCGTATTATACCGTATTATATCTCAACCTTAGTTTATTAGCTGATTACAACAAATTACTTACTGTTTATCATAATTAAGTAATTTATTGTGGTCAGCTTATATTTATTTATACATATTATGTTATGAAACGGACAGTAAATTCTAACTTTTCTTTCTTGATAATACTGGCCGTTATTCTTATTAAATAATTTAATGTAACAATGTCTTTATTATTTCTGTAGAATCAAGCTGTTTTGGAATCTGGTCTTGGAAAAAGCGATTTCTTTTTCTATTTCTGTCTTTCTACTGTAAAGAGAATAATTTTGAAAATATGGCCCCATTTATTTCCAATTGGATCACATGATCTTAACGTTTACGGTAAGTTAACGTGATGGTTGCTAATAACGCTTACATTAACAAGAGGAGAAATATTATTGTGATACTGAATTCTATTCTAAAATTCAAAACAAAAAAAAAATGCGAAAAATAAAATATGTATTTGAAACTAAATTTTAAGATACAAGTATGTAATAACTTATTACATAACTTGGCATAAATTCTTATTACTAATAAGAATTTATGCCAAGTTCTGAAGCAGATATAGATTATCAAATTCTGCAACCTAGAGCATGAAAATAAATTTAGCAAGTCATTCTTGAAAAATAAATGATAATTCTTTATTGTTAATGTAGCAATTTGTATGAATATCACTCATAACCTCACTTGTTAAAGTCACGTTAAAGTACAATGGTATAAAATAAATTTAATACATACGGTATTTTATGTATTTTATTTCTTGTATAAAACCCGTATAATACAATCGCAGCGCTACCGTTGATAAATCTGAACCTCTGTAAGCTACACGAAATTTTTGTAATGCACGTGTTTAAGTGCATACTAATACAAATATACAAGTTGATTTAATGTGAATGTCACATATAACACAATCCTGATACATCATACACTCAGGATCGACGCCAAAACACGATTTGTTGTGTAGCATATATGGGTTTGTTTAGTTGACACCAGGTGGATAACGCTTAGCTGCAAACTCCAATAACGGTTTAATGAGCGGCAGTGAATTTCAACCAATCACAACACGATCGAAATTAATAATTTGTTGTAATTAGTAACTTTAAATAGCAACTTGGCATTTGAAGGTATACAAAAAATTAAAAAAAATAAAAAGTACACAAAATATGGTTTATAATATGTATTTGTTATTAATATTAACAATATTTATTATAGGGACCATGCACATGCGAAGCCAGCGCCTCCAATGACCATATTCTGTATTAGTGGTACCTATGGAAATACGAGTTGTTTCAAATTATTAGTGTACATTTGAACTTGAATATTGTCAATACCAGGAAGCGCAAGTATTACGTACCACAATCGTAAATTGTCATAAGAGTGATATTATTCCCATGCAATGAGTCTCAAGAAATATCTTCATATCACTAATTCACAAATCACCACCAAATCAGCCAGACGGTGCTGAACGCGGAGATGTGCATGGCGCCTATTACAACTAATGGTAGCAAAAGTAAAAGAGAAAACAAAAACATGAAAGGACAATTATTTTTGAACCACAATCATTCACTTAACGATTCTGACCACGGTATTCACATTTCAAATCGTGACCAATTTTCCCAATCAGGTGATTGATCACATTGCATAGTCTTGACGATTTTGTTCAAGTTGACCGTTTGGTTAACGCAGCCTTTATATTTTATTTTCCTTCAAATTGCATGTGGTGACATCTATTGTAATTGACCGTAAACATTTATGCATCAGCTGTCAGTGTCAGATACAGGTGTCAAGCGGAGTGATTGTGATAATGAAAAAAAAAATGTTAAGAATCTAATTAACGAGTGCGTCACAAGAAGAAGGTGAAGGTGTCATGCATACTGTAAACAAAATAAACAAAAAAGATGACTGTAATAGGTATAATATTTTTCTGGCTAATAACATAAATTATAACCTAAAACCGATGTGATTTAGTGGGCCGAGTTAGTGCCGATTGATAAATGAAAATTTGTTTCACGCAGGGAAACAATGATGGAATATGAATACAATGTATTTCGCAAAGAGGTAGACATGCACAACAAATGTTGCGGTGGAATGTTTTGGTGTATACGAGACATATGCGGCATCATCTGTGCTGCTTTAACCTGGCTACTTATTCTTTACGCAGAGTTTGTTGTTATGACGGTTATACTTATTCCGAGTCCTTATCCGGTGTATAGTATATGTAATATGGTATTATTCCAGTCACTTGCTTTCATGGCTTTCGCTTCACATTTAAGGACGATGTTCACAGACCCTGTAAGCTACTGAGATTATTTTTTTTAATAATAATGAAACTTATTGGATCTGTCGTTCATAGGGTGCTGTTCCTAAAGGAAATGCTACTAAGGAAATGATTCAACAAATGGGATTTCGAAAAGAACAAGTTATATTTAAGTGCCCCAAGTGTTGTAGCATTAAGCCAGAAAGGGCTCATCATTGCTCTGTTTGTCAAAGGTAAAGTCTGATACATTTTTAAAAATTAGTTCTTTGTAAAAAAATATGTTCAAAATCAAACACCCAGTTAACTTTGATTAGGTGAGTGTGTGTTGTTGGCTTATTGATTCACCTTGAGCTGCACTGAAGTCGATGGTGAACATTTTAATCGTCCTTTAATTTTGCAAAATGTGAATAATTTAGTAAATTGCTTCTTTAATTATACCAGATGACTAAAACAAAAACACAAATATTTTTTTTTAAATAAAACTTTTTTAAATAAGACTTTTGTCTTATGAAAATTTGTATAACAATATCGTTATAACTTAGCAAGGTTAATTTAAAAATTGCACAATTCTCGTTTAACAGCTTCTAAAGAAGCAAGACATTGTTAAGCTGTCCTTAACAAGTTATAACGAAATTGTTATGAAAAATTATTTTCATAAATTATTATTATTATTTAAAAACCTTGAAATAAGTCCTACCAGTCACCCACCTAAGTGGAACTTCAACTACAATTTTTATGAGTATGTAATTTACAAGTACCTAGAAAGGAAGTTGATGAAATAAATCATTTCATTCTGTTGATAAATATGTAAATATAACAATAAATATAATCATTAGAACTTTAAGTACTTAGATACAATGTAGGTATTACATCTACTGTCATTATATTATAATGTTACTTTAGAAATTACTTATCACTAGAAATCATTTGCCGAATTAATATATTTCCCTTTAACCTCAGAATATACCTGTATATTCAATGAAGTTTAAAAAATGCAGAGTAATATTCAAGGTGCTCTAACTAGCTAGTGAATAAATAATTACTTTGCCTTTCACACAGTTCGGAGGATTAGCATTGTTATGTAAATGTCTTTTACATAAAATGATTAATTGTGTCTTACATAAAACAGAACTCCTTATCAGGCATGTAATTCGCTTTTATTTAATTGGTTGCTGAATGAAGTTTACGTTACTATCTTTAAAAAGGTAAAGAACTGTTTCATTTTCTTTATTAAGGAAAAAAAAACGATAACGTATTAAAGTTAAAAAAGCAAGAAATTGTTCATTTAAAGTAAATATTCATTTCTGAAAGAAAATAAAATATCGAAAGTGTTTCACAAGAAGGCCTATTTTAAGTTACGAGTTAATACTTAATAAACCACGCAAACTAATAAAGATACGGATTTTTTTTTTGTTTATTTAGAACCTCTACAATGTTACGCAGTTATTTGAGAAGTAACCAGGAAATTAATGATATTAAATAAGTAATAAAGTAAAGTAATTAAACTTTGTAATTGTTCCTTTAATTTGACTAGACAATCCCTTTCCTGAGTTTCATAATCATGCACCTCTTCTATTTGTACAGCGTCTTGAGTAGTCCCAAGATTTCTTATTTAAATCTGTACATTATATGTACATGTATATGAATCGCATCTCCAGTTTTTTATTAAATGCCCTTATTTTTTATTCAGTAGAGCATGTTACTTGCCGTTATAAAGTAAAACATGTTAGTTAAATTACTTCATAAAATAATCCAGAAGTTGCATTACTATTTTATTTCATTATTGTACGAAAAAAAAAATTACTGTATTTTAAAACTTTGAACTTCGCTTTCTCTGAATCTATGATAGTGGAGATACGATTCTTTACCTCTGAGGTACAAAATTAGAAGCCACGATTACCATTATTGCCTGTGTGTTAATTAAAAAGTTGCAAAGACGACTAAACAGTAGGAAGATGTAAACAGATGTTCTTCTGTTCTTTATTATTCTGAATGCCGATTGCTTTGAATAATTAATAATTGCATAGTGTGACAACACTAAACATTTTGACAATACAGGATGACTGACAATTGTTCTGTCAAAAAAAGAACGTGAAGAGAATGAACGTTATAGATTTCGGGAAAAACGTTAAAAAAAAATTACAGAACAATTTACAATTAATTAAAAGCATACTGCGACACTGTGTACGAAATACAACGCCATTTTTTTATAAATGCAGCAGTTTAATAGGTTTATAACATTTTATGATTACTATTTTGTTGATTACAAGACTATACAGAATGCGATCTTGACATACATCTCAATTTCTTTCATTTTAAACGTTTAAAATTTTTCCCATACTCTCTGATTTCGCTTCTTATCGTGGTTTTCCTTTGACGGAATAGTTGTCAGTCACCCTGTATAGCACATAGCTCAGTTAATTGTACTTTTTCTTACGTGTAATTTATGTGAACGGAAAAATGGATTTCTAACGACTCATCAATATCTTTTCTAATCAAGTGACCTATGGAAATAAAATCGTGTGTCTTTGATTAGTTTATTATGTCAAATGCCATTTGAATTATTTATATTGCATTCCTACACAAAATCTAACTATTCGTATGTATTACATGTTTTTTTATTATAAATTTGGATTTGAAGATCACATTTCCCACAAAATGAAACCAACGAAAAACTGATTCACAGAAGGTACGTAAAATGTCCGCCGTTCTCTTGTAAACACAAGCGAATTCTGCGTTTTAAATTGTTAATAACATTCGCTAAGATTACTGAATTGTTATTTAACTGTTCGCAGTGTAACAATAAACTCTTATGAACAAATATTTCTGTTAATGAAATAAACTTACTGATAGTTATAAATAATTGAAATGACTATGACAATTAAAAAATTGAATTAATCAAAGACATATGATTTTCTTTCCTTAGGTCACTTGATTCGAAAAGATATTGATCACGCGTTATTTGATTTCCAGTTATGGAATTTTACTATTACTACTAGCACCTATACGACAACCTATTGCACCCCTCCCGTCCCTAGAAAAAGTCCTAAATTCGTCGCTGATATTGCGTGTGAACTTTTTTATTTTTTCTAATTTATTATCAGACAGTAATGTAGTGGTGTCCTCCATATGCAGACATAAAGTGTGACAAAATTTTGGTATTGCATAAATGATAAATATGTACATATAGTTGGGGGCCTAAATGTGAACCCTCAGGAACTCCACTTATCAGCTATCTCTCCTCTCCAGGAACACACCCATCAAGAACCAATCTCTGCGACCTGTTTGTACGTCAAATAAGAGACGGAACAGAGTTAGTATTAAGGATGTTGCGAAGCTTTAATAATCTTGTCGTGGCACTTATCAACTTACAGTACATTTGTAGATATAGTTTTTAAAAAAATTAATTTATTAAACTAAAGACTTACATTGAGCATTAATCTATCCAAATTCTAAAATCTTTCTAAAATAAATTTGAAGTGACCAAGACTTGAATCAAGAGTTTTTATTCAATAAATAAATTGAGCGGTCAAGCTTGAAAGTTAATCATAAATTGGGTTTTGTATGCATACACGCCACTAGTTTTTTTTTTTTATTTTTTAGAGGAAATAAAAGTGAACGAAAAAGTAATCCAATAAAGTTTGATGCATTTTAGAATCATTCCCCTAGAGAACATGTTCGTGCTAGCAAACAAGTAATTAAATTGCGAAGTACTTTTATGAGACACGAAAACATCGATCGCGTTTTTTCTAAACCCACAAAATGTTCCTTCTTATTTACTTCTTGCCTTCTGGAGATTCGTTAATGCTGGACTGATTCGATTATATTTCAGGTGTATTCGCAAGATGGATCATCATTGTCCTTGGGTGAACAACTGCGTCGGCGAAAACAATCAAAAGTACTTCGTGTTATTCACGGTGAGCAACAACGTAATTTCATCTGGTTTATGTATGTATATCGACCGGCTTATACAATGTACATAGCTACACATCATAATTACCTCAACATTGCCGGATTAATTCCGTTTATTCAGAGACTGTGAAAAAAGCAGTGGCTTAGCGGAGGATATCTATATAACAAAAAAAATATTTATGTTTTTTTATACATATTATAAATTGGTGAAATCATTTTTCTTAATTTTCAGTTTTACATTGCAACTATCTCAATACATTCACTGTTCCTATCAATAAATCAATTCTTGATGTGCATTCGCCATGAGTGGAAAGAATGTTCGTCTTATTCTCCGCCTGCGACGGTGGTACTCCTGTTGTTCCTGTGTTTCGAGGCTTTGCTCTTTGCAATATTTACGGCTGTAATGTTAGGGTCGCAGGTGCAAGCGATTTGGAATGACGAAACTGGCATCGAGCAGTTGAAGAAGGAAGAGGCGAGATGGGTGAAGAAGTCCCGATGGAAAAGCATACAGGCTGTTTTCGGCAGATTTTCCGTCGGGTGGTTTTCCCCCTTCACAAAACCTGCACTTAAATCTAAGTACGAAAACTATTTATACCCAGTATAAGTATTTATCTTGATGAGTTTTTGTTGTTAGGGTAACTGTTAATAAATGTCATTATCATCTTTAACTACCACATCAGATTTATGTGAAAGCTTTCATCTTATTCGTTTTTAATTTTCAGTATTAAAGAGGAAGTATTTTGCATGATTTTAATTTTTATGATGCCCCATTAACATTATTAAGATCAAAAGTGTAATATTTTGTAAAGTACCTGCATCACTTGTAACTGTAATTGTATATTTTTCGTATTATATCTACTATGAACCATGGGTGTACTTAATAAATTGCACTTTGAAATTAACTCTATCAATATAAAGACGAGGAAAAAGTATACAGATGATCACTTTCATTTATTACGGGCACACAACTCCTGTGTATAAATGTTTTTCGCTGTAGAATAGTTTATCACTCTTTAAGCAATCTGTGATTCACCTGCATATTCAAAAAAAAAGTAGCAGAAAGACTTTTGATTAAGCGTAACTATATTTTTTATGATTTCACCGTTTTGAAAAATAAATGTCATTCAATATGTAAATATATGACTAATAGAAAAGTGTTCGTTTTTATTTATACAAAGAAAATCATCTGTAAATATTCCTAGGATATTAAAAATCGAACTGCAAAGATTAACACGACTTGTAAAAGTCAAAATGACGTTGATTTATACTTGATTATTCCAAAATTTTTGTAACTGTCAACTGCAGCCAAAATACAAAAAAATTCACGCTTAAGAGATGTGAAAGTACAAAAGCAATAAGTAATGCAATTTCCAAATCAGAGTGAAAAATGTCGGAACTCGAGAAGCCAATCCCGATCTATGCAAAATTTGCTGTGGCTGGTATGGGTGGTATGCTCTCGGCATACATGTTCCACCCCCTGGACTTCATGAAAACTCGAATGCAAATGAGTGGCCAGCAAGGTAAAGAAAAGCTTTACAAGTCGACTCTTGATGGGATCATCAAAATTTTCAAGTCGGAAGGAATTTTAACTTTTTATACGGGAGCCACAGCAACCCTATTGAGGCAAGCCACGTACACAACGGCTAGGATGGGAATTTACACCAGTCTTTTCGAAATGTTGTCCAAGGGGGATGAACCACCCTCTTTCGCTGTGAAAACTGCGATTGGAATGTTCGGTGGTATGTGCGGGGGTTTCGTAGGGACCCCCGCTGATCTCTGCCTGATCAGGATGGTCAGTGATCAGCTCAAGCCTCCGTCTAACAGGTATCATTACAGAAACGTATTCCATGCCCTCTACAAGATAACAAAAGACGAAGGTGTCCTGCGCTTATGGAAAGGAGGTCTACCCACCACAGTACGGGCAGTCGCAGTGAACGGCAGCGTTCTAGCCACATATTCCCAATTTAAGCAGTTGTTGCTTGCGACCAACTACTTCAACGATGACCTTGTCTTATACTTCTCGGCTTCAATGTTGTCCGGATTTATTTCAGCCGTCATCACGTTGCCGATTGATATAGTCAAGACGAGGTTGCAAAGTGCGAAAACCGTGGGAAGTGAAAAGCAAACCATTTGGAAGGTCTTCATTGACGTATTTCAACACGAAGGGTTCTTTGCTTACTGGAAGGGATTCACTCCGTATTTTAGCAGATATGCGCCGTGTACCGTGTGTACATTCATATTCATAGAACAGCTTTCTTACTGGTATCAAATTTATATTTTAGGAAACAAACATGTGAAGAAAACATTTTAATGTCTTCTGTATTAAAGTTGTAATAAGTAATGTAATAATTAAGTATGTTTATTTATTTTTTATTTAACAATAAGTCACAGTTATTGTAATGATCTGAGTAAGCCACTTCATGTATGCATTGGTTTGAAGAAATCGAAGTGTGATCTCTACAATAGAAGAAAATTCTATATACAGGGTGCAGCGGTTCGATGTGATACATTTGAGCATCTACACTGCGATTTATTGTTACTTCAACCTTTTTTGTTTTTAATTTCAAGTTTTCTTCACGTCTTTTTACATTTTGTTGCATTAAAAAAAATTCGTACTTATTCCAACAAATCTGCGGTTTCATTAATTTTATACATAGAGTTCTTGACTCAACTCATTCTTCAACAAATAATGGAATACAATTATTTGATTTGACGCTTAAACGCTTCTTTAAAGTTCATTTCAATTTGAAACCCCTCAGAGTTAAAAATCAACACTTATGATCCCTTGCAAATATATAGGATGTCTATTCAAACTACAGAAAAAATACTTATATTGGTCCTTAGTAGATGAAGTTGTGAAAGAAAAAAAAAGAAGAGGAAAACAATGAAAATGTCATAAACAGGATGATTCTTAAAAATTCCGACAAATTAAAACCAGAAAGAGGTATCATTAATATGAATTGAATCCAATAGATGGCGTCAGTGATTATTAAAATTAGGATAAACGTAAATATCTTAACTAATTTGAAAATTGAAAACAGGAATTTGTAATAGAAATAACATTTTTGTTTTTAATTACATCTAGTTAGGAGAAAGGTGGATGATTAAACCAGGGGGTAGATTCAACTAGACTATTTATTTTTGTTGTGATTTGAATAACCTGCCTTCTGGACACTGCAGTGACGCCAGCGACTTCCTCATCTCAACTACATTCTCTATGAGAGTTTTGTACGTATTGATGGACTGTAAATAAATATAGAAAATAGTCTAAAATAAATGTCTAGTTGAATGACCGCCCTTTTCCCTACTTGAAAACGAGATAGTGATTTTAAAAACTTAACATAAGGACAAATTGCTTTTGTCTTTTTCCAACAGATGGTGCTTCAAGCTTTTGATAACAAATTAAATTCCTCTTGCAATAATATTCAACTTAAGCTTGCGCCGCTGAGAACATCAGAAAGTGAACGGAATCCGAATGTAGTCCATTTTCTTTAAGTAAAGTTTAGAAACTTATGTTCATAACCAAATTTATTTATTTTTTTAATGTCATTGGCGAAAGTTGTGTTTGAAACAAATATTAAATTATTATTATTAAACTTGGAATTCTTCTCAAGTGTAACTCAAAACGTTTCACTCGACCGTTAGCTTCTCCAAGAAAAACTTTGGCCAACTTAATATTTCCGTGCATTCCGCGCGATATAAAAGAAAATAAGTTAAGTAAATGATTAATCTCATTTTAAAAACGGAATCTAAATTTTAAAAAATAATAAAACTTATTGTTTAGAAAGACACAATACTCGGAAAAATATACGATTAAAATGATGATAACAGGTATCTTATGACATTCAAATAAATAGACAACTTCATTGCAGATGGCGCTGCAAGGTTTCTTGTAATATTTATTTATGATCTGTTCTATATTATTCAAGTTTTAACAGGGATGATATAATACGTGACAGTTAGTTTTTATACGATTATAAACTAAGACCGACTTAATACAACAAAAATTGGGTGTACGCGATTTTTTTGCACGCCACCGTATAATATGTATGTATAAAACGTATAATACGTTCATGCTTGTTCATTAAAGCTGCATTCGATTCAACGATTTGGATCGATTTAAATCGATTCAAAAAGAATTTATGCGTTCGATTCGTGCAGGATTCACCATAACCCAATGTAAAGAAACTGATTCAGATCACTTCTGAGTGATCTACTGATAAAAACGAATTGATTTCGGCTGCGAATCGAATGCAGCTTAAATTCAGTATAATACGGTATAGGCACAGTATAAAGCTGGATTTACATGGAGCGTTGAGCGCGTCAAAACGCCGGGCGTACTTTACTCCCATTGGTTAGTGCTCGTTACGTAAAGAGCAGTAGCCAATAGGAGTACAGTACGCCCGGCGTTTTTACGCGCTCAACGCTCCACATTTGCTATTTTGTTAGATATCTACCCAGCTGTAAATTACATTGCATTTCCATAAGGGTATCAAACAGAATGTCCGCTTTTTTGACACTGACGTTTAAGTGACGCTACTGCGTAATTACTTATACTGTGGTATAGGGACCATGCACATGCAAAGCCAGCGCCACCAATGACCATGTTCTGCATTAGTGGTGTGAAAATACGAGTTGTTTCAAATTATTAGTGTACATTTGAACTTGAATATTGTAATGTATTTCAATACCAGGAAGCTCAAGTATTATGTACTACAATCGTAAATTGTCATACGAGTGATGTTATTCCCATGCAATGAGTCTCAAGAAATATTTTCATATCACTAATTCACAAATCACCACGCCAAGCGGCGCTGAACGCAGAGATGTGCATGGCGCCTATAAAACTGTAAATTCACAAAATTATGTAGCGTTCTGCGTACCAACCATGCGCAAAATATATTTTCATGTGCAGGTTGAATGTGAGAACTAGCGTTCGTCAAGTCTAAACATGAGTAGCAGCAGTAGAATGTAAGTGATATTACATGTCAAAAGCTTATTTAAGTAAAGTTAATTTGTAACATTCGCAGTCCTTTTACTAAATGCAACTGCAACTTGCAATTCTACAGTCATTTTTAGAACGATAAACACGGGGAAACACTGAGCTTATATCAGTGAAACGCATTAATAAATAAAATTTGAATTAAGTTGAACATCCCAAAATTAGGTGAGAAAAAAGATAAAAAAATAATTGATTAAATTAATTGAATACTGTTGTAGATACAATATAAAATAACTAGAGTATTATACAGTATTTTACAATATTTTAAACGTCAGTGTTTTATACAGTATTAATCCTATGTATTATACTCTATTAGACAAAACGTATAATACTCTAACATCCCTGAGTTTTAGAGACTTTATACACAATTTTTTTTAATTTACAGGTGTTCTTCAAGTTCGTGCTAAAAATTAATGGCGTAACAGATACTTAGCAGAACATGTTAAATTCATTGCTTTCAAGAACAAATACCTTCCGCACTTCTTTATTAGATGGCGATGTAAACATTTCCTTGGAAATATACGATCAGATTATACGATATACGCACAGTTCATTTTTTTATATGCCGATCGATCGATATCGATAAGTCAGAGAACTTTTATGTAGCTATCTCCTTCTAACTTTCGTGAAACGCCCCTGCTGTTTCTGTCATGTCGTGCCATTTCGTCGAATATTTTTTATCTCAGATCTATACGATCGGCATATAAATAAAAAATAAACTTTATATGCCAATCGTATAGATTGAGTTTCACTTTCATGAAACTGCCTTGACATTTTTGTGATGTCATGCCATTTCGTCATATATTTTCTCAACTCAGATCTAATACATATACGATCGACATATAATAAAAAATATGTATATTTTAGAATTTAGACATAATACTATCTATCTATTAGGTTCAAATTTATTTACATTTACATATTTATTTATTTTATATTATTATTATTATTATTTTGATCTAACAGTATAACTCCAACTTTTAGACACCACAGGAGTTATATGACGTGCTTTGTGCTGGAAATTGCACACCCGTAATCCGAGTTTGAATCCAAAACTAACGTGGGTCCATCCAGAATTGCCAACTAAATCCCCCTTTGGGGATTTTTTATGCTCAAAAGGTATAAAGAGATTTTCTTTTAATTAAAACCTTTTTTGGGGCCTTGTATTTCTTTTTTATATTGCCATCAAGACAATGAGATTCTGTCCTCTTTATTTTATTTTGTTTTATTTAAGCAGAAAGAAATATGAATTATGAATGGCGGGAAATTCAAATCATCCGCGATCAGTTAGTTTTAAATTTAATGTATTTTAATTTTTGGCATATTTGCATGGGTGTAAACCATAGATAGTACAATTATATTTTGTGATACTAATTACGAATAGCATTTTCTAATTTTCCTAAGGTTGATTAGTCATCACTTTCGTTTGATAAACCTTGCGGTATATTTTTCTGGCGACAAAGAAATACCGGGAATGGGAATTCCCGTGGGTATTGGTTTCCCAGGAACAGGTGAAATTGAATATTCGCGAAGGATGCCGGCGAAAAATAAAAATATACAATTTCGCGCTAAGGATTCACCTAAACATCTTCTTCTACCTAGAAAATCAAAATAGGTACCTTATTCATAATCAGTGGGAAAAATCACTTACCTAAACTAAATGGTATTAATCTATCTGGTACAACAACTTGACCATTTTCGTTTAAAAATCTTTCCGGACGAAAAACGTGAGGGTCACCCCAAAAATCCTTATCCATGTGCACTGAGTAACTACTGATGAGTATGGTTGTGTTCTACTTCAAAACCAGATTAAGCTGCGAATTTATCAACATATAACGTACTTACCTTTGGAATAAAATATCCTCCCAATTCAGTATCACTTAAAACTCGTCTAGGTCCTACTATGGGAACTACATGATAGTACCGTTCAATTTCTAATAACACAGCTTCTACGTATGGCAATCTAAAACCAAATTACTTTTGTATAGCTATATGTTTTTTTCCCACTTAGGTAATAATTTGCGCTCACTTTTGACGGTCGCCATACACTAATTCCTCCTTGCTCCCTACGGCTTCATCCAACTCTTCATGCACTCGCTTTTGAATTTCAGGGTGCAATAGCATAACCAGAAACCCAAAATCTAAAGTGTGACTCGTCGTTTGTGAACCGGCAATAAATATATCGAGGCAGACCATCACCAATTGGTCATCTAAAAATTTTTGGTACTTCATCTGGTGAACGATCAGCTATTGAATAGAAACCTGTGAAAGTTGAATTCTTTTCCTTTTTCATTTCGGTAATGAACGAGTAGATAATGTCATCGTCTTTATCTTTGGACCAACTTTGGTAATGTTTTGCAATCGTTTCCATGAAAAACCCTCTCAATTCCTCGTTTAATCTCACCATCAAATTATATCCGGTTTTCTCGGGGGCGATAAACCTGAGCCAGGGATGCTGAGACAGGAGACCTCCGGACATATCGAAAGCCTTCGTTCGTTCCCGAAGAAGTTTCAAAAGTCTATTGAGGCGTTGGTCTTCTCTCGAAATGCGGGAACCAGCCGTCAGTGCCCAAATAATATTTATAATGCACGGCGCCAGTAAATTGCCTATATCAATTTCCGGACCGGTCATCTTAATTATCTCCAGCACCTCCGCGAGTTCCTCTTGTATCATGCTTTCCATCGCTTGTTTTCCGTAGCCCAGATTGCGAAGGTGTCGAATTAGGAAGTTCCTTTGGATGCTCCACAGGTCACCATCGGTGCAAGTTATACCTGCAATTATGCTCACAGAAATTGTTCCAAATTTTGTACTTGATTCACTAGCCTTTTCGCGTCCCCATCGATCTTAATCTGATGAAAAAATTATCTGGTCGTCCTTCGTAGACGTCTTCTTTGAAGACCGTGCGTACGAGGGGATAAGAAAATACTGTTACTACGAGATCGTTTCCTAGTTTTAAGCCCAGCAGGTTCGTTTTGTACTGTTTGGACAAAGCGGTGAGAGCTTTGTGTTGACCTCCAAATTCTTTGGAGAGCTTCTTTAATTCCGGTAGGTTTCCGATTATGGGTAACCATGGTGGCCCTGCAATGCGTATTTTAAACGGCTTTGAAATGTCAGATACATACTAACAGTAGGTAACGGATGATTTTTAAAATTTTTTCTATAACTCTCAACTGGTATGGCAGGATCAAATTTGACCCCATTGATTTTAATACGAAGATAGACGTCGCGCGTTATGATTCTATGTACTTAGATCTTTTGAGGTTGCTTTCTTTCCTTATCAAAATCGTAAACCAAATTACGTGTTTAGATTCAAAGGTGAATGTTCTCTCTCGTGTGAATGGATTAATCCCCACTCTTCGTCAAATTTCAACCCTGATCGGTAATCCCCCTTCCCTTTCAATCTTCCTATTTTTATGATTCGTTTGGATTTTAATCAATTCAAATCTGGGGTTTTCTGCTGCAATAACTCGGATCCAGAGAAGGTGATCATAAAACTATTCGAATCACGATTTAAACTGTTCAGCGAAAGAAAGCAACTGATAACTTACGATCAGGGTCATATGTGACCCTGTCATAATTTGGGTGTCGGCTGCGAATTATAAATGAAACATGTCTAATACAAGTAAATGTTTGAGGGAAGAGAAATTTGAAGAAATAACCAGTGATATTATGAAGCATGGGGAGTACCTAATGCTGAGTTTTCGGTGTTCTAATGAACACAGTGTACGTGGAAGTTTATTTCCGAATTGCTAACGTTCCAGAAATTGTAACAGAATCCCATCCAGGAGAAAGGAGGAGCGTTAAAAGAGGTATGTGTCACACCTGCCCCTTTTCCCAAAAAGAGAAGCCTTTTAGGCAAGACCCATACCCATTACGTTACGCTAGGAGTCCCCTAAATGTCAAATTTGTAAAATCTACAAATAGATTTGTCAGTTTTGTTACAAATAATGAAGTAATTCAATTACTTTTTAAATAAATTAAGCCATGGTACTTGTACAAAGTGAAAATGGACCCAAGAATGAAAAGAGAAAGCAAATTGGAATTAGGTTTAAGATTTTTTCTTTGAGGAAGTGCCACTTTATGTATTGTTTTCTTAATTTTTGCAAGTTTTTTATTAATGAAGCCGCCCATATTCTGTTTATGGGTTTTTGAAACTCAAAGGCGTTCCAGCAAAACTTGACAATCAAGAAAAAAAGTCAAAATTATTACTTAAAAAATATTTTAAATCAAAATTAATTGACCCTACCATACTCTAGAGTGAAATTGTTTAGCCATACGAGTTAACAACTAACAAATTCTTTATAATCCTCAACGGTAACCTTAAAAATCTTACAATCGCTCAACGTTTCACTATCGATTGATAGCTTAATCAGGAGTGAAAAAGAAATCTTTTGTCAACTCTTGCCATGAGATTTGCACAGCATGTCTCAATTTAACTGGAAAATAAGTTGTTGCGGTTATTTTACAGTATAGCTAAGACTACGTTGTATAAAAGGTTTAATCCAGAATTAACTTTAAGCCTAAGTTAAAATGTGACACTTGTATGACGTACATTTTGTGTAACACATTCTAACTTAGGATTAACTTTAGTCCTGGCTTAAACCTTTTATACAACGCAGCCTTAGGCCCAGTTTTTCGATCACAGTTTAACTTTAATCTTCAGTTTATTCCTATAGGAACAATGGGAATAAACTGAAGATTAAAGTTAAACTGTGATCGAAAAACCAGACCTCAGACGTTCGAGTTAGACAATTATACGTACACATTTAGCATTTAAATTTAATAATGGAAATTGAGCCATGTCACCTATAGCTTTTCTAGGTACAGTCTCGGGCACCTTAAGTGCACCTCCTGTATGCAAACCTCACTCTTAAAACCTTGTAGTACAAGGTTCACAGAACTGTTAAGTTGTAGCATTTAAGCTGCATATGACTATACTTATTAATATACGAGGAGAAATTGAATGGATTTTCTACCCCAATTAAACTGCTTTGACCAAAATTTCACTTGAAAATATGACGTGCAATCATGGTTATACACTACCGTCATGGATATTTTGAGCAGTATTACCTTTTTTAGTGAAAATTTTTATTACACTTCGATGTTCTCACTTGAAATCTGTCATTTCCATGTCAGACATGTCAAAACTTGTCACTGTTAAAAAATTAACAACGTAGGCAGCGTAGCTTCACAGCCTGGTAGATAACTGCTGAATCTCCCCTCGTAGTTGCCTAACCGTTGAATGTATTGTACGGTTGGTGGACTTGTAGTACATTTTTAATAAAAATTGTAATTGTGCAATTCAATTTAGTTAAAGAATGGACCTCTTTTAAGTTAGGAACATAAAAGATAATGATAACCAGCCGTCCCGACCTTCGAAAATCAATGTTTTAGGCCAATATCATTTCGTAAAGTTTGCTAATGACCTTTTTATTTCCATAAACTCTGATAAAAGAAAGGATTCCCTATTCAGCTGAATAACATTAATGATATTTAACAAGTGGATTAAGCAATCTAATCTAAATAAAACAACCGTTTTTTTCTTTTAATTTATACATAGTTTATTGCAGCCTACATTTTATGATTGCACCTAAATTATGCATTCCAATTGCTTCGACAAAAAAATATTCTTGACAGGCCCTATTTAATTTCTTCTTCAGTAATAAAGATTAATGATGATAATAATAATAAATTAAAACTCTTTCTTGTCGTTGAAATTTATCAAATAACAATAGTTTTTTGTCGTGCAACTTTTAATATTAATTTAAATTTCGCTGCATGTTAATAGCTTCTTCGGGCAGTGACGGACCCAAGGGGTCAATTTGTCCTACAGCAAGTGGGCCCCCTTAAATATTAGACAACATGTTAAAAACCTTCCGATAGTATATCTCCTGACAACCAATATTTTTACACCCGGTCTGCCACCGTCTTCAGAATAAATAAATGAAAATTAATTAATCATAAATTGCACATTTAATCTATTTACTTTCTATCTTTAACTTTCTTCTTAAATAAAAATAAATACATATAACATTGATTTATATGAATTTGCTTTTAATAAAATCTATTTTTGTTAATTCCCGTTTACTAATTGGAATTAATAACTTTATTTTTTTTATTATAAGAAATTGTGGTGCTTACCTGGAGGAAAGTTTTCAGGTCTTCGTACAGAATTTATTATGAATATTGTTAACAAAATCACTGCGACGAGTATTAATATAATAAACATGCTCGAATAAAATTATATAAATCTTCCCCACTATAACGTTTACACTCCTCAATGTATGTAAATTTAAATAGTTACCAACGTTAATCTGAACTAAATGCAATCACTTCCCCACTTAACAGCCGAGGATGTGCGATTATACTACTGCTGGGCATCTACTCAAGAATTTATCTTTGCCGTAGATAACAATTGCACGTGTTGCTTACAGCTGAATAAATTTTATTTACGTTAAGTTGTTAAATGAAAGTCCTTTTTCTAAATGAAAAAAAGAAATGAGACCTAATTTGTATTGTACTGTAATATTTAAAATGAATAATACATTAAACAATGTTTGTTCTCAAAATACTAATGCTAACATACAGGGTGTAATCGAATAAGTTTCACTACAACCACTATTAATACACAAGAAAAGAATCGAAGTTAAGAAATACGTATGTGACATAGATCAATAATAACTCCAGAAAATCTACGTTTACTTAAAAAAAACGTTTGAAAAGCATTAGATGTGATTTAAACGCCCCAGCTGTTATATTATAACATATTATAATATGGGCAACATCGAGTCACTGTAAATTATGCTGGAGTTTTATTGTTTTATGATGTGTTTATGAAAACTGCAGACGCAGAGATTTTCAAAGATAAGAAGATGCGCTCTTGTTTGGGTCTTTTTTTTACTTTTGATCTAGACTTACACTAGTAGTGCTCAATTTTTAACTTGACTCGAGCCAATTTAGAATTTAATTTTGGGCTAGCCAAAAGGAGTCCCAAAAATCACTTGACCGAAAAAAGCAAATATGTAAGTTTTACGAACAGTATGTATTTATTAACATAACATTGACAACATAATTATCGAAATTGTTCAAAGTGCTCAGCTGTGGTTAATACATTAATCACTTGAAATTCCTTTTCGATCGTTACTTTTATTTCATCCACAGTCAGAGGTTTGCTCTTATAAACCTCATGTTTCATAATTCCCCGTAAGGAAAAATCACATGGGGTGAGATCATATGAACGTGGAGGTCATTCAATTATGCCTTTTCGTTCATTCCACTCTGGAAAGATGTGCGTACGCCACACTAACCTAAATAAAATGTCAACTACATTTATCTACTTTGTGGTTGGTTCGGTCAAGCGACTTTTGGGACACCCTACATTTTCCACTTTTAATATTTTATTTTTAAACATATACAATGCAGAAACAATGAAAATTTGTAATATGTTAAAGAAAATACGTAATTATGAACACGTTGCGCATCGTTGATAAAACGAGTCACATGAAAATGTTACTGAATATGTAAGGTACCGCCAATTTTCTGTCTTTCTCTCTTCTATTTCTTTTAATTGGAGGTTAGATTAATCGTAAATTCCCTAGCAACAGTAACTTCTTATGTATCTATCCTTTCTCTTCTTAGCGTCTCATCACGTTTCATAGAGTCATTTTTAATTTGGAGGACGAAAAACACGGAATGGAATCTTGGTACCTTATCAATACAGTAACCTTACTTG
Source organism: Dorcus parallelipipedus (assembly GCA_958336345.1). Taxonomy (NCBI): domain Eukaryota; kingdom Metazoa; phylum Arthropoda; class Insecta; order Coleoptera; family Lucanidae; genus Dorcus; species Dorcus parallelipipedus. The sequence continues at coordinate 20,079,565 of OY284480.1, read as the reverse complement.
GGCACCTCTGCCCTAGACCATTGACATTTGCAGAATTATTTCTTTTATGTGATGAATAACTTAGAATGATAATACGGGCAGTTCTGACTAGTTTGCAACCGTTGGATATATGCACCAATGAACGTTTTGCATCTAACGCAACTGACCAAATTGATGATTACTTCGATGGGCGACTCGTCCTGACGGTCCCAAACTAGTTACAAACTGCACTACGAACGAACCTATTAATAATAATAAGAGAAACTAATTCGATTAAACCCTGTATGTATTATATTTTGAAATTGTTTTCATTGCAAAAAGTAATACTAAAAAGTTGGAATAAGAGTCTGTTGGGAATCCTTCATCTGTTTTAAGAATCCTGTTTGTTTTTTTTTTCAAGTAAATTTTTTTATTTTAAAAATATAAGGATTTTTGTCGATACTTTAAAAAAGTTGGGAATCCCTTGTTTAAATCATATAACCCGATCCAAATTCATATTACAGGTGTACTACTTTTTAATTTATTAATTATTCGATTTTAAAGCGTCGTTAACGAAATTCTATTTTAAAAAAATCATCCAATTTTATGTAAATGCTAAGCGAATGTTACTCTAATTTTTTTATACAATGTGTTTAGAGGTAGTAAGTGATATGTGATATTGTGATAAAACAAAGTGAAAATAGGCAAATATGCAAGTGCTTCTAATTAAACAGACGCATGAAACTGTATACTAAACGCACTTTGAACTTATGCAAAGAATTTTTGAGAAGATTAAACCAGTGAATATTATGTTTCCTCATTATACAACGCAAACGAGAATATGCAAAACATCAACATATTTATAATCACAAGACTTTTAAATGATGTAGATTTAGGTGCTTAGTTTGCATTTCATAATACACACATTTGTTAATATGTATTTGATTTCGTGCATTATTTAAACTTATTACTAAAAGCATTATTAACTTAATGAGTAAATTGATAAAAAATACTGCAAAATTAATCTTCTCTCAGCTTAAATACGGCCTTAAAAGGTTTCGGAGAAAGAGTCATCCCATCAGATAATTCCATAGTCAATACTATTCCCGGTGCAGTCTGCACATGAAAATTATGGAAAATCGCAGTGAAAAACAGAAAGTAATTCGCCCTGGCCAAGGATTCCCCTAAGCAACGTCGTTTTCCTAAAACGTATTCGCTTTTGAATTTTGTCTCAAACCAACGCACGTAAACACTGACCATTTCCAAAAGGCAGATAATACATCTCGTGCTGAATAATCTTGTCGTTTTCATCGAGGAACCTCTCTGGTCTGAATCTCTTCGGATCCTTCCAGTAATACGGGTCCATGTGAAGACCGTACAAGTTGGTGAGGACCATGGTTCCTTCAGGGATGCGATGGCCGAAGAGGTCTGCGGAGGTGGTGGTTCGATGGGCGATTCCTAAGGGCGGAACATTTGCTAGACGTTGAATTTCCATTAGGACCGCTTCGGTGTAAGGAAGGCTGCAAAAAATTCCAAAATAATGTTTGGTCGGAAAGATACTTCAAGTATTACCGCGTTTTGTCTTCGAGTAAGGGCCAACGATTTCTCCCAACAACTCTATCTAATTCCTCTTGTACTTTTCGCTGTACTTCGGGATATTTTATCATGTACTGGATAGAAAACTCAAGGGTATTGCTGGTCGTTTCTGCACCGGCCATGAAGAGATCTAACAGCAACGATAACAACTGTTCATCTAAAATCGGGGTTTTAAAATGGCTCGATGTTGTAACTCAAAATGGTTTACCTGTAAAGGTATCTTTTTCGACATTATCCACATGCATTTTATGTAAAAACGCGTCGATTAAATCGCGAGTGTGTAACTTGCACACGGTATTTTTATGCTCAGCAATAGTTTCCTGTAACCAAAAATTTTCATGTAACTAAAATTTCGTACAAAAAATTGCTTGAGAACATCGTTAAACGCATTACGATCAAAACATATCAGATGAAGAATAAAGAAAGGAAAGCTTAGGAAAATAAACTGAAAAGAAGGGAAAGGCTAGAAATATGAGAAAGAAAGGTATTACAAGGAGGATACAAGTCATACAGGTGAGAAAATCTGCACAACTAGGCAGCAGAGTCATTTTCGTTTGAAAGAGTAAAGATCAATGAAACTTGAGTGGAAGCACTGCAGGAAAAAGAAGAAGAAAAAGATCACGGTAACTTAAGGACAAATAATGGAAAAGGTTTTGATAGGTACCTATCATGGAATTTAAGAATTGAAGAATATTGGTGAAAGGGCAAAAGGAGTTGTAACCAAACCATGAATGAATCTTGAAAGCCTGTTTTGATAATAATATTGAAAACGTCCTGTCTAGAACTTACCTCCAGGAACTCCCACATCCTCTGTATAATACCAGTAATCCGCGTGTAATTGGATAACTCTGGTGCAACGTATCTCAAAAAGGGCATTTGATTCAGCAGTCCTCCAGATATATCTATTATTTGAAAGGCATCATGTATAATACTGATCAATTGAAGCAACCTTGCATCGTCCAAGGCGAACCTTTTCCCGGCCATCATGGACCAAAGGACATTCAGCACCCCCACATCAAATAACTGATGTACGTTCAGGGGATTGTTCTGAGTCTTCTTGAGGCTCTCAACGAAGTCCTTCGTCTCCTCCACGATGTTGACTTCCATTTCTCTTCGGCCGAAGCCGAAGTTACGGAGATGTTGAAGGGAGAACTTTCTTTGCTTTTGCCAAAGTGGACCGTCGCAGAATACAACGCCTAAAAAAATAAAAATTCCTCTATTCATAGTTTCCCATTAAATTTTTTTTTTGCTTATAAGTACATAATTATACAAGCACCTACATACAAATTGTTAGTAGCATAAGAATAACTGATCAGTGATCACTGAGATTATTGAACTAAAGTGTATAAAATCAAATATCTGAATCTGATTAAAACGGATTAGCAAAGCACTTCTCCAGACACCTTTTAGATGCTAACTGATCGACGTTCCGGTTAACAATTTTGTCAAATTTGTCAATCTTGAAATATTCGTGTTGGAAGGAATGTATAAAAAAAATTATAAAAGAAGCTGACTATTTTACTTATTCATCTGAAATACATTTATGTATTAAATAATCCACAAATGGCTTGTTTATAAATATCGCCTGTTTATATTTTGCTAAAATCAACTTCATAATGTTCAGTTATGATTGCGTCGCGACTGACAAAAAAAAGTAGGATAAAGAAGTTACCCTTAGGTAGGTCAGTATTTTATTTGTAATTGCCAGACAGATGTTCGTTAAACAGGTTACAACGAAAAGACAAATCCCCAAGAACCGGTCCATCCTGAAACATATTTTCTATCCTAAAGGGGCCATTGACTTTATCCGCCTTCTTAACCTCCTTTTTATAATTCCATTTAAATAGGACATACCAAAAATGAAATTTAAATCCTGCTTAACAAATAAGTGTACTTACAATTTACTCTATGAAAGTAATTTAAAAAGATCAGGCAGAAAATATAATAAAATAAAATAGAAAATTGTCTAAAGTATTTATCATTTAATACTCCAAATTTTTTTTTAATTCTCCAACCCCTTTCTTGATTTTTAATGAAACTAAACTAGTTTTCAGTTCTGTTAAAATTAAATATTAAATTCTTCAAAATATTAATTTAGAACTTTTTTATTTAAACCAATAAAAATACCAGGCCGCAAAATATTCTGTTATTGCTGTTGTAAAACAATAGAAATTAATTTGCTTTAAATTGTAATTTCATTGACCTTCAGGGTCATCATGAATTTTATTTTGTCGTGAATTTTGATGTCATTGGAACTTCAAGGCCGCAATTGAAACGTGAAACTTTAATTTCAAAAATACTAGTTCGTTTTACCCAATCTTTTCCCAAAAGTACGCATCCTAAAGAAAAAGCCATCGGGTCTGCCGTCGAATTCATCTCTAAATAAAACTTCTCTTATGGCTTCAGGTCCTGAAACGTTTACTATTAAGGTCCTGCCCAATCTTAGCCCCACAACTGGTCCGTAAATTTCAGAAAGCTCATGCCAAACTAAATGGTGGAATTTTAAAATCGAAAGTCGCCTGTTGAAGTAAATGTAATTGCCGATTAAAGGGAAAAATCGAGGTCCTGTAACAAAGTAAAATTAAGAAAATACTGCTCGAAAAAATGACATTAAGATCTTTGGATTTTTTTCCCGAAATTCTATTACCCTGTACGTAATAGAATTTCGGGACCAAATTTGACAGTTTTAATGGGAAACGCCTATTTCTAATAGAGAATTTAGATAAAAACTTACCTCGGTGCCTGGAGCTCGATTTTAATTAGAAATTTAATGGTGAAGACCGCATTTTGATATTTTGTATCATTTCGGAGATACAAGGTGTTTTTCGAAATTCTGCAATTTCTATAAACCATCGTAGCTCTTTTGTTTATGAAAATTTCTGATTTCTTAAAAGCTTTCGTATAGCACTTTTTGGCGTAGAATTAATTACTCTTAATTATAATTTTCTGAAGCGCATATTTTTAGAAATATAAGCAAAATTTCCGAATTTTTATATGAAACACCCTGTATATTTTTACATTTTTATAAACAGGTTAAAATTACCTTTACAAAAATATAATATACTTGATATGTTAATCAAAGCATTTGCGGAAGATAAGCTTTTCAATATTTTTGCAATATTTCAGTAGGCTATGACTTATTCTTGAAACAATTGACGTTCTTTTGCATTGTCACAGTAGACTACTGCCAACGTTCAACGCATTCCTTAAAGTGATTGTGAGATTTCTTAAATTATATTCCTAAAAATAAGACAACCCGACTTCTCCCGCCTAAAAAATAATTTAGTAAATTTTGAATCATTTTTAGGCGAAAGAAAATGTCTGTAAAGGGTTGCCATCATTTTTAGGCGGAAGAAAATATCTCTGAAGGGTTGTCTTATGTGAGGGGATCGTTCCTGGTGGAGATTGCAATCTGCGTCTATATTTCACCTACTTCTATAAACCATTTGAACAAATATTACTTCTCATAATTTTTATTGATTTGTAGAAAAATGATTTAAGGAATCTCACAATCGCATTAAAGAATGCGTTGAAAGTTAACAATAGTTTGCTGTGATAACGCAAAAGAACGTCAACTGTTTCAATTATAAGTCATTGCTTTCTGAAATATTCCAAAAATCTTGAAAAGCTTATCTCTCGCAAGTGCTTTGTTTAATATATCAAGTACATTATATTTTTGTAAAGGTAATTTAAGCTGCTGTTTTTAAAAATGCAAAAATATACAAAGTGTTCCATATAAAAATTCGGAAGTATTGCTTATACCTCGAAAACTATGTGCTTTAGAAAATTGTAATTAAGAGCAATGAATTCTACGCAAAAAAGTACCTTAAGAAAGTTTTTACACAAATCAGAAATTTTCATAAACAAAACAACTACGATGGTTTTTAGAAATTGCAGAATTTCGAAAAATACCTTATAGCTCCGAAACAGCGCAAGATATAAAAATGCGGTCTTTATAATTAATTTTCTAATTAAAATCGAGCTCCAGGCACCGAGGTGAGTTTTTATCTCAATCCTCTAGAAATAGGCATTTCCCATTAAAAGTGTCAAATTTGGCCCACCCTGTACACTTCACCACAAAGTACTAAGAACTAGGTACAAACAAACTGAGATTTAAATGATTAAACAGTCCAAATTATTTTAATATGTTTTTACAATTAAATCTATTTAAATAAATTAAATGAGAGGCGTTTTTTTATTTTATAAAAATAATGTTAAAAAAGAAATTATTACCTGGGGGAAATTTTCTAGGTTTGACACTGTCCCACACTAAAAATATCGTCACTAACAAGAGTATGAACAAAATCACGTACATAATTTGAAAGTAAAAGAATCCTATTATTAGGGACATCTTCGACCAACAACAAACGAACAATCGGCGCTAGTGGTCCTTTATATACGTAGATGTTACTTACTTCCTCCCTACTAAGTTCAAGTTTTGACAAAGCAGACACTTGACCTGAGCACAAAGTGAATATACATAAAAATAGGTCTTGGTGTAGTTTAAATATTTAAAAGATTTTTAGAGTCGAAATTCTTACGTTCCAGTTTATAAAAAGAAAAGAAGACCAAAACAGTACCTAATACCTACCCATGTAATAATAGGTGCAACGAATTTTCAAATATTCTCTTTCGAATTTTTTTGGTTTAAATTAACGTCTGAATTATTAGTTTACATTGATTGTATTACATACGAAGAGGTAAACATTTATAATAATTTGATTTTAAACAGAGTTCAGTAAATGTAAACGTCCCATATCTTTTTTTTTTCTTTAACATGCACCACAAGAAATAAACCCGTGTTAACTTATCTAATTTTGGAGTGGAAAGCGATATTGGTTAAATTGTAATATCGTATGTTTCATTTTTTGGAATTGTACGCATTTGTTTTAAATATACGACAACTTAGGTATGGTCTATAATACAATTACTTCTGTCCTATCTCCGCCTTTTTCTCAAGATTCAATGAAACTATCGTTTTATGGAGTTAGATTCATAAATCTTACAAAGTTAATATTATTTTAAATGAAACTATATGCATACAAACAAATTACATAATTTTATTGTAGGTAATTTGTTATAATATTTTTTTGTATTCTTAAAATTCCGCTTGACGCAATTTGTAAGCTTGTTGCGTTTTGTTTTATTTTTTGTCTGATGTACGCAATGAGCAACATTTTAATTTAATCTAAGGAGAAGGAATAGTTTCTTTAATTCTTTTTTATACTTTATAATTATAACTATAAATATGTGTGAACATTTCTGTTTTTAATTAAGAGACCATTGTCAATTATCATTATGGTTGAAGACTCTGAAAGGCGCTTTTTTTAAATTATTTAACTTCAAACTTATATTCAACATAGTTTCTATCTATTCAAAATTTGTCATAAAGTAACACAGGCACATCAGAAAGAGTTTCAACCCACGTGACTCTACGTATAGGCAACACATTGTACTCTGTTGGTAACAATGCAGAGTTTTGTGTTAAATCGTTGGAGATGTAATGCCTGCGATTTACAACGACATAATTTACATCAGTATCTGAGAACGCTTGGTTAAACACACCAGCCACGAACGTCAATGACAAATACAAGCCAATTTGAAACAGTGGCATCTCTTTTTTCAGTATTGCCATAGCTAAGAAAATAAAACAAACATTTTATTATATGGGGTATTTTATTTTAAATATTATTATAAGTGTATGTTTGATTTCCTAATTTGAGTGATCACGTGGGACTCAGGAATAGTTGAAAGCACGGTGTATTATAAATTTATTATCCTACATTGGTTTCATAATGGTTGATAATAATATTCGTTAGATCTTCTTTTTACGCTAAACTAACTTAATGAGCAAATTGATTAAAAGTACCGTAAATCACTCTTCTCTCAGCTTAAATATGGCCTTAAACGGTTTCGGAGAGAGAGTCACCCCATCAGACAATTCCATAGTCAACATTGTTCCCGGTATAGTCTGCACATGAAAATTATGGAAAATCGCAGTGAAAAATAGAAAGTAATTTGCCCTGGCCAAGGATTCCCCTAAGCAACGTCGTTTTCCTAAAACGTATCCGCTTTTGAATTTCGTCTCAAACAAACGCATGTAAACACTGACCATTTCCATAAGGCAGATAATACATCTCATGCTGAATAATCTGGTCATTTTCATCGAGGAACCTTTCTGGTCTGAAATTCTTGGGATCCTTCCAGTAATACGGGTCCATGTGAAGACCGTACAAGTTGGTGAAAACCATGGTTCCTTCAGGGATATGATGACCGAACAGGTCTGTAGAGGCGGTGGTTCGATGGGCAACTCCTAAGGGCGGGACATTTGCTAAACGCTGGATTTCCATTAGGACCGCTTCGGTGTAAGGAAGGCTGGATAAAGTTCCAAAATAATGTTTGGTCGGAAAGATACTTTAAGTATTACCGCGTTTTGTCTTCGAGTGAAGGCCAACGATTTCTCCCAACAACTCTATCTAATTCGTCTTGTACTGTACGCTGTACTTCGGGATATTTTATCATGTACTGGAGAGAAATCACAAGGGTATTGCTGGTCGTTTCTGTACCAGCCATGAGGAGATCTAATAGTAACGATAACAACTGTTCATCTAAAATCGGAGGTTTTAAAATGGCTCAATGTTGTAACTCAAAATGGTTTACCTGTAAAGGTATCTTTTTCGACATTATCCACATGCATTTTATGTAAAAACGCGTCGATTAAATCGCGAGTGTGTAACTTGCACACGGTATTTTTGTGCTCAGCAACAGTTTCCTGTAACCAAAAATTTTCATGTAACTAAAATTTCGTACAAAAAATTGCTTGAGAACGCATTACGATAAAACATATCAGATGAAGAATAAGGAAAGGAAGTCTTTGGAAGATAAACTGGAAGGAAGTAAAAGGCTAAGAATATGGGAGAGAAAGGTATTACAAGGGGGATAAAAGTCATACAGATGAGAAAATCTCCACAACTGAGGCAGCAGAGTCATGTTGATTGAAAGAGTAAAGATCAATGAAATTTGAATGGAAGCACTGTAGGAAAAAGAAGAAGAAAAAGATCACGGTAACTTAAGGACAAATAACGGAAAAGGTTTAGATAGGTACCTATCATGGAATTTAGAAATTGAAGAATATTGGTGAAAGGGCAAAAGGAGTTGTAACCAAACCATGAATGAGTCTTGAAAGCCTGTTTTGATAATAATATTATAAATGTTGTGTCTATAATTTACCTCAAGGAACTCCCATATCATATGTAGAAGACCAGTAATTCGCGTGTAATTGCATAACTCTGGTGCAACGTATCTCAAAAATGGCATTTGATTCAGCAATCCTCCAGACATATCCATTATTTGAAATGCATCATGTATAATACTGATCAACTGAAGTAACCTTGCATCGTCCAAGGCGAACCTGTTCCCGGCCGTCATGGACCAAAGGACGTTCAGCACCCCCACATCAAATAACTGGTGTACGTTCAGGGGATTGTTCTGAGACTTCTTGATGCTCTCAACGAGATCTTTTGTCTCCTCCACGATACTGAGTTCCATTTCTTTTCGGCCAAGGCCGAAGTAACGGAGGTGTTGGAGGGAGAACTTTCTTTGATTTTGCCAAAGTGGACCATCGCAGAATGCAACGCCTAAAAAAATTAAAATTCCTCTATTCATAGTTTTCCAATAGTTTCATTTTTTTGCTTGTACATAATTATACGAGTACCTACATACAAATTGTTACTATCGTAAGAATAATCGATCCCTGAGATTATTGAAGTCAGTGGTGCACCCACGGGGGTGGGGGGGCTTAGGGGGCTGAAGCTCCCCCCAGAGTCAGCTACGTGATATTAGAATGTAATAATATAATTTCAGTTTTACAGGAAAAAGAGTATGCCTACATAATTTCGTTCGATAACGTTAGTTCGGTATAAATTCATATTATGTATGTATTATTTAATATATCCTTATATACTCTACGGAGCTGTGATGATAGATGATAACGTAGAATATTGAAGCTAGTGGAGAGTATCTGGGTTCATAAACGCACACAAATGAACACAAATGAGCGCGTATACTTTCCTCTAACGTCAATATTCCGCGCTATCATCCACTAGCGTCAATATTCTACGCCAGAGATTCTCAACCTTCTTAGCTCCGCGACCCCCCAAATGGTAATTCTCCAAACCCTTTTTTAATTTTTAATGAAACTAAACTAATTTTCAGTTCTGTTAAAATTATTAAATATTAAATTCTTCAAAATATTAATTTATAACTTTTTTATTTAAACCAATAAAAATACCATGCCGCAAAATATTTTGATTGCTGTTGTAAAACAATAGAAATTAATTTGCTTTAAATTGTAATTTCATTGACCTTCAGGGTCATCATGAATTTTATTTTGTCGTGAATTTTGATGTCATTGGAACTTCAAGGCCGCAATTGAAACGTGAAACTTTAATTTCAAAAATACTAGTTCGTTTTACCCAATCTTTTCCCAAAAGTACGCATCCTAAAGAAAAAGCCATCGGGTCTGCCGTCGAATTCATCTCTAAATAAAACTTCTCTTATGGCTTCAGGTCCTGAAACATTTACCATTAAAGTCCTGCCCAATCTTAGCCCCACAACTGGTCCGTAAATTTCAGAAAGCTCATGCCAAACTAAATGGTGGAATTTTAAAATCGAAAGTCGCTTGTTGAAATAAATGTAATTGCCGATTAAAGGGAAAAATCGAGGTCCTGTAACAAAGTAAAATTATGAAAATACTGCTCGAAAAAATAACATTAAGATCTTTGGATTTTTTTTCCGAAATTCTATTATGTACACTTCATCACAATCACAAAGTACTAAGAACTAGGTACAAACAAACTGAGATTTAAATGATTAAACAGTCCAAATTATTTTAATATGTTTTTACAATTAAATTTATTTAAACAAATTAAATGAGAGACGTTTTTTTTTAATTTATAAAAATAATGTTAAAAAAGGAATTATTACCTGGGGGAAATTTTCTAGGTCTGACACTGTCCCACACTAAAAATATAGTCACTAACAAGAGTATGAACAAAATCACGTACATAATTTGAAAGTAAGAGAATCCGATTATTAGGGACATCTTCGACCAACAACAAACGAACAATCGGTGGTAGTGGTCCTTTTTATACGTAGATGTTACTTACTTCCTCCCTACTAAGTTCAAGTTTTGACAAAGCAGACACTTGACCTTAGCACAAAGTGAATATACGTAAAAATAGGTCATGGTGTAGTATAAATATATAAAAGATTTTTAGAGACGAAAATTCTTACGTTTTTACGTTTATAAAAAGAAAAAAGACCAAAACGGCACCTAATACCTACCCATGTAATAACAAAGTGCAACAAATTTTCAAACATTCTCTTTCGAATTTTTTTGATTTAAATTAACGTCTGAATTATTAGTTTACATTAATTTGTAGTACATTCGAAGAGGCAAACATTTATAATAATTTGATTTTAAGCAGAGTTCAGTAAATGTAAGCGTCCCATAGTACGTGTTTGATTCAGGAATAGTTTAAAGCACGAGGGCGTGTTCGAAAATACAGGGAGTAAGTATAAGAGTTATACCAACAGAGTAAATAAAGTGAAAAGCAAAATATACAAAATGATTTATATGAGAGAGAAAGAATACTACCCAAGAGTAACGCTCTGAGTTTTCGAACACGCCCCGGTATATTACAAATTTATTATCCTACATTAATTTCATAATGGTTAATTACATTCCATGTGACTGTTCATTTATTGTTAGCTTTAAAATTTCTCCTTAAAAAAAAGGGTAACTTTGAAAAGTTTTAGTGCAAATATATCAGTTATTGTTGCTTCTAAAATTAATTTAAATGTCTGAAGCGATTCAAGTGATTGAGACTAATAAAAAATTCACTGCGAAACGTGAAGTTAATATGCACCTAAAATTCGTGTGATTTTGCTTATTTTTTAAAAGTATTTTATTTATTTACGTATACCGCCAGCAAGAAGATTTTTTTATGATGGAAAGTAATAATTAAATACATAATATTATACAGATCAAAAATTTAATTTGAATATAAAAATTACCGCCATCGGTTATGCAGCCGGACATACAGATGTATAGCTAAATAGTAAATTGCATAACTCAATCAATTAGAATTAAAAATGTTTGTAAATATTTTTTTTATTTATTGCAAAAGGATGTAAAGTCGTAAGTTATTTTCATAAAAATATTTTTAAATGAAACAACGGTGCAGTATTATTCTTTTAACCAAAGAAAATGAATTCTTTGTTTTTAAGCAATTAAGAATATTGACCCTTGCTGACCTTTTTTTTTGTAAATAGCATTCCATAATGTCTGCAGTAATTAAGATATAAGTTTTTAAATGCATAATTTTATTTAATACCGAGTTATTAAACAAACGTCAAAAATATATTTATAGAATCAAATTTGGCGCCTTTGAACCTGATTTCGATTGGCGCTTGGTGTTCGGGCTGGTCAAAACGACAACATGGCCGCCAATATTTAGTTCATTCATGTAGTCAGCTGCAATTTACACGTATTTAAATGTTCAAGAAGCGTTTCGGCTGCGCGTTAAATGAGACACGTGCGTAAATACACCGTATTGTGATGTTTTGTACTTGATGACGGATATATTCACGTATTTTCGTTGAAAACAAACTAAAATGAGGTACGTATCGGCATTATTTTTCCCATTTTCTGCGCTATTATCTGTGAAACGTATTGATTAAATTTCGGAATTCGATCTGCGAAAGGCAAGAGCGTCTAAATTGCGTTCGCGTGGGCCTCGTTTTGCGATATTTAACTGCGTTATGGCAATAATTAATTGGTCAATATTATAGAGTGTGCACACAAAAACGATTTGTTTTGACAGATCGCTTGTTGTTTTGTTTGTTAGCGTGTTTTTTATGTCGCGCATTTTTCGAATTCTTTTCCCGTTCGTCTGAAATTTCGTCGCTTTTTATCGATTTCGGAAAACTTTGGGTGTGTTGAACCTGTCCTTAACGATACAGAATCATTTTCACCCCTATGTAGGATTCTGGTAAGGGTAAAAGTTACGTGTGCACGTTTCTCATTACTGAGCCATATTTTTGCTGCAAAATAAACGCGCATTTTCGAGATTAAATTGCAAGCAAATAAAAAAATAAATCGTGGCCTGTCGGGCTTCGGCTATTTGCGTGCCCCTTTCTTTGTTGTTCTTGCATATTTTCTTTCACATTATACACTTTTAGACAACATATGGTGTAATGTTTATGTTACCGTATGCTCCTAAAAGTTCATACATTATATATTTTTATGAAGCCACTGCTTATAAACGATTATTTTTAGTCAGATGGATAACATATCTGTCTGAGTCATTGAGATTTTATTACTTTAAATACCTTAAACATCAGTTTTAATCATGATCGCTTTTATCAGGATTATATGCCAGCATAAAATGACATGAACACAGGATTCTAATTTCATCCAAAATATGCTAAATATTTACCAAGGTATTTTAAAGAACTCTTACTTTCACTCTTAATAAATCAAATAAAACAACTCATAATATAAAAGAAACCAGAAATTGTATGCAGATGGATTAATATGTGTAGGTGGAAGATGACATTTTTTTAATATTGTAGACGTAGATTCACAAAATCCCCCTTCAAATTAGCCTACAGAGAAATCTGCTCTTGCACAAAGACATTTCCGGATAATCACTGAGCTAAAATTATGACTTAAATAGAATACTCTGCAAGTAATACATATTTACAAATTAATTAAGTGTATTAAAAAAAGAATTTGTTTTACTAATCTTAAAAATAATCTTCACTGTTCGAATACTTAATTTAAAAAAAATGACAAAAGTTACTAAAAACAAGTGCAATGTGTTTTCACTTTTTTAACAACTTTAGTGACATAATCTAGTGATTTAAGTTGAAAACAATTTTAACAAAACCACTTATTTCAATTGATTCTGTCATTTGAAAAGTTAACGCAAATATTACACAAAACATGGTCTCAGCTACGATAGGTTTATTATAAAAAAAATTAACAAATTAACAAAAATTCTTTGGTATAATATCAATGTACAGATTAATTTACATGAAATTGGTAGGACTGAAACTTATACTCCTGTTATTAACAGTGGCATTGAAATTTAAACGTTTCGTTTTTGTAATTCTTTATCAATTTAGTTTTCAAGGAACACAATGTGGTGAGCAATATTTTTTGTCAATTTTTTATACGGTGTGATTTTTAATGATTGAGGATACTTTGAATTTGGCGCCATATTTCTTAGTGTATTTCACATTTTAAATGTGGCTACAAAATAACAAATATTGATAATTCAGTGTTAAATTTCAGAGTCAACACGTTATTTCGTTTGGTTTTTCGTTGTTTTAGTTAATTTTGTTTGGTTTTAGTATGGGATATATGTTTTGGGTTTAGTAAATTCACATCATCCTCAGTCATTAACAATCATACTGTATATACTTCTATTTTTTTTTTCCTCCAAGGCCCGGTGTTTTAGTAACTGTTTAACTTTAATCTTTAGTTTATTCCCATACTAGCAATTATAAGAACATTTGTTCTTATAGAAATAAACTGAAGTCAAACTCTTACTGAAATATCGGACCCAAAAGTCATATTAAATGTCATCGCTTAATGCATTACCATGTTGCCAATTTAGTGATTTTGCCACTAAACTTTCTGTTGAAATTTCAGAGAAATTTTAATAAATTCAGACGTGTGAAATTTAGTGATTTTTTTGATCGGTTGTGTGTTACATATGTGTATGATTTTTTGATTTAATAATAACTAAATTAGTTATTTTTTTTTAGATTTTGTGGTAACTTTTATCATGGCGATATTCGCCAAGCATAAAAATTGAGTCCTTCGTTACTAACGGAATCTGTAAACTCATGCTCAGTGTTGCCAATTTAGTTTTTTTTTTTTTACTCTAAATCAGGCGACTTTCTGTTGGAATTTTAGTCAACTTTAGTGATTTTATTTGAAAATAATTTTAACCAAACCACTTATGTATTTCAATTGATTCTATCATTTTGTGGTGACATCTGTCATAAAATAATTAGCCATGTTCACCAAGCATAAAAATCGCATTCTTCTTTATCAATATATTAAGTACAAACAGGGTGGTTTTTGAAAACGATCCATCTGAAATAAATATTTTAAAAATGAATAGGTGCTCATTTTGAGTGAATGATTTTTTTCCATTGTTGGTTGTTTATTCTGTAATAAAATGTCACTCACACACTCTGTTATTTCCAATGCCTAACGAGATGTTTAAAGATTTACTAGACCAAAGTGTTCATTTTCAGTTTGTAATTAAATTTGTTCTAAAAGACAGGTACATTGGCGTATTCTTTGGATGATAAGCTTTGATTTGAGGTACCACACGATGGGTCATTCCATTAAAAAAATTTTAGGAGGGTATTCGTGGGAGCACGGAAGTAAATGTCAAATGTGTGATTTAGAGGCCAAAACATTTGCCCCTTAGAATAAAAGCAGACGTGTTTTTGGAAAATTTTATTTTCCTTTTCATTTTTGAAATATTTCAGGTGGATCGTTTTCAAAAAATCATCCTGTATGTGCAACAAGGAATTTTTTTACGTTTTTGCAAAAACGTTGTTTTGGAAATCTGCAGAAGCAGAAAGAAGACAACGAAGAAAATACGAATGACGATCGATTCCTGTCCCTCTTTTTGAATGAAAAAAAAATCCGTTCAGCCTTTCGATCGTAGGCATTTTATTTCTTTATTTTTTTCATAATTTTTTTTGTGTCTATTGACAACACTGTTACGCACAAGTAAATTGCCAACTGAAGCAGTTTATTTTGGCCAGTGTGATCGGGATCACCGCTTTAGCTTAAATAAAGGATTTATTTGAAGAGTTTCATTTTTTCAAACAAGCAGACGGAAAAATTATAACCAAAACAGCAAAACCCAGAAGATTAGTTTCGAATTTATTTCTTTAAGAATATTTGAAAAGCATGGCACTTAAAAAATTTCAACATTCCTTTTTCGCAGCCCAAATATATTGTTGGTAGAGAAAACTTTGATTTTTATGCTTGGCTTAATTTAACTCAAAAGATTTATATGTGGGTAGGCACTTGAATTTGACAGTTTGAACGAGTTTTTTTAAAACTAATTCCTACCTAACAAAAACTTGGGTCATCAGATAGGTAAATATTATTCAAGCAATTTGTAAGAGTAATATTTTCACAATTATTTTTTTAAATCTGTTTGGTAGAAAACTCGATGTTATACAGCATCGGACACACCTTTAGCATAATTAAATGCGTACATTATCTTCAAGTCATGTCATATCCAACTCTATGAAAAAAAAATAATGCAATTTGCATGTAAAGAGATTTAACTGCAGCGAGGAACAAGGGCAGGGTACAATTTTATTTTTCTTAACTCCCGCCTTCACTCATGTAAAGTTGTTTATTTTAATATGCTTGTAAGCACTACGCAGATGTCCCAAATTCGAGTTATTAGAACGAATACTTGATTACACCAGACGAAAAGTATTTTCAGAAAAAAAAAACTCTATTTTCACTTAAGAATTTTAATTTTTTTATAAATCATTTCAATATATATTTTTATCTTGGAAGTGTTGGTGAATTTTGAATTTAATGTGAAAGTAAAAAGAGGTTTAATTTTTTGGTGAATTTTAAATTAGTCGTTTGATAATATTTGTTAAAATTGTAGAAACGAACACTTTAATCGAAAATGACTCAGGTTGACCAATACAGTTGGTAGTGTCATGAATAATTCTGTATTCTTCATGTGAAATTTATCAGGAAATACATCAGTACACGTCAGCATTACGTTATTATTTACTTAACAAATAATCTGTATTTACGTGGAGTGTAAGGATATCACTAGAAAAACACTATTCCTAAGAAGTAAGGGTTCTTGGTATTTTCCCTGTTCAGACGACCATTTTTTTTACACATTCTGTACTAAATTCATTTATTTTAAATTCAATTAACTATACGTTTTATTTTAAACAAACAGTTTTTATGTTTTGATTATTAACAACCATTGTTTAATATAACTGCAAATGTAATGTGAACATGTAGAATGCGAATTAACTTAAGCTGACTAATTTTAAAGAACAAGTATGTAATTATTAAATTAACGCTACATTAGATAGAGGATTCATCAAGGACAATGTCAGTTATTGTATTGGGTCGAAAATTGTTCTAATTGTACAAGATAAGCTTTTTTTCAACCACGAAATTTCAAAATTGCAGGGAAATAATTTCCAGTGAAACTTTGCTTGATTGATGTATCCATCAAAGTAAGAAGTAAGTTAAAGTATATAAAAGAAAAGAAA
Organism: Dorcus parallelipipedus; assembly: GCA_958336345.1. NCBI lineage: Eukaryota > Metazoa > Arthropoda > Insecta > Coleoptera > Lucanidae > Dorcus > Dorcus parallelipipedus. Next base: position 20,062,651 of record OY284480.1, on the reverse strand, counting down.
AATACATACTACTTTTAGGCAAAGCTATTTTAATTAAATTAAATAAATTCCAAAGAAATTTGTTGTTTTAGAAATTGCTTTGTTTCAAATTGATAGTCAGTATTTTTTTTAAATAAATAATTCATTACGTTTTCTTACCGTAGAGATAGATCAATGCTTTAATAGCGAATAAAAGAGTAAATTTAATCAACTTTTTATGTGTCTTTTAATTGCAAAACATCAAATCCGATGTATTTAAACTATGTACATACTTTTTATTGAAATGTTTAGTGTTGAACGTAATAGTATGTGTTCATCCAAGCATTCCTCGATCTAACGACTAGTGAATTTTTCCCATTTTTTTACTACCGGGAGTTTGTTTGGAGCAGGGAGCAAAACAAATAGAATCGTTACCCATTAGATCGATAAATTTACATTTTAAACGTGTTGCTCTTATGAAACGGAATTTCTGACGGCCATAAGCGAAAGAAGCCCAGACATTATTCAATTTAAATAAGGAAGTAACGACGCGTCAATTCGATGAAAGTATCGTGACATCCTCTCGCTCGAGTAGATTGAGACATCTGTTTACTGATTTTGATGCCCCTTTTTGTTTGTCATTTTCTCACTATTCATGTTTTCAGTATTGCCGAAATGAACGCCAATCCAGAATCTCGTAGAAGGTAGACAATTTTAATATCTGTGTATTTTCTCTTTTCTTATTCTGTTATTCTTCGGGTATTTTTTGGCATGTATGTATATACAGCATGTTTGTATGTATAAGTGTCGCATGTTTTTTTACACTTTTTAGAATTATTTACCATAAAATATTATGTGTGACTTTCCTTAAAGAGATATATTCTTCAGAAGTGCATGGCATTCACTCAGTAATAGTGATTTGAAAATTTCCAGTCGTTTAAATTTTGCATGAAAATTACATCTAAAAAGAACTAGTTTTGGAGCTAATGTTTTTAAAACCAAAAACAATTAAAAGATTGTATTAATTTTTATTTTGAAAATACAATGCAAAAAAATCATTGACAAAGGAAGTTGTCTTCGTACTGCATAAGAGCGTGGGCTTGAGATCTAAGTCGCAAGGATATTGACATTAATAACTAAACATGAGAGATGTCCTACGCGTGCAATTTTAATTCACACGTATGGGGCACTCATTTAAATAAATAAATTAAAGTAAAAATGTAGACGTGCTGAACTAGAACGTCTCGCTGCACTAAATTACTAACAACTAAACCAGCTTCTCGTTTTTTGCTGCAACCGTTGTCAATTAAAAGCCACAGTTTCGTATTTAACGTTTGTGTTTGCCTTTTTGTTCCTCATTAGAATATATTCTTATTAGAATATATTCTTAATTAGCTATATTATTGGCATTAACTTTATCTCGCCGCCGATTAAAAGAGGAATTTGTAAAGTATAATATACCTTGACCACCGCGATTACTCTGCTAATTAAAAGATAAGTAGGTAGTGTAGGTACATAAAAGTCATTTCATTAGACTCATTTTCTGAGTCTTTAAAAGCGTTTTCTTCTTTCTCCATTGAATATTTCTTCTAATAATACTTTTAGAATTCTCATTTAAAAGGAGTGGCACATCAACATCTCATCATAACGGCCTCTTGAAATATGTATACCTGTCGTAAAAGTGATTATTCTGATTTCTTTGCCTACCGCAACGGCATGATACGACTGGTTTGATGCATTTATGGTTCGACTTGTTTCACTTCGCGTGCTTTACGTCTCGCAGGTTAAGAGAACACAAACACGAGGTAAAATTAGCTTTTATCGTACGTATTTCGTTTACCTCAAGGACATTTTATGATTAATTTTTCGATGCATACAGATGTTGGAATATTCGTTGTGTATATATTACGGAATTCAGTTCAGTTCAGAATTTTAAACGATTGTTCAGCCTTCGAAAAAAGAAGCTTTGACACGATGATAGAGCCTCTGTGCATAAAAGATCAAAAGTCAAACAAACGTCACCTGAGATTTCTAATTTAAAAATAAATGGATTACATTTAAAAAGTATAAAGCCAACAATATTTTGTTCTCTAATCTTTCACTCATTAACATTTTAAGCAATCACTATAATTATTGGACGACTATAACGAATACTACATTCATTACACTAATATAATGAGAAGGCACTGCGTGGAGGATACAATTGAAACGGTTATGTAGCCGTTGTAGTCGTTTAATGTAGCTGACCATGATGAAGCCTCTCACCCTTTAGTATGTGTATTTCTCAGCAAGCATTGGTAAGAATCTGGTCACCCTATACATATACAGGCTGTCCCGGGAGGAAAGGTCAATACTTCGTAGGAGTCTAGAGAAGAATAAAATCCATATGAAGCGCCAAATTTAAATTATTGCGGAACGACCTAGTGGTAAAATTGTTCAATATTTAATCAATATTTATCTCCGAATCCATTAGTAAAAAAAAAACACCTGTTTATATAAACTTTTTGACTTAGAATAACCCACCCTAGACCCCCACGAAGTATTGACCTTATCTCCCGGGACACCCTGTATAATTGAAAGCATCAAACTTTGAAGCTCTCAATAACTTGCCACTAAAACATTAAAATTCAATGTGTTGCATTAGTTTTGTCCGTTTTGTAGCACGCACTTATAAAAATCATATGAAATGACTTCATTAAATTGCAGCCATACATTCTAACATTGTTAATTAATTAAAAGAAATGATTAAAACAAGAATATTTCGTTAATAATTCTAAAATAATGCTTTTTTAATAGTAAATAACGTTATGTATAAATGAGACTACATTTTTTATGTATGTACCGTACGATCGTAGTGAAAATAACTCAGAGAAGGTGATAAATGCAGCAGCAAAGTTGGCAGCACTGTCGCTATAGTTAATGACCCCAGAAACCTTACAGAGCTCGTTCAAGCGATTTGTAGCACCGCAAAATAGATAAACTGAAATATAACGTGCGAGGTGTGTACTTATTATGTTTTCTATATTTACCGTCAAAATAATTTTGAATCCAGAGTATAGTCTGAGCACAATTAACGCTAGCTCATCCAAAGCTTTTAAATGCTTGGTTTACGGCTTCTTATAGCGTTTTTCACTGGGACTAAATTGTGCACTGAGTGCGCACTCAGTATATCTCCATCTCGTTTCGTTATATAAGGTTAAAACAAGATGAGAATAATTTAACTTGAAGGCTTCCGCGGCCGTCGTCCATGTTTGAATTGGCTTCCGGTTGGAACCGCGTCACGTTAAGTTGAGACAGTCTCAACGACTAACCAGAAGCAACACCAGCAGCAGCCCTGAGGAAGTTCTTCTGCAATGAAGAACGAAACGTCGGTAGTAGAAGAAGTCAACGTGACACGGTTCCAAGCGGAAGCCAATTCAAACAAGATGAGAATAGTCTAAGTGCGCACTCAGTGCACAATTTAGTCCCAGTGAAAAACGCTATTAGATTAATAAGAAAGCAAACAGACTTTTATATCCGATTGGTTGCATTTGAAAAAATCTGTTTCATGATAGCTCTGAGTATAATGGCTCCATCTATGTATACAATTTTGAATTAAATTTCCATGTTAAATGTTACATTTAAATGTTACATTTAACATTTGATATGATTTGTAAATGCCAAAAAGTCAAAATATTGATACAATTATTGCAATACACTTTCTTTTCATTATTTGCCTAGTCATCAACAGTTCTTTTCATTATTTGCCTAGTCATCAACAGTTAACTGTAGTGCAGCTCCCTGTCCAAAATAGAAAAATGGCTCTGAGCTAAGAAACGACATCAGCCGGATAAAGAATTTTGTCCTTTATTATTAATCTACAATGTCGTGACTTACTCACATTGTAGATTTAGATGGTAGAATGAGCTCTCAGTGAGAGATAATTGAAACACAATATGAAAGGATGCATAATTTCTAATAATAATAAAAATTAACACTCAGAAAAACTTTGTAATAAGTTTACAATCTTTGAGTTTGAATGTTAGACTGACAAGCTGATTAATGAATAATGCCACCGCTGTCATTTTTTTATTTGATCACATTGTGTATTTTATTTGCAATTAGATTTCATCGTGATAGCACTTATTGCGCCGTCTGTTTTTATTATACAGAGGTATTATTATTTTTTTAATTTTTACATACAGTAAAAGATCATAGAATTAAATGCATCTTCTCACGATGTTTTTTTTTAACTAGGAGAGGCAATTTAAAATATCCAATTTCAATTCAAATTTGCAATTTGTTTCTGTTAATTTATACGTAGGTTTTTAGTTAATTGAAAGTAAGAATAAGTAAAGAAATATTTTACATTTTATGCAATAGTTTCGGAAATTATAACAGAGTAAGAAATCGACATGTCATAAGCCACAGAACGAATGAAGTTAATTGTTGAATTCAGACTCAAAAATCTCATTTTGAATATTACTTTAAAATTATAATAAATTATTTTCGAGCTGTGCTAAAATTCCCGTCACGTAACCTACTTTACTCTGTGATTAATGGCATTCTGATGTCAGAATCTGGAACTGGAACTATAACGTATTTTTTATTCAATGTTATGTACAGTGGCGAGCATGAAAAATGGGACACTATTTTTTTCCTAGATACTATCCAGCTTTAAATGAAAGTTCTGAAAAAATAAATTTATAAACAACTGTACTTTAACAGATCTAATACCTTCAATGAAAATTTTTATATATAACTTAGTGACACTTCAACGATGGCTATAGCTTTTTGCAATCGAAAAGTACGATCACTGTAGCATCTTCGTTTTAAGACATGGGCCATTTTCCATGCTCGCCACTGTACATCGTCCATTTCGAGTCTCCTTATTTTCTTTCGTTTTTAAATAATTTTCATTTCCAGTTTTCTCAAGATTTCTAGAAAATCATAGATTTTTTTTTACACTTGTATACACTTTCCTTATTATAAGTTTCGCATTTTAATTTTTCTCTTCCAAATTCTAGTAATGGTAGATAATTAAAATATTTTAAAAAAATAAATAAAAAACAATATTTTCTTTTTGTTATGGGAAAAGTAAAAGTTGTTGTTAAAAAGGAAATAAGGTAGATACATAATTCCAGTTTATTCCCAACCAAAAGAAAAATGGAAATAAAACTAAGAATTGTGAAACTCCTGTAAATCAGAAAATATGTAATTAAACAATCACTATCAAATGAATGTAAGTCGTTTAAAGAGAAAGTCGCGTAGGATAACGACTCGGCTGAAATGATTCGATTTTGATGAATAAATAATGATTCTTTGTTGTATGTGCAACACATTTACGAGTTAATTATAAAATATGTCATTGTCTCTCGCTTTTTTATAGCCGCACTAGGTTCGCTTTATGTTAATTAAATATGTGTCGGTTGATATTTTATCAGAAGGAAGTGAAGCATGTTGATATCACTCTTAGTAGTATTGTCAACAAATTTGGGCAGTGGCACATGACACATTTTTTTTTGTAATAGAATAAATAAACAATTTCATTTTAAGAATATCTTCAAATTCATTTTCGAATATCTGAAACGATTCTTAAATTGCGTAAATTATTACAGCAATTTAAGAAAGCAAGTTTCATTGTATTTATTTAATTTCAGCTTGCTTTTGTGCTATATTACAATGCATTATTATTATAATTTGCGTTCAACCCTCGCAGCGTTATTTTTAGCCCCCTTTATACCAATCGAACTCCATACAAAGCCGGTAGCTGCACATGTTACTGCTACCATATAAGTGTTTTTAATAAAGGTAATTAAAACACAAACAGGCCATTCATGTGACATTTAAAGTGCTGTCTAAACTGTAAGTAAGCGTAAACATATATTTTTTTTATCGAGAAAGTGCCAATCACAGCGAGAAATACAAGTATTTAAACTGCACTAAACGGTGATACAAAGAATCAGTTTAATTATTGAATTAATTTCCATAATACTTGCTCCGTCTGTAACCATAATAAAGTGTAAATTTTTTTTCTTAATTCGAAACCAAATTATTTAAATGAACCAAAAGACAAGGAAACTAAGGAGGTGTATTTGATTAAATTGCTACCTACCTTGTAACATTAAACATTATACAGACTTGACATTCCAATAAAGTGAGACATTTCGCAAGAAAGTTTCGTTAGTTCCTTCGAACGTATTAATTAATCGTTCTCTCACTCTGTTAATTTTTTTTTGCTTCGTTGACCGCAGTCGATAATTAACTACCTGACAGTACATTTCGATCGAACTGTGATCACTTCTGCTGTCTATAATAAGCGCAGAATAAGCCGTGCAACTGCTCTCTGCTGCTATTGATCGTAACTATATACTTCCTTGATTCGCTAAACTTCATTTACCAGTGTCAGGGTAAATTTTATTTAGTCATATTCGAAACTCGTCGATTTTCAAACCCGGTCTGTAGTAATTATTTATCGTCGAATTTTGTGCCGCTCGTTCTGTGAACTGTGCATTGCTGTCCTAGCTTAAGGATCGAAAAATGGAGGATTTCGATTGTTTGGATTTTTACAAGGAAATTGAAGAACATTACAACGTCGAGCTGCGCAGGAAAATGAAGAAGGAATGGGAAGATTATTGGGCTTGGTACATATAACATTTGTTTTTTTAATTAAACATTTATTGGCATACGTAAGAAATAGAAAGCTTAAACGTTTTTAGGATGTGGGTTGTGATTAGAACCTTCATTTTTAAATTAATAAGCGATTGTTTTATGATATCGTTAAATGCCTACGCTATTGTTTCTTCGTGTTTCGTCATGAGTGCCACTTACGGGGGCATTTCATTCCTATTACGGTCGTGGATGTTGTCGATTTATTGCGGTGGGCGGGCTACGGTTCTGTACAACGTAACATTTTAGGTCTCCAGATCCGTCCCTGAAGTCTCATATCGTGCACATTGACGCAAATATGATCTAAAAAGAATTGTGAAAGTGAAAAAAAAAAAACAGTTTCCTTTCTACATTAAATTAGCATTTATATATGCATTCCCCCTTATCACTTTGAAGTAACAAGCGTTATTAATTATTTTTTTAAATGTCATCCCTTAAGGAATGAAATTCACAAAAAAAAACATAATGCTTGGAATTTCAATGTAATATCATACATTCACACCCGCAGCATACTATAAAGAAATTATATTATCTTGTAGATTATCTTCTCTTTTAATATCCATCGTTTATATTATTCCCACGTGTACTTCTTATATTATTCCCAATGTACTTCTAGTAGCTAGACAGAAAAGGCTACATTATAAAATTAGCTTAATGAGCGCGTACATTTGAAACAGCCGTATGTATAAACGAAATATGCAAGTATCTCTTTAATGGAGATTTGTAATTTTCTAATAGCCTTAAATAAACTGTTCGGAACGTTTATGATATAACGTTGTAAACAGTAAAATTCTTATTGTTATATCTTTCCTATCTTTAGCAAATATTGCGGTTTTGTTTCGTTATGGGAGTTTGACAGGAACGGCCACCCCTTGTATCTCTTCCGGACACACCGCTGTACAAACAGATGTATGAAATGCAAAATAATTTGACGGTATTTACATTAATTAGGAGTAATTAACCTTTATCATTTGTTGTCCTAATTTACATTTAAAATAACTTTTGGGAATGTTTTGAAGAAAAGTAAATTAATTTTTGGAAATGTGGGGATTTTAGTTCAAATCAGATTTTATAATTCTTGCCCCCATCTACTTTCTCGATGATTTTAGGAGCTTCGACGCGTATTCTAGATGGTGCTGGAATTGTACTGGAAAGTTCTCGAAAACTGAACGGGGCACGCGATTTAAATCAATTTCAAATAATTTTTATTCTAATATATTGCATATTTTGAAAACAATCAATTTCTTTTAAATATACATAATTAATTATAATTTACATCGAAAGATGACACATCGTTTTGTGCATTCAAACACGTTTGTAATTAAAATTTCTAATTTTATTTCTATTCTAACAGTATAATGTGTATATTTTAAATTAATCGAACTAATGAATTATTTATGTATTGTAATTATCATCATTTTGATTATTATTAAACTGAGGAACTAATGGAATATATTTGGAATAATTTTATTAAGATAAGACAATCATTAATTTTCCTCAGGACATTTAAGTTTCTCTTCCGTAACTTCATTCGAAATTTACTGTTAATTCTTAGTAGAGAATAACTAATTTCATATCTGACTTTACAACTTGAAATTTGCTGTTCTCCAGCTCGGCATTATCTTAAATTACAACGAGGTAACTTCGTGTTATTACTACTGTTGCTATGTGAGCAGTAGCTGCTCGTAATTACCAGTTGCACTTATTTGCATATAGAAAACAAATTATCGATAAATTATTATCAAAGTAGAGCAAGTTCGATTAATAACACACTTAAACTTTCTGTTCTGATTATCGCGAGCCTTTATTGGCACGTGTATTCACATTCACTGTATAACACAATAATAACTTGCAGTTTATTGATTTTAAATGTAAACAACTCATCGTAGCATTAGAATATATTTAAATGTTTATGAGATTGGAATTAAATGAAATATTCATTAGGAATAAGCGTTTATGTTCCGCTAAAGACCAATCGGCCTTGACGGTATCTCGTTGTGTAAACCGGAAGTTTCGGGACATTTCCGATTAACTCTGTAGGACTCCTCTGGATTTAAATACAATAAAGTTCTGAAACTCGTTTTCCTATTCTTCAGTTGTCAAGACACTTGTTTTGTATGTCACCCATGTAATAAATTATTTATTTCTGTCCATAAAATTAATAAGTAAAATTTAACCTTTTTAAGAAAGTGGTATTATTATATTGAAAAATGATTGAAATCAGTTAGGATAAATGACTACAATATTATTTAAGTTTGAAAACATTTGTCAGTATCATCCTCCTCAGGTAAAGGCAGTTTATGTAAATAAGAAATAATAAAGGTCCAAAACGTTGACCTTCGGGAGATACCATTTTGAACTGATATTTCAGTTTGCTTACCATTAAAAAAAACGCTATCATTTTCGAAGCAAACACCAGAAATGTTACTTTATTTATATTTTGTCACGTATACAAAAATGCGAATGTTATGAAAGCGTAAAATCTTTGACTAGGTTATTAAAACGTGACCGTATCATATTTAATAATTTCCCATTTTAGGAACTACCAGATTGTCAAAAAAGTAAAGCTTCGCAAATTGAGAACGAAAGGGTAACATTAATTTCACGCCAATTAGATTAGCCCGACTTTTACAAACAGAAGTAATTCCAGATTATTTTAGTTTTTAAAGCGCATTTTTTTTGCGAAAGATCTGACGAAGTGAAGTTTCTTTTCACGAAATTAAAATATCGAAATGGTACAACGATTTGTCATGCAAATATTTCTCTTGCTCAACATCTGTGCTGCTCGTAATCCAGATGTGCAGCTGTGATTACAAATGACATTTTATTTGACAATTTACGCAACTTTCATTATCTTGATTGTGCCTAATTTATTTTCAAGTAATTTCTTTTACGTATGCTGCATCCTATTCTGATTTGGAATCGATGAAACAGAACGCCTGAAAGAAATTTTATTTTACTTAGGAAATTTTATTTTATTTTATGTTTTAGGAATTGTTTTAATTAATCACATAATTGTAAAATTGAAGAATTTCAATATTAAATAGAAACGAAGTGCACATTATCAGATTAAATTTGGTTAACAAAACAAACAAACAAAGATTAAAGTAATTCAATGACGTAAGTTTACTTCTACTCTCCTTGTAAAGTCTGATAAACCAAAATTCATAAACTATAATCACGTGCGTAAATTAAATCCGAGGATTTCCTAAAATTAATCGTACGTAAGCGCAAGTACAAAGTATATCACATATTTCACGATCCACTGGTTTCTCAAAACAAAATACGATCAAGTTAATACTGGCCATTACTGATAGTGATAAGAATGAGGTGATTACTAAGAACAATAAAATGTAGGACTGTACAATGAACCACAACTACTGATAAACCGTATACACAAAAGAATAATAAATTTACATTGGAAAAGCAAAATTATCCCCACTCCTTGTAAGTGCAAAATTGAAAATAAGTTTACAGTGGTGATGCAGGAGTAGTACGTGCCAAGTGAAATGGAACGTGATTCGCCAGAAAATGGTGACTGGTAAGAGCTGAATGTCGATTTAGAAACCGACGAATGTAGCAAATTTTATTGGTTTAACTAATCATAAAAAAAGGCTGAAATCTTCAAACGCAATTTCCAAATTGCATTCCTAAAGCTGATGACTTACAAATTATGAAAGAGTTGGCAAATCAAATTTACACGTCTTTGTGTTACTAAACATATATTTTTTTAATTTGCTAATAAATTAATTTAATTGTGGCTCCATAAAATTGTAAAAATCGTGTTTAATAGTTAAACAAAAATTATGAACGTATATGAAATAGTAGCTTAGAGAAAGCAACTTGTAATGTTGTGAATTAAGAAAAATTATTGAAATTTAATTGAATTATCAAACTTAGTTGCTTGTTTTGTAATCATTAGGTGCTTGATATACAATAATTTTGTTGCATTTTTTATCGTTTAACTAATTGCGTCAGTTTTTGTATGTACTAGTATTTTATTGCCTAATTAAGTTTTGTTTCCGCGTTTAGTTAAGAAATACTTTTTTTTCGTAAAAGGTGTAATTTCAATCAAGCTCGTTTATATGTATGTATATTAAGAAATAATTTTGCTTATTATACATATACAACATGCGATTGATTGGTCCACATTTTCTTGTATTGTTTTCATTTCATCTGATGACTTTTCACCATGCAATTATATTTTTTGTCCTCTTCGATTTGATATCTCCATCATAACAACAAAAGGAATATTAATTCCTCTTGTCAGTTTTACACTGGCTCACAGTCTGTTATAAATGTTACTGATAGTACTTTTCCCTTCTGTTTATATGTCCATACTAACTATAACTCATTCTTTGTACTTTCATTTTTCTAACTGTATTTAATGTCCAACCAAATTAATTGACATTTATTTTCTTCGACCGTTCTACTGTAATTATTACTGCAGTAGGAAGTTCCCCATCAAGAAATATCTCTTCTTCATATTTACTTTTTTGCATTATGATTAGATCTCTTTTCGGTGATTCTTTTTTTTGCATCTATCTCGTACATCCTGCCATTTTGATAATGTCATCTCCAAAGGAAATAGTTCCTATTAAATAATTCTAGAACGAAATTCGAACAAAGATTATCAACTTCATAATAAATTCCAGAATAAAATTTTCTACTTTTTTCATTTGACCAAGTACACCATTTTTCAGTTTAATTTACACTTATGTGTTATGAACGAAGCCAATAGCTGCTTTTACATAAGCGAAGCATTTTTGCTTATTGCCTATAAATCTCTTTTGCGTTTCCCGGAAAGCAAGTACATAACACCAAGCTACTGCTATCACGGAAGCCTTCCAGTCACATTCTCTTACAGTCGACAACGTACGTATATTAGGTTTTATTTTCTCTGATGCATAAGGTGAAGATTGTCATATATAATATCAGTAGTTCGAACTTGTTTCAGTTTCTCTTGTTATAAATGCTACGTCCTTAACACTCGACGTGTACTGTGAGTGACATACAATTAGATGTAAATTATACATTCCATTCCACTCAACCTTGATGTTCTTATGAAAAAGGAAAACAGTACCTACTTTAAAATATAGTCGAAGATTTAATATCGTTCTCACATTAAAAGCTCTTTGTGAATTTTCATTTGTAACTGTATTTATTATGTCCAGCTCAGTTCTTATAGAAACACGCTGACTTTTGTAGATCCTTTTTTTTTTTCATGCTTAAATATTGTAGACTGGTTTAATAATTATATAGCCGCCTTTATCTGGTAGTATTTGCAGTAGTATAACAATCTTGTTGGATATTATTATAAAATAAAATAAAAGATGTTATTCTGTTTTTTTTACTATGTCTGACTTGGGGACTTTCAAATTTTTTCCTGTATTTCCAGATTCGTATATTACTATGTTCTGTCTCGTCGATTCTTTCTTCAATATGTTGTTCTTGATCTTTCCGTAATTTGTCTTTCATCCGTTAATAATTTTCCTTCTTTGTCTTTTATATTTGTCATCGTATAAATTTTCTTTTGCCTTAGTGTGTTTTAAAATAGTTTCTGATTTTGTGTGAAGGTACCTTTCATTTTACTTCCAATTCAATTCATGTTTTGCATTTTTTACTAATATTTTAACTTTTTTTCGAATAACTATCTTTACACATTTCATAGTCCGTCATATTTTTGCTGTCAAATATTTTTCTTTTTCCTGGTTTTTGTTTTTATTTAGAGGCTCCACAACTATTCTCTTTACATTTATATTTGTTTTTTTTTTTTTCGTTCCGCAACTTTCTCTGGCTGCTTTCAGTGTTCTAGGTATCTTTTAAATATTTCCAGTACCTGTTCCTTCTTTCACCCGAGCCTTCAAACCTCTCTGATATTCTTACTTCTTTCATCCATGAGTTTAAAGCTTTTAATGTTTTTATTTGCTGCTTCCAGCCTTCCTTTTCTTTTTCCAGAAGTTTACTAGTTAATGGTCACCTCCAATTTCTCTTTGACGTCTTTATATGTATTTGTATTTTAATTTGTCTCTGTTCACTAAGAAATAATCTAGTTTTCTTACTGTGTTCTTCTCTTGTGATTTTAGGTATTTCTTTGTGTTTCCTATTCTTGTTCTGTTATTGTTCATTGCGCCCTTTCCTTCCATTCCCGTGTACTTTTCCACCCCCGTATCGTTATTTCTCACTCTCCCATTCAAATTTCCTAAAATAATTTCATTTTATTTTTCAGTGTCTACCACCATCTGTAATGTCTATCTTTTTCTTCTTGTTTGGAATCTCATTTGGCGCATATACGCTTTATATGTAAAATGATGACAAATCTGCAGTGAACAGACTTTGTTATTGTTCGTATTAGAATTTGTTTCGTAATATAAAAAATAATTCTTTTCGAATAACATACAATCTCATACAACTAGATATTTGTTTCATTTTTAGATCATTTAAATAATACTGAAGTATGTTATATTAAAAAAAAATTCAAATTTTAACAGCAATACCTTTTCACGGAGTTAATAATTATTATACATACTCAGAGCCAGACTAGGTTAAGTCCAAAACACGATTTTACGGTAGACCGGTTTAAAGTTTTAAGTAATGCAAATTTGATATTGCGAAGACAATATTTATCATAATTTTTTAAAGCTTTATATATGTTATATTTTAAAATAAATACAAATCGAAAAGTATATAATAAAATTAGGCCAAAAATGTATGTTACTTATCGTATTAGCCTAACAGCAATATTTGGACTTAACCTAGTCTGGCTCTGAGGTACAGATATAAAAGCGCAGGTAACCAAATTTAACGAAAATTATACTGGGGATTCAATAAATCGATCGGATAAGCAAACTTATCTGTAGTGGATTTGCTTATCACATTCATACGCAATTCCCCCAGCGATCTCTCTCAAGTTTAACCTGAATTCAACACTTATTGACTGTGCATGTAGATTATGTGTAATGTTTAAATTAATGACGTTGACATGTGTAAACTTAAATGTTGACACAGCGTTTATGTAATTCAGTTTTTTTTCCGGTGCTGTCGTAATGTGGCAAAAGAGGAAAAAAAGGAAACTGGAACAAAGTTTTTCATCTAAATGCACTCTTAATTAATTCTAATTTTTAAAAATTGGGGTTTAACTTCGTACAAATTTCTCTTGCGCGCTGCTTTAATTTTTAAATGCCACTTTGGTTTCACTTTCACTTTGCCATTGTCCTACGTGTGTGAGAGTATAAAAATATTCTTGCTCCGTTTGTATTGAAATTAATCGCGAGAATTCCGAACATTGTTTTTTTTTTCTTTCAATTCGACTCTCATTTTCATATCTGAACGTGAGCGCGCGCGCTCAATTTCAGTTGCGAGAACACGTTCTCGCTTCCTATATTAATTTAGTATGCAAATAGGCATCAATTTAAATTTTAACAAAACACCCGTACATACGTTTCTATTTAAAGACACACTATTTCCGTTCAAACTGGAAACTCTGAGAAGGTTGACCTGTTATATGTATTAGCTGCTATCTTCACCGCTGGATGAAATGCTGGCCGAAATTTTGTGATGCAAAGAATTTTAATCAATGCAAATAAATCTATGAGGAATGTAATCTGAAAAACAATAACAATCCCCCATTATTTAATGTGGTTTGTTAAGACTGTTAAGGTTTGGGAATGAATTATTAATAAGAATTGTTGCAGCACGTTAAACATAATTTTGTAAAGTAAATTATGTAAATGTATGTAACAAATTTATAATGTTATTCTGCAATTACTTCATTGTATCGGTTAGCAGCAATCTTGAAAAAGTTGTTAACTCAAGCAGCGAAACGTCTATTGCTAAATGTATTAAATAATCTTGAACCATTTATTTTTCAACGAAAGTTCTTAATATTAAACAAACAATTGAAATGCAGTATTCTAAACTAAACTGAATTGAATTTTTAATTGTTTAATAAAGTATGTAATGTCCATAATTATTTCGATTAATTGTTTATATTCTTTAGTGAAACGTCGATCGCCAGCGCCCGAGCGAGTGTCATGGTATACGACGACGTGAATAAAAAATGGGTGCCATCCGGAACATCTTCGGGCCTTTCCAAGGTCCACATCTACCAACACACCATGCAGCAAACGTTTCGCGTCGTCGGCAGAAAATTGCAAGATCACGAGGTAACAGCAACTTCTGAAACGTACACATTTCCCCCGAATTTATTTACTTTTTTCCATTGGAAGGTCGTAATCAACTGTGCCATTTTAAAAGGACTGAAATACAATCAAGCAACGGCCACATTTCACCAGTGGAGAGACAATAAACAAGTCTATGGTTTAAATTTTAGTTCCAAGGAGGACGCCGACTTATTTGCTAGGGCCATGTTTCATTCTTTAGAAGTATATCCAAATGTTTTCTTTGATTTGAACCCATTAATATGATGTGATTATCCTTAGATACTTAGTAATATAGTCCGTCAACCATCACAGCAGTATCCCACAGCGCCTATACAACAGCAACAGCAGCAGCCTCCCCAGCCACCGCAACAGCCTCAATACGATGAAGACATGGGTTACCGTACCATGACTAGGGAAGATGTAGCGATGATCCAAGAACGAAGAATATCGTCTTCAATATTGTCACCCCAGCAAACTTCCCCCATGAGTACTGTGCCCACAGCTCCTGCTCTTCCTAATTCCCAACCTGTTCCCAGCCCCGTTTCACCACCTTCAGGACCAGGTGGTCACCAAAGAGCTACCAGCGCACCTCCCGCCCCCGCACCTCCACCGCTCCCAATATCCAGCATGAGCGTTTCTGCGCCACCTGCACCTCCCATGGGTGCACCCCCTCATGCTGCGGGACCTCCGCCCCCACCTCCACCGCCAATGAACATGTCTAGATCTCAGAGTAGTGACGGTGGCGAAGTTAATTCTCTAGCTGCTCAATTACAAAACGCTAGGTTAAAAAGGAGTAAAAACACCCCACCTCCTGCAGAAAACAGTGGCTCTTCAACGAGCAGCGGCGGAAGTAGTAATTACGGAACTCTAGGAAGAGGAGGAGGTGGTAGCATGGCCTCAATGATGGACGAAATGGCTAAAACTTTGGCAAGGAGAAGAGCTGCTGTAAGTCAAGATGTTACCCCCCAAATTGTCTTTCTTTCTTAAAACCATTTTACTTTCCTTAGGTGGAAAAGAAAAATCCGGATATCGAAGAAGATGATAAGAAAGCAACATGGGAAAAAACAAACACATTGCCGAGCAGCACTTCCAAATTTTCAGAGTCACCGAAGAGTATTAGGAAAAGATTCGGCTCTGCCTCAGAAGAGACAATCTTAAAAGTGAATGGCCTAAACGAAGTCAGTGGT
This sequence comes from Dorcus parallelipipedus, assembly GCA_958336345.1. NCBI lineage: Eukaryota > Metazoa > Arthropoda > Insecta > Coleoptera > Lucanidae > Dorcus > Dorcus parallelipipedus. Next base: position 20,046,696 of record OY284480.1, on the reverse strand, counting down.
CTATCTCTAGGACCGACAGAATTAGAGAGCCTTAAAAGTGAGATAGTTAAAGAAATAAAAAAAGAAATCGCCAAAATGAAGCAGGAAATTTTAGACGGTGAGTACTTCACGCTCTTTAAACGCCGGGCTCATTATTTCCTTGAACGTTTGTTGCAGCAATCAAATCAGAACTGAATCGAAGGTAATTTATATAATCCATTTCATTGCGAAACAACTCAGCAAAAAAGTCTTTTTATAATTTTACACCGAGTCGAAACCACAGTATGTATTAATCATTATCAATCATCATAAGATGTGCATTTATGTATAAATTATGAATGTTTCCTATCGGCCGTTCTGTACACCAATGAATCGTTAGGAAGTAGGAGTACGTACATAGATTCATTTGCAGTTTTTAAGGCAAGGTTGTGTTCTGAACATATACAGTTTTGTTAGAAATATTTGCATTTCCAAACATTTTGCATTCATTTGTTTGTTTTCATTGTGTTGTATTATTTATGATCACATCTAAATTAGCATCGACACAAAGTGTACACTACACAGATTCAAATACATACACATAAAATTGTTCATGACGAAAAATTCCATTTAGATTACATGAGTAAAGGAAAAACCTGCCTTGGTTTGTGTTGATGGAGGTAACAGTTTTACCTACGGCACAAAAAAAAATTAGTCAGTTGGCAGGTACCACTTGTACTGGACGTGTCTCTATTTTATTATAGTGAATGAAGTAAGTGTGTCCTGCCTTGCAATGTAAAAGATTTTTTTCAAAAATTCATGTTTTTAGAATTTGGCAATTGGTGACAGGTCGAAATTTTTAATTAAACACAAAAATAAAATTGTTTTTTTAACATTTAAAGAAGTTAAACAAAATTTGTTTATTTTTATGGTATAACGTGTATAATCATCATAATTGTTTTAAATAATGATTAGAATGTTTGGAAATGTATTGTTATGTAGGTACAGAATGGCTTATTTAAATATATCGCTATATAGATGTCGTATGATACAAAGCACAGTATAATGATAAGTTTTAAGTAGTATTTATTATTTAAAATAAGTTATGTTAAATGAATATACATATTTAAATTTTAGTGATTCCTATAGTATTTTGCTTACTTTATGATAATTTTGAACATTCAACCGACCCTATTGCATCAAAACATTTCATTTTTTATATTGTAAACAATATTTGAACTAATTAATTAAATTTTTTCATAGATGTTTTTTAATCTCTATATTTAATGTATTTTCTTTTTATTATCGATTAAAAAACAACTGTCGAAGAGTAAGTAAAGGGAACAATGTCATACTCTCATATAATATTAATAAATTAAGGTAATGTCAAAATTATTATAAATGCGGCAAGACAATGGGTCTCAAAATTGAAACATCAGAGATACCAGCACATGTTCAATCTTATCAAAAAGTACGGATTTATAAATATTTATTATTAGTTAGTTGGACTTCCAATAAGATATTTATTCACATCATTTTGAGGAAAGAAGAGAATTTGTAATCCAAGTGATAACGATTTTACCACATTGAAGGCAATAATAAATAATTTTTACGCCAAGCTCATTTACATAACACTGACAAGTTCAATTTAAAAAAAAATGTTTAATTCAATTAAAAGGCCTATTTAACAAACAAAAAAAAGATCTACATTAAATAATTGAGTGTTTGTTTCCGTATACCACCTTCAATTGGTAAAATTCCAAGGCCAAGCAGTTAACGATAAAATATGTGATACAAATAACCTCTTGCAATTTTGAAGAAGACAAAAAACACAAATGCAAATAACTTGGCTCACTGATTTACGTAGTCTCGCATTAGCAACATATTATCTCTTAACTGTTGGAAACATTACAATTTATTTTAGTGCTTTTATGTACAAAGAAAGAAAATGATTTAATATTGACAAAGTATTATAGATACATAATTGAATTAATAGCTGCTTGTAATAGTTTAGTATACCATATGTACATCGAAAATCATAACAATATGCATTTTAATTTACGAGGGCGCGGTGCACTTACTTCGGAGTGTCTCTCTCTGTTAATAGAAACGTATGGATCGCGTAAAACGTATTGCATAGTCATAACGGAAAACTTAACCCTTAATTTTTAAGAGCGTAAGTATTTGAAGCGAATTGTATAAATATTACATAATCAACATTGACTTTTAAGATTTTTTTAAACGTAATAATAATTCGGATGTAAGTTATGATGATATATTTGTGATATTTAGTCGCATTTCCTTTTACAACTTGAGCTTGTGGACAAACCGTGTTTTGGAAAAGTGTGTGTTTTTAATGCAAATGCCGAATTTTTTTTTTGTTTGTTTTGTATTGTGATCTCAAGTCAAAATTGCACATTTTTTTTATATAATATATATCTTTTAATTCATATCTTTTGAATGAATTGAGTTTTACAGTGTATTTGAAATAAATATCTTTAAAGTGTAATCGTGTTTTATTTATTTATTATGCAGGGTATCCCATGAAAGTGACCCATTAAAAGTTTTCGGGGAAAGTAATATACAAAAATTAGTACACTGCCCTAAGGGAAAGCGATCTTTCAGATTAAAATATTTTCACTTTTATATCACTACCGGAAGTCGCCGTTAACTTTCTTATTTTAAATGGAATGCTATACTTTTTATTGCAAATTCTGATTCTACACTTTATTCTAAAAAAAAAATATTAAGGCTACCCTAGACCTGTAATCAATTTTAAGATATCTTGAACTTTATTAAAAAATTGTTTTGGTGAGCTTTCATTTAAGAGAATGTATTTACGGCAATTTCAAAATTTAAGATTGAGTGGCATGTAGTTTGAAAGTACATATTATAATGTTCAGGCTTTCAAATCAAATCCTAATTATCGCTGAAAAACTCACAAGCTGGTCACAATGTGGTGACAAAGCTCATTATGTTTAACTGCCCAAAACTCAGTTTTCGTAAATGGAACATCATATTTTTAAATCATGAGATACAGAATCAAATTCTACATCGATTGATATGAGCATTCCTTATTGATTCTCTATCTCATGATGTAAAAATATACAGGTGTTCCGTTTACGAAAATTGAGTTTTGGGCAGGTTCGACACCATATTGTGACCAGCATGTGAATTTTTCAGGGATAATTAGGATATGATTTGAAAGACTGATGGCGGATTTCACAAACGTTACTTAAATTTAATCATCCTTTAAAAGTAAACGTTGCCATGCTTACATGTGTTGAAGGTATAGGAATGACAATGACTATTCTTAATCGATGATTAAAGTTAAGTGACGTTTGTGAAATCCAGCGTTATCATTATACTTTCAAACGTCATGTCATTTCATCTTTAAATTTGAAATTGGCATAAATACATTCTCTTAAATGAAAGGTCACCAAAACAATTTTTTAAATAAATTTCAAGATATCTCAAAATCGGTTACATTATACAGGGTTATCCACATAAACCGTTCGTTAAAAGCTTTCAAAGTTGCAGTTCACGTAGATATTTGAAATTGAAGAAGCAAGGATTTACCGTAGAGATCTCTTTAAATAAAATAAAATAGTCTTTGTATCACTTCCGGTTGCACCGGAAGTTGCCATTAACTCGCTTATTTTAAATGAAATGCTATATTTTTTATCACGGTTTTGAATTCTACATGTAAAAATATGTTAAATTGCAATACATTTCCCTATCTCTAAAATGCATCATTTTTGAGATATTTTGAATTTTCTTAAAAATTTGTATTCTGCAATCTGATTTTCAAAAAATTATAACGGCTATCATTGAAGCAATTTTATTTGTAATAGCTGACATTGTAGTTGAAGCTTTAAGGTTCTTAAAAATTCCATAAGCATAATCTATTGAGGTACAGGGTGTCTAAAACGTACCGCTCCACTCGAAGATATTTAAACACAGAAAAATACTTTTTTTCAAGTGGAACGACCGATATTTTAATACACCATCGTATGTAGAATTAAATGCTGCGTCGAACTGTATTAGCATTCCCTATATCTAACTTTAACAGTTTTTCAGTTATAAGATATTTTTGATTTAATACATAAAAATTTACCATTTATTAAGTTAAATATTTCTAATTTTGTTGAGATAGCCATGAAAACAACAAACAATTGTATTTAACGTTTCCTGTTACTACAAATTTTTAGCAAAAGCAAAAAAAAAGTTTATAATCAAAATTAAAATTGTTCAAACGTTGATATTTTAAATCTATTTTTTTAATTCATGAAGAATGATCTAAACTTGTTCAGAGCAGAGAATGTGTGTTGTAATAAAATGTACCCCTCTTGTCTCTTATGAATAAAACATAGTTTGGAAAATTTGAACCTAACTTTATACAATTTGGAAAGATAAAGTGTACGAAGAACAGTAACAAATAACGAAGATAATTAGACAATGATTTTAAAACACTTTCACGATAACCCAGAGAATTGAAAACTAGCAGCTATTTTATTTTTCAATTTAAAGTAATGAAATTCATACTTTTTCGTTTTATAAGATCACAAGCGTCCTAAAAGAAGGATGATCAAAGAACATTTAAAATTTGTGAATTTCTATTTTATTTTCTTTGGTTTACTACAAAATTTGTAGTAACAGTAATCATTGTTATAATTTCCATGCTATCTTAACAAAAATAACAATATTTGACCTATTAAAAGTGTAATTTTCTATGAATTAAATCGAAAATGTTTCACAACTCAAAAACTGTTAAAGTTATGTATAGCGAATGCTAGTACAGTTCGACGCAGCATTTGATTCCACATACGATGATGTCTTGAAATATTAGTCGTTCCATTTGAAAAAAGGGTTTTTCTGTGTTTGAATATCTTCGAGTGGAGCGGTGCGTTTTAGACACCGTGTAGCTTAATAGACTATGCTTAAAGAATTTTTAAGAACCTTAAAGCTTCAACTACAATATCAGCTATTACAAATAAAATTGCTTCAATCATAGCTGTGTTATAATTTTTTGAAAATCAGATTGCAGAATACAAATTTTTAAGAAAATTCAAAATATCTCAAAAATGATGCATTTTAGAGATAGGGAAATATATTGCAATTTAACATATTTTTACATGTAGAATTCAAAAACGTGATAAAAAATATAGCATTCCATTTAAAATAAGCAAGTTGATGGCGACTTCCGGTACAACCGGAAGTGATATAAAGACAATTTTATTTTATTTAAAGAGATCTCTACGGAAAACCCTTGTTTCTTAAATTTCAAATATCTAAGTGAACTGCAACCTTGAAAACTTTTAACGAACGGTTTATGTGGATAACCCTGTATACTGCCCTACTAAACGCAAAGGGGGTATCTACACTTTTTATTTAAAAAATGAGAATTCAATGTCTAGAATTCTACAGACTTTCTTTACCTTAGGCTAGGCCAGTTTACCCGTATCTACACTGCATATATTATGTTAGATTACGTCCATAGTTTTTAGTTTCTTTTTTTTAATGTAAAAGGCATTAAATTACACCTAAAAATTGAAATTCTTTAAAAAGTGAAAATGCAGATACCCCCTTTGCGCTTAGTAGGGCAGTATAGGTATAGAGTTGCCTTAACATTTTTTGTTTAAAATAATGTATAGAATCAGAATTTGCAATAAAATGTATAGCATTTCATTTAAAATAAGAAAGTTAACGGCGACTTCCGGTATAACCGGAAGTGATATAAAAGTGAAAATATTTTAATCTGATAGATCACTTTCCCTTAGGGCAGTGTACTAATTTTCAGAATTTTGGTATATTCCTTTCCCCGAAAGTTTTTAATAGGCCACTCAACTTGGGATACCTGTATACAATACATTATTTATTTAATTTTTCCTCTAACTCATAATTTAATTTCTAAAGACTATAACTGAATATCTACGTATACATATACACGGTGTTCAGAAATTAGTGGACCGGAGGTCGTAGCGTTGTTCCTTGAATGATTCTAAGACGAAGATCTTAATACAAAAATGTATTTTAACTTACTTTTATTTTATTAATTTTAATTAGTTGAAGACATGTTAAAACAGCTTAAAATTAAGACAAACTGCAAAGGTAACAAAAACTTCTACATAATTATAATTTGAACAAATTTTGGTCGGTTAAATTGCACTTAAACGCATTTTTCATTCCTCATACCTTCAATTTTGATGATCTCGCATATGAGCAGGAGGGCTCGTACAAAGTGTCATATATTTTGCGCGGTTCAAATTCTAATGCAACGGCAAAGTTGTTATGCTGCAGCGGACAAGTCCCGCAGACACTCCTAGCGTGTTAATTGAGTATTGCCCCGAAAAAATAATGATGCGAACTAAGTCATAAATGTGACTTATAAAGCATCATAAAACAATTAGAGTCGTACAGTAAAATTTAGTTTTCACAAAGTGGAGTTATTCCGTAACTCACAGTTCTGGTCAATTGTACCCTGACCTTTGGATTTGCCGTATAATCCGCCGATCCCTAATCATGAGACTGTGGAACAGCGCTACAACCACTGAGTCCCCTAATTTCTGAACAGGATGTAGATTGAAAGTTTTCAATAGTTCTGTATTAAATAGGTATAAGAATACATACATGAGTTTTGTAACTAACTTTCTTACGTATATTCCTTAGCTTTCATCAAATTTTTAAGAGTGTTTGAGAATTATAAAGTGCAAGGGTTCTTAAACTTTATTCATAAGATATTCAGTCAGTTAGAAATAGGTCGTGCGCATTACAAACTTTGAAACTGCAAAATTTAAGAAAAATAACTTTCTGGAATCCTGTGGAAGGATCTGTTCTAATTTCTAGTACAAACCCATCATCATTCAACCTCTTCTACTATGGTCAAGTAAGTTAAAACTGTAACTCTACAAGCTACTGGAGATGCAAAATTATTGAAAATATTGAATTTTACTCGTTTGTAAATACACTTGCCAACATATTTGTATTGTTTAATATTTTTACTTAGTTCTACATATGCTGTAAAATATTTAATTCAATTTAAAGCTCTGCCTAAATCAATGAAAGGTATAATGCTACGTAAAAATAATATAATAATAAAAAATATTTATAAAAATTTAGTTGAAAAAGATTTTTTTTATATCTTTGTTCTACTATTGCGTGCATAATTGATTCACAATCACAAGTAACATGCAAAGAATTCTTTTTAGGTGACACATCGCATAAAAATAATTATGATTGTGACAAACGAATATGCAAGTGTCCTTAATTTAAGTACCTTTTTTTTTCTTCTTTCTTTAGAAAAGAAATCGCATGTATTAATAAGCGTGACTTTAATAGTGAGGACGTAATACGACAATGACACACAAATAAAAAATATAATATTTCGTGTTACTGGAGTTTACGATCGGTATTATTTAAAGGTACATAGTTTTAAAAAAAAACTTTTTAATTGGAGCGGGATTTATTAAATTATTATTTTAAAATAATAAATCATTAATAATATTTTTAAAAAACACTATACTAAACGATTTCTAATGTTGGTGAATCCATCTGCATGGACACTACCAAATATTTGTATACCACGTGTCCACCGAGTGTGGTTTTCTTTTCTGGTGTCTAAACCATTTAATACAGAAAAAAATTTCAAACGCTAGCATCCTCTAATAAAAAAAACTCTATACGTTAAATTTATTTGCAATTACACAGGGTGTTCATTTTACAAGTGTCAACAAGTACCTTTAATATTTCAAATGGAATACCTTATATATTATTACGAATTTTGATAGATCTATTAATTTGGAAAATATTTTATAAACATATTTCTATATTCTACAACAAAAAATGTCAAATTTTTTAAAAGCACGTGCCCCTATATGAAATTATTTTAAAAACCAAAGCTTTCAAAACGTAATTTTATTAAACAAATACCGGAAGTTAAATTAAAAATAAATTCTAATTTTTATTGCAAAAACGAAATGCTGAAAATATAAAATACAATCATATATTTTATTCATTTTTCATACAATTTTACGAACAAGAAAATCCCTGAAAGTATAAAAATTAATACGTACCTGGAGTTAAAGAGGGCGTGTTAAGAAAATTAGAAAACAAATCCCAGGTGCAGACTATGTTAAAAAAATGGCCCTGTCCAGGAAAAAAAGGTTTTCTGAAGAAACGTAGAACACAGAATGAGACGTACATATTTATTTTTCAAGGATTTTTATGTAAAACTACATAAAGTACAATTCCAAAAGAATTTTTTGTCATAATTTTTGTGAAATATGTAGGGGTACTATAACTTATTGGTTACACTTCATTTTTGTTTTCAATGCATCCATTAAAAAAAAAAAGAAAAATTTTTCGAAACTTCATTTTTGAGAATATCGATTTTCCAAGTTTTCAACCAAATTTTAAATAATCAATGAAATGTGGGATTTTGTCTTGGTTGATGCACTATAATTAACACTATGGTAAAATGTTACCGTAATTGGCAATGACTGTGTCGTGCAATTTAATAATAATAATATTTTTAATATTTGCAGATTTTATTCCTGTTAAAATTCACAAAATAAGTAAATACAGGATGATTTTTGAATAGACCGACAAAAAATACTGATGAAAGAAGAAACTTCCCAAAATATTGAAAAAAATGTTAAAAAATTAGTAATTAATTAAAAATTTACGTATGCAAAATGCACGTTACGCCCATGTATAAGACCAAAATTTACATCTTTAAAAGCGTGCAATAATTGTTTATGGTGTTAAGCAGAGTTGTTCAGTTGTAAAACTTAACCGTGAACTAATAATAAGACACAGTTGCACAGCTGATGATGAAAGCGTCGTACAAGACTAATAATTGCTTTGAGATTAATTAAAATTAATTACGTTTTCAAAGGTGTACAAAAGTGAAATACTTACATCGAACCGAACAATAATTTACGTCAAGTAATTCGGTTAATAAATAATTCGTCTTTTATAACAATAGAATTTGTTTAGCATTGAACGTCGCACACCAAACGAAATTATAATATTTCACAAACCAAACATATTACGAGTATGTTTACTGTTTATAATGTTTTAAATTCTGGTTGTCATAGCCATTTTTTGTTATTAACAAAGTCTATTATTATTCAAACATCAGCGAGAAAGCGAAGAAACGACATAAAGGAAACCGACTGATTAAAATGCAAGGGAAGGGTAACGCATAATATTGGGTCATAAAAAGAATGTTTATGATGGACACTTTGCTTGTGGGAATAAACTTTATTTATAATACAATTTAAATTTAAATTAAAGAAAAATACTAGGAATTCTTAACACGGAGGTTCGAACTGTTTTCATGTTGTAGTAAGTTATTTATTTGTCAAAGCATGTGTTCAAACTGAGGGCGCTATTATCCTTATTTTATACAATTTGTACGAAATATTTACTTCAGGTGATTTGCATGCATTTGTCAAGTAAATATTTTAGAGGTCGTATTTCTGCTAATCACATCAATTCCGTTTCACGCCCGACTCCGCGCTGTAACAATTATAAAACACTTTTATGACAGTATTTATTTGGTTCATCTGCAGCTCTTAACCAGAGACGTATCGTTGTTTTGGGGATAATTTTTCATCAATTATTTGGGGAAAACTAAGTACATACTTTTTTTTCCTTGTTCTGTGATGTCTATTCTTTCACCATTTTTTCTTTGTCGGTCTATTCAAGAATCACCCTGTATAGTAAACAACCTAAACCGGAACGTTCGTTTTTGTGTTCTATTATTTTGTTAGAACTTAAGAAACTGATACGAATAAATAAAAAATATGTACAACATTAACTTGTCTTAAACAAAAACGTTTTCCTATGTTTTACTTTTGCCCAATGTACTGTGTCGTGTTTAAATCATTAGAACCGAACAACTGAGTAAGAATTAATTTTAATTGGACAAATATAATAATATATGTTCTTTTTGTTAATTAAATTTCCATTTTCCATTGAAAATAAAGCCCACGGCATTTTGGGTACTCCTGATCGATTTAGTGGGGATGAAAGCATGACAACTATCGACTCGTGCTATATACGAACACGGCGCGATGGCGTCGCACAACTAATACCGCAGTGGTGGAGTGTGTTTGTGTGTGTGCGTTCAAACCCAAGTAAAAACACCGAAATCCAACTCAAACATGCACTAGTACTTGTGTACATCAATTCGTTTTACGACCAGCTACGCTGTTTTGTTTTTTTAAAAAAAAGGAAAACAATACATCAGGTAATTTATTGATTTGTTATGGTGCAGCAGGTGATGCGCTCCCTTTATTTAAATTCAAAGAGGTGCATACGTATTTCCGCTTTGTTAAACACAGTTTTTAGTCAAATTTTAATTTCGTTTTTCTTTTTCTTTTAGTAATTTATTGATTGGTCCCTTATAATTTCAATTTTGCCTTTGTCTTCCCAAAAGAAGTTGCATATTTCTATTATGCTTTTAAATTTAAAAAGTTTGGCTTCAAAATTTTGATTCTTGGTTTGGATAGCTTTGATTTCTGCAAAATTCATTAGACCATATTGTACTGAAGCTGAACGTAATCGAACTCATCCAGACCATGAGTCAACTGCTGCCTACAAAATCCAAATTTGATAATGCTTCTGAACCCAAACAGTAATGCTGCCGCTGTTACTCAAGGCTACTTCTCACATTTGCCAAAAAGATTGCATCGTTTCCAAAACGACTTGGCGTCATTTTCCAACATCACTAGGAGAATTGGTTCAGACTGGTAACTAAAGTTGTTAGCATCATCAATTTATTACGTGACTCTAAAAGTCTTCTGAAATTCTGCCTTATTTATTTCAAAAAAAAACATTAAATCAAATGAGGAATAATTTTAACCAGTGTAAAACAAAATTAACTGGAGGTTCCATTTTAACTAAAAAAAATACAGTGTCTTCATAAATGATTGTAACCCACGTGCCTAGGCACTTGACAGAATTGCGGTAGCTCTAAATTTGGTTACTAATTTGTCACAGTAGCGTAGATCGATGGATGTGCATACTTTGGTCGTTGGTACGTATTTGTACTACATAAAAAACCTGAAAAAAATACAATAATAAAGTTTATTCACATTTAAAACTGTGCATTTTGGAAAATATATCGTACTTCCAAAACGAAGATGTAACTAGTAACTACGCCATTATCTACTGTCTTTTTAGCCTTAGCCAAATACTAGGTGCTTGGTTACGTACGTCATAGGTCACGTGGAATACAAGATTAAATGAAGACCCGATATTATTTTAACAAGTAAATAAAATTTATCTCAAATAAGTTTTGGTCTAGCAGAAAATTGTGTGGATGGAATGTGCCGAAAATCTGGAAATCTGAAAAATTAAAGTTTTTTACGTACAGTCGCGAGCACAAAAAATTAATCGTCAATGGTATCTAAAAATTTGATGGAATCGTCACAAATTTAAAAAATCTTTTTGTCTTCTTGTCGAATCTGGTAGATTTTAATATATAAATAAATATTCCAATATTCGATAAAAGAAAACTAAAGTTGGTGTTTTTTTGTCAAAAACATCGATCAAGACGATCGATTGTTTAACAAACAAAAGAAAGAAAAGAAACAAAAAAAAACGGCCGACATAACAAAAGACGTTCGAATTCCAATCGAATTTCTACTTTGTTCTTGATAGAAGACTGTCAGATAAATTTACAAGTGTTTATATCGCGTTTATTGTTGATAAAGAAGAACGAACATCGCTAAATATTTTGTGACATCACAAATTGACAGAATCAACTGAAATAACTATTTATTTTAAACGGACTATTAAATCTTGAATGGCTTGGTTAAAATTATTTTCAAATTAAATCACTAGATTTATGATGATATCACAAAATTTTCGACGTGTCTGAGATTTCAACAAAAAGTCACCAGATCTATTGTCAAAAATACTAAGTTGGCAACATTGGGCATAAGTTTACAGGCTTTATTATTAGGTCTGTTCGATAGCTGTGCACTTTTCTACACTTTTTGCACCAACCGCATCTGAGAAAGTGCGATGTATATAATATAACATAAGTAGGAATGAGAAAAATAGAATAAAGATGTTAAAAGTGTAGAAAGTGCAGAGCTATCGAACAGACCTATTCACCCCTATGCTGTATCATTTACGTTAAACATAACGTGACGTTATCGAAGAGTTTACATTCAAATTCCTACAATGTGTTTCATTTCTCATCTACACACCCCTGTAGTTTTTATATTTATTAACGGATCGATTTTAAATTTTCGCCAGATGAACATCCTCTTAAAACACACATTTTCAAATTTGAAACCTTTTCTATTGCAAGCCATGACCTACTGCGATTTAATAGAAAGTCGAAAAAATTAAGAAAACATAGTAGGCCTTGTTTGACCAAAAAAAGTTATTAGAAAAAGTTGTTTAGAATTACGAAATAACCCCAATTACCAAATTTGGTTGAAAAATTTTAATTTTTAAATATTAAAAAAGTAGAATTTCAATTTAATCTACAGTTTTACAAAACGCCAAAACTAACCGACTTAAAACACACAGAATGAAAAAAACAGCACGCAAAAATGAAAACTACTTAATATTTTGAGTGTACTATTTTTATTTTTCAACGTAGGCTTGTAGGCTTATACACTTAGTCCAACACTGTTCCAGTTTGGTGGTCCCTTCCAAATAATAGGATTGCTCCAGTTCTGCAAAATAGGCATTCGTTTCCATACTCACCTCCTCGTTAGAATAAAATCTCCTTCTCGCTAGCAATTTTTTCAAATTAGGAAACAAGTAGTAGGTCGAGGGAGCCAAATCTGGAGAATATGGGGGATGCGGAACGAGTTGGAACTTTAATTCGATCAATTTTGCCGCCACAATTCCAGACGAGTGAGCTGGTGCGTTATCGTGACGGAAAAGGACTTTTTGAGGGCGAATCGTGAACGTTTCTCTCGCAGTTCGGTTTTCAAACGGTCCAATAATGATGAATAATATGCACCCGTAATAGTTTTACCCATTTCCATGTAATCGATGAGGATTTTCTGCAGTAGTGACTTCAACAGGGCGTCCAGGACGTTCAATGTCGCTTATGCTCATATATTATGGCCACTCCGGAAATTTTGAAACCCCTTATAAACCGTTCTAGTCGAAGGTGCAGTTTCACTATAATGTTTATCAAGCTTTTTCTTAGTCTGCTGAGGTGATTTGGCTTTCATAAAATAATGTTTGATCAACACACGAAATTCTCTTTCGTTCATTTTCTGGAAATCACTTTACGTACTTCGATTCAAACGAACGCCAAACACAGAAAAATAGACCGATCTGACTGAGTCTTGAGGCGTGTTCTTCCAGGAGATAACTACTAACTGAAAATAACCGCAATACGCAACAGTGGTGCTATCTCTCTGACTTTGCACTGACTTTTCAAACCACTCCCGTATTTACAATTTTATTTATTTTGTAAATTTGGTTTGAAATTGAACTAAAACCTTGTGATTTGCAACTTCGTCAAAATAATTGTCACCGACATTTTATTTTTATCTCTCACATTGATAGAGAAATGTAAAATTAAATTAAAGATCAGCTCATAACAGGAAAAAAAAAATTTTATTGCTCATTAATACCGTATGTCCAAATAAATTTTTGATAAAGGTAGGCTATGGAAGTTTAAGCGTATGTCGTAACCTACAACACCAAACAGTTTTTAATGCTAGTGACTCGTCCAAGTGTAAAATGTGGCAAATTAAACTTCGATTTTACTTAACTACTCAACAACTAGAAAATATTTTAATGTAAACAATAAATTATAATTAATAGGAGAAAGTTACAGGAATTGTAATTGGACAGCAGGTTGTTGATTCATAAATTGTCATTTAAATAAATTAATTGATGTAATAATCTGAAAACAAGCGTTTCATCTTCTATGGCCTACCTTTTTTCAAAAATTTAATTGAACATATGGTAGAATTCTTTGAAGCAAGAATAATTCAAATATAAATAATAAATAAGTATATTAGTTGTATGAACATCTGACTTCATAATTCAAATTTAATGCATTTAATAATTCGCAATTTTTGTATTGTACACTTCCCGCTAAAAAAAAAAATGACGATGTAGATGTTATTACAATTGAAAAATCCCTAGGAGCAACATTGAAAAGATAAGAACTAAGAAAAAGTAAAAGTGTATTCACATTTTTGCAGAGTTTTTTTTGTTTGTGTATTTATCAATGAACTTTTTTGTATAAATTTAGTTCTCTTTATTTTTACAATCAATCGTGAGTTTTCGAGTTTGATTTTTATGGTTTTCTGAAATCAAAAAGTGCGACCACGTGTGAAGCTATATTTAGAGTATTTTAACTTATAGCATTTTCGATTCATTGCTCTTACATTCTACAGCATTCTAAGGATATACTCATCTTGTTTTAATCACATGTAATAATAAGAGAGAGAGAATATCTTCTAAACTTTATTAAACCGAAGTATTTGTTGCATTTTTATGGTAGTTGTCGATTATTGTATTGACTATTCATTTTTATTGTACTCGTTCTTAGTTTCTTATTACTTTTCTCTCGAAATATTTAATTTTTTCTTTCTTCTTTCAATGATATATAGTTTCAGTCGCATACGTACATACCTACATTTATCATTACCGGATCTATTGTCATTGTATGTAATCTGATTTGGTTATTGTTGCTTTTTTTACCTTTAAATATTATATCACAAATTCTTTAAAACGGACACTGAATTTGCGCACTACCACTTAACGTTTCGCCATCGTTTGACAGCTGTCAAATGAGAGCGAAACGTGGTATATTCAGTGTCCGTTTTAAAGAATTTGTGATACAAGTTTCATCGGACAAGAACCTGCTTTAATTTAAATATTATGCAAAATTTTTTTATCTCCGTGTTTGCAACCTCTCGTTTATTCTAAGAAATCCTAAAACTTACTTCTTCAATGTTATACATTCCACATTCAAACGCTTTCACATTCTTTTAAGATCTAAAATATTTTCTTTTTGCCTGGCAATGATAATCGAATTTGACGTCGTTGTTAAAGTCACAGCATTTTAACATTTTTTTAATCGCTACTAGATAGTATGTCAACAAACAAAAATACCTATATAAATAAAAATAACAATATTTATTAGTACGTAATACTTTACAGTTTTGTACACGTCAGGCAGCATATAAATGATTTTATGCAACATAAAAAAAAACATAAAAAACAGTAAAGACTTGGTACTAAACGTTAAATATAAATAAATATAAAAATGCAAGAGTTACATGTTTACCAAAATCTACATCTGTGAAAAATTCGTTTATATCGTAGTATGCTTTCTTTAGATGAAATTTTTTTAGTGATTTTTTTGTAATTACGAAGAAAGAACCCCTTTTTAAATTTTGCCAATTCTTGCCTTAAAATTTTTCCAAATTTTTACATCAAACAGAAAGTGGAGGAAAAAAATCTTGTCTTTATAGCGTGTTTATGTGTTCCTCACGTTTGCAGTTTACCGTGGGGGATTATATTTGTTTGACGAGTAAACTAATACAGCAGAAATTTCAATCGTAACCGAGCAAATTAATCGCTTCGCCCCCTGTAATTTCTAGGTCTTTTTATGAGTTTCCCTTTTACTTATCTTTATAGCATCACGAGAATAAACAGAGGGGACACGATTCTTAGCTTGTTTGCTTTATTCATATTCGTTGTTGTAGATTAAACATAAAAGTTGCTATTACACACAGCACAAAAATCAATAATAGAAGTCGACCGTGAATTTTATTCATTTTCAGATTCTGCCAACGCAACAGTATTACTTTTTATTTAAACTACTCTATTTTTTTTGTACAAGATCTCCTGGTTCCATTTCTTAGAAATTAGAACCTGTTCTATATCCAAACAATCTACATAAAAGAAATGGGGTGGTTTAAAAACACCCTTTGACTTAATAGTATCAAAATTTAAATTTTGATACTAATTAATTTGAAATTAAATTTACTTGAAAACTGACACTTGTATAGGTATAACGGTTATTCTTTCTGACACTTTTAGATATACTTCTGGATTTGTACGTATTAAATGTTATACATCATTAGAAGATATTATTAATATTGCATTCGTAACGTGAAAGTTAATTAAATACTAACAAAACACGTGATGGTTGGCACTAAATTAATTTAGGATATGCTTTTATGGAATGTAGACTTTCGTTCTTATACAGGGTTAGTTAAAAGTCTGGAAACGGTCATTTATTGCCGTTATTATTCATTTTAGGAAATTATGTCCAGTATGAAAGTTTTTTGGGAAATTTTTATCTACAATTGAGAATACTTGAATTTTATTGTTCTTCAATTGTTTTTGAGTTACGCCTATCTGCGTAATTTTTTTAAATGGATACTTTTTTAATTTTACTCTACCGTTCGGTAGAGTACTTTTTTCTCTTAACAATAGCATTCTTGTTTTTTTTTTTAGAATTGAGGAGTTTCTGAAAAAAAAAAACAATATTTCAAGTATTCATTTCCCGTCGTGCGCGCTTATTAGCGCCAGGTCAGGTACATCTAAGTAAGCGATAAACAAACTCGAGCGAGTAACTTTATCAGTGGTTATTGTTTACGTCAAATTCAATTGTGCAATTGACTGTGAATATTAGCAATGGCGAGTTTAAATGAACGTCAAAAAATTGAAATAATTATTATGCTGGGTTATGGAGATAGACGTAGAAATTTACAAGACGTTTGTAATTTATTTAATAATACGCATCCTGACAATTTGAACATTTAATTTAATTTACTTAGTTATTTATTAGTTTTTTTTGTTGCTTTTGTCTTTAATGTTAAGATTGTGACCGATAACTTCAATTCTGTCTAAATCTACCTAACTAAAATAAATATTTGAACCAGAGTTTTCAATTTCACAAAAAAGACAAATGTTTTTTTTCAGAAAACCCTCAATTCTAAGAAAAAAAACAAGAATACTATTGTAAAGAGAAAAAAATACTCTACCGAATGGTAGAGCAAAACTAACAACTTTCCATTTAAAAAAATTACGCAGATAGGCATAACTCAAAAACAATTGAAGAAAAAAAAGATTGAAGTATTCTCAATTGTAGATAAAAATTTCCTAAAAAACTTTCATATAGAACATAATTTCCTAAAATGAATAATAACGGCAATAAATGACCGTTTCCAGACTTTTAACTAACCCTGTATGTACCTGGTCTACACATTTAATTTTTTACCACGTATACGCATTTCTGTTTCTAAATTCTTTCTATGTACTCATGCATCCATGTGACAAAACCACAACGAATTTAATGTATCAAATTGCATCAAATCCAAATTTGTTCTTGCTTATTCATATGATGGGATATGCACACATGATGGTGATTTCTATGTGTCATCTCCTCATCTCTCATCCGTAATACTAGTAAACCGTGTGACTGTTTCATGATATATTGTACGGCCTCGAGGAACTTCCGCCTTTCTTATCCGTTACGTGTTTTATTTATTATTGTTATTACATTCCTGTGACCGCCACGAAAAGATTATACATATACTGTCCTTATCATTGGCACAACAAAAAAAATGTATAAAATGTAGTCTCTTTTTTTCTCTTTAAAAAAAACGAGTTTTATATTCTTTATGAAGTATAATAGTTAAGATTTTGTACATTACAGCTTTGTATTTCCTGGTATTTGTGGTTTATTTGGTTTCATTTGATTATGAACCGATTAGAAGAACTACATTTTGCTTTTACCTTAATCATTTCAAAAGTAAGAGAAACTTATTTACAAACATTAAAACTTATATTGTTGCTAGAATTACTTGATTAATTTTTTTATAATTTTTATATATAAGACAAGTAATAGATCTCGTTGATAAAAATATATCGTATATTTCGTTTCTAGTTGAGAATATGACTGCGCACCCAGAATGTATGACATTGACAACACACACGTCTATTTCTTTTGTGTCTTGTCACTGCACGTTTTCCAGTTTTAATGAAACAAGCTGTATAGTACACAAAAAATCAACAATGAAACAAATTCTCAGCAAATGCAAAACGACATTTTCTTGAAAGTCTTTGAGATTTAATTATTCCTTCAATTAATTTCACCTCCAATCTGAATAATTAATTTAAATACCGTTGAACAGTAATAATTTGTTTAACAAAATAGATATGTTGATAATAATTGACAAGGCCAAATAGAAAAAAAAATTGAAAACTGTGGAATTCTTCATTGTGAATTGTTATTGTAGTTGGCAGCCCTTAATAACAATTGACAGTATAAATGCTATTTTTTTCTTTATATTGTAAATAACACTGTACTGTAATCATTAAAAAAAGTCCATGTTATTTGTTACAAAATGTGATGGACGACATTCATGTAAGAGCTTACACTGATATCTAATAACGGGATTAAGTAATTTAGATTTAAGATTAAACATGTTGATATACATATAATTGTAGCGAATTCTTAAGTAAGGTGAAAAGATAAGTCAGCTACAAATTCTTTTTCTTGTTTTTTACTTTACTTAATTTAGATTTGATGAATTTAACATAAACGAAAGTCTCGCATAAAAATTGCAAATACAAATGATTAATGAAGCGGAAAACTCGTTTGAGGCTGTTAAATATTTTACCTGACAAATTCTAGTTAAATATAAATTTAGGTTGGAAAATGTATCGAGGGCGTAAAATGCAGGAACTCAACTGTGCCGACACCGTGTACTTTTCGCCGTTGCTAAAATAGTAGGTATATACATACTTTGCGGTCTAAGAACAGTCTAGGTTGGTGTGATTGCTAAAATATTTTGCTTGATTAGTAAATATTTCTTAACCGAGAAAGTATTATTTTGCTGCCCTGACACATTAATAACTATTATTAACAACAATTCGTATATTCACAGACCAGAACTTTAAAAACGAAAGTTACAAGAAATATCATATTTTTTTACTTACTTTCATTGCTTTTCATTTCTTTATTTACGTAAAATTGCGTAAAATGAATTTAGACAACAAATTGATACAAATTAACTAGATAAGGCTTTAGATATTTTACAAAGCAACCAAATAATTTATTAGAAACATTTTTGATACAGTTTTACAATCAGATATTTGCAGATCAGATTATGGCCGATTTCTTCATCGTATTTATCCTAAGGTTAATTTGTCTGTCAGTTAGAATGTGACACTTGGTTTGTGTACAGCCAACTGCACGTCACCTTCCATCTGACAGATAAATTAAGCTTGGGATAAACACAGTGAAGAAATCGGCCAAGTGATGGGCGAAAATAGTAATCGAATAAAATAGTATTCGAACAAAAATAGTATTCGAATGAAAACAGTAGCCAAATAAAGTAGTATTCGAATAAAAATGGTAGTCGAATGAAAATAGTAACTGATAAACATAGTAATCGAATCAAACCATGGAGTCATGGAGTTTACGGTCGCGACGTCCTCTCAATACATTATAGTTTTCATAAGTATATGCCTAAATAATACCTCTAATTTATGTTAATAACTAATAACATAATTGTTTTTTTTATAAATTTCCTGTCCACTGTGTGCAAAATGGCAGTTTTCAGGTTATCTGTGACTCTGAAGTACTGTACTTCGCTACATCCTACGACCAAAATTTGGTCTAATATTGTGTAAGAATTAATAAATTGCAACTGCATATTTTAAAAGTTTGTTGCAAGTCGGCTTTGATTGAAATGGATTCGTCGATTATCCTCTGGACAGCTTTTTCGGCCCTATTTGGGGCCTCTTCAGCAGAAGAGTCGCTCAAGATAAGTACGGGGATGAATTTTTTTATTAATAAGTTAACTTTTATATTAAAATTATACAAAAGAGAGAATTAATTACATTTAAAAATAAGCTTTTTTTTGGATATTATTATACATCTGAAATCAATAAAAATGGGAAATGTCAAAAAAAATTGGCACATTTTTTTCAATATTTTCATAGTGTGAAAATGACTTTATTAGAAATAGGTTACAATTATTTGACGCTACGTCAGCTTATAAATAAATAGGTTAGATTTTTTTAAAAGGTATGCATTGTCAAGTCCCTGTTGTCAAGTAGACAATTAATTGACAAATGCAACCAAATTTACTGGAAAAATTTCATTTCCCTTTTTTTTGTATGTATTTTAGACGATTTCTTTTATCACTTATTATTCCACCAGGATTTGAAAATACGTGCTGATAAAATAAATATTTATTATTAAGTTTTAAAGTAAAATGTTGAACTTTTGATTTTAAAAAAATATTACTAAATAAATATCATCCCCGTACTCATCAGAACAAGTCAGAGATAACCTGAAAATTGTCATTTTGCACGCGCGCCGTGGAGAGGAGATGTATTGAAAGGATGTCATTGGAAATCGCGCGATTTCCGGCGCTCGCGTTTCATCTATTCGCTTAAGATCGATCTTTCCGTTTCAGTATAGGGCGTTTTCAATGCATTTTTACGAAACGGAATTCGATGTAGCGCCTTTATTATGAAAGATAACCCGGAAAGAAAATTACGTACTTCCTTAAGAAATGATGAACTACAAAACGTCTGTTTTAAAAAATCAATATTGTCTGTCAATTAATAGATATTAATTAAGATGTTTCAGCATTTTGTAAATCAACTTTAACATTTTTTTTCTGGTACTTCTTGTTAAAATAATAAAAATGTAAAACAGACGTTTTGTAGAGCAGACATTTCTCTATAAATATGTAAATTATTATGTATTTTAATAAAAAAATGTGCTAGCTGCATCGAATTCCGCAAACAATATAAATTCGTCAAATTTGAAGGAACGGAAAGTCGAACCTATCCCCTCTCCTTTCTAGGAGTGACGAGTATAACGTAGTGTTAAAGCGACACAGAAACAGTAATAAATTAATGGGATACAAGTTTACAGGCAAACTTATGGCATGTTATGTTTACAGAGGTGTATAAAAAATTTCATATTCGTTATCGAGAAACTTTCAAGCGTGGTTTAAAAAGCACCTACTTTACTACAAATCTATAACTGTTTTACGAAATCTCTTTGTAGGTGTTATTGAATTTCTTAATTTTGTGTTCTGAAAAAGGACAGACTAATTAATTAATAATTAATAAATTAATAATAAATTAATTTTAATTAATATACAGGGTGATCAAAGTTGCGAAGTCGTTAAATGAGCAGAAATGAACTGTTTTTGCTCAGGATTACAGTGATGATCTGAAAAAAATTATTACTCATCGCGTTCTCAGAATACTTGCAGAAGTGTAGTTGTTTGTAAAAGACCACCATGTTTTGTTGGCAAATGAAAAAACATTAAGTTTTAATTACAAATAATGCTTGCTATTTCATCTTAAAATTAATAATAAAAAAGTTATGGCGACATTTGTACATAGTTGGTGTATAGCATTATATCACCATGGCTTACGAGGAGCCATGGATAAAAAAAATCGACGTTTACTAAGATTCTAAATTTTTAATAAAAGAAAAAACAATTGCACTGCTACTTGTTAAAATATTTGTACAACCATATTTTTTTAAATAATAATGTACTAATTTTTTTAATTCATTGGGTAGAGGGATTTTCTTTCTCTTTACTGCGATATCAACATTTCTAAAATGTGCTTACAATATACAGTGTGTCCCCAGGTGGACTGAAAAGAGGAAAAACTTTTTTATTTTCAAATTTAGACAAAAATGTAATTCTTTATAAAAGTTTTTGCTTGTTCGAAAACCATTAATTTTTAGACAAACCAGATATTGTTTTTCTTGAAATAAAAAATTAAAATTATGGAAAAATATTTACAGTCGCGTCTCTATAACTCGAACCTCCACAACTCCAAATTTTCTGTAAGTCGAGGTTTACTGATGTTTACACATTTTGTACAACTGAAATTTCTTTCTTTAACTCAAAATTTCTACAACTAATTTAAGTAATTTTCCGGTCCCTTGAGATTCGAATTATGAAGGTTCGTCTGTATTTTATTCGATTTCAACACAGGTTTCAACTGTGTACAAAAATTCTTTATAAACATTGTCCGTGATAGAAATGACAGCATTTCTCATTTTTGTTTTAAAACTGAAACATCGTTTTCTAAATTATTAGCGTAAAATATCCTCACAAAAAGAGTCCAATGGATTCAAATTCGGTGAAGGAGCTGGCCAGTTTACAATCAATCCATTTTTTTTGGAAAATGTTCTTTCAAAATATTTCTTACAGTATTGTAAAATTGGCATGACAGAATGGGCAGGACATCCATCTTGTTGAAAAAAAAATTGACCATACTGGCTTCATCTCTTAGCTGACTAACAATTGCGATAAGAGATGTCGTGATTTTATAAATTCATTACCGAACAAATTTTTCGCTTTAAATTTTTAGAATTTTCTCCTTTATTTTACTTAAGAAAAACAATTTCTGGATTTTGTTCAGAAAATTAATGGTTTTCGAACAAGCTAAAGCTTTCATAAAGAACAATATTTTTCTCTAAAGTTGAAAATAGAAAAGCTTTCCCTCTTCTTTAGTCCATCTGGGAACACACTGTATGTATAATGAAATAATTTAAAAAAAACATTATTAAATAAGTAGGCCATGTTCATTTATAAGATCAAGTTGCCTAAATAACTGACAAATGATATCTATCTAATATGCAAGTAAACAACAAATAAATGAAATAAAGCATCAATTTTAACAATTTCTTTTGAATTTATATTAGTTAAAATGTTTTATACATTTCATAACAAGATTTTTTGAGTTGGTGCACAATATAATAATATAATTGCAAAAATCATTTTCTCATTAGTTGGTTTATATTCAAAATCAAGTAAAAATCGAAATAATTGACAAAAAATTATACCTATCTGTCTATACATGTAAACAACAAAGAAATGAAAGAAAGCATTTAGTTTATTTATAGCTTTTAATTTGTTTAAAATGAACAATATTATTAAAGAAAATAGTAGATATTATAAAACAGAGTGGTGATAAAGTCCGACACAAGCTCATAATTTGTTTATTGACTGTTTTTTTTTTGCAACATACTGAGACAGGTAAATTTTTAATTTTAAAAAGACACATTTTAGTGCAAAAATTTTTTCTCGATCGGCATTTGTTTTTCCGCTCATTAACTTTTTAAACAGTAAAAATAGTACATTACATAACAAATTTTTCGGAAAAAAAACAAGATCCTTACCGTCGTCTGAAATGTTATCAAGAATTTATGTTATACTGCACTGAAAATCAGAACAACTGGTTCTTGGGGAATTTGATTACAATTTCGAGATTATTATTATAGTAAAATGAAATTGTATTTTTGAATTTTATTGTCTATTTGTTTTGAAAAATTTAATGTGTAAGGTACTAATTTTTTTATATCGCAATTTTGTTAACAAGAAGGGCGATCAAAGTATGCATGAAAAAGTTAGGGTTGCTATTAAAAACAATTAAGGATGACGTCACTGCGGAAAAACAAATGGCGATCAAGAAGATACTAAAATGTGTCCTTAAAATTATAAATTTACCTTTTCAAGATTTTGCAAGAAAAACATTAAATAAACAAATTAAGAGCTTGGTGCGTGATTTTATCACCACCGTGTATGTTTAAATGAATAGGTTACGTTTATGGTGGATTGAATATAATCAACTAAAGTAAATTTCTAATATTGTGTATTTGTCTGGGTACAATTTGGGAGTCTTTCAATGAAAATAAAATGTACAGAATAAGCACGAGGCGGAATATTGTTCATTTTAATTGATATAAATTCAAAGGAAATCGCTAACGCGATGCTCTCTTTACATGTTCATTTATTTGTTTACGTGTACACATAAATGAACGTATACAGCCTCAATCAAAAGTAATGAAACGTTCAAAACCGAAACGCTGTAGTCAGAGTGCAACGGTGCCGAGTCAGAGAGAGCACAACGTGTTGTGGGATTCCGAAGGACTTCGGAAACATTCGTTCGCCATAAGGCTTCATCTCACTCAGTGTGCTCGATATCTTCTCTCTCTGACTACAGTGTTTCGGTTTTGAACGTTTCATTAGTTTTGATTGAGGCTGTACATTACATAGGCATAAACTGTTAATTATTAAGACAACTTAATTTTGCGCATAAACAAAGCCTAGGTACAATTGAAAATGTTTTAAATTATGTATAAATGTTTTTAAATTATTTTTTTATTATAAATTCAGAATCAGCATGAGAATCAGAGAATCTTTGCTAATTTAACCGAATTTCAATCTTAAAATTAGCAATGTTGGGCAATTCAAATTGAATACCCGATAATACTTCCATTTTTTTCTCTTACTTCCTTGCATGCTAACTTTTTTCATAATCGCATACTTAACGAAATATTTATGACCTATAATGACAACGAGACGGGCCACACTATCCTTGTTAGATTTCACTTCCCCTATTAGTTTTGTAGCGGGAGAAAAGGTTTTAAGGGGAGTACGAAAACCGCCGCTCCTCGAAGGGAAAGATCGCTCTTAAGGGCGATTCCACGAAAATGTCAACCTGACTCTACTTTTGTAAAGATTTTCTTATGGGAGTAGTAAATATTTTTTTCATAAGAGTTTAACGAAATTTATACGTAGAACATAAAAGTTTGCAAGATGATTCATATAAAAAATAATATTTTAAAATGAAGTAAATCATTATTGGTACTATGGCTGGGAGAGGGTTTTCTTTTACTATCATTTTGAGCAAATCTGAAATGTTTAATGTATTAAAAAAGAAATTGTGAATATTTGTACTAAGAAATGTTTGTCGCCTGATTGACGTTAATGCGAAAAGTTTATTTAATTGATACATATCCTAATTTTCGGGCAAACAGTTTACAGAACGTTTTAATTATTTACATTTTCGTATCATTTTTAATATAACGTTTTGCACTGTCGCCTGATTGACAAGAATACTGTCGCCTGATTGACGCGGTTTTCTAAATATTATAAAAGAGCCGTTGCAGGAGTAAAAATTTGCAACAAAGATTTAGATGAAGTGCACCTTTCAAT
Organism: Dorcus parallelipipedus; assembly: GCA_958336345.1. Taxonomy (NCBI): domain Eukaryota; kingdom Metazoa; phylum Arthropoda; class Insecta; order Coleoptera; family Lucanidae; genus Dorcus; species Dorcus parallelipipedus. The sequence continues at coordinate 20,021,734 of OY284480.1, read as the reverse complement.
CTTCAAATTATTTTACAGAATTCAAATAACATTTATAAATTTAGAGAAATATATATACAGTGAATTTTTTTTAAGTGTGGCCATAGGGATTTACATGCTAAAAATGTGACCTCATGTTAATGTATGTTATGGGACAAATTTTAAGTAAATTTTTGTATTTAGTCGTAAATTAAACGATTTACTACAAGATGAACTTTGTTAGAATATCCTAACACGTTTTCCTTAATTTTATTTTTCTGTGAAAAGTTGAAGAAAATAGACACAAATTACTGAACGAATGTAATCCATGTATAGGCTGACGTTATTAATAATTTGTCACTGTGATTACTGATAAACCAATTATTGCAACATTAATTTATTACCACTTGTAAAAAGTACTTCTTCATACCATTGAAAAATGAGTGGAACATGTTATAACGTACATAATTGATATTTTTAATGCTTACTTAATAATAAAGGATATTTTCTTTATAAATTTGCAGTAGACAGACATTAACGGAACTTTTCTCTTAATGACATTCAGCTACCTTGATTTTTGACTTCGGTTAATTCTATGCTTAGTAATTAAATAAAACATGTTCATGTTATCCTAGCAATGTGTATTTCGTAACATACATTAACATGAGGTCAAATTTTTAATATGTAAAACCCTATGGCCACACTTAAAAAAAATTCACTGTATATAGAGACATCTAAAAGCATAACGTATAAATCCTGTCGCCTGATTGACGCTTACTTTGTACATAATATTTCATTGAAAAGAAACCATTTTTTAAAACATTACAAAACATTTTAACAAGTACATGGTATGCTCTTCTATCTGCGATTAAAAGAAAAAGTATTAATTCTTATCATATGTGTAAAATTTAAATATACTACTTCAATAACTGCTATGTATGTCGCCTGATTGACGCTGGAATCGCCCTTAACGTCTTCCAATGACACCCTTTCAATACTTTTTAATACCTTTGAAATATCTTTTAATAACTAATAACATATTTATTTTTTTATAAATTCACTCTTCACGGTGGTGACCTAAGTTTAGTGTAAGTAGCTACTCGTGTTTTCTGCTGGTGATAGATATGATGGAAAAAAAATGTGTGGTTTTTGACAATAAATAAGTATTATTACCTTTTCAGTGGTTGTATTCGACTTTTGTGGTTAAAAACATAATAATAATGTAGGTCACCGTCTTTCAACCTGTTTTTGACGTTAGCTGCAAATATGTGCAAAAGTTATTTTCGCTATCATTTAGAGGACTATTTTCGCTATTATATCCTACCAATAACTCCACACCGGCAAATCCCGATGACAGTTAAATCTTTAAGCTAAGTTTTAAAATGGCTAATTAAACATGTTTTTTTTTATTAAACAAAGCAGTAAGCAATTTACATGTTTATATAGTTTTTTTAAAACGAGAAGATATGCCCTTTCCAATGATGTATAATACTTTACACGTAGATTGTATCTTATGTATGTAATCGTTCATTTAAAATGAGCTTCAGAGTAGCCGCTATTTGATTCGCATCAAACTCTAAATTTCTCAACCTTCAAACTAATCGCTCTAATTTGTACTATAACTTTTAATTCTAAACAACATTTTCTTATGACATTTTTCTGTTTCTTTTAAAATAAGGGCACTTTACTCTTAAGCAATTTTCACTTTTCAGTGTTACAACACATATAATAAAGAGGTAAATAAAAATTTTACAAAAATCACGTCATAGCCATAAAGCCTATAGTATTTTTAAAATATGTGCCAAATTTCATTAACTTAAGTCAGAAAAAAGGTACAGATTTTTGACATGCGAAAGTGCTTTTGGCCCCATAGTGCGGCGGCGTGCAAAATGGCTTCATTCAATTACTATTTTTGTCAGCTACTATTTTCATTCGACTACTACATATTTTTATTCGATTACTATTTACATAATTCGACTACTATTTTCATTCGAATACTATAGGGCAATCGAAATTGATTGTCCTGATTCTACACTGCTTTCCACGAGCTTGATATCGATATTTACATCCAGTTATTAAACTGAAGTTAGCAACATAGGGAGATCTGGGGAAGTGACTAGACATTCCAAGATTTTGTTGGCAGTTCATTGCCGTTCATTCATAAAAAAATGGTTTGTTTCCTTGTAACAGCAATCCGATTAAACTATAATTATGTTCTTTTTTAATTAGGTTAGGTTTGGATGTAAGTTTCATGAATGTTCCACGCACACACTGTTCTTCGTTCTAATCTTCATGTTATAGATGTAAATATTGATATCAAGCTCACGGAAAGTAGTGTAGAATCAGAACAATCAATTTCGATCTCCCTGTATTTTATTCGACTACCATTTTCATTTGAATACTATTTTATTCGACTACTATTTTCATTCGAATACTATTTTTATTCGAATACTATTTTTATTCGAATACTATTTTAATTCGTCTACTATTTTCGCCCATCACTAGTTCAGATATTAACGTTGATGCAAGCAACACAATGTATGTATTTTCAAATTTTACTTCATTAAACTTCCTTCCCCCATAGAAATGAGAAAGACTCTCAGATTTAATTAAACGTCAAAACTCAAAAATTTCGTTTATTTTATTTTCTTCTTCGTTTTATAATTTTGTTTCCCATCTGGTATGTATAAATATGAAGTGTTTCAAAATTAATGTCGTTAAAAATAATAAATGTAAATGAAATTTAGAGTATTTAAATAAATAAATAAATAAAGGATAAAAAATGATAAAGAATTAAAAATAAACAACAATAGAAAGGGATTTTTAAAACGAGCCCTTTCAGTTATCCATCAAATAAAAAAAGCTTTTTTCGGCAAAATCAATTGCTGCTTGAATTTTTGATGCATTTGCTATTACTACAAGATTGAATTGGGAAATATGTTAATACTTAGGTGATATTTAGTATAAAGTAAATCACTGGGTCTCAGTTGTGTTAACAAACTCTTTGGAAATATTTTCCCAAGGTTTATGGGCTTTTTTATTTTTATGTTCATCTTTTTGTTTTACAGAACAATACAATAATTATTTAAAATTTAGACAAAAAAAATTGAAATTTTATCGGTATCATTGTGTCTGTTTGTTCGTTCTGCACTTTTCTATACTTTTGCAACAACTGCTCCTGAGAAAGTGAGATGTATACACCGTGTCCACAGAATATGGAATATGTTATATACTGCAAAAAATACGCGTTACATCAAAAAACCCTGAAACAGGTAAATTTTTAATTTTTCTTGCGGATCCTATGACTAAAATTTTAATTTCGCTTGTCATTTGTCATTAGTGACGTCATTGACAATTTTTTTAAATGGCATGACTAGGTTTCATTTATTTCAAAGAAAGCACACTACTTTACTCTTTACAATGGTATCCTACTTTTGAAGTTTACATTCTTTTTTCACGTGAAATAGAAATTTTTACACCTTTTTCCAAAAGCATGGAATATAGCAGATATCTACTTTAATAAATATGCATTAATCAAAAAATGTTTCAAATAAAAGTTGTTTGACATTTAGTTTTCTATCATGAAACAGTAGCCAATCGTTATCTTTTTCACAGACAAAAGCACAACGAGTAACAAGTAAATATTTTTAATTGATAAGGTACCCCCATATTATACTCATTTGACAGAGATTTTTCGATGATATAAAACTATTATTTTATCTTTCATCAATTTTGAGAAAACAGTAAACAGTAAACAATGTAACAAATTTAAATGATTCTTCGAATAATAAATGAAATCTTCAAACGAGGGTCACAATCAATAGAAAAAATCCAACTGCCGCTCATAAACTACAAAATATGTTCGAATTGTATTCCATTTACTGTTAGACAATGATAAACTCGATTTTTAAATCCATTAATGACATTATCAGTCATTTCTGGTGTGATAGCTCTCATCTCTGTTCTTATGCTATCTTTTAAGATTTCAATGTTTTCTGGTTTATTTATGTATACTCTGTCTTTAAGATAGCTCCAAAGGGAAAAAGTCTAACGGGTTTAAATCAGGTGAATGAGCTGGACATTCTATTGCACCTCCTCTCCCTATCCATCGATTGGCAAAGGTAACATTCAGAAAATGACGGACGTTAATACCGAAATGAGGAGGAGCCCCGTCCTGCTGCAACCAAATTCTGTTATGAGGTATATCCGGATCTGCTTCGTTTGGATATAAAATTGCTAAAGCAGGAACTAATTCATATCTTAAAAAGTCTAAATAAGTTTCTGCAGTTAGATTGTTCTCTAAAAAGAAGGGTCCCAAGATTCGATTTCGAATAATTCCTGCCCAAACATTGACTTTTTGCTGGTATTGAGTATGTCCTTCTACATACCAGCGAGGATTTTGTGAAGCCCAGTAACGTGTATTTTGTTTGTTTAATTTTCCATTCAAACAAAACGTTGCTTCATCTGTGAAAAGAATATTTTTGTGAAAATTTCTATCTGCTTCAAGTCGATGCGTTATGTTTTCACAAAATTCAATTCGTCGTTCAAAGTCATCTTCAAATAATTCTTAAACAACGCAGGGAAGATACGCATGCCACTTTTCTTTTTTTATGACTTTATGTACAATTGACTTCTTTAAGTTATGATTTCGAACAATTTGTCGAATAGAAATATGAGGATTCTCTACTACAGCTAACATAACGTTTTCACGATTTTCATTATTTTCAGGTAAATTTCTTACTGTTTTCGGCAAGTCTTTGACAGTACCGGTCATTTCAAACTTTTGCAAGATTTTACTAACAGTAGACTGGGAAATATGATGCTCGAGGTATACGTTATTAAATAAATTGCAAACTTCTTCCTGTCGTCTTCTTCTGTCTCCATATCCCAACACCATCAATATTTCAATTCGATGCTTTTTAGATAAATGCGCCATTTTATTACTTTCGTGCTTCTTTAAATCTCCCAAATCACAAGCGTAACTTTAAGTTCAAGTACCACTCTGACATTTAGAAGAATGCAAATGTTTTGATAAATAAGAAGGTTCAGTAGTGCCTTAACATGGATAACTAGAATACTTTTGTGAAAAACTTCAAAAGTAGGATACCATTGTAAAGAGTAAAGTAGTGTGCTTTCTTTGAAATAAATGAAACCTAGTCATGCCATTTAAAAAAATTGTCAATGACGTCACTAATGACAAATGACAAGCGAAATTAAAATTTTAATCATGTCATAGGATCCGCAAGAAAAATCAAAAATTTACCTGTTTCAGGGTTTTATGATGTAACGCGTATTTTTTGCAGTATATAACATATTCCATATTCTGTGGACACGGTGTATAATATAATATAAGTAGGAGTGAGAAAAGTTTAGAAAGTGCAAAACGAACAAACCTTTTGACTTGTGTTTTTACTGCTCTCACGATATAAGCATAAGGACCTTGACTCCTGAATACATGACGAAAGTTTTCGAAGACGTAAATCCAAGGATGATAAGTTTTTTTCAGCAATTCTACATCATTCTATTAAATACTATCATGTTTATTTACAACACACGTTTCTTTGATCTAATCGTTTACCTCGAGTTAAAAGAACTGTGATTCATTGCAGAAATCATCCGCTTTTACATTGACGAAGTGCCTGAACGATTTTCGTTCACTTAGCGAACAAATAAACCGTTAGGCATTTTAATTGATTGCCTTTCATATTCAAGCAAATAGGTATCTAATCAGTTGAAATTATAATTTTAAAGCAATTCCATGGATTTGCTTTCTGTACAAGAAGTAAACAAACTGTTTAACAAAAAAGAAATACGAGAATGCAATGTATTTATTCAAATTATTACATTATTTTAAAAAAGTTATGTTAACCAGAACGTTTTAGTTCTTTGAATGTATGGTAGTTACTAGTTAAAACCATACCCAATGAAAATTATAATATAAAAACAACTAAATAATTTCTTTTACGCTGAGAGCTTTTCCAGAAGATGAAAACAAACAAAAAAAAAATGTGTTTGAGGGATTTAAGGCAAGTCAAAGCGTACCTAAACTAACTTGCTTGAAAATTGGAGCAGAGATGTATTTATAAGTTAAAGATCTGGGAGGACTTATTTTTGGTTCAGTTCGCTCTCACAAACTTCAAACCGGGAAACGGCGGAGCATCCTCGTCTAACTAACGTTAAATCCGCAGGTTGTGCCAAAATCTAAATGAAGAGCCGCAGGCCTGCCCGCTGACAGTGAAACAATGGCTGTGTGATGGATTTGGCGGAAAATGTCGACGATTTAATTTGTACATTCGACGGCATTGGAGACAGGACGATGGATACGCTGGCGATGTTCGTGTTTGGCTGGATCTTGGCCGCCCTGTTCGTCCTCTGGCTGGGCAAGTTCGTCTACACCAAGTTCGTGGTGAAGGAGAAAACGACCGATACGAAAACGAAAGTCGAACCTCCGGTTAAGGTGGAAGAAAAAGTGCAAAGCGTCGACGCCGTCGACGCCAAAACTGTTGGCTTGAAAAAATCCTCGAGTTTGCCTAAGAGTGGTAAGACTGTGCCCGCGACTCCGCCGGTCCGAAAACGTTTGACCCGGCAATCGCCAGGTCCGGACTTCAAGAAAACTAAGTACGTACCTGCGCCACAGTGCACCGGCCCCGATAACGTGAGTGTGCTGTGGATTAACGATGTGTTTCAGTGGTTGTTTAATGATCTTGTTATTGTTAATGAACTCCTGCAAGTTTGGATTCAAAGCCTTAATGAATACTGCAAGAAATCCGATGTAGAGGTAAGATAATTACTTTTTTTCTTCTTTTAACGACATTGTTTAATTAGTGTTAAATTAATTTGAGATTTAATTGTTGATGTTAAAAGTTATGACGTTTCATATCAAGGCTAACTGCTTGATTCTTATTTAATCGATGTTGGTGTAACTAGACAAATTAGTTTTATTTTATTTCTTTAATGCGAGAGGAGTTTCAATAATTATCTACCTTAGCCATGAAACAAAAGAGCTTCGTTTTTGATTCTTAACAGTTGTTATGAATTGACAAGTTTTTGACACACTTGATCCAAAAAAATAGGAATTATTAAACTGTTAAAAGTGGAAAATTAAGATTAAATTCAAGCCTAATAGCGTTTTCGATTGAACGCACTAGTGTGCACTCAGAGTATCTTCGCTTCGTATTATTACATGAGGTTAAAAGAAGATGCAAATACACTGAGTGCAACAGGTGCAGATGAATCGAAAACGCTGTAAGTTAGAATGTGACACCCAACACGCCGTAGGTACGTCATAAAGTGTGTCACATTCTAGCCTAGGTTAAATTTAATCCTGGCTTAAATCTTTTATGCAAGGCAGCCTTAAAGTTAGAATATCGAAGTGTAATCAAATTTTTGATTAAAGGGAATACTCCTAAAAATATGTAGATAATTTTTGAATTTCTCCTCGTATGAATATTTATGGTTTAATATGAATCAAGGTGATCGTACATTTATCCAAATCCTGGGCAAAATATTTAGTAATTTTTGATACATTTACTTTTCAAAACATTGGAAGAATTAATAATTAGTTGTCCTACTTATTTGAACATCTGTGTTGAGACCAATGTAATGTATTTTTAGTGACAATATCTGTAACAGCGTTAGTTCGAAAACTATTAATTTTTTTATGCATTTATGAACCGTGAAATTATTTTTTTCTCTTGAAGATAACTTTTAAAAATATTTAACTATTAAAAAAATTAAATATATTCTGAGATAGTTACTTAAACTTGAAGCTACTTCTTTCTTTGTACAACAGTACTTAGTAGTATTAAGTTACAAACAATTACGTTACATTTGTTGTGTAAGGCAAAGTTTATCTAACGAATTTATAGCTACAAAGCAATAAAATTCTTTTAATACTTTCGTTTTTATTAAACATTAACAAGCATGAAGATAAAGTATACGCTTTACGTTTGTCTTAAATTTGAGGCTTTATCTGTTATTATTTGAGATAAATTCAAATTGCATTTTTTTAAACATAATCTGAGAACCTATTTTGTCGTATTTGTCTGAAACTGAAACAACCGGTTTTTGAGATTCGATTAAAGAAGCTGAAACAAATCTAAGTGAAAGAATGTGCTTTCTTTCGAAATTATTCAAAAAAAAAGAAAACGACTAAATTAATTTTTATTAATTTTTTATAATAACAATTAATAATACAGGGTGGTTCAAATTGAATTACATCTAGTTGGTACATATAATGTTTTATGTGCCACTCTATTCTCTTGAAGTAGCCAAAATTGTCAATAATGTCAATTAAATGTCAAATTTCTGACGAATAAAATATAGATTTTAGAAGACATGCATACTTAATTAATTAATATTAAGAATGTACTTCGAGCTGTAAGTTGTTTTCTGTTTTCTTGAGTAACTCGTTAACGAAGGCAAATCGGAACTTTTATTACCTTTTCATTTCGTGGGCGTTACTTTTAAGACGGCACAGGTTAATCCAACCGAAATCTTGACTTTGTTTAAACAAAAAGAAATCTCGGAAATATTTCAATTAAAAATTATTAGGTTACAAAAATGCATTTAAAGATACCATTTCAAATTACGGCATATACAAGTCTCTCGAAAAACTTAGGCACTATACAATTTTGTTCTTTTTTTCTACAGGGTGTCCCTTAAATGCCTCTAAAGCTTCAGGTAAAAGCTTTCCTCTACGAACACAGAAGACAAAACTGCAAAAAAATTGTTCTCTGTACGAGAGTGTTAAAGTTCATTGAATTTTATGAAAATGGTTACGAGAAATTAAATGAAGCACGTATTGCTGTTATATTTGATGTATAATAAAATAAATAAAAGGTTTGAGAAATAGAATTTATGAAATTTTATTATCATCAATAATAAAATTTACATATCACAAACAACAACAAGTAAACAAAAAATCAAATGGAAATATTATACCACAAAATTGATCAAAGCAATTCCACGAAATTGGAAGAGGTTAGAACTGAAGTCAAGGAAAATAATACAAAAATGGAAACCAAATTAGAAGAAGTAAATAACAAAATGGAAAATAAATTAGAAGAGGTAAATAATGAGATGAAAACAAAACTGGAAGAAAATAAAAGAGAAATGAAAGCAGATAATAAGAAAATTAAAGAAAGTACATATTAAAGAAATTAAAAATCGAATGGAAATAATACACCACAAAATTGATCAGAATAAAATTGAAACGTTAAATTTACTTGAATGACAGAGAATAGAGGCAAAAAGGTTACATAGAGGCGAAATTACAAGTAGAAAAAGATGAATTGAGAAAAAACGTTGATGAAAAAAATGGCAGAAATTGCAACTAAAATGAAAGAAAGCCTAACGTTTAATAAGTAGAAATAAGAAACCCAAGCAAAAGAGATAAAGAGGAAGCAGGACAAGAGAAAAAAAATAAAGAAAAGAAAAAGGTAATGCGTTGTGTCTATCTCTAACGAACAACACAGCAGTATTTGCTGAAAATTTAAATTAGAGTTCGTCCTTAAGACGTACTACCTATTAAAAATAACACTTTACAAGAAAACTAAGAGTCAGAGCATAATTTTTTTTTTCAGTTTTGTTTCCAGTGTCCGTAGAGGAAAGCTTTTACCTGAAGCTTTAAAGGCGTTTAAAATATACCCTGTATATGTAGGCATACATAATATGATTTATATTACCAAAGCAAATTCAAGATTGCCGCAAACTCCGTGTCTAAAATCAAAGAGACTTTACTGGTCTTCCTCTCCTATTGCGTTTCAGTTTCCAAATTCGGCACAAACTCTTCAATGAAGCAATTTTGATGAGAATTATCAAATTCTACAAAATTGTTCTTCAGGTACTGAGTTTTGGCCAGCAAAAACCATGCCTTCAGGTTATCTTCATTGAGTCTCGGAATTTGCTCGATTGTAGCAATTCAGAGCTATTTCAAATTCACCTCGACGAAAAAGCCAGCGTCACTTGTTTCTTGAAATTTCCCATTTTGTCTTTCCTTAGCAACCTGTCTTTGATATCAGCTGGTCCGGAAGAAAAAAAAATCACTAAGAATTTTTTAACTTTAATTAACGGGCCTGTCGATCGAGTGAACCGATATGAAGGTCGCACTCTGAGACATAAAATAATAAAAATTTATTAAATTTGGAAAACGACGTGCCAAGGTCACAAAAAAAAATTATTACTTATTAGATACAGCTGTGGAATGCATGAGTTTTCATTCAAAGTAACTGTCAGTGCAGTACAGTAATTTTGTGTACGATTTTTGATAAAATTATACATATCTCAAAAACTAAAGGACTTGGAATTGTTTTTATGTAAATATACATATTTTTACTGTAAACATAGACCTATTGATTCTCTTATGGTTTTATTTTGTCAGGCCATTCAGTATAATCCGAAAGGTACCGTGAACTGGATACGAGTCGATGAGAGATTGAGTGTAACGTAAACTCAAAAGAATGAAAATTTCCATTATGTTCATATCTGTTCAAAAATCCAAAATGACAAATACGTTAATTATAAGAACAGAGAGTCTAACACTTAGTACTTTCACAAAATGAAAAGCAGAAATGAAAATCGAATGCATTAATAAAACAAATTAAAATGAAGCTACAATTAATGAGACGTGCTGAAGTAATTTCTCTTCCTAATGAAAATGATACAAAATCTCCCAAGCGCATGAAGTAAAAGTAGAACTGGTTTCCACCGTACACTTTTTTTTTTTGGTATATGCACGACAACATCAAAGCGTTTCAAAAGCGTGACGTAATATTTCCTGCAGATAGAATCGTGACTCTGTAACAGCTGTGCGAGCTTCACGAACACGTTCTTATTTATTGACGCCGCCCTTCTTTTTGTCGAATATCTGCAATGCCTCAAACTTATTTTTAGAGTGACGATTTAAATCCGCACGAAAAATTCGATTTAATTTTACAGTTGTTGCATACCTCGAAACGTGAAGTTAAATTTTAAAAAATGTTAAGTCATTCTGTTAGGAAAAAGAAGTTGACAGCTTCAATTATTTTACAGTTTTATTTATTTGTTTAGAAAATGATGATTCTTAATAAATTCCGCAAAATAATAGTGATTTCATAGATTACGAAAAAATATAAAGGCAGTTCTATGTCTCTTAGTTTGCAAGATAAAATTGATCAAAAGTTGTACCCTAAACCATTGGTGATTGCGATTAACTCTCAAAGTGCGACCTTGATACTGAAACGGAAGTTAGATTTAATAACTGTAATTAATCGAATCTGGGGCTTTTTTAAAGTTAAAATTTTCTTGTATTTCTTTTACTACTTGCTTCGTATTTCTTCAGTTCCTCGCAGTTCTTCGTTGGGTTAAAAGATGTTTCCTAAAGTATGAGGTTTACTGCCTCTTGCCCAGATTCCTTAGATGGATAACTTAGACTTAGGGAACCATAGCAGTTATAAAAACACCCTGTAGAATAGATTTATATTAAAAAAAAGAAAACATTCTGATATCAAAGCTGTTTGACACGATAACCTATTTGTTATAAGATTTGTGAAGAGATTACTTATAATTTGTAATGAAAATAGAACATGTTCTATTTTTTAATCAAAGATATGTCAGTTCCTTATATTACATGGAAACAAATTTCTGCGATCACAAATATGTTATCGTGTTTTTGGTACAAATGAGATCTCGAAAATTGCGAAATATTTAACGCTTTCAAAACAACCTTTTTCTTGCTGGAATTAAAAATAATATTTTAAACTTATAAAAGCTTGAGAAACTATGAAGTATGGGTAGGTAACTATAAACTGCCAAAGTTTCAAATTGAAAATTTAAATACATTAATGTGATTTTTCCTAACATGTGAAGCGAACAGAAAAATTTGAATTCTCGAAGTATATAAAATCTGTTTCGCGTTAACCATAACTCCATCGCACGTTTCCTCATCAATTCGTTTAGCTCTGTATATTTTTTTTCGGTAATTTAGAGAGGAGCTTCTCCTTCGTTACGACCTCAGACTTTTAATTAGAACAACTTACACGGAATGTATGTCATTGATGTGTTCGCATAAAATTAGCCTCTCAATTCTTTGTCGGTACAAATTACGTGCGGATTACGTAATTTGTATTATGTATAAATAGTCGATGATGTCCCGTACCCACCTCACCCACCGTTACATCACGGATTGCGTCATCATCAACGAATAATATTAGTCCACCCCACGCAAGTCTCCCTTTCATGCACACAACTAAGGAGGAAAGTCATGTTAACGAAGTTGCTCGTTAGCGTTAATTAACTTGCGAATGCGTTGGTGTTTTATTACATTTTTCAAATAGGTCAGTCACGTCATAAGCTGTTTTTGCTTTGGAGATCATGAAAAGTAGATTTCTTTCCAAAGTTTTTTTTATCACATGGTAGTTTAATTTAAGAAACATAACAAATTTTTCTTTTTCTAGAAGGACTACTAAGTGCCCCTAACTATTTTTTGGAAAATTCAACGCAATTAATTTTTCAAATTGGCAACTTCTTGGAGATTCATTTTATAACATTGTAACATAAGCGCGACGGAAATTATCCTTCGGGAAATTCGTTATTTTTTTTGTTTATGCAGGACCTGCCAGACGACACGGATGTATAATTTTACGCGTTATATATAAATTTTCTTGACGTCGTTTTCATAGACATAATTCAATAAGATAAACGAATGGTTTAAACGAAACAAAATTAAAATAAACATTGTCGAAAAAGTTTGTTATTTTGCCAACTTTTAAAACAATGTTTTTGAACATTGAACAAACTTTTCAATGGTGTTATTATAGTCTTATAAATTCAGACTGATATTGTGTGCATATAGAAATAAAAACTGAAAAGGTACAATACAAGAGGAAATCTGGGGAAAATAAGACTAAGCTAAATACAATCAAATAAATGCAGAAGTACATTGGAGATGGACTTGCAAAAGTCAACTGTATCATATCATCATATGAACAATAGCCTTTCTCCATTTAAAAGCTACTTAGTTATTCTATTTCAGTGCAATATCAATGGATAACGGTGTACCGTTTTATTCGCCTTTGATTTATTATGAATATTATGTATTTTATTCAAGAGTAGTTGCGATTGTTTTGTTTTGCCTTAATGTTTAAGAAACCACTCTGTATAAATCAGTGGCTGCTCGTCAGTTAAAGTTTATCAGTGCAATTTGCATATCTTGAAGAGCCGCCACTGGTATAAATTTTTCGAAGGAACTTTGACATTGTTTTTTTTTTGACTGTTCCTAAAGCATACAGTTGCATATTAATTTAAAGTGTAAGGAACGTAAGATCTGTAAGCCCGTAACTCAATTATTAAAATATGGAATTTTGAAGTTCTCTGGAAGGTGTTATTGCTCCTAGGTCTCCAAGATTACTCGTAAGTCTCTGCGATATTATATTCGATACTTACAAGAAATCGTTGCGTATTGAGAACTTTTTAATAATTTAGTTTTAGGCTTACAGGTCTTACGGTCCTTACAGATATGAGCAGAATTGACCCATTACTTTCTCAATCAGTTCTTGTGTACTTATGTTTCATCATTGATGAATCTTTCCTATAATACATGACACTACGTACATATACAGATTGAAGACATTCACTTTAGTCTAGTGGTTTCATGACACTTTATTGTTTCTTTTTAAATCGAGCGAATATTTATTTATGGCCTAGGGCCGTTTTACACGATGCAATCTGAATTGCAGCAAGATGCAATTTCTATTGCGTGCATGTGTAAGATGAAACTTTCAGATCAGCTGGTGCAAGATTTCTTGCATTGCATTCCTTGCATTCTGCTGTAATTGTTTTTGCATTGCAAAACGTTTTTAGGGATTTTAACGTTATTTTTGATACTGCTACCATGAAATTTTAACAACTAAAAACACTATTTGCCTTGCAGATTATGTTTTAAGGCCCAGTATTTCATTCGGAGTTTAACTTTAAGCTTCGTTTTATTTCTACGGAAACAATTGTCTTTACAATTATTACTATGGGAATAAAACGAAGCTTAAAGTTAAACTCTATAGGTCTGTTCGTTTGTTCTGCACTTTTCTACACTTTTTGCACCAACCGCTCCTGAGAGAGTGAAATATATATAATATAATGTAAGTAGGAGTGAGAAGAGTAGAATAAAGGAGTTAAAAGTGTAAAAAGTGCCGAACAAACGAACAAACCTATTGAAACACTGGGCCTAAGTGTACAATATAGTTTTTTTTTTTTCTGTAATACCTGTCAGTGTCAAAATTTTAGGATTTCTGTTGGAACCCTATTTATCACTAAGGCCTGATTTTACAATCGTCGGATAAACATCATTCTTAGAATAACGTGACGTAGGTGTGACGTAGATATGGAGGAACATGAAAGGATATTCGGCGAACACGTTTGTAAAAATGTGTTAAAAAAATAGAACAGAAATTATTGAAATTTCCTAACATTCAAATAACAGATAATAACATCAGAAACATTTGATAGGTATTATGTATAGAAAAAAAACTGGAATATAACATTGGAATATATTTAATTTTTGTTATGTTGGCAATACACGTGCAATGCAACATAACTTGCCGTCATGTAAAGTGACGAATAATATGCAATTATTTTCTTGCCGTTTATTGCAGCAATGTTCCTTATTACATTGCCTCCGTGTAAAGTCTGTTTTAGATATGACTGCACTGGATCAATGCAAGTATTGTGTACAGCATTGCCTACTCACCAATTATAAACTTTTTAGATAAAAAATCCCGATTTGACGTTTAATAATAATAATAATAATAATAATAAATAAAATTATTTCAACTCTTTTTTGATTTTTTTGCGATCTTCAATTGTTTATCGATTATTTTGAAATTCGAAAATCGTCCTCAAGTATAGGAAAATTGCCATTATTGTCTCATAGTAGTTTAAGATTAATCCATTTTTTCCTTTCTGGTTTATTTTGTTTATATTTTCTAAAAATATTTATCTTTCTTTCGTATACATTACTTGCATTTCTGTCTTTTTCTTTCCTAAAATTTACGATCGTCTTGATTTTTTTTTTATGTAATCATTTTTTTCTTTTGCATTCCGATTACATTTTTCCAAGAGTCAAAAATGTTCATTATTACCCTCTATGTTTTCTAAAATTAAATGACCAAAAATGTTATGCACTCCTTGTTTTTTTTTCGCTATCGTCATTTATTTTCTTTACTTTCTTTTCATTTCTTTTTCAGTTCGATTGGGTTTTTCGAATCGTCGAAAACGTTCTTCATTTTTTGTTGTTGCTGATTGTTTACCATTTTTCAGAAATTAAGAATTTTTTTTTTCAGTTTTCTGCGTTTCTTTTTGTTTCGTAAATATTACGATTGGCATGATTGATTGCACTCTCCACCTACATCAAAGCAAACATGCTATACTATATCATATATCATACTATATCCGTCTCTTTCAACCAATCGCGTACATATGCTCTTTGTTGAAAAGTGAAAAGTGAAAAGTGAAAGTCTTCAGACGGTATAATTTATGGAACTAATATTGGAAGCAACTATATTATGGATATTATGTATATGTAAATAAGTATGTAATAATAAAATAACGACTATAAACATTTTAGTCGAAACTCAAATGAAGGCAAATTGAAGATCAATTTATTTTTTATTAATAAATTTTATGTTAATGTTAAAAATGATTATCACTATAATTGCTCGTAAATCGTGAATGTACATATTAAAAGCTGGTCTTCGCGTAATAAAAAATTGAAATAAATGTTTTTAAACTTTGTCCTTTTTGATAAATAAGTAAATGATGGTAAATACACCTCGTACAATGTATTTTTTTTTAAATGCCATAAAGGTTGGCCATGAAAACTAAAACTCATGTCGTAGCTTGGCATCTAACACGTGCCAAAACTGATAATTTAAAGTACATGAATGGAGCTAAGACATTAATTTTCTTTTCCACGGCCACCCCTTATGGCATTTTTAAAAAAACACATAGTATAATTTATATGTACATAGGACAAACTGCAAATAAAATTTTAACGGAATCCTTTTGATTATAATTTAAAATTATTATTGTTTTGTAAAAACTGAACTTGAACATCTAATCGAATATTTTCTGCTATTTAATTTTTACTGAACATTTGAATCGAAATCATGTTTACTTTATTTTAATTACAAATTATTAATTATTAATTTATTAATTATTATTTCGTCATCTCATTTGCAACTAGTATGCATGTACACTAAGAAAGAAAAGTAATGTCTCCCCAATAAACTTTTTTAAGTCGCAATCTAAAAGGTAAACAAACACGTGTTGACTTTTATTTCATGTTTTTATTTTGTTTACCTGCTTTCTCGTTTGCTTGTCCGTTTACTTAATAGTGGTCAAATGGGATTAGGCCTCAATTTACCTAATATCCATAGGGGAGACATTACTTTTCTTTCTCGGTATACAAACTATTAGTGCAATATTTTTTTTATTTTTACGCAGAGAAATTCGAGTCTCTAGAATTATGAACATTTTAGTCGATAAAAATTAGGAATGTGTGACCTTCAAAACGTTAAAGTTGGCATGTCAATTGTTTTCTATGTTTTATCAAATTCAGAATGCCATTGCTTTCAGGTAAACATGTCTTCAATTTTTTTGGCTATTCATTTGACTTTTTCCTTCTTCCTTTCTATCAGTGTCTCGTTTCTCTCTTTTTATTTCTTGTATGTCACTTTATTCGTTCATTCTAGTCCCTAGGGACTTATATGCACTTTTTTGTCTTCAACTTGATAACACCAATTCACTCCAATTATCTTGACGTTGATCTGTTATTTATTATGACTTCTTCTGCTTTATCAGTTAACACTCATACACAGAAAAATGCTAAAACTATAATCCAAATAATTATGTCATGTTTATATTTAATTTTACTCTTATCAAAAACAAATTTGCGGATAAATCCTCCATATTCTTAACACATGCCTTTACTAATTATGACGAAACTTTTATTCAACAAGCAGACAAAGTTTTTTTTTCTGCGATTAAATTCGTCCTGATCTCGACCTGCCTGACCTCTTCCATGCTGTGTCTATTGACTTTTCAGTGAACCACTTTACATACAGTGATTTTGATTTAATTCGAGATGTGCTTTAATATTAACGATTGTGTCACTCTTTACTGCTGCTATTGCATCTCCGATAAACATGATGATCAATACTTATTTTAGTATATGAAGATAGCATTAAATATTAGCATTTTGCGTTTATTTTTCAAGCACTTGCTCTGGCCTTGGCATAAATACATTTTAAGTAAACGTGCGTTGTAACAGGAGCCAGTGTTTTTAATTAGCATACGTAAATAAATCCGACTACAAATGTAAGATACGTATTACAGGTTTATCCATGATAAACTAAGCATTTTTTTTTAAATAACTAACAAGTGATGTACAACATTTCTTTTTTCTGTTTTCGTTTAGCCAGAAAATTTTTTTAACTTTGTTCTCTATTCGTGTAAATTTGAATTTTAAATTATTTTTAACAATGAATTTTATTTCGAATTTGATTTTGTAAAATATTTAGGTATGCTTCTATGTATTACGAAAGACTTCTTATTATAATATAATTTCTTTGTAATTTAATTTTCTAACCAATTATGTCTTTCTTTCTTTTCTTTGGTTTTTTTCATTCGGTGTCGGACACACGATATTTTAAATATACATAGTTTCAAGTCGTTACTGTTTAACTATAAACTATAATCATGTATCATTTTATCTTTAAATTTAACCTATAAAAACACATTAGGGCCGTTTTCATGAACTTTAAATTTAAAGTGACTTTAACCTATAAAAACACATTAGTTTTCCTATGCTTAAAGTGACTTTAAATTAAAGTCTCCTTTAGCACTATTATGAAAACGGCCATAAGTTTCACAAAAATCAATTAAATTTCATCATGGTTTAAGAATAATCGTTCCTATACCTTAAGCACATGTAACCATAGCAACGTTTACTTTTAACGAATGATTAAATTTAAGTAACGGTTGTGAAATCCACCATATGTCGTTTAAAATATTCGTGTCCTCCGTAAAGACATTCGCCAGAAGCCTTAAAGTCAAAATAAACCAAGCAATTTTTTTAAAAGGTACATACAATACAAATACCAAAGGAGAATTTACATAGAAAGCAAAAGTCATGCCTAACTAAATGTGAAATTAAGGACAAGAAAAAGTAAACTCGTTTCGATTTCGGTGCACATTGTGCAAATAAGAACGTAATGATCTAAAAATAATCATTGCACACACGAAGATTTAAGACAGTTCGAACGTCGCGTCGCATCATGACGATATTGTTACGACTTCGAGGTTCACAAATTATAATAGTCGTTTATTTTAAAAACACTTGATTACAAACAAATGATTACGATTGCTTAACACGATGAAAGCACAAATAATAACGAGCTGCAACACTTGTCCAACACATAACACTTTTATAACTTAACCGTTCTATTAATTCGCTAGATACACACATATCGCTTTCGAAATAAAACAGATTTAAAAAGCGCGCCGTTTCTCACTTACGTAATTCACTCTTTCGAGAATAGTGAAAAACAAATATCGAACAATCCAGCAAATTCTACGCCATCTAGAACGAGTGTGGAAAACACTGGAATCTTTTGGCTGGCTCATAGATGGGGTGACCAGTCTAAAAATGAAAATTTGCATTACAGAATGTAACAAAATCTCTGCCAAACAAAATAGAAAAATATATACATATCCATTAAAAAAAAAAGTTGCCATCGTTTGACATAACAGTTGGCACTAAAACAAAGTTAAACTCTCATCAGTTGGTAGTATTTATGGAACCATTTTGTATGATTTTTCGATTTTTCAAATCCGACCATAAATAATAAAGTTATACCTTGCACACCCGGTATAAAGCCGAATTGAAATTTCTAGAAGGCTCCAGTGCTCATCTAGCACTCTCTCGAATTTGGTGGAAAATTTCGGAAACACGAAAAACAAAGAAAGAAATCGCGCTACTTGATGAAAGATGACGCAAATAAATTTCATTACTTAGTAATAGACGGCGCCAGCAACAAAGAAAGGATTGACTTACCTGGTGATAGATGGCGCCAGCAACAAAGCAGAAATTGAGCTACTTGGTAACGGATGCTCCCAGTCATTTAGCCTTTTTTGTTTTAAGCAAGGGGGAGGGGGATACCAACGAAATTCTTGCCAAAAGGTGGAGATTTAAAAAAGTTTGGGAATCGCTGTACTAAAAGCATAATGCCCTTGCGTGGTGAGGTTCTCATGCGTTCAGGGTCTTTATCTCGTAGCTTATTTGCCTTAAAGTATCTTAATGGCCACTTATCGTAACGAGAGCCAGTATAGTTCCAGTGTCGTTCTGTATTTATCTTTAAAAAAAAATTAATGCGCATAGTAGAAATTGTTCTAATTTTATATTTGGCTACAATTTTTTTTTAATTTTCAGCAAGGAGTCGGCATCGAATTCGTTCGAATTCTTCCAGAAACACATCCACCATCTCTTACGAATTTATTTTGCGAATGCGACTCGAAAGATGATGTGGTAAGTACACAGATTTAATTATAAGATAATTCTTCATAGTTTGCTTTTTTTAAAACACAAACCGCGACATTCTTTAAATTTTAATTACAATTTGAATTTGAAGCGAAGCCAATTACAGCACCGATTACGTCAGCCAAAGTAATTTAATTAATTGTACAGCCCACATTAATTATTAATTCTGATGGACGGCAGCAGTCGAGCAGGTTTCTTGCTAATTGCGGTGATTTATTCTTTATTATACGGTATAAACCAGTCCTATTTTTTTTTTTTGTAGTTTCAAATTATATATAATTTTCGTTGTTTTGCTATTTTCATGCATTTTATATGTGAAATATGTACAATAGCTTACAGAAAGCTTTTAGAACATTGTACCCAGCTCCCTCTCAACTATGAACGTCGAATGCATCCAAACGTACTGCTTAAAAGTTAAATTATTTTTTGCTTGGAAACCACAAATAAAATGGCAACGATGAGTTTCTCTGTAAAGGACATGTCATGAATTATGATTGCGATTGTGTCTACATTTCCAGGTTTTTTCAAAAGGTTCCTCATTTTTTGCCTACTTTTTTGAAGTGAGTTCAAAGTTAATTCCAATCAAATTTGGAGAGAAAACAATTAGAACACTGATGTGATTACAACAACTCAAGTAAGACTGCGTTTAGTTGATAGACGAACCGTCAAAGTTTAACGAGTTCGGGCGAACTGTTTTCTAAACGTAAATTATACCCACCGTGGTTGCCTAATGGTCGCATCTCAAATCACGACCACCTTGACCACTCAGATGATTAGTCAGACAACGTAAAATAACTACGGATTAAACAAAATCGACAACGTCGCCCATGAACTAAACGCAGCCTTAATTAATTAAGACACCAGGTGTCTTGTTAACTGCTGTCTGTAATTTAATCTTTATTATACTGTAAAATTCGACCCCATTTTTTTTCTTTCAATTTCAAATTATGCAGCAGCAAATAGTGACATCATTCTTTGTTGTTTTGCAATAGATGACTTACGTTTGGATACATTTGGACCGGTACCAACTATGCGTAGTTAAATGCGGTGACTGTCTTGACCAGCAGATCTTGGCATTCTTACACAAGATTGTTAATGAACGCGTACTTTTCCGATAGGTTTATTATTGCTTGGTATTTAGACAGTGGCTGTATTTGTTTAAGCAGTAACGTTGAAGTCGTAAAAATGAGCAAACGTTTGGTAATTAATGATCTTGGCACAAAGGCAAAAAAAATTTGATGTCGAAAATTGTTTTTTATTTTCTTTTATTTATTTCAAAAAATATATTGGACCGTATTTTGCAAAACAGTTCTTTGTTAATTAAAGTTTAAGAAAAAATGATTTAATTTTTAATTAACATCTTTCAGTTTCAAAATTTGTATAGTCAGAGGCAAATCATTAAAATATTTACAGTGCTATTGGCAAAAAGCGAACATTAAAATGTGTAGTACCACAGGGTTTAGTTTTAGGCCCGTTAGTGTTCGTAATATACATTTTTGCATTTTCTGCCTTGAATAGCCATTTCATTGCTTATTTTAGGGAAACAACAGTTACATAAATAATTTAACAACAAAAAAGTGTTGAAAATAAATTAGGTGTGTCATTTATCTTTACTATTTATTTATCATTGCATATCTACTTTATATATTTTTTATTATGTGTTTCATTGAATTTGTTTCGCAATCCCATAACAAATAAACCGTAAAACGTGATTCACATTTGCTTCATTTATGTAAGTTAATTGCAACCTACTTTTACCAGTTTAAAAAAGCAACAAATGGCAACTCTGTAAATAAGGTAATTAAAACCCATACTTGAACAAAGTGGCATAATTACATGCCATATCTCGGAAGCCTTTGCATAATATTGGCAATTGCGTTTTATTAATAGAGGTACATACATACATTAATTGAGTTAATTTTATCTCGATGTAACTGTATGTATTGTGGTGTTTTCCTTTCTACCATCATCTTTAATTTATTTAAAACTATGTGCGAAAATTTGTGTTTAAACAAAGTGTATTTTCAGCGTTTCAAAAACGGTTGACCTTTACGTAAGAATTAATTTACTTTTGCGTCGCTGAAGCTATGAGAAGCCTAAACAATAAAATATTTTAACACAGTTGACCGACAGAGCATGACCATAATAACAGAGTTACATGTTTTTCTCTTTTTTTTTGTTATTTCATGCCTGTTTTCGGTCCACGACCTGTTTCTAACAGTAAATTTTAAGCGCTAAACATAGTCGATGACTTAAAACGATTCTTCAGGATTTATTATTATTTAAACAATATTGTTTGTGCAACGAACAAAACTAAAGTAATTTTTGTAGATTGAATAAAATTAGAGCAGTGTTTCCCAACTGGTAGCGGTATGTTATACAGACTGACCGATGAGAAGTTAGCAATAAAGTTATAAAATTTCAAAACGCTATCGCCGCTAAAATAACGATCACATATCAATAATATTTAATCCATTACAAAGAGTATAATGTGTACATTCTCCTTGTACCTACCAAGAAATTGAAAAAATATTTGATATTAAGTTGAAAACCAGTATTTAAACCAACATGATTCATTATTCATGAAACGCACTAAAAAGTTTGTTTTCATCCATATCTATTCAATAATGCCTTTGGAAAGTTTTAGCCGGTCGATTATAATCAATTACCAATAAACTAAAAGTATACTTTCACGGTCATATAACAATAGTCACTTTAGACGCTCATATCTCATTAACCAGAATCTGCATAAACATTTTCTTTACAGAATATGAAAGTACACGTTGAGATCTTTCGTTTCAAGTGAACCCTGAGTTTTAACCTGTTGATTTGAAGTAATTAGAAATTAATTAAAAGTGACGTTCACAGCAATAAAACAGTACTAACTTTAAACGCTCATTTCACATTAACCAGCATCTGCATAAACATTTCTTGCTAACTTCTCATCGGTTAAAGGCTGTCTAGAATAAGTTACTTACAGTTCTAGGGACGTCGTTTATTATTAAACAAATTTTGTTTTCCAAATCAAACTAACTACATAAATAAGTAATATTTCATTGATTTTAGATGTTGAATGTTCTTCGAGAAGAATTCCACTGGAATCAAAGCCAACTTACAACAAGCTTTAGAATTATGCTTTGACATAGAGTCGCATTAAGTTTGTCGTAGGCCGTAGGCTCCCAGACCTTTCACGTCCCCCCCCCGGGTCCTGGCATTTGTTTTCTATGAAATATATTTTTTCCTTCCCAATTTCAATATTTTCTTGTAGGCTCCCAAAAATATCGTAAGCCCTAGACACTGTGCCTAAAGTGCCTTATGGATAAGACGGCCGTGCTTTGACATGCTTATCATGTTATCATATAAACATGCCCATCCTAAATTACAACTTCTTAAAATTAGAAAAAATGTAGGCAACACATTCTACTTCCGTGCTTTTAGTAGTACACTATGAAAACAAAGTTATTTCTGATTTGATTGACGGGTTACCTATTCTAAAATCTTCAGAGGTCACTTTGTATGTGCTTTAATCGCCTGATTTTTTTAAATTTTTTTCAACTCTCGTCATGAAATTTGGGCGGCATGTCTTAGCTTTATTTGTAAAATTACTTAAAGAAGTGCAATGACTTACTTTTCAGTTAAGCTAATAGATGTCGTCCAAATTTCATGACAAAATATGATAAAAATTGACTTATAAGCAGCTACATGGTTGCTATTAGAAAACGAAACTTTTTTCTCCTCATACAACCAACAATGGAACTTTAAAAATAATTATTAATAATATATTGAATATTCTGGACATCCTATATCACTTTTGCTAATTTAGTGATTTTGACATTAGATCTGGTGACTTTCTGTTGTATGTTCAGACATGTCGAAAATTTAGTGATTTCTTTACAGATTTAGTGAGAAATCTAGTGATTTCATTAGAAAATATCCAGACTTTTCTACCATTTAACGTATTTTGTCTTTTCTTTTTTGTCTTTCGAGGAAAACAAACATGATTATTGTTTTTATGAAGAAAGAATTCGATGCGAATTTGAATGAACCTCGTTCGTTATCGCTTTTATTTGTGTTTTTGAAGTTGATCAAAGTTTTTGAAAATATTTGATATATTCAACAAAATGAAAACTATTAATTTGATTTTTTCGGGATTTGTTTTTAGCACATTAATGTCTAATGACTTCTAATGACTTTGTAGTGATTATTTAAACTATGTAAATGTTCAGCCTAAAGCCTATTGGCAATCTTGTCCTGTATTTGTTATAAAACAAATTCTGTATTCCAATAAAAACAGCAGTGGCGGCTGATTCAAGGAGGCACAGGAGCACGTGCCCCCCAAGTTAATCAAGCTTTCATATATTTATTCGTTTATCACTATTTTATTTCATTTATTAGTTTATCACTGTTTTATTTCTTTTATTCGTTTATCACTATTTTATTTCTTTTAATAATAAATAATAAGACCAAACTATAAGAAATTAGCTTGTTAAGTCTCAATACTTATTTCGCAATTTCTGACCAATATTTACTTCTACAAGTTCACGTGTCCCGAGACGCGTCATTGCCGTTACAAAATGGTGTGTTTATCAGGTTGTCTTGACAACGGAACTCAGGAACGCCACAGCGGAGCACAATCTACTTCGTCTACTCGAAGATTCACTATGCCCTATGCACTGTGTTGAAATGCTGCAAAAATGAATGCGGTGACGTACATTTTATTAAATAGGCCTCTCAATTATGAGACAAGCTCTGCATAAAAAAACTTGGCAGACTCACCACAAAATTAAATACTAAAAAAACAACGGTAGGTAAAAACTAGGAAGTTTAACCGATATTTTAAAAAGGAATGCCTATGATAAGTTTTCGTGAATGTGCGGGTGTGTGGAGAAGAAAAAATTATTTTGCTTCATTTGTCTTTTAAGCAACGATTTATTTAGCCATAAATTTGTTATTAAAGTAGGTATCAGGAAACAAACATAACAGAAGTGCAGAATTTATGAATAAAGGAAATATAAGGTTCGGCATTTTTATTGTTTGACACCGACAGATTATAAATTAAGACCGACTAAAATACAACAGAAATTAGGTGTACGCGATTTTTAAAGGAAAACGACACAAAAATGCTTGACAAGAAAAAATAGTGCATAATACTGCAGAAAAAGAAGAAGAAGAATTTAAATATGTACCTATTCATATTTCTTTTTTTTACTTTTTTCGTCTTTGAATTTCCACCTCTAGAGCGCGTTCGTAAACTCTCTTCGGTACTCCTGAGTAATATTATTTCTCTCTCTATAAATGGTTTTGTATATTTTGCTTTTCATTTTATTTACTCCCAGCGTTACCCATGGAAACTTTACGAACTCAGCCCTAAATTCAATTATATTTATGCAACATCCAGTAGGTTTAATCTACTTTGATAAAACAAATAACTAAAGACATCTGGAAAAATTGTACAGTCATGAGAATAAATTTTGCAACGACCGTGCGTGATCGCCTGGTACTGTGGAAGTTTACCATAAGGTTCAAATTCGAATGATTTTATTGCTTTTCGTTGCAATTCTTCCTGGCATGAGTTTACCTCACAAAATTTACTTTCAGTTTATTGTGAAAAACAATTTAATTTCCTAAAAACAAATGAATATCTCTATTTTTTACTTTATGACAAAAACGGCAATTGTTCATTCATAGAAAAAAAAAATAACGTTCAGTTGGTTGGCAACACTTGCCACGTCTGCTGCCAACTGTAGCACTATTCCTGGATTTTTTATTTGATGGCACGATATATTAGTTTATTTTTAAACTAAGAGGAGTAACAGTTGTCGGCCTGTTGTACGTAGAATATGATCCATTCCTTATCTATTTGTTATCGCATCATACCGTGACAGTCTAGTGAGAATGTGGTACTCATGTATGTAACTAAATTTTGACAATGAATGTCATGTCGACTTAGATTTTAAAATTACTCCGAATTAGGCAATGTTGCAATATTTTCTTTTCGTCACGAGGTCTACTCACGGCCAAATTGACATAAAGTTGAGAATTGACAACACCGCTTAATCAGTCTGATGTCTGATTTTAGTTGTCACAATTTGACGTACAGTGTTGCCAATCCACTCTAAGCCGATTACCCTTTTCAAATTTTAAAAAAACCCGCTCTTACCCACATCTGCCCACATTGAGTAATGAAATTAAAGTGAATGAATGAAATGGTACAAAATTTATTTTTTTTAAATACCTAATATTATTGGACTTACCTTACACACATGGACGTTGTACGACAGATTTTTCAGGGTAAAATCATTTTATGTGGGACTGTGGGCGGCAATCGGCAACAGTGCTGCCAACAGACCAAGCGAAGCATTTCGGGAGATAGTAGTGAAAAATTCCGATAGATGTCCCTGAATTTCGGTTGAGCTAATTTAAATCACTTGATTAAAATCATATTTAAAATCACTGATTTTATTCAGGCGATTTTTATTTTTGAAAATCATTAAAAAAAAATTAGAAATTGTCATGAAATAAACAAAACTGGGTCCAAAATTTTAAAATTAAGACATTTGACAATTATTGTGCAATTTTTGACGCTAAATAAAACAAAAGACGATCAAGGAATAAAGAAAATTGATAAAATTAAAAAAAATTTAGTAAATAAACAAAACTTTTTAAAATTAAGATTTGGCATTTGTGCAATTTTTGACGTAAAATAAAACAAAAGACGATCGACAAATGTATAAATTAAAAAATAAATAAATATAAAAAAATTCTCATGGAATAAAATTAGAAAAAAATAAAAATAGTCATTAAATAAAATTACAAAAAAATAAAAATTAAAAAATTCTCATTAAATAAACAATACTTTCTACTTTCTATAAAATTACAAAACATTATAAAAATTACAAAAAATTCTGAAAATTAAAAAATTCTTATTAAATAAACAAAACTTTCTAAAATTAAGATTTGAACTTTATGCAATTTTTGACGTAAAATAAAACAAAAGACGATCTAGAAATAAAGAAAATTGATAAAATTACAAAAAAATAAAATTAAAAAATAGTTGAGTTCTAAATCGGTAGATCTACCAAATTATCGATAGAGTTGGCAGCACTGATCGACAATGTGGATTTGGTTGTTAGTTGGTTACTTTAGTTTTTGTCGGCTTCCGGCTTTAGTGATTTCTTTGTTGCCAATAGTAAAGCTAAAACATCACTAACAAGTTGTCAATCAAAAATTTAAAAATTAATCTGTTTTTTTTTTTTTTTCTTCTTTAAAAATACCCATTTTTTCCCACGTATTTTTTTACCCGCAAGGTTGCTTAAATTATCCGTAATTTGGGTAATTGCCCGCACATTGGCAACCCTGTTGACGTATGTTAAAATGACATCAAATTAAGTCTCTCTAATTTAACATGATAGCCAACTTACAACTTTACAAATTCTTCAAATAACTAGTTAGCAACAGATTTGCTTACAAATTGAAAACAGACTGAAATTATAACATGAATTATGAACCGACTGTCAAACAGCCAGTTTAAAAACAAACTATAGTATAGTATGCAACAACTAAAATTTGCAATATAAAAAAAACACAAGGATGAATAAAAAATAAATAGAATAATGTTTTCCTATTAAAAAATTGCATTTAATTATTAATAGATATTACGTTGGCAATACCCGGTTCTGTCACTCATCTTTGTCATTTTTCTTCTGATGTATGAATAGAGATAGTAAAATAAAAAGAAGTAAAACATCAACATGTGCCTGCGAAAAACTAATCACATTTAATACTGAATAATCATCGTTCATCGTAGCATTTAAAACGTGAAATACATTAAAACTATGGCGCCAAATTCAAAGTATCCGCAATTATTAAAAATCACACTGTACTTATTTTATATTTTTACATCTCGACTAATACAAAAAAAATGCAATTAATTTAATTGTTTTATACACATTTGTAAATCATAGAGTTCCAGAAAATAAAGAATCGTTGTTTGTAATTAATAAGATTAAAAAAAAATTAGAACTGTAATACAACATTACAATTTTCTATGGCGGTAAATTCAAATTCCTCAGTCGTTAAAGATCACACTGAATATTTATTTATTCAACTATTTAAAGAAACAAACACACACACGGTCGAAAAAGGCATTCCTAAAACAAACTTCAAACTAAAATGTTTTGCTCATCAAATGACTTCTGATAGATTTTAATTTTTAAAGTAAAATACGTTTACTTGAAAAAATTTCATTTTTCTAAAATAGTTTGTTAATATCTTCGACACTATTATTTTATGTTTAAGATTTCTAAATAAATTTGCTTTTAAAGTAACATATTTTAATCATTTCAATAAAATACAGGAAACAGAAACATTGAACTTTTTTATTTCTAGTTAATTCCTAATTTTCTGTTGCAGACTTTAACTTGCGATTGCGAAGCAACCCCGGCGCTGCAGGTGAAATGCTCCCGAAAAAAAAGCGACAAAGTAGAAACGTCCCACTACAGGGTGAACGTAAACCGTTTCAGGGCGCGCCTGAGCATCATGTGCGTCACGGAGAAGCTCCAGGCTGATCTGAAATGCGATGGTTGGCCTGAAATTAAAATCGCATTGGCACCAGTTGGAAACATCAAGAGCAACCTCGACGAGACCCAACTTCAAGATGTGATAAGGTAAAGAGAGAAAAATAATTAGAAGATTCAAATTCAACAGAATCAATTTGCCCCCCAATAAAATAAAATCAAAGAATTGTAAAGAAATTTTCAAAAAATTCATATTTTCACGGATTAATAGCAAATTCTTACATTTTTCTTAATTCCCATGTATTAATTTATAGTTTCTTTAAGACGACCTCTAATTAATTTGCGCAACTCATGATTTGACTATTTTTTTATACTCGTAGATGACTATGTGTCTAATTTACATTCATTGTAGGAGATAATGACGAAACTTGTTTGTTTTCTCTGAAAACGTGTCTGAAACGTCCCCATCTAAATTTAACAATAAAAATACAATTTAATTCCAATGCCAAACTTCTTCAAGATCTCGCAAACATTTCGAAAATAAAAAATTGCGAAATAAGACACTTAAATAATTATGCCTACATTTTTACGATGTTATTGAAAGTAATAAATTTAATTTAATCACCGAATTTGTAAATTTCAGAAAAAAAAGAAACTTACAAATATCTGTATTTTGGGTTTATTTGGGAAAGTTTTGGAATTGGAAAACAACAATTTGAAACTTAGGCGAAAGTGAAGCATTCAAACATAAAAAGAATTTTAAATTTTTATAAAATTTTCAGACAGAAATTCCAATTGCTTAATTTAATCAAAACATTTACTTCCTTTATTCAGACGTTCTTATAAATCTCACAGTTTATTATTTCGTAGAATTCGAATTTTCATTTTAGAAATTATTATTCTTTCAGTGAAGTAGTTACGACAGCACTGAGGAACATAGAATTTCACATAAATTTGGCACAATATCCTACATGCCCAAGGTTGATCAGACATGTAGCTGCACCAGGTCGCACATTACCATTACATTATGATAGCATGGTAAGTAACATAATTGACTTTTACTACTCTTGAAGTATGCACTTACATTAATAGATTGATATCGATACACCCCTCTATTATACTTACAAACCATTAAGTTTGTGTTCACCACGGAGAAGTAAAATACATTTGATACTTTTTTTGCCCTTAATTTCAGTTGAATGCGTACACCTCAACCCCAAACCATATGAATTTAAGTCGAATACCTGGTGAGAAACGTTTACTGGTGAAAGTAATTCGTGCAGCCCAATTAGGAGGCAACGAGGGGTGCACTCAACCGTACTGTGTGGTTGAAATGGACGAGCCACCCCAAAAATACCAAACATCCGTCCAGAGAAACACGAACTCTCCTTACTGGGACGAACAATTTTTATTGTGAGTTCACATACGATCCGTTAAGTTCGAGTTTACGCTGACTAAATTTCAGTGATATTTCCGCAAACACAGCCGAGTTGTTGTTTGAAATATACGACCACACAGCCAAACCTAATCGGTTTTTAGGTTTGGGCATTGTAGGTGTCGAAGAACTGATTGTGAACCCTTCCCAAAGACAAACGATTTCCCTCCAGAGTAGACCGTATGAAAGTGATCAAGTGTCTGGAACGCTCACGGTCGAGGTACTTAATTTATTTAGGTTTGATGGTTTTGATGACCTGTTCGTTTGCAGTTTCTGTTTATCGAAGGAGCCGATATTCCAACTTTAGGTAGCAATCAACCTTATAAAATTAAGGAGACTATTAAAAATGTGTCTCCGTCGAGGGCAAAAATGACACCCAGTCCAACTTTCCGTAATGGTTTGTGCTTCATTTTGAATTGAAGTTATATTTTCTAGCTGTGTTTTTACAGAAAACCTTACCAACGGTGATCATTTTACTGACTTGAGGGATCTCAACAGAACGAATTACCAAAATAAAAACACGCTTATTATACATAGTGTTCAACGAGTAAGTCAATTCCATTAATTTTTTTTTTTTCCTTCAATTCTATTTGATTATTTTATTAAAACTGAAAGACTCAATTATTCTATTTAATGTTTCGCAAATAAACAGATTTGTCTTCTTTTTTTTTGCAGCAACCATCCCAAAGGCTAGTGAAGGTAAGACAATCAACTAAAAAAAAAATATAT
This sequence comes from Dorcus parallelipipedus, assembly GCA_958336345.1. NCBI lineage: Eukaryota > Metazoa > Arthropoda > Insecta > Coleoptera > Lucanidae > Dorcus > Dorcus parallelipipedus. The sequence goes on along the minus strand of OY284480.1, from coordinate 19,991,526 downwards.
TAAATGAAAGTATTTGATTTTCGTGTATAAATTTTTTGACTAAAAATACTCACAACGCTATATTTTGTTCTTGTTTAATTTGGAAGCTTTCAGTGCAATAACGAGAAGTATAATTTTAGTGTGTATGTTTGTTTTGCACTAACTCAGGTTGAACTAAGCGATGGAACCTGGAAGGAGATAGAGAGAGTGGAGAACCCTCTAACAGAAGAAGCAATCAAATCAAAACTGGAGGAGATTCCGCAACCAGACACCACGAATGGTAAAGTTGCCACGGAGAATGGTAATACAAATGATGTGATTGTTGAAAAGGTGCGACATGCTTCTTTTTAGTTTTCGTAACTCACTAATTTGTCGTGCTTTCAAACGAAAGATTTTTTTGTAAACAAGTTGATTTAAAACTAGAACATTATCTGCAGGCGGGTGATATTCATTTAACTGGCACACTACAATCTCAAATACCAAACGAGTCTCTGGAGTACAGAGGACGCTCTAGAAAACGAAGAGATTTCTTTGGGACCATCAAAAGAAGACTTGGAAGATCTAAAACGAGGTCTAAAAGTGCTGGACCTGGTGATATTAATGATATAACACGCGACGACTCCTTGAATAGATCTATATCAGCAGATAGGGCTCGAGGAGAATGTAAGTAATGCAAGAATAACAACAAAGCAAAAAACATATATTCCTATTAATATTAACAGCATAATTTTTTGAAATGCTAAAACAGCTTACAGATTAAATGTACCAGGATTGAGGCCAGAAGAAACATCAAGGCGATCAAGCATGTCGGAAGCTTCCGGTTTAAGCAGTGCATCCACAAGAACGTACGTGAATGAAGCCAGCACTCTGGTGCTTGAAACCCTCGAAAACGGAATCAAGAAACACTACCTCGTTCCCCTGTCTCTGGCACAGAAATCCAAATGGAAAAAGAAAGGCACCAAACTGCACATATTCAATGACCACACGTTCATAGCGAAGCACTTGTCAGGGTAGGCCAACCAATTAAAAAGAAGCAAAGAGCTTTTTGCTTATATTTACAATTTTTTGTAGTGGCACGATTTGTCAAGTTTGTAGTAAAAGTGTGGCTCGAAGGATCGGAAAGCAGGGCTACGAGTGTCGAGATTGCCTACTGAAGTGTCATAAGCACTGCCATGTCAAAGTTAATGATAATTGCCCGACTTCGACGATTCACAACATTGAATTGTAAGTAACCTGAAGACCAAAATAATTACGGTGTGAAAGACTTCTTTTTCAATTGGTTTAATCTATTTTTATTTTTTTCTATGGGTCTCTACTACCTATTCTGAGTGAATAATTCTGGGTAAGGGTTGTTTGTTGCAAGCTGTTTTCGTAAATCTTATAAACGTAATCTTTCAGCTTTAAAATAACAAAAAAAAAGAGTGTAACATAATCAACCTCATATTTTAATGAAGTGTCGCAATTTAAAAATTATTTACTTCCTTAAAATAAAGGTGGTTTATGTTACTGTAGAATTGTTTGTCGTATTTCAAAAGAATTTTGCATGGATCATAGTGTCTTGCGTAAAAGCTGCATGCATCGTGTTATAGTTACACTCGAACAAATAATTAACTGTTCTTTTTGTACTAAATTACATGATTTAATTTTAGTAGTCAAGGTTTTATAAAATAGATTTAAATTGAACAGCTATGTTTCTTAATTTTTACGTTTCTTCAAATGTGTCAATTTTGTGTACTTTAATACTGTTATTATTTCCATTTCAGATCCTACATACAGAACCCATACACAGATAAAAATATAAGAATGCTGTGAGAGGCATGTAACTGAGACACCTTTATAAACAGGTGTCAATTTTTTTATACCAGCGATACTCATAAATTCAACCGGGCTTTCGCTTACCAAAAATTGCAAATCAAATTGAAAATTGAATTTGTGAAGTATCGCCCCTTTAACGTAGATTTTAAAGCCTCCTTTTTAATGTAAATTAACTTCGCAGTCTATTTATTTTTTTATTAAAAAGAGATCTGTCTTTCGTCAATGCTTTATTTTTATTAATTCGTTTGTATAATTTTTAATCGCTTTTTCCCACTTTGTTTCTTCATACATATTTATTTGTACATATTTGTTGAATTTTTTTTTTAGTATTTATGTTGTTTATGTAATTACTTTGGTGCTTTATAATTATAAATATAAGTATATCTACCACGTAAAAATAATTTCAAATGTTTTATATCAAAATGTTACAAAGCTGTGCTTAAAAAGTATATAGATATTATATATATATATAATGTGATTTTTTTAACAAATTTCATGACATTTATTATACCTAGAAGAAAGCGTTGCACTTGTTCATAATTTCATTGTGTCACTGTGAGATGTCTCGAATTTTAGTTCTTTTTTTAACGAGCAAATGTTTGCTTAGAACTCATTGTATCGCTTGGGTTTCATTGTGGGTATTAAGAATTAACTCTGCACGTGTTTCGCAAGAATGTACTTCGATGTTTTGATTCTGTATTCTTCTAAGTGCCTATTTGAATCGTTCGGAAATTCTCGCGTAAGTGAAGGAGAATTTTTTTCAATGTACCGGTCGTTCTGGTGTCTTCAGTGCATACTTTTAAGTCTCATTTGTTAATTATTATATAAATGGCATTTTAATTAAAAAAATAAATAAAACAGAGTTGATGTAATAATTGTGTTATTATTTCGTAAACATCATGAAAATGTATTTCCCGCTCAATTATATTCTCAGAGAAATAAAGTATGAAAACTTATTTCACACTAAATGAAGCCCGAACATTTATTGCATTATTTAATCGTTTTTTTTAATGAATGTTATACAGTATGATCGAGAAAAGTTCTAGTTTGTCATCAAAATAACTTAAAAAGTAGTTTGGCTGCACTGGCACTGCTTATTTTTTTTTATCAGAATTTGACATTTAACGATATGAGGTTATACCACGGTTATACTTAAAACATTTTCCTACTATTCCTCAATTTGAAAATAACTTCCGATAATGAATAATAATAATATATTATGTTCAAACATTTTTCACAATTTGAATAAAGATTCAGTGTCGATAAAACAGTAAACGGTAATCGGTAATTGTGCTACATATTTATATCCAATACAATTTTTTCTGTGGTATAGGAACCATGCACATTCTAATGCACATGTGAAGCCAGCGCCACCAATGACCATATTGTGAATTAGTGGTATGAAAATACGAGTTGTTTCAAATTATTAGTGTACATTTGAACTTGAATATTGTAATGTATTTCAATACCAGGAAGCTCAAGTATTATGTACTACAATCGTAAATTGTCATAAGAGTGATATTATTCCCATGCAATGAGTCTCAAGAAATATTTTCATATCACTAATTCACAAATCACCACGCCAGGCGGCGCTGAACGCAGAGATGTGCATGGCGCCAATTGTATGAAGTTCAGTATTTCAAAAGTAAAATCTAATAAAATACCTTATTTACAAAAATCTCAGCACTTTGAAACTTCTATTATACAACTAAATAATTATAAATAATATGATTTACATTTTAATTTGTAAAAACATTTTTAAAAAATGCAATAGGAAATGAAACAAGGTAAGTTATGGTTTTTAATTTATTTTTAAGTTATGGTTTTTAATTTATGTGAATTGATGTTAATTTTAAATTATTTAATCTGAAATTTAAAAAACTGTTGTTTCAGCGTTGGCCGGGGGAGATATCTATAGAATTATTCATAATAGAAGACCTCTGCGTCATTGTCTGGTGTTTCATCATCAGACTTATGAATCATAACTCCGTCCTTTTTTCTCATTCACCGTTAACAAAGAAATAATATTGAAATAATTGTCGGTTCTTGCTTCGACGATTGATTACGCAGCGCTCAAGGTCCATGATTTTCATTATAGAATTTTTTTCGTTAAAATAGAAAATCAAATCACTCTAAAAAATCTGCGATGGTTATACAAATTAATTACTTAATCCCAACTGAAGATGTCGCTACTTACTATTATGTCCTTATGAGAGACCATCAAGGCATTAAAAATAACAATTTAGAGAATTATTTCTCTTCGGACTTTAGTAAGAATTAAAGTCTGTAAAACAAAAACAAAGAAAAATAAACAAATTAACTGAAATTTTAAAAAAAGACAATTTAATGGTGTGTGAAGGTGGCCTACATGCAACCAATTAAAGAAATTTTATTTTATTGATTCAATGATTTTTTTCATTAATTAATATTGTCACTGTTCATTAGAAATAGGAATTTTACCAAGACAAAATGAAAACAGCGTGGAAATTTCCTTAAGAATTTAAAAATTTTTTTCAACAAAAAAAGGAATTATAGTGTAATAATAGAGTAATCAAGAAAAATATTTACTTTAAAAACAAAAGTTTGATGAAATACAGCAGTTGACAAAATTAAGTAGCCTATAAAACAAAAAAAGAAATTACTGAGTGAAATTAATTTAAAAAAACCTAATTTAATATGTATGTAACGTCCGAGTCTCACGTGATCACCCAAATTAAGCAACCAAACTTACAATGAACTTAAAATATCCCATCCATATTAATTGAATAATCAGTGGCGTAACAGAATGGGCTCATTTGACATTTTTTTTTATATCAAATTTGGAAACTTTATCATGTGTTTAACTAATATTTCCTAGAAAAAAAAATTTTTGTTCGTGTTTTAGACCATTAAAAAATTAATAAAAATAACCTATCGGTAAACGCTAGCCGTCCATGTTGTGACGTCATAGCATCCGTCCAGGGGTGCGTTCGTAAACTATACCTTCCAGTGCATTTTGGACCTGTAATCGCATCTTTCTCATTCACTATTTTAACTTATTTTGCATCTGTTTGCAGCTGTTTGGAACATTTTAGCACCTAGGATATTTTCTACAAGAATCCCATTAAATGTTTTGCACTTGACAGCATCGTAAGTTTTGGAAGCAGTAATACGACCATATCTTAGTTCTTCCCATAATTTGCTCTTGCTTTGAATTCTAGTGCATTTTTCAACTTCTTTTATTATTTTTTCATCGAAACTTTGTTTACAAAATTTAATAAATTCTTCTGGGTCCTTGGGTAAATTTGTTTGTTTAAATCTAATCATTAGTGAATGTATAGACAAAATGTGTAGGTCAACTGCTGAATAATGTCGCATTAATGTATTGTTAATCTTCAACTTTTTCGCTGTCTCTAAATATTGATCCAGTACTTGATCACTAGTAGTTGACAACATAACTCTTTTTCCAAAATCTTTTGTTGTTATAAACTTTTTTGAAATTGATGCGCTTGCTAAAATTGACCTTTTCCAGTAACAAACTGTCTCAGTCGGCGAAGGTTCTTCGCTTCGACGATGTAACCACATCAAAAACGCAACAGCGTGTTTACATCCACCCTGGGACGCAGCACAATCGTGACATTGAACATCCAGAATTTTTCTATCATTTTCATTAATAATACTTGTTACATTATAATTTCTTGACTTTATTTTATGTTCGGGTGTAATTTTAGCTTTCAAATAGCATAGATTTTGTTTTCTGAATAGCTGAACGTACCCTATGGCGGAATCACCGTATTCTTGCCTGCCAGATCTTTAATAAATATATACATAATGTTTAGAATAAAATATACATTGAACAGGGTACTTGTACCTTTGTAGTTTAACTCCTCTCATTTCTGCACTAATGTAATCTTTATTTGTGTTAAAATAATCCATTACCATTATAATGTCGACCTGCGGAAGATTACTTGAATCCGCTTTTACATAATTCTCTTCTAAGGAGCACATTGTATTAATTGTGCACTTTTAAGCATAAGCTAAATATGGAATTATGATAATTGCTAATGATAGTAATGATAACACCTTTTAGAAACTAAATAGTTTCCTGAACTGTATGTATCTGTGGCCTGCCGCCGGCCGCCGCGCATGCGAAAATTGCTAGACGGATGCTATGACGTCACACGAAGATGGCGCGTAAGCTGTCGCGTTTCAAACGCAATGACTTTTTAAAAATTAAATGTTACTCACACATATTTTTTTATTGAATTTAAACGTATAATTTATTATTACTAGACAATAAAGAATATATTGTTAATAAAAATTAGTGAAAAAAAGATATTCGAAAACGTTAATATGGTCACGTGAAGTTTTATCTGGGATATGCATGCTTACCAAACCCTTTCTGGTTCTTTTCGATGACAGCTTTAGTGCATTCAGCATTCACATAATAAAATCTGGCAATACTAGTTACGTCGATACTTGGCGCATGCGCAGTACTCGCAGCCGTCCGTCTGGAAATTTTAGCCGTATGACTACCCTTTTACGATTTAAATTTGACAAAATAGTCTGATTGTAACCCCTGAACATTTAAAAATAGGCAACCCATCAATCCAATCAGAAGCAAACTAATTACGTGTTTTTATACAACGCCTTCACAAATGATTGCATCCCACCTGACCAAGTTAAACCTGATAGATACTTAGGGGGTCATTCTAATCGATGTTGCAAGTTACAGCTCGGGATGATCCTACATCCTACTTCCGGCCATTATCGAGACTACACCACCTTGTATCTTGTTAACACCGAACATTGCCGAGATTGAAGCTGCTTACCAGTTGCACAGAATAATAAACGACCAGAAGATTAACTGAAATTTTTTACTGCGCATGCGTGAGTTGGTCCGCAGATTTCAAAATTACGGTCAGGGTACCTTTCACAATCATACTTTTTGAGACGTCTTAAATCATTGCCGACTAGAGGTAATAGGCCGTGTACATCCTGAAATCCGCAGCAAATCTCTAAGTCGCATATTCTAAACTCGAAGTCTTCACAGTCGCTTTCTAGCCGCGTGAGAGAACGGGTCGCGAATATTGCTCTTACCGTTGTATTTCATTTCTGTTTTGTAGGATAATTTTTTCACTAATTTTAAATTAGCAATAGATGTTTTGAAATTACTACAACACAACAAGAAATTAATGTAATGACTCGTATATCGGGCTATACATACAATATATATTTAAAATTTTACCAAAACTGTCTTGTCAAGAATGCATCAATTTTCTATCATTTAGAAAATAATTTTTATTTGGATTTATTTCAGTTCAAATTAATATTAATATTCAAATAAATAATAATTTGATTACATTCCCGCATGCATTCGTAGTACCTCGACAGAGTTATCCATACATAAAAGAGTAATAGATAAAAAAGTTATCGGTTGCCCGCCTCTACTCTCTCGCTAGGTGACGACTTCGACCCCCACTCCTAAAGCAGAGCCTGTATCCTGTAGGAAGCTTTGCTTAAATAGAATTTATCAGTTATATATATCTATTCGCATCCCTGGACTTTTTTAACGACCGCTGCAGAAGTAATGCAAACTTATTATTGATAAAAACTGTTTATAACATCAGAAGAAACGAACGCGTAAACTTGTCGTCTTGGCATTTGCACCGTTGGACGCTGGTTACACGTGTATAAAGCATAAAGCATTACGCCATGCATGAAAACAGTGCCATCTTGTGTCTCTACGATGAACTAGGCTTAGTTTTGAATGTAGTTTTCTTTTCGATTAATTGTTATAATAATTGAGAATATAATGGAAATTCTGTCCATTTACATTATAAATAACAAATAATTTTCTTTATGATTTAATAAATTCAAACTTATTCGAACAGCACAATGTTGTGAAACATACGAAAACCAATTGTTAATTTTTCTTCCAAGTTGTCATTTTTGAATTCTCGCGGACCAGTCACCACTCTCCCACCATAATTTAAAGCTAAACAGCGGACACAAACATCAAAGGTGCCGACAGCCAGTTGTACTTCTGGTCGCTTATTATTCTGTGCCAGTTGCTAAGGAAGTACCACCGTTGCTAGGTTGCAAATCTGATAAAATCAGATAAAATTACATATCCGTAAATGTAAAAAAAATTTGGGGCGCCAAATATAAAATTGTACAAAGTTACCAAAAGTGATAGGCGCGATGGGTACCATGAGGTTTATTTTCGAAAGACTTTGGCTTTACGTTCGTTTTTGGTGCCACCGTTGGTACCTACTGTTTCTATAAAAAAATATTTTTGTAATAAACATTAAATTATTTCTATAAACACTTGTTTTAATTCTTCTATAATACGTTATCGCTACGTTATAATATAACGGAAAGGTTAACGCCAGGAAAATACAATAAGTAAAAGAAGTAAATAGCGGCTTAGCTGGCAAGGAAAAGTAACTGTCGACGTACGTTTCGGTCTTATTAGACCTCATCAGGACAGTATAACCAAGATGTAAGGTGTTGACACTTGGAGATAGAAAACAACAGTTACTTTTCCTTGCCAGCTAAGCCGCTATTTACTTCTTTTACTTTTAGTTACGTTAAAACTGTATTTTTTTGCTCAAATTATTTCTGTTCCGCCACTGATTATCCGTTTATTGTACTGGGGTATTTCAAGTGATCATCATAAGTGTGAGTTTGGCTGACTAGCTTGGGTAATCACGTGGTAGTTGATAGCGCGGTATTTGTGAGCAATAAAATCTGTGGTTCATCATTTCTAATAATTAGTAGTATTAATAAAAATATTTAGAAGTCTTTCTAAATTTTCTCAAATTTTTATTCAATTTTTGTTTTATCTTCCTCGATATTAATCATATAATATAATCATATGAATTAATTTGAATCTAATAAATTTTAAGTAAGTATACAAAATTTGTGTAAAATTTCAAATCAAAACATGGACTGTGTAACGGGCTTTAGTTATAAAAAGATAATTACGTTCAAAGATGTCGCTACTGATCTTGGCACGTTATTTTACACGTGTTGTTAATTGAGTTGCCTATGCACATAAAATGCGCAGATAATTTAAAATTTTTATTGCAAAAATAGAAAGCAATTGTTTCTATAAAATTGTTGTTTTAGATTAATGCAATTTTGAAAAAGTTTGCAAAATTATTTTACGGTAAGCCAAAATTAAATTAAGTTCTTTTAATTTTCTTATAAGTTGTGGACTTGTGGAGTAAATACATACAAAGAAAAATATATTTGCGCATTGTTGTTGTTATCTCGTTTTATCACTCTTATAGTATGTGGATATAACGATTGCCGGGGTAATGTTTATTATTAATCGTCAAGTGCATCGTTCTAAAGTTATCTTATAAACATAGTGACTTATGTTAGTCGCTAGCGTAGCACAGCTGGGAAATGTAGTCAAATGTCAAACGTTAGGATATTTGTAGCGTTTTTTAATACTTAATGTAAGTTATGTGCAATTTATCGCTGAAATATTCGTAGTATTAGCGGTAAGTACGTTTACAAAATTAGTAACACCGAAGAACGCCATCAGTTAACCAGGACAGCCAGAAATTTCGGATGTATTTTTAGGTTTGGATTGTCAAATATTTAACACTTGAGTCATGGATGAAAACGACGAGAAAGTTTCGCCTCCGGAAGAAGACTCTAAAGTACCCGAATCTCCTAAGCCTTTGGCATTTACCATCGACTTCGGAAGCGGAAAATCAGTAGACACACAAAAACACAAATCTCTCCTTGAAAAATATCAGAAGCGACATCGTAGGGGGCAATCCCTCTCAAAATTAGAAGACACCCCGACGACGGTAACAGTTAAGAAACATCCCCTATCAGCTAACTTACCTCGAAAATCCAATTTTCAATGTGAAGACTATTTATCATCAGATGAAAGACCTGATCGTAGCAAAAACGTCAGAGCTTCTGCGATTAACATGAAGCTAAAGGAAAGCCTCAATTTACCATTGAAAAATATCACGATAGACAAAATGACGCAGTCGTGTACCTTACCGAGTATAACTAGTCCAGAAATTGAGTTGAAAGACGTTTCTAGCCCCGAATTAGATTTAGTAAGTCCATTTAGCCCACAGCAAGAAAATCCTACCACCGCAAAAAATAAAATAGTACGGCAATATTCTAGTCCAGAATGCGAGAGTAAAAAAATCGTTGGTAACATTGATGGAATCGAATGCGAATTCGACAAATCGGATACTGCAAGTGATGCAGGTACATACACTCTTGATGCTGATAATTATTCCGAAGAGCAAAAGGCAAGGATGAGCATCGACCGAGAGTTTAAAATCGAACAAGTTTCGGTGCTTAAAAAGGCAGAAGAATACGTTCAGAGTTTGTCAAACATGAAAGAAAAGGTGAAAAATGCTGCGCCGTTGAAAAAGTTGAACGTAACCGAGGATATGGCACATAAATCTGTTCAAGACTTATCAACTACCCCTTCGCAGTCGTTTATGCAGAAGCCTCAAACTCTTGATCTTATAAACAATGCACAAAGAAATTCTCAGCGTGTGTTTGAACAAAAACATAGAGTTTTATCTCCGATTTTATCACCCACACAAAACATGTCCATAACACAAAGTCAATCGGTAAAAGAAGAGCCGAAACAAGATGATGATGTACACAATAAGTCGTTTAATAAAATATTATTTCCTAGTCCGAAGGCACGTACTGGAATTGGTTCTGAACCAGTGCTAGATCAAGGGAGTGTCATATCAGTAACTTCAAGCGGTGCTTTTCGTTCTAAGAGTGAAAGAGAGAGAAGGCATGCTCGCCAGTTAAGCTTAACGAAATCCGAGGTGCATGTTGAAGCTTACACTGATAATAGCTACCAAAGCGAGCCTCTTTTGCATGCGGCTTTAACGCTAAATAAACAGAATGGTGCGAATTTAACAGCGAATGTCAACGTGATACACGTCGCAGAAAATGTGCCAAAATCTAAAAATGGTGACGGTGAAGTCGATATAGTCCATGCTAACATAACTTTAAGCAAAATTACGAATTTACCACCGACAGCTGGGGGGTTCTCCGGTAAAACTTCGCCTACTAAGATTCCATCACCGATACATACTTCAAGGCCACGCAGTCAGAATAGCATCAGCTCTTTAAATATAGATCTGTCAGACAGCAGTTTAGAAACTGAATCGTATTTAAAACCCACTCAAACTATCATTAATACACTGCAACAACGATTATCTTTAGATAGTGAACACAATCGCCAACTCGAAACAAAATATCTTAATAATGATGCGAGGAATTTATTGAAGAAACCGTCTCATTTGAGACATAATTCGTTTGATGATAAAAACTTGAAAATATCCAATAAATTAGAACACTTCCAAAATAAGAACTTGCAAGGTATTGATCAAACATACACCAACATGCTGAATCAATACACCCAAAAAGTTAGTAAAATACAAAATTCTCCTAACAACAGTCCGATTAAGAGATCGAGCAGTTTCTCGACTAAAAATCAAATCAACACGAAGAATTCGAACTTGCACCAAAAAGAAACCAACATTATAAACTCCCCAAATTTCAGTCACAATGGCTCAATACAGCGTTCTGCATCTACAGCGAGCATCAAACCGCATTTGCTACAAATACGGCGTTCCAGCGTTAGTTCTGACCACCAAAAAATTGACAGGAGTCAATTTGGGGACACCGAGTCAAGTTCCGAAGATGACTACGACAAGAACCTCCAAAAGAAGAAAGACATCACCAACACGCGGTACAACCGAGCTTTCAGTTTGCGCAGAGCTCGATTGGATGTGGAACCACCGACCCAACCGAAATGTCCAAACACGCCGGAAATGCGCAGGAAATTTCAAAGCGGCGACCTCAGATCTGAACGAGCGATTTCTGTCGATCGAAAACCAGTCAAGACAAACGAAGTGCAAAGCAGATATCTGCAGAATATTACGAAGAAAAACTTGACACCGTCGAAACCAGAAAATACTAAAGCAAGGACGGGAAGTGCTGGTTCTAAATCTTCTTCTAATAAACAGCAGATGTTCTCGAGAGTTGATGCTGGAAGATTTAGCATGAGAAGTTCAAAACCAACAGCTAGTAATATGCCAAAAAATGTTCGGAAAGATGGTGTTGGTAAGTAGTATTTAAATTAATAAGAACGTGTCCAATCTCCAAAAATTTCTCCAAATTTACTGCTCAAAACTTTCATATTAAAACTAATGTCAATTTTGGTTGGAGTTTCAGTTTTTATATATTTTATTTTTCTCTTGTTTTTAATTTCTTCCTTATGTATGCTGTATATGCAATTTGAATTGGAAATACCAAGTGATAATAAATTAAATGGAAAACCATATTTCACTTGTAATAATTCTAATTCTAATTGTTTAAAATTATAAATTACACTAAAAAAAATGTGACCTTTGTGTTACTTTCTCGCTTGGTTATTGATGAAACAGTACCTCACAAAATTTAATGCAAATAAAGTGTTGTAGGCAGTCATTAAACCATTTAAGTGTGCAGCTCCTAATTTGCAAGCCGTGTCACTTCCTGTCTGAATGTGCCCATCGCTTTAAGTCATTATTATTCTCAGTACAACAGTTTGATGTGAAGTTCTGGATTCTTGTTAGAAATTAAATCAACTCGTCAAAACGTCATAAATTTTTGAGTATCACGAAGTACCCAAGTGTTATATTTCCCACAATGATATGTTATTGTTTTTTAGATTAGATATGGAAGCCACTTTAGAAATAATAGGGTTTTAAATTATATGATGAATTTTAGATAAGATAAAAATCAATCGATAATAATAAATATCTGATAAATAATAATAAAATTGAAGTTGATTATAAAAAAAGAATTTCTCTTGTTACACAACTCAAATATATATATACATGATGGAATTTATTTATTAATCGTTTTGTGTTATCATTGGCAGTAATTACAGAAAGAAAATTAATTAGTAGACATTAAATAAAATATTTCCCTAAAGCACGAATAATTTTTAATTTGAATTTTTTTTTAATTTACTTAATATTTGCTATAACAGAATCTTTCCTCTTATAGAAAGAAGAGAGAAAGAAATGTTGATGTTTGGTTTTTTTTTTAGCTTAAAAGTTTACTTAACTTTGTTTCATACTAATGTGAGATATGATTTTCTTCTATTGTAGGTAAAAAGCAATCAGGTGGACGAAGTAATTCTTCTCTATCGAGTCGAGAAGTCGAATTCCAAAACTGGAAACGAAGAAAAAGTTACGACCCGATGAAAGCAGCTGCGGAAGGCAAGCGAAAAGCCGAATTGGCAAAGAGACAGAATTCGATGACTCAGTCGTACACGGAAGCAAGTCAAGACTGTGATAGTTCTCCGTCTCATTCTAGCTCTGTACATCGTTCGCAGGTAAGCCCAGCCCACGCTGTTCTACTTCAAATAATAATAATATGTACCATTGTTTTATAGTATCGGTATTATTGTTAGATCAATTCGGTGCTTAGCGAATTGCAATCTAAAACAATTGAATTTGCCATAAGTATAAGTTATATGGCCTATGTAAGTAAGAGTTTTCGTTTGTTTCTGAGCTTCAGGGTTATTACTGCTGTGAATTATTTGGGATTAATTTCAGTCGGTAAGGTTTAGCCAATAGGCCAGATAAAATTTCACTGCTTTTTGTTATGAAGCACAAAATAAAATTCATGTTATTATTTTTATTTTTGTTTTCTTAGCACTTTGCTTCTATTTACAACCACTGACTATGTATATGTTGTTAAGTCAGATATTTGTCAAAATGTGTCTAAACCTTACTACTCACTTTGCTTTTGTGTTGTTCCTAGGTTTTTTATGTTTGCCTATGTGTGGTTTACTGATTTCATATTTATAATAATCATTTAAAAATATCAATAATATTTTTATCTTACGATAAACATAATAATAATCTTCGTATATTACATGGAACAAAGTGTTATTGGTTAATTTCTCTTATAAAATTATAAATCTGCAGAAGAGACCAAATCATTAGTCTTATGAAAGTTTTAATTTATTCTTATGTTTTCAGTAATCATAAACTTATGTATGTATTTATTGCACACAAAAAACACATATGAATCACTCCTTAGATAATCACCTTGAAAGTATACATTATTTACATAATGAAAACGCAGTTCTTGAGAAAGCATATTGCTTGTGCTAAATTTATACCAAACATCTTACATAATTATAATTATCATATACAAGGTCCAAACACTTATGCAAATTTTAAATATTTTCGTTTATTTTAACAACAATAACGTAGATCACTTATACTATTATTATTTTTCAAATCAAAGAGGAAACTTTCATTTATCAATATGTATTAGATTTAATAAATTAATAATCATTTAATCATTTGAGTTTCATTTTTATTCGTACGTACAACAGTTTAAAAGTGAAATTTGTTTTCTCTTTTTTTAGAGTTTCCATGGTACGGCTGCACTTGAACAACTGATTAGCTCTGATGAAGATGACTTAACACTTTCAGCAGATGAAGGTTTCAGTCCGCCAACCCCAAGTCCATGCGAGCTCAGCCCTGCCAGAGCAAGTCTCAAGTATGCCTGGAGAGATCAAGTTATGCACTAAAACTTCTTCTTCGCTTTAGTTTTTACGAGTTATTTATTTTTCAACGAAAATGTGAATAATTGCAATTTTTTTAAGTATTGTAGGTTGTATTTATATTATTTAGGGGATGTAAACAACACTTTACCTGTTTCGTTTGATTAAACGATCTGAGCACGAAACCTGGACACATCTAAAGTGTTATTTACATTCGTGTCGTATGTACAATAAAATTTTATCTCAGTTTTTGTAAATGCATATCACGTGTATACCTGAGGAATTGCTTGTAATGGATCTTTTTTTTACAAAAAGGTTGATGTATTTTACTTTTAAACTCAGTTTGTATCACCAAAGAGCCAGTTTTTATCCTACCTGTTTAATTTCCCAGTTATTACAAAAAAAAACTCAGTGCTTTCGTAAAGTTATCTCACAGTTTAGTCTAAAAAAAAATAGACCAATTTTACATGCCTTGTTATCATACTTTGGTTTAATTAAGGAAATACCTACTAAAAATAATGTGCAATATTTGCATGGTTTTTTTTTTCTTAATTACAAAAAAAAATAATCAAAAAAGCTATTAAATAAGTGTTTGAAAATATCATAAGGAAAGAAAATGGGTTCTCATTTGCACCAATATACTTTAAGTATTTTTTTAAAATAATAATTTATGATTGAAAGCCTACATTACAGGAACATTTTCTTTTCATATACGTATGACTTGTAAGAAAATATAAATGTTCTTAGATCAGAATCTTCTTCCAGATTTAATTAGCAATGATGTGTGTATCGGAAAGCTCTATAATCAAATGAAATTTATTTTGTTAATTTTGAGTACGTTCACTGAATTAGCATCATTGCTCATTACACGCGTAGATTAAGTTTAGGATTACTTATTTAAAAAGAAAATGTGATTATATTCTGAGATTATCATTCGATTATGCATCAATTTGCTATAGAATTGTTTCGCTCTCTTAAAAAATAGATTACTGTTTCTGTGCTTGTTATAAAACAATTTTACAGTATAACATACATACGTTACATATTACGATCTTTAAAATGTTCGTTGTTTAAAATTATAAATTACGTTTCTTTAAGCACATGAGGTGTATTATTATAACATGTATTGTTTTTATACACAGTCTTAATTGCTATTACATATATGGAATTTTACATTATTTAAATAAATTATATGTCAGAAAGTTTATGTTCTAAACTAAATATTCTCCTTTATTTTAGGAATATTTGTATAAGATATTTAAATGTATACAACAATTTTCAAACATTAAGAGATTTTAAAAAATTTTGTTCAGATTGATTTCACTCTATACTTTTATTTCATTTCATAAATTCTAAGAACTGAAAACAAATAATAAGTGATTATGTTTGTTTTGCACTATTTATTGAAAGGAGGAGATATCACTGTTGTTTATTTTGAAATTAGTTAATATTTGTAATTGATAATATAGACGTTTAGAATTTGTCTTCATGTTCACTTTTACGTTAAAAATACCAAACTTAAGGCTTTGTTATTGTTATGTCAACCGTTAATCAGGCCTATGATGTACCATTGGTATTCGCGAATTCAAACAAAGTAAGCGACCTCTAGTGGTCAATATTGATATCAACAAAAGGGTGAACAACATTTCACGGATTGATTTATTAAACCAATCCGTTGAAAACATGCACCAATCAAACTTTTATATTTAACGCAGCTGCAATGTTGTTCACCTTTTTGTCGGCCATGTTACGATTAACAGCGACCTCTCGCGTTGACAGTTAGATTTCGAATTAAGAATAACATCGCTGTTAATTATGTATGTAAATAACTGCTCACTATCAAAAAATTACATGATGTATCAACATATCATAACTTCTGTGTACAATTACTTTGTCGTGTTATTTTATGCTCGATTAGTGTCATATGTGATTTGAAAGACGTTAAACCTCTGATGCATTATATTAACCAATTTCGATGCCTTTAAATGAGGTGTTATTCAAGTGCAGTTAAGATAACACTTGAATGTTATCTTAACACCCATGGTACAGTAGCGGACAATAAAATCCGGGCAAAATTTTGACAAGTCGATCGTATTTAGACAAATTTGGTAAATCAGGCTTTTATTGAGGTTATATTTCTGTCAAAATTTATATTAAACGTCAGAATTACTAGTGACATTTTGCATAGTATTAAACGTGAAAAATGTTATACCGTTTTCATTTCACTTGCACTGGATGCACTCAGTTATTTGCATCTTCTTTTAGCTTCATGTAGTAACACGAGATGAAGATACTCCGAGTGCGCACTAGTGCGTTCAATCGAAAACACTATTAGAGTGATGTTTACATTGTACAAATGGCGTGCCCGGATTTTATTGTCCGCTACTATACATCATAGGCCGGAATATTTGAATATATTGGCAATAACATAAATAACAGGAGGGAATCATATTAACAGTAATTTCTTGTCCAAAATGGTCACTAAATATGGCCGCTCTATGTCATAGGCGCACACAAGTTTTACAAAATTGTGGAACGTCACAAACTAACACCATTGTTTATGACACACTTACTACATTAAATTTAACTCAATAAGACTGGAGAAATGTCAATTCTATACACTAGAGTTCTATGACTGAAAGTACTTGAAAGGGACTTACTTTACGCTTGCTACGCCACTGAACATCGAGAAATTCCAAAACTAACCTAAAAGTAAATTATTTTTTAACAAGTCTATAATAACATATCAATATATCACTTGCATATACTACCAATCACAGTTACTAAATAAACACAAGTTCATTATAAACTCAGATACAAATGCAAAATCTGGCAGTTATTTTCCATTACGGATGTCAACAAACAGCCATATTGCAGAAACTGACTTACCGCCACTCGCCAGTGTCGCAAGATTCTTTTAGGACATTTATAGCGTTTTCGATTCACCTGCACCGGTTGCACTCAGTGTATTTGCATCTTCTTTTAACCTCATGCAATAACATGAGATTAACATATTCTTAGTGCGCACTAGTGCGATCAATCGAAAACGCTATTAGAAGAACCCTTGAATATGGAGGGAGAAATTGATGGATTAGAAAAAGATGAATATTAAAAACGTTTAATAATAAATAGTTTGCTACCCGAAACAACCCAACAAAATTTTAAGCATTTCAACGGATAAAAGTGGATGAACACAACTGATATAAGGAATCTCGCAGGGTTAGAAAATCGAACCAATAAATGTGAAGTGTGCCGTCATTACAGTAAGAGTGAGATGTAACATGAAAACCAGTTCATCATTTTTTGAAAAGTATTTTTATCAAAGTTAAATGATTGGAGCGGGACCCCGCAACAGCAAATTAATGAAAATTAATTAAAACTAATGGAAATTCTTTTGAAAATCTTATGATATGAGAATCTGGCAACACTGCCTACCGCAAAGTGGTAACTTCTGTCAAATGTAATTGCATTCTCCCACTGCCGTATCTTCCCTCCTGTTATTCTTTCCTCGTTGAGATAAATTTGTTTTATTTAAAAGTCACATCTGTTCATTTTAACACACAATTTATTCCTTAGTTATTTTCTTGACTGAGTTGATTGAATTAAATTATCATTCATTTCAGAAAAGAAATTACATTTTTTTTACTTATAATTTTGTAAAGGAATGCAAATAACATTTTATTTTCTTCATTTGGTATTTTCTTTCTTTTTCCGCTCCTACTTTCATATTTCTCTCTCGCATGATTGTCAATTGCGTCAGCCATATTATAGCTGCTTTCGTTCATACCTATGATTACTAATCATAAATACTGGATTCACTTCATACACATTTATTCGTAACTTTCTTCCGTTTATTTTATGAAGTATGAGTTTCATTCCTTCGTTTTTTGTAGAATCAATACATAAAAATTACGAATAAATGTGCACGAAGTGAATCCAGTATTTATGATTAGTAATCACTGGTATGAACGAAAGCAGCTTATATTTGCCTTATGATTATGCTTGTGATATAGAGATGTGTCATTCGTTCATTTTACACAGATCCGATCGATCGGTGATTGATATCCAAAAAGATCGAATCTTTTGTATCAATCATTCGATCATTCCTGTCGTTCAACACGCAGATGCGACGCACTCACCAAGGTGAATGATAGAAATAGTATCTGCGATTGAATAGTATTGTGATTGAAATTATAGGTATATCATTTGAATCTGAATCTGTCGACGTATACTTATCGAGATCAATATTTAATAGTGCATTCTTAAGCGTGTTTAATTCTAGTAGTGATTAGGACAAATGAATCTAAAATATAGGTAAATACAGAATCTGAATGATAGTTGGGAATGCGGTTATGATCGAACATTGTATTTTAAGGTTGCGTTTTAGAGTTAACACGCTTTTCATTCATTGGTTCTCACTTGAAATTTATTTATTATATTATCAATATTTCTTCAAAACAGGCTAACAAAAAGAAAGATGCGGAAAATGTAAAAAAAAAAACTCTGCTGCCTATGCTGACTATGATATATAATAATAATAATATAATTGAATATGTGAGATTAAAAGGGGCCCAAGTCCTGCTCGAATGATTATGAGAAATTGAAGAAAAAAGGTTTTTGAAAGTTGTTTTTTTTTTATGTAAACTTTTTCTTTCACCTGTTACTATATTAAATATCTTTGTGTTTAGATCACATAACCAGATCAAAACGTTATTTAAATTTTACCAAAATAATAGACATATACAATCTGGACTTGGGCCCTTTTTAATCTCACATATTCAATTATTAGTTCATATTCCCGAGCATTATTTAAAACTGCTCGGGTTAATCCTCCAGAAAAAATACAATCATATCATATCACCGACTCCGACAGCAAGAACGGACAATCGATGTCGCGATCGACCGACTCCGTTGAAACAAGATTCTATCATTCAATGCTTTCAAGCACCGACTTTCAAGTGATCCAATCCCGAAGATCGAATCATTCATGAATGACACTTGACACATCTCTATTATGATATTGCCAACTTCAATTTGTAAATGTACCGGTATAATCTGGTCTAGATTTTTATTTTCCTTAAAAGAAATTATATAAATTAACATAAAAGTTGATGAAGAAGAAAATCGATCCATGCAAGAAATTTGCCTGCAGAATTCAAGATTGCTTAAAGAGTAAGTAGATACTCCTTTGGCGACAGCCTAACCTCACTTACCTATACATATTATGTAATTTAATTTCTCACAGATAATAATTTTCAAGAAAGCTCCTGCCAGGAAGCCATCGAGGATATGAAAGATTGTTGCCGTAAATGGGGAAAAGATAGTTTCGTCTGTGGCGGAATTAAAATCGATAGTAACGATTCAAAAGCGAACGAAAAGCAAGTTTAACGCGATGAAAAGACAGCCCGTGTTAAAAGATAGGTCGTGGATACTGCGTAATCCTAAATTATTCGTAAGTGTTGCGTCGACTATCGCTTTGTTGGTAATCTTCTCGAAGCCCATTTATGACGTTTTCATAAATACAGAAAAGCTACCAGATTTAGCTGAATTACAAAAACAACGCAAGGCAACGCTTTCTAGAAGAGAATAAATGGATTCTGTTAAGAAGGCCAAAGAACGTTTTAGAAATTATCCGTTAGTTTTATCAAAATGTAAAAATGAAGCCACGAATTATGCAAAATGTGTGTTGACAAAAGGTTCTGTCGAGGTGAACGATTGTGTCAACGAGTTCAAGCTTTTTAAAGATTGTTTACAGAAAGCCGCTGTCGGTTTAAAAACTAGATTATAATTGTAGCTTTAGTCGGGAATGTTTGTAGTAGTTAACAGGAAGATGTTCAAAAGAGGACTGTATTCATTTGTAGCCGCTAATCACAAGTGTCACATAGTATTTGCATTTTTAATACGTTTAATATTTGTAATTTACGGCATCTATCACGACAGTAAGTCAATTGTTCAATATACGGACATTGATTATAAAGTATTTACAGACGCTGCACGTCATGTTATTAATAACAAATCACCTTACGACAGACACACTTACAGATACACTCCTTTAATAGCAATCTTGCTTGCTCCAAATTTATTAATTCATCATGTTTTTGGGAAAATTTTGTTTTGTGTAATCGACTTAATTGTAGGCGTACTGATACTTGAAATCGTCAAGAATACTCTGCGCGATTATGAAAACTTTAACAAGATTAGTGTAACAAACAAGATACAACAAAATGATGTTAATGTAGGGAGTAATTACCAAGAAGAACAATGGAATAAAAAACATAAAAATCGTCAGTTTAAAAAGAACAAACTCGTTGAAAACTGTATAAGCGAAACCGAACTCACAGCAAATATTAGCATGTTATTATGGTTATATAATCCAATGTCTATTGCTATAGCTACAAGAGGAAATTGCGACTCAATAGCTGGACTTCTTGTATTGGTAACATTGTATTTATTGCAATGTAAAAAGGCATGCTTTCTATCTGGCTTGATCCATGGACTTGCTATTCATGTACGTTTATATCCCATAGCTTACAGTCTGGCATTTTTTATGTTTTTAAGCAATTATTCATTTTATTCAGTTGATCACAGAAGGAAAATTAAGGCAATTCAAAATTCTGAAGTTGAAGCAAAAGAACGACTCATTCTCAAGTCAAAGGAAAATTGTCGTAGAACAATTTTTGATGTGCAGTATTTGTTGTACCTTGTACCAAATTTAGACCAACTCAGTTTGATTTTTGGTTGCTTAATATCTTTGACTCTATTTACTTCTTTGTTTTACTACATGTACGGATACAAGTTCCTTTACGAAACGTACGTTTACCATTTAGTAAGAACAGACACTCGCCATAATTTCTCTTTGTATTTTTATCTTCAATATTTAACCGCCGGAGTCAAGAATATTGGAATCTGGCAAAAGGTTTTGGTAATTTTGCCTCAGCTGGTTTTGTTAGTGGTTTTGTCGGTCAGGTACGGTTTGAATAGATTTTCGTTACATTTTTCAATTCTGACGCTAACAATAGTGATGGTCACTTTTAATAGTGTCCTGACATCTCAGTATTTTATTTGGATCATGGCCGTGCTCCCTTTGTGTTGGTGGCAAATCCGAATGTCCCCTGCATCTGCATTATTTTGGGGAATAATTTGGGTCATTGCGCAGGGTGCTTGGCTTTTGCCGGCCTACTTTTTAGAATTTCAGGGCCAGAACACGTTCTTGTTAATTTGGATTCAAGGAGTGGCGTTCTTTTGTGTCAATATTGCCATATTAGGTCGATTCATAATGAATTTTATGCCTCGAGAGAAGTGTAAGTTGTTGTGAATTCGACATTTTTTAGTTTCATAATTGAAGACCTCGGTGCAAGAAGGGGACAGCTCCACTTTTTAAAATATTTCAGGAATCACAAAAATCGTTTTAAAAATTCATTTTATGTCATGTTCATATTATGTTAGAATTTGTCTCTATGAAACCAATTTCAATGATATTTGTCCCATTCTTGTACAGAATGAAAGAGAATATTTTTCTTCATAATTTTCAGTGTAAAACACAAAATCGGAAAGAAGTGTAGCTGTCCCCTTCTTGCACCGAGGTCTTCAATTTTTACTGATTTTTTGATTTCAAGGAGTAATCTTATAATTGCCGTTAGGTCAAATTATAATGAGTTTTATGTCTCAGGACAAGTGTAACTTGATGCGAGGTTTATATTGATTGGCTTTTGTAGAATAGAAATGTGAATAAGGCATAAAATGTATGATGTGCAGATTTTGTGAATAATTAGTTTAGATTAGTGCGTAGTTTATTAATAACGTTTGTATTACTTATATTAAACTTTTAATAAACCAGTTATTAATGTTGTTCGTAAATCAATTTCCCTTTTATTTTTGCTCTGAGACACATGAGAAATCATAAGAAAATACTATTACCGTTTTCGATTCACCGGTTGCACTCAGTGTATATGCATCTTCTTTTAACCTCAAGTAATAACACGAGATGAAGAGGAGAATCAGAATTAGTTTCAGGGTTTAATCTGGTTTAATGTAGAATATAGAGGAGGGGGTTTTGCTTTACTCTGAGTGCGCACTAAGGCGGTCAATCGAAAACGTTATATATGTTTTTTTTTTAAATGCCATAAGGGATGGCTGCGGAAGAGAAAATTCATGTCTTAGCTCCATTCATGTACTTTAAATTGTCAGTTTTGGCATGTGTTAGATGCCAAGCTACGACATGAGTTTTAATTTTCATGGCCAACCTTTATGGCATTTTTAAAAAAATACATCGAATAACCCTGGGCATAAAAGTTATTCAAAAAAGTAGATTTACATCGAAGTCACGCTAATTATTCATTAAAATGAAGGGATCTTTAGTATTTTGAAGTCTATACACAAGAAGTCGGTGGGAGAAACTATCATGTCTATAACTGCAAGTCCATGGAAACTAATTTTTGCGCTTGCGCATATTGCCACAAACTGTCAAAATTGAGTTTTACGTCTTGTGCAAATCGGAAATTAATAGGCTTTTTTTCTAAGAATGGAAGTAAACAGAGACGAAGCAGAACGTTGCATCGAAATCGCAGAAAAATACATATCCGAGAAAAGTAAAGAGAAGGCGGAGAAATTTCTACTGAAAGCGGAGCGATTGTTCCCGACTGACAGAGCGAAAGGTTAGTGACAATTAATAATTCAATAAAAGTCTAACATGACGTGTATTGTGAAATAAATTGAGTGATAATTTAACTGCAGATTTGCTCATTAAGATTCAGTTGATGGCACCAAGCATGGAACCTGAAGCCAGACAGAGGAAACCTCCACCAAAGCCGGAAAAGCCAGCGGCTCCTGAGTACACTGTTGAACAGGCGGAAGCCGTGAAGCGTATCAAGAAATGCAAAGATTATTATGAAGTGCTCGGGGTTACTAAAGAAGCTACTGATTCGGACGTTAAAAAAGCATACAAGAAGCTGGCGCTGCAGTTACATCCTGACAAAAATAAATTTCCTGGAGCTGCTGATGCTTTTAAAGCCATTGGTAATATAGTTTCTTTGATAAATTTACAATAATTGCGGATAGGCACATGACAGGTTAAGTTTCCATACACAGTGTTGTTATACATGAGACATTACGTAACACTATTTTAATATGAAGTTAAAAAAAAATGATTTAATACATTTCGAAGGCAAGCCTATCCATATAGAGCCGGTCTTTCCATCTTCCAGTTAAAGTTATCCGATGAATAACAATTTTTATGAATGGGTGACTGATTTTTATGAATTGTTTCCATGGTAGTTATCCGCCAGTTAGTTTATCAAGAGGTGGAAGGACCGGCCCTAAAAAGAAAGATGGCCAAAGTTCAAAAAATTGGAGACTTCATAAGTTTTTCCGTCTTCTTCTAGCACACAAGCTTTCATCGAAGGTCTTTTATAAAATATTTTTTTAAATTAAAACTAAAATCCTATGTAAGAATAGTGTTATATAGTTTAACTATAAAGGAATCTCCAACCATTGTAGGGTGCCATTAGGTCATAATGTTGTAACGTTTAATATTAGTGGGGCTTGAACCATATACAGTGACTTTATACACACAGTGTGGCCAAGTAAGATAGGCGGCCATTTTGTGGCAAATTTCAATTATTATACAAGTGGTGGGTGGCTAGGTTATTTTAACTTGGCTTTAAGAAAATAACTTATAATACTTACGCTTCAAGGTAAATCATATATCTAAGGCTGCCAACAGTCTCGCATTGGGTGTCTTGAAAGTAGGCAGCCCTACGTGTACCAAATGTATTACAAATAGTTTAAAACTCCACAATAATTACTTTAGCGAAGTAATAACTTTCTAAACCTTCTAATATCATAAAATCTCACTGAGCAGGCACACGTAAAGATGTAAATACCATAAAAATTTGCCACTTAATGGCCGCCTGTACCAGTAATCAATTAAAATGAAGACATTGCTTGACCACACTATTTTGAGTCACTGTAGAACCATAATTATGATAGCGCCATCTAGTACTTTAATGTGAAAACTATTACGAAAATCAAGTGACATCTATTACCAGCTATTATATCTATTATTTTTTGTGGCAACACTATCATATGTACCCAGTTTTTTTTTAAAGTTTTTGATTTAACAGTTTGTTTTTGTAGGAAATGCAGTGGCAATATTAACTGATGTAGAGAAACGTAAACAGTATGACTTGTATGGTTCTGATGATGAAAGAGTGACACGCCATCAACACCACTCGTACACGAGAGGCTTCGAATCAGATGCCACGGCAGATGAACTGTTTAACATGTTCTTCGGTGGTGGTTTCGGTGGTTCAAACGTGTATGTTCGTCGGGGAGGGCGTTGGCAAAGAGCATCTACTGGTCAGCATGAGACCCACTCTCATAGAGAGGTGAGTTAAATCATTTTGTAGATTTTTTTATAATATGTATACATAAATTCCCAAAGTATAGTTCTTTTAAATATTATTTGAGATGCACTTTTTATTAATTAATTAATTTTTATAAATGGAGTTCACAGCTGGTTAATCTCCATTCCTGCTTCTTCAGTCATTTAAAATTTTTGCGTCTTAATTATTCCTTTTCTTTTTTTGTTTTAGCAACAACAGTCTGGATATACAATTTTCTTGCAGATGTTGCCTATTTTATTAGCAATTTTGTTGTCAATGGCTTCGAGTTTGTTCATATCTGATCCAGCGTACAGTTTACAACAGAGTTCGTAAGTTTCATGTATTCAGAATTAAATTTCATTTGTTTTAAGTGTATATACGGCCAAATGAAATTTCCGAAATAACTTGCTGTTAGTTGATACAGTTTATTAAAGTTTAGTTTTAGTTTTTTTGATTTTTAAGGAAATATCCACTCCGACGTACAACAAACAACCTCCACATTGAATACTATGTCAAAGAAAACTTCCACAGTGAATATCAGGGATCTCTACGACGATTAGAAATGACCATAGAAGAGGAGTATTTGACCAGCTTGAGGCATGCCTGCTACAGAGAGAAAAACTATCGTAAGTGACAATCTACAAAGCGTTTATGAATTTGAGGTTTTTACAGTTTAATTTTCTAGGGGATTCTTTGATATGGAAAGCACGAAATTTTGGTGATCGCGAACTGTTTCAGTCAGCTCAAAATATCAAGTTGCCCTCTTGTGATAAATTAAATGAATTTCGCAATCGTGGATAGACTGTACGTTATCGAAGACATTTTGGTTTTTGTGGTTGCTATTTATTTGTTGTTGTGTGTAGCATCAAAATTTTATTGTAGGATTTTAAATTCCTCATTAAACACTGTAATGTTAAGGTATTGTTGAACTATTTGCTGTTAAAGTGAATAACTTTTAAAGATAAGAAGGAGTCATTTAAATTTAAGGCATTTTTGGATTTGTTACGTAAGTATATTTGTAAGATCTGCTATGATGTAACGCTCTTATGAATTTTACTCATTATTAGCAATTTCAAAATAGGTGTCAGTTGCTTAGAAATATTTTTATTGTTAGTTCAGTTGCGAAATAGGAATGAAGTTACGTTTTGTTTGAAATCATTTAAGTTCTCTAGTCAGTGTATTCTTAATTTGAGATTTCTTTACGTTTGTGCTGCTTTTATTTACCAAATCATTCGCAAGTCAAAACATTCTTGGTGTGTTTACGGGTACGATTCGTCTTGTAAATATTTTAATTTATATAAAATTTAAATTTCTTGGTTTGGTAGGATACACATTATGTAATATATTAGTAGAAAATAAAATAAATTTTATCAATTGAAATACATTTTACGAATGCAATGTGCTCTTACCATTTATTAAACCACATTTTATTTCAGATGTTAATAAGAAATTGGAACTTCACATTGATTTTATTTGACATACAAATATTTTACAACGATACTTCAGCTATACATTTATAAAAGATACAAATATAAACAATTCTAAAACAAGTACAAAATAAGTTACTTAGGGCTGTTTTCATGATAGGACTTTAAATTGAAGTCTCCATTATGAAAATGGCCCTTAATTTAGGTAGCTTGAGTACGAGATACTTTTCGGGGGACATCTAATTTTGCTCTTGCTGTTTATTTGATTCTTCTGATTCTTCGCGTCCTCCTTCAACAGATTCATCCTGGCTGTTTTCACCATAGGTTTCGTGAAGATTATCTAATTTATTGGACATCTTCAGACTCCTAATCGCAGTGCTTGCCGCTTTGAAATACAGCTGCTTACATTGCTCCTCTAAGCGCTTCATCCGTGCCTCTCGTCTTTCAACAAATTCCTGGGCGGATTGCGATGGAGTTTTCTTAGATGAAGCCTCACCTTGCGGGTATAAACTTGAAGCGCCAGCCGATGTGCTCGGTTCATTTTCCTCATCATCACAAGCATCTTCAACAATTGAATGTGCCCGGATGTATTCTTCTGCTGACTGTAATACACTTTCGGAGTCATCTTCAATTAAAGAGTGACTTCGTATGTATTCTTCAGCAGTCTGTAAAATGTTTTCTGGAGAGTGGTCATCCTGATGTGTAAGAGTGTCTGCTTCTTGGTTTACCTCAGAGTTTTGTAATTCCTGAGAGTTATGTATCGATAATACTGAATTCACTTGTCTTTCTTGGGTAACGCTTTGTACCAAATCAGTCTTTTGCGTTTCTAAGGAATGCGGAACTTCTTTAGTACCGTTTGCTGCAGATAATGTGTTTTTTTCAATGATAACAGTGACTCCAGTAGATTCTGAAAAGCTGATACCTTCAGTGTTTGCAGATTCTAAAACTGCATCTTCATTATCTGTTGCATTTTCAGTTCTTTGAATAACCGATGTTAAAACGTCTTCCTCTTTTTGAAATGTTTCGAATGCGGGCTCTTCGTCTTCACTTGATGATTTATCATCGCTGAACCCACTCTCGACGCTGTTGTTATAGTCATCGCCTGTGCAGGTTTTTCTTGAGGTAAATTCCGTCCTTAACTGCTTCCATTGTTCTTCGGTGCACGAGTTTTTCTTTCTGGCCTGCAACCATTTCTCCCTGCAGTATTCCAGTTCCTGTTTCAGTTCCGTAAGCAATTTTCTTTTCTGCGCAAGCTCGTAACGAAGAATTTTCTCCTGTGTGTGCAATTGTTGATGCTGTTTCTGCATTTTGCCAACCTTAAAACAAACTCATTAATTTGATACTTTAATGCATAAATTAAAAGTCCTACCACGTGCCAGGTTTTTGATAGTTCGTTGGAAACTAAAACCAATCGTTTTTCTTGGTCTTGAAGCCGACCTTCCAGGTGAGTGTTTAACTGCTTCAGGCGGGTCGTTTCTTTCTCCAGGAATTTTTTCTCCAAAATTAAGTCCTGAAATCGGTTGAAAATTTAAGGGGGGAGGGGGCGAAAACAGGAAACTTGATAATACCTTCAGCCTTATAAATGTTTTGCTCACGCTTAAAACCCTTCTAGTTCCATCTGGTGTTTGCACGGACTTGTAACAAGGATGGTCTTTGTCTTCGTTTTTGGGGGTCATGTCCGTAAGAACGTTATTAGGAGCACACTGGTGACTTAGCAACTCGATCAACACCCTCCATACTTTCGGAAGGTTTTCCACAATTTCCTCCGGGCTGTTCAACTGGTACTGCGCTGAGCCCTGAGGATCTATAAATAAAAATTTAGCAAAAATGTTAATGTGTATTGTAGAAGTAAAGTACCACAATCATCTTTGGTTGTCGGTTTTTCAAGTTCACTTGCGTCTTGATTATTGTCTTTATTATTTGCATTAACTTGGTTGACTAAGTCCAAGAGAACTTTGGGTAAAGCTGAGACCTCATTCGATTCTTCATTTACCACGATGTTGGTCAGCAAGTCGTGATTTTCCTCCAGTATTTTAATCATCTTGCCCAAGTCTGTTTCTTGATCGTTATTGAAGCTCAGAAGTATTTGAGAGAACAGCTGGTTTATTACGGCCATTTCGGCTTGCAGTTCTTTGCACTCCGCTTTGGATATGCCCAGATTTGATTCGAGGTTTTTGATTTTATCATATTTTTCTGAATTTTCCGTCTCTAACTGGCTTATTCTTCCATTTAATTCTCTACAAAAGAAAATGTTTTAGTGAATAAGTCGCAGACGTTTGATAAAACTCTTCCTATTTACCTATTTTTTTGTTGCTCTTCTTCGGCGTCTTTTTTGAGGTCCTCTAGCTTCGACTGCAAATCTTCTTTCTCTCTTTTATCAGCCCTCTGCCTTTCTTCGTAAAGTGTCCTTAAGTGTCTCATGTTCCTCAACTGCTTCTCATATTCCCCTCGGAGGTCATTTGATAAAACATTCATCTCCTTTGATGCTAACAATTCTTCTATACTGGTAATTTTCTTTCTTAACTGAAAAGTAAAATCATTATTTTGTTAATTTGAAAGTAACCGTTCACCCTTAATATAAATTTATTTATGGATTATTGTGAAATTAACTTTGTTTACATAGACACGTGGCGCAGGATGATATGTGCATAAATTTAGAACGCAAGAAACATTTTGTACTTGTCATCGTGCATTAAATTATCCATCTGTTTAGTTTGGCAGAACTTTTGTCGCTCTGATTCACGCGTTAATAGCAATTTATAAGCTAACGATTTCCAAGAAATTCACATTCACGTTCACCATTAGAAATAAACATTGAAATTAAAGCGAAACGTACCTCCTCTATCTGGTTTTCCCTAAGGACTAACATCTCCTTTGAAACCTTGACGACATCCTTTAAAGCTGTAACGTGTTCCTGATAGTCGATCCTTTCTTTCTGAAAGCCAATCACTTCCGTATTAACGGATTGTAACTCCTTCTGCATCTCCGCCAAACTAATCCTCAGTTCTTTGTTCTTCTCCGAAATAATTTCCTTCTCCTTCAACTGGAGGCGCAGTTTCTCCATCTCGTTCCTCAAATCTTCATTTTCTTCTTTTAAATTCGCAATCGTCCGCAGGTCCTCTGAGTTATGGGGGCCGTCGGTCTTCTGCTGCGCATTTTTCAGTTGCTCCTTCAACTCTTCGTTTTTCTTCTTTTCCGAAACCAACTCCTCGCGCATATCCATCATCTCGCGCCTCTTCTCCGCCAGTATTTGTCTTCGCTTCTCGTGCTTCCGGGCTAGTTCCAGCTTGAAATTCTCGAAGTCCTCTGCGAGTTCCTTTCTTCTTTGTTCGCGCTCTGTATCTAGTTCAGGTACTGGTTCGCTGTTTGAGGTCGAGACGGTTGTGTGTGGCTTCTGCTGTGCCCCGTTCGTCCACCAAATGTCGTCGTTGTTTTCGTCGATTGTTGAACTCCTGGCGTTGCCCATTTTTTGTTTCTTAAAAATATCTGCGCTCACAAAACAGACGTATTGTAAGAGTTTAGGTCTAGACTGATTGCGACGTATCCGCTTTGGGGGCGACGGAAAGTTTTGATGCCGCTTGTGCGTTCTTTATTTTGAAAATGACGTCGCCGGAGCTCTATAACGCTTTCCGCACGCTTAAAAATAGCTTCTGTTAAGAGGGATACGTTTAATTATTGCTTGCCAAAATTTTTCACGTGCTTATCAACGGGTACTTAGAATTTAACAATTGGTCAGGTATTATTTTTACGTTCCACGACATAATAAACTGTTTTTCTAAAGAAAAATTATATTTAGCCATTACATTCCTGTACCTGTAAATGCAGTTTCATTTGAAATGAATCAGTCCAGGTCTGTAATTAAACAAGAAAGAAACAAAACTTTATAAATCATCCTTTAACTTCACACAGTATAATTTATGTATAAAACTACTTTAATTAATATAACTTTTTTAATACAGCATGAATAAGTTGTTATAATTACATCTTTATTTTTTAAATTTATAGTGAACTGGGAATACTGTATTTTTTCCTGTATTAAAATCAAGTGATTCGCTATTAAAAAATTCGTCTTGGCTGACAAAAAATATTTTGAGACAAACTAGTGAATCAAGAGGGAGCAATTTATGGACACGTGTTATTTTGATGAAGTTTAAAAAGTTTCTTTAGTTAATGATAAGTATTTCTTTTGCAACACCATCATCATATTCTGCTGAAAAAAAAAATATAATAATTTCTATTACTTCTTGAACATTGCATACCTACTTATTGTTTCTTAAATTAAATATTAAAGGATGATATGTATAATTAAGAGATACAATAATGATTTTAATCATTAATCACCGTTCATAAAACAAATTTACTATTTTTTAGAATATTTGAATCTTCAAGTTGAATCTTCAATTTCCTTAATTAAAAATTTACAAGTAAAAATTAAATTAATATCTATTTACAATGAAAACCTATTAAATTATTATCTGGGATTAAGCGCTGCTTTCTGAAGGTAATTCTCGTGTAAATTGAATCATTTTTAAAAACGTTGATTATTCAGTCTACTTACAACTGTAAATAAATACCACTGGTAAGACTTAAAAATAATTGCGAAAAATGAGTTTCAACGATCCGGGTAAACACAGCAGAATTCGTTCGTAAAATTCACCGGCGAGATTTTCGTTTTAATCGAGTGCACTGGCTCCAGAAGTCGGATGTGACTTTATAAATAGAATTTATTTATCCAATACGCCTCAGTCGATTTGGTTGTTGCATCGCTTGCCAAAATTTAAAAATAAAACTAGGTGCGTAGATGGTACGTTTTAGAGGAAAAACCGAAAGTAACGCACTTCACTGTACCCTGAGAAGCAGGACTGAATTGCATTTTTATTCCTAATTTATGGATTTTACTGAATACCATGATGCATTAAAAATTGTTTTTTATTCCTCTAAGTGCGTCCTTGCATTTTTAAATTACTGCGTTTAATATTACTAACAAAAGACTAAAGGAGTGCGTCATTAGGTTTCATTGAGATTACTAAACGTAGGTATTTAGAAGGACATTCAATGGTCTAAATTTATATCAATTCGTAGTGCAAAAAGATGTTTATATGAAAACCTAATCGTAAATCATTTTTAAAGCAATTTTATTTTTCCAGAGCAAACTGACTATACTCTTGTTTTAGTTCATTAGTAAGACAAAGATCCAAGACATTTAAATTTTTTTAAAATAATTTCATTCACTTTCAATGCCTTCCATAGTTTGCATGGGACGTTTTTCATAAAAATATTTATGTAATTTTTTCGTATTTAATTAATTTATTTAATTATTATTATAATTAATTAATTACATATTATAATTAATTATTATTATTATTTAATTAATTTATTTAATAAAAAGTATACAGTGAATTTTTTTTTAACTGTGGCCATAGGGATTTAGTACATGCTAAAAATTGGACCTCATGTTAATGTGTAGGGGATAAATTTTAAGTAAATTTTTGTATTTAATCGTAAATTAAACGATTTATTACAAGATAAACTTTGCTAGAATATCTTAACACGTTTTCCTTATGTTTATTTTACTGTGAAAAGTTGAGGAAAATAGACACAAATTTTTGAACGAATGTAATCCATGTAGGCTGACGTTATTAATAATTTGTCACTGTGATTACTGATAAACCAATTATTACAACATTAATTTATTACCACTTGTAAAAACTACTTCTTCATACCATTGAAAAATGAGTGGAACATGTTATAACATGCATAATTGATAATTTTAATGCTTGCTTAATAATAACGGACATTTTCTTTATAAACTTTCAATAGACAGACATTAACGGAACTTTTCTCTTAATGACATTTCAGCTACCTTGATTTTTGACTTAATAGTTAATTCTATGCTTATTAATTTCAACTTCTAACCGGAAAATAATTAAATAGAACATGTTATTGCTATTCTTGCAATGTGGATTTCGTAGGAAAATGTTTAAATTATTAATAAAAATAAAAAGTTGCTTCAAATTTGTGCCATAATATACATTAACATGAGGTCAAATTTTTAACATGTAAATCCCTATGGCCACACTTAAAAAAATTCACTGTATAAATAAAACGTAACCCTTAATCTTGCTTTGCTTTATAAATGCCTTAGTTTAGATCTCGAATAACGAGTAGGTAACTATTAAATCATTGCAATATTGATATGTACCAAAAATATCTGCTTATTTTATTTAAAAATTTCAGCAACATTAAAACATGTATTCAAAAATTATTTCTTACAACTAATCCCTGCACTAGAGTTTACTACACCAGGAGAATTGTAGGTAAGATAATTATAAGATTTTATTCTTCCAAAAAAAAGAAAATACATTGCATATTATTTATTTGAAACAACAATATTCACATATACACTGTTAAATTCTTGAATAAATTAAAAATATATATTTGATTCTAAAAATGAATAAGTATTAGTACATAATCTGCATGGTTTTTTTTAAATAATAAACATTTAAAATATTTTCAGATTTTACTGTTATGATTTGATAGACATTCAATGTTTCATGGGATCCTGGTAGGAAGATTGAAAAATCGCAGTAAAGTGTGAAGGGAATTGTTTTGGACCCCTAATAAATCTCATTTAACACCTCTTCGCGTTTATGTGATCCTTATAGGAAGATTAAAAAATCGCAGCAAAGTTCCAATGGAATTTTCTTGGGCGCCTAATAATTCTCATCCTTTTCAAATATTCCTGTTATGTTACGGAACTCTGTAAGTGATTGCTTAGGGCTAGGGATCTGTAATTTGACGTACCTCGTTAGTTTGTGTTTTCATCTATAGATGGCGCCAGCTATTAAAAATCAATTAATTTTTTTAATTAATTTACGTTTTGTGCGATAGGAAATTTCAAATATGGCTAGGGTTCTAATGCAGTATTTCTCTATGCCTGATAATAGTGATAAGACATTCACCACTACCTTACACATATGTGATCCTGATAGGAAGATGCAAAAATCGCAGTAAAGTTTCGGGAATCTTTCTTGGTACCTAATAAATCTCATTCAACACCTCTTCGCGTTTATGTGATCCTGGTAGGAGGATTCAAAAGTCGCAGTAATGTTTCAAGGGTATTTTTTGGGCGCCTAATAAATCTCATTTAACACCTCCCCGCGTTTATGTGATCTTGGTAGAAAGATTAAGAAATCGCAGCAAAGTTCTAATGGAATTTTCTTGGGCGCATAATAAATCTCATTCAACACCTCCTCGCGTTTATGTGATCCTGGTAGAAAGATTCAAAAATCGCAGCAAAGTTCAAATTGAATTTTCTTGGGCGCCTAATAAATCTCATTCAACACCTCCTCGCGTTTATGTGATCCTGGTAGGAAGATTAAAAAATCGCAGCAAAGTCCAAATTTAATTTTCATGGACGCCTAAGAAACCTCATTCAACACCTCCTCGCGTTTATGTGATCCTGGTAGGCAGATTAAAAAATCGCAGCAAAGTTCCAATGGAATTTTCTTGGGAGCCTAATAAGTCTCATTCAACACCTCTTCGCCTTTATGGGATCCTGGTAGGAAGAGTGAAAAGTCGCAGTAAAGTGTGTAGGGAATTTCTTTGGACCCCTAATAAATCTCATTCAACACCTCGCGTTTATGTGATCGGTGATCCTGGTAAGAAGATTCAAAAATCGCAGCAAAGTTCCAATGGAATTTTCTTGGGCGCCTAATAAATCTCATTCAACACCTCCTCGCGTTTATGTGATCCTGGTAGAAAGATTCAAAAATCTCAGCAAAGTTCAGATTGAATTTTCTTGGGCGCCTAATAAATCTCATTCAACACCTCCTCGTGTTTCTGTGATCCTGGTAGGAGAATTCAAAATTCGCAGTAACATTTCAAGGAAGTTTTTCTTGGCGCCTAGTAAATCTCATTCAACACCTCCTCGCGTTTATGTGATCCTGGTAGGGAGATTAAAAAATCGCAGCAAAGTTCCAATGGAATTTTCTTGGGCGCCTAATAAATCTCGTTCAACACCACCTCGCGTTTATGTGATCCTGGTAGGAAGACTCAAAATTCACAGTAACATTTCGAGGAAATTTTTCTTGGCGCCTAATAAATCTCATTCAACACCTCCTCGCGTTTATGTGATCCTAGTAAGAAGATTAAAAAATCGCACCAAAGTGCGATCGTGATTCAGTCAGTAAAATTTCGCCTAAATTACAGGTTTCTGTAAGTGGTTGCTTAGGGTTAGGGATCTGTAATTTGATGTGAGCCATTAGATTGAGATTTCATCAATTGATGGCGCCATATGAAAATTTAAAATTCGCCAAAATTTTAGTGCGGTATTTTTTCTGAGCCTGATATTTCAATCAACACTGCCTTACAATTACGTGAACTGTTCATGTTAGTTCCTTTAATGAAATGGTTGGCACGACAATTTAGTAAATTCAGTCAACCTTCAAGATATTCGAAAATACCGGGAAATAAACCGAAAATTACCTTTAAAATGGATAATAATTATGAACGTGGCACTAATTATTTAACGAAATGTTATCAAGTAAAACACGACATAATCTTTATAAAATTTCATTTATTTAAATATTTTTTTTCAGAACCACCAAATCAAAAGTAAAAGAATCGAAGAGCTAACTAAAGTTGTCAATGAACTGAAAGAAGAATTAACTCTTTCCAACAGTACTATCACACATTACAAGCAACTGATAGATACTTTTAACAAAACTGAAAGTATCACGACACTTTATGACGCATTGAGAGGTATGATCTATTCCACAGACATTTTTTAACGTAACATAAAAATTTGCTGCAGTAAAATCATCAAAAATCCACAATGAAAATGGCGAACTG
Source organism: Dorcus parallelipipedus (assembly GCA_958336345.1). NCBI lineage: Eukaryota > Metazoa > Arthropoda > Insecta > Coleoptera > Lucanidae > Dorcus > Dorcus parallelipipedus. The sequence goes on along the minus strand of OY284480.1, from coordinate 19,956,508 downwards.
AAGCAGCGTCTGCTCTTGTTGGAAGAAAGTTTCGCACAAGAAAAACAGAAAATCATTAATGACTATGAAGATAGAATTTCCAAATTGACGGCAAAATATGTACAGGAAAACGAAACACTCATTAACGAACTTAACAAGAAAATTAACTGTTATGAATCTGAAATCACTGACCTGAAGAATACTCTTAAAGTAAAAGGTATCACCTTTCAAAAATTATAGACCTGCTTCTTCTTCTGGCCTCTGGTTGTCCAACAAGACAATTCTTCTTTCTTTCCAACGTTTCGTCGTCTCTTCTTATAAAGACTTCCTCAAGGCTGCTGCTGTTCCATATGTGAGAAAGAAGATTTGTGATGTATTACACTGGAGGCCAGAAGAAGATAGTCGAATCTATAATCATAATAATCAACTTTCAGAAAATTATATGGACAATCAGATCCAGTTATGTCAAGCATCAGCTGATTTGCAAGTAGACGAGGCAGAAATTAAATGGAAAACGTTACTAGACAGTGTGAATCAAAAGCTAAAAGAATCGAACAGTACTTGTATTAATTTACGTAACCAAATAGTCACTCTACGTAACAGCATTGCTTCGTACAAGGACGAAATCGATAAGGTAATTTATTTTAAAGCTCAAGTTAAATGCTAAAGTGCCCTTTTAACAACAGCACGTACAAGATAAAAGAGAAGTCGAAGATAAATTAGTGTTTACAGAAAATCAACTCATCTCCGCTCAGGAAAAACTGCTGCAAAATCAACACTCAACCGTTAAAAAATACACGGGAAGCAAGCAAAAATATAATAACCCACGAAAGTTAACCTATAAAGTAAAAGAAAACATTGGTAATATCGACAGGGAACACATCGATCATCCGAGTCAGTCAAACAGCTTAAGAGCTTCGACCGCAAGTGTTCATTTTGATCATTTACGCCCCAGCCAGGAGAAAAAATTGAATTATGAGAACTTACACGCAGTCCAAGGATTATATAAGACTAAACATAATGTGCGTTTGCTTCCACTTCAGCCGTGCTCTGAAAGTAAGCAGAATAATACAAGAAAACGAAAACTATTTAATCCTGATAGCATGGAGTATTTAAACGATATGGAAAATCAGGACTGAGATTTATTTTAAGTTGGTACAGTTATGAATGGTGCAATTACAGGTACCACAATTGTAAGTAGAATAGGTTTACAATTATTATTAAGATTGTTTATAACAGAGAAACAATCATACAAAATTCAATGAAATCATTACTTACAATGTTGTATCATACCTTATAATATTTAAGTCAATTTTTTTCATTGAGCATTACATGATGACTTCTCAGTTATTACAAGTTATTAGAAAAACGTTTTATACAAATTGTTCTTTGAAAATAAGCAGAATGTTTTTTGAATCGTTAATAATACATAACACTAATAAAGTGTGTATTCAAAAACATGCGTCATTTTATTTTTTCTGGTAAAGAAATGTGAATTTTATTTATTTATTTAGCAATTTTTTAACTTTTTTGGAATCATTTATGCTTTAAAACCAGAACTCACAGCAATATACCTTAAGCATTGCTCGACAATTAAAATATATAATGTATATTCACTTGATACTCGATAACTCATGTTTCTGAACAAATACTGGTTTTAATTCTTCCTGGAAAAATAAAAAAATAAATAACTAAAAACAAACCCTGCTACAAAATAAAACAAGAGCTGTAACACTATTCTAGGAGACCTTGAATGTCATGCCATCGTTTTCAATGAGCTCATCGCAGCTTCCAATCGTTCGAGCTCCACAGTCGCTTGCGTCAATTTTTCAACGTTGCTTTGCCGGACTTCCTCAGGCACTTTTACTGTATAATCCGAAGCACTCATGGCCTGTTTCAGTTTATTTTCTGTGCCCAGTAAGAACTCGATCTTTTTCTGCATCTTGGCAATTTCTTTCTCCGGTTCGATCAAGCCTTTCAAAAGTAGATGAACTTCACACTTATCGGATACGGTTATTATTGTGCAACCCTCAGGTGGAAGAGTGTTTACTTCAATTTTCGAACAGTATCCGATTGTGCACAGCGCTAAAGTGTACTTTAATACAACTTGCTCTATGTTTGAATCACTACATTGCACACATGCTAAAAAGAATATGATAGGGTGTGGCAAGAACATTTTTGATTTTTTTTTTAAATACCTTCAGTTTTAATTTTGTTAGGTAAATTGTAATCGCTCCTCGCAGATCTGATGTTCTTCGCAATCTTTTGGACCAACTCGACTTCCTGTTCGATGGTCGCACTTTTCCAGTTGCCCTCTACTTCTGGGTACGGAGCAACACTTATACTTGGAATAGCCTCAGAGATTGATTTAGGCCTAGGCAAACGCTGATACAACTCTTCAGTTATAAAGGGCATGAATGGTGATAGCAATCGCAGGCTAACTTCTAACGCTCTGTACAAAGTTATTTGGGCGGTCTTAATTGCTGTTTTATCATCACTTGCAAAAACTGGCTTAAGATATTCCTGTAACACGTTAATTATAAATTAACGACAACTTTTAGGAGACACATTAACTTACCAAATACACATCACAAAGATCATACAACCATACATTGTAAATGGCAGTCGTTACTACAACAAAATCATACGTTCCAAATCCCCTGTTAGCATCAAGAGTAGCAGATGCTAATCTGCTTAGCATCCACAAATCCATTGCGCTTTCATTACCAGTCAAATTAAAATCGAGTGGTCCTTCGAAATCATTTGAAAAGTAAGTTAAGGCGAACCTCGTGGCGTTCCAAATTTTATTGCAGAAAAACCTGTAGCCCTGCACTCGCAGGATGTCCAGGTTTATATCACGACCGAAGCACATGGCTGCCAACGCGAAACGTAACGCATCAGTTCCACATTCGGGTATACCGTCGGGATAATCTTGTTTCTGCCCGGCTTTGGCTTTCTCGATTTCTTTTGGGTCAAGATTGCTATCATACAGTTGCACGTAAAGGTTTTCCAGCGAAATACCATTAATTACATCCATGGGGTCTATTACATTGCCCAGTGATTTACTCATTTTTCTTCCATGCGCATCTCGTACTATAGGGTGCAAATAGACTTCCCTAGAAAAAATAATTTTTGAACGAACATTTCTACAAGTGAATATTTTTTTACTTGAATGGTAGTTTGCCCAGCAACTTCTGACCGAAGAAGACCATTCTGGCAACCCAAAAGAAAAGAATGTCATGGCCCGTCTCCAGTACCGAAGATGGATAGAAAACTCGTAAGTCAGCAGTTTCATCCGGCCAGCCGAATATAGAGAATGGAAAGAGGCCTGATGAAAACCAAGTGTCTAAGACGTCTTCGTCTTGCTTTAATTCGATGCTGCTTTTTGGAATGTTGAATTTAGCGGCTGCTTTTTCGAGGGCCTCTTCATAGGTACGTCCAGATACCCAGTATTTACTATCATTGTCCTGTATAATATTTATTGATACAAATTTGAATGTAGAGTTACAAAGAGTTTATATTGCTTTTTATTATTTATTATTTTTATTCGGAAACCCAATTAATCCGAGAATAATTAGTTTTATAAATTACTTACATTTCCTGGTGGTATAGCATTATCCTTAACCACTACAAAATAAGCTGGAATGCGATGCCCCCACCAAAGTTGCCTTGAAATGCACCAATCTCTTATACCCTCCATCCAATGATACCACGTCTTAACATGCACTTCAGGAATAATTTTGAGCTCTCCAGAAGAAACTGCTTCGATTGCCTTCGAAGCCATTTCATCACACCTAACGTACCACTGAGGCTTAAGCATCGGCTCAACCACGTCTTTACTGCGGTTGCAGATTGGCACCACCATCGGATTATTTGTGGTTTCAACGTACAATCCCCTTTCTTTAAGTGCTTCCAAAACAGCTTTTCTTGCGTCAAACCTTTTCATTCCCTAAAATTAATACGTTGCATCCTAATTCTACTTAAAAGTAAGTTAAGTTAAAAGTAAACTGTAGTGCTTACTATAAATGGCCCACAATCGCCTTGTATGAGTCCACTGTCATCAAAAATTGTGACAAAAGGCAGATTGTTTCGTTTACCAACTTCGTAGTCGTTTGGATCATGCGCTGGGGTTATTTTTACAGCGCCAGTGCCAAATTCTTTCAACACGAACTCATCAGTGACGATGGGGATTTTCCGGTTGCAAAACGGATGGGTTACAAACTTCCCTTGCAAATGCTTGTATCTCTCATCATCCGGATGTACAGCGACTGCCGTATCACCGAGCATAGTTTCAACACGTGTCGTCGCAACTACTATCTTTTCATCTGAATCAATTACCTGGTATGCAAAGTGGACTAAAACTCCAAACTCTACTTTCTCCTCGTAACCCGGTACTGAAAGAAATGTGCGCCCAGGTACTTCTATTTTGTCTACCTAAATCAAACACAGATGAAATCTCAAATGGACACGTCATTTTTTTGTTACCTCTATGTCAGATATAGCAGATTTTAAGGTGCAGGACCAATTTACTAATCTGTTGGAACGATAGATTGTGCCTTCGTCATGTAATCTCACGAACGCCTCTGTAACAGCCCTACATAGCTTTGGGTCCATTGTGAAGGCCGCACGATCCCAGTCGTAAGACGAACCCATTTTTCTGAGTTGTAAGTAAATTCGATCGCCTTTTCTATAGTAATATAAAATTAGGTCAGTAAAAGTTTTCTTTTTTTTTACAATACATTTAAAAACATATCAGAATTCTGTCTAAGAATAAGGGTTTTGTTACAACACATCAAAGAAATCCAACATGCTGAACAGTTAAAGAAAATGAGAGAATTTAATTTTAAAATGGGACCAAAACTTACTCATTTTTCCAATCCCATATTTTCTGAATAAATTTCTCACGGCCAAGCTCATGCCTCGTCTTCTTTTCTTCCCTCCAGAGCTTCTTCTCTACAACTACTTGGGTGGCAATACCCGCATGATCACATCCTGGATTCCAAAGTGTAGTCTTGCCTTTCATTCGATTCCTATTAGAATGAATTATAAATGTGTATTTCATTTATAGTAAGCAAGACTCACCATCTTATTAAAGAATCTTGGATGGAGGTAGTCAAAGCGTGCCCTAAATGTAGAGACCCAGTTACATTAGGTGGTGGTATGATGATGACGTACGTTCCTTTTGGGTTTGGTTCTAAAATTGATTTTCTCTAGAAACAAAGATTATGTGATACAATTTGCATCATATTTTTTTATAAGTGAATTTTATTATTTCGTCAGAAATAAATTAAAATCAAGCAAGAATTTCTGCATAACGTAACTTTGACAATATTAATTACAAACTCATAAATTATGGGAAGTTACATGCTGTTCTGTTCGAGCTACATCATGGCTATATGCCACCTGCAATCAACAGTTTATTAAGATTCACAGCTTCACTCTCACCAAAAGAAAATAAGAAAGATACTGTAACTGTTCAAAATTATACAAACTTTCTCGATTACCTAATAATAGAGTTTCCTTAAAATACATACCCCATACTCAGGTTTAAAAAACCCTTGTTTCTCCCACCAACTATACCAAGCAGCTTCAACATACTTTGGACTATAAGAATCTGGCATTGTGTTAGTTGTAACTTTTCTATCACCAGGTGCCGTGGAAATATCGTAGACTGCCGCTTCCTTAATTTCCTTCTTCTTTTCCTTTTTCTAAAAAGAAAGTAGATGCACTGCTGATGAAGTGCTTCTAACATATGGTGCAATCAATCATCTTACCTCAGAAGCATCCTTCTTAGCAGGAGCATTGCTCTGCTTCTCCAGCTTCTGCTTCAGCTTGTCCAACTTGGCCTGCTTCCTTGCTTCCTTTTCCAGCTGTTTCGCGGTCTTTGGGGGCGCAATTTCACCATTTTCTGTTAATAATTTGGTTTCATCAGCCATCGTTTTACAGGAGCCGGAACTTCTGCACTTTCTATGACGTTTGCGTAACCTAACCTTACTTTTATTTTGTCAAGGTGAAATTTAAATCGACGCTAGATGGCGCTATGCATTTTCATAATGTACACAGTGGCGGATCTTGAGGAGCTCTAAAAAGGGACGGATAAAAAAATAAAATTTTCGAGGTCTAAGCGAATTCCTACTAAATGAAAACAGTTGGAATTGTTTGAAAAACGGGAAACGTTAAGGAAAAAAATTGACAAATTGAGATATTTAGCGATTCAAATTAATTATTCCCGCCGTTGGAAAAGCACGAAGCAGGCGTTCTATAAGCGGAAGAGCGAGAGTGCAAACAATTATGCGGTTTTTGGCTTTCGCTTGTATTTTTGTTATGTTTTTGAAATCTTAGATTTTACTAAAAAATCTTAGTGTTTACTAAATCAATTCAAATACATTTAAAAACTACTGACAGTAAAATTATGCGCTCAAATTCTCCGTTGTAATGAAAATTAGAGATTGGTGCTACATAGCCATATTAATTAGTAATTGCCAAGCGAGAAAATAGTGGGCAATTAAGAATAGTATTCTACACCTTTTCAATTTCAAATTAGGACTAAACAAATTCAAATTGGAACAAAATATTTTAATTCAGAAAAAATGCAAGCTCATAGGTAATAATAACAAAACGAAACGTAACTACCTAACTAATAATAACTTACTTATATGCTTAAAACAAAATTTTACATCAACCATCTTTAACGCATCAGGTGGTATGAATCTTTGAATGTTTGCAACAAATCTTATACAGTTAGGTGCAGTTATTCTAATAGTAATATTTTGTCGCACTATACATATACAATGCGATCGAAAATTATTGAGCGTCCTTCAGAAAATAAATACCCAAAGGTGTTTGTTTATTAATTGAGTTTTCTACGAGTTTTTCATATCGAAATTAGTACACATTTTCGATCGCATTGTACATATATTTTCTAATTTTTGTAAACGATATTCCGTGTGCGCAATGTTTGCCCTGGCCTCACCGGCTAAAATTTGTGGCACTTGGATTGCTAAGTCTCCTATAACGTCAGCTTTTAGACAAGACCACGCGAGTTCAATTGAATTCAACATTGGGCTGTATGGGGCAAGTCTGAGCAAATGATTACCGGCAAATTCGTTTAGTCCCAATTTGAAATTGTTTATTCCCAATTTGAATTTGATTATTCTCATTTTAAATTTGTTTATTCCCAATTTGAATTTGTTTAGTCCCAATTTGAAATTGAAAAGGTATAGTTGGAAGCTATTCACGATCTTTTCAGACTCAGAGTAGGCCATGTTAGGGTGACATTTTTGTTGGTACATACCTCCAAGTAAATATGTTCCATTTTAATTTGATGGTTATATTTTTGAAACCTGACGCCGAAAAACATTGTTAATTTTTAGCATTTTGACTTATAGCGTTTTTAGGTGTGTTTGTTATCCTGCACTAGTGCAAACCAGTGTACACTTTTCTCTTAATACCTGTTTGGTATTATTCATTGCAGTTACACTACCTTGTTTGTTATGTTAGTGTAGTGTATTTCGTGTTCCACAAACTACACCAACACGGGAGAAAGAGTAACGAGTGCAGATAGGGTAGACATGCGCAATAGATTATTAAACGTCATTTGTGCGATCGATTGCACGTGGATATGTTTTGCTAAATCTCACAAGGAAATGCAAAATGAATTATTCAAATCGTAAAATACTCGTTTACAAACGTTTTTTCTTCGACAGATGCGTTTACAACTAAAATAGACTGCCATGTATGCATTTTAATACTATTTTGAAATAACATGTAAGATTTTAGGTTATAGTTGATGTTTACAAAGTTCAACGATTATAACACGTGGAAAAATAAACCGCACTAACTACACTCAAGCGGTTTGGTAGCACCAACTTCACCGCTGTACACTTCCTACACTCACGTTACTGCACTCGTTACACGAATGCTATCTCGTGTAATATTACCAAACAGACCTTTTGATTCATCTACACTGGTTGCACTCACTGTAATTGCATCTTCTTTTAACCTCATGTAATAACACGAGACGAAGGTACGTTCAGTGCACACTAGTGCGGACAATCGAAAATGTTATAAGATCTATAAGATTGAATGGATAATACCATTGAAATTGGATAAATAGAAATAGTGTGACATACAAGTTATTGAATTCGGCATAACCCGTGACTTTGTTTTGTTCAGACATAGCGTCTGATTGGTCGAGATGGACGCATTTGTGAACAGCTGACGTGCCGGAGTCAAATAATTGTTCACTTTGCGTATTAATAAGTAGTTTTGAATGAAAATTAATGTGATAACTTGTGTCATGACTAATTCTTATGCTATTTTTAGCATCATTTATCAGTTTCGTAACCGTTTGTTGAAATGTAAATAAGTCAGTAGCGTCGGATGTGTTTCACACATCGAAATTGAATGTCTGTTTTCAGTGGTTTTACTTACGTTTAGAATCACACATTGGATTTCACAGAATAAAATTATTGGTAAGAGCTTTTTATTTAGTGCTAGTAACTCACAGTTGTGTATTTTATACTGAAAGAATGAGAAACATTCCCCTGCTGTGACGGTAGGCTATTGGTCCTGTGGGAAATGTAAACAAATTTAGAGGTTATGTCCCCTTCAAAGTTTTATATTAGGTCTGTTTGTTTGTATTGCTCAGAGTTACTCTAAAAGTGGTAAAATGTAGTTTTCAATCAAATTCGAAGTTTTTTCGGTCCAAGAGAAACGAATTTGACTGAAAACTACATTTTACCACTTTTAAAGTAACTCCGAGCAATACAAACAAACAAACATTCATTGGATAATACCAACGTTATCGAACTTGCGGAAAATAACCGGTTGTGTAACCGGTATTCATCAGATCCAACCGTTAGCAATTTGATGTTAAACATGCTGGTAAACGATGGGTGTTTTTGCAAATCTGTCAGCACAGCCGCAGAGCACAGCGCACATCGGTCGCCATATTTGAAAGCGTAAAAATTTTATGACGAATTTACGCTGTGAGCATGTTAGCAAACCTGTGAAGTGAGTATTTGTTTGATAATCGTATGTTGGTATCTCACGGTTCACCAAGAGACAAGAGCCTACAATAATCACAAACTAATCATAAAGCGCATTGATATTTGTTTTAGGGTCGCCAGTAGCTTAGCGGTCAGCCTAGCCGGCTTTTTAAGTCGTGTCGCTCGGCGGCGTGAGTTAGAATCTCACCAGGGCCTCGGATGTTTGGATGTTTGTCTAAAATTTAGACCCATAATACAAATAAACATGTAAATTGTCTGGAATGGTTAATGCCGAAAAACAATAATAATGCAGCATTGCTGCTCAAAACGAAAGAAAGATATTTGTTTTGTTCTGCTTCTGGTGAATGCGGGGTGACGCGGGCAATGATTAGAGGAAGACACAGTATTGCCAGTTTTTGTTTGCCTGAAATCGTCTATTGCATCAGAAAAGGTCGCCCAAAATCGCCAAATTCCATTGCATGACTAAAATTCACATCCTATTCGGTTTGTTAAAAATCAAGAGGTAAATTAAGTAGAGAACGTGAAATTTATGAAAACATACTTTTATTAAAAAATAAACATAAAATTTTTGCGTGTTTATCATATAATATTATAAACTATAAATTGGAAGAGAGGAATCCTACAAAGTTACCCCTCAGAAGTTCGCATTTTACTATCCCTACTTTTTGCTACGTTAAGGGGAAATATTTGTGATATTATGATTGGTTGGTTGGCAGTCGCCTGCCGACCATGCGGCTATTGAAAACCACCAACATTAGTTGCTTAGAGCTATCTCTGTTCAACACATATTGCGAAAGAACGATAATAACTCTTGCGTGTCGGTGGTTCCGTCATCATAAGCAACTTACTAGGCTGCGTTCGGTCATAATGTTCAATATTCAACGGGTTCAGAAATACACATGCATGTACATAATTATATTCAAATACTTACACATTTTTTACGGTAAATTGTAATAAGACGCAATTATCGTTCAAAGTAGACTTTATTTTTAATTGCACGTATGCGTCGTACAATAGAAAAGGAACAATTAGTTATCTATATTTGTAAAATATTGAAGAGGATTGAAGCTGCAACACCAAAAATTTTACGTATAATCCTATTTCATGCCCATGCGAAATTTTAATATTACCTGCAGCTCAACAGTGTAATGAAATTCATTATTTTATTTATTTAAATTGTAAACATGGGTAAATTAAACTCCATTAACAAGAAGGTCACATATAGGAAAAGAAAAATCGGCGGTAAATATATAAATGTAAATATGTATCTACATATATTTTTTCGAAAATTGTTAAAAAATGTTGATAATTAAGTACATGACGCGAAGTGACTGTTTTTTGTTTGCAGAACGTAAAGGTCTTTTGCACTGGCGTCACATCTTTTGGTGTCATCGGAACGCCAGTGTCGTTTACTATAAGGTAAATGAAATAAATTTTTCAAAAATTTACGATGATATAAACATAGATGTAAATCTGCAAGGTTTGGATATTACAAAAGAAATGGTTAAGTATGAAGTAGTCGAAAAAATATTTTTCGCCTAACATATGTGAAAGTAACTCATATTAACCCTAAAAATGTGACGGAAAGGAATGTTTATCTGCCCTAGGGCTGCTAAACTCATAACAACACGATTTATAGTTCGTAACCTAGCAACACATTGACTTTCATTTGCGCGCTTTGACATTTCACAGAATTTTTCATTAAACGTCAGTTTTAAACAAAGTTTGAATTTGATTTAGGGCTAAGCGAAAAACAGTTGTGTGTCACACACGCAGAAACGCATTAGCAGCCCTTAGATATGAGCTGCCCTCGCTTCGCTCGCTCGTGCAGCTCATAGCCGCGGGTTGCTAATGCTCACTTTTTACCCCTGTGACACAATATACTATATATGTACCACGGCAGCAAAGTGTCTTTATCGACCTCGTTTGCTTGCTCATAAATGGTACATAAATAACTATTAAATCCAGAATGTAAAAATATTTCGCATCTTGCAATTTTTGATTGAAGAAAAGGCCACAGTTTAAGAAAATATCAAAAAAGTTTATTTCTTTTGAAGCCGATATGAAGTTGGCAATAACTTTCAGCAATAAAAAAAAATTCTAAAATAATACCAAAACAGTTTCAGTATTTATGTATTAGTATAAAAATCTACTAATTAAGTAATATTCAATAACTTAAAATGAATATTTTTAGAAATTGATTCCAATTAGTTTAACATGTATAGTATGCAAAATTTTAGAAAAACTTCTGACGAACTATCTTCAATATTTTTGTGATAAACATAATATTATTAAAAGAAATCAACATGGTTTTAGAAAACATTTTTCCTGTGTTACTCAACTGATAAATTTTCATACTGAATTGGCAGAAATAATTGATGATAAGGGACAGGTAGACGCAATTTTCATCGATTTTACAAAAACCTTTGATAAAGTTCCTCATGATTTTATTATAAGAAAATTACAAAATTTGGGGTGTGATATGCGAGCTGTAAAATGGATAAACGAATATCTTAAGGACAGGAAACAGAGAGTTAGAATAAATAATATCTATTCATCTGAGCTGACTGTCATTTCTGGAGTACCTCAAGGTAGTGTGATCGGACCAATATTATTCATTATATTTATAAATGATATTTCACAAAATTTAAGTTGCGAAACGAAATTATTTGCTGATGACTGCGTTATTTATAACAAAAGAAAAAATACATAAGATTGGATTTTACTCCAGAAAGATTTAGACAAAATTCATATGTGGTGTGACGAAAATAAAATGGAAATTAATACAAAGAAATGTGTTGCAGTATCGTTTGGTATTACAAAATTATTTCAGACCCATTCATACAAATTAGAAAATGAATTACTAACATATAATGATACGTGTAAATATCTAGGAGTGACCTTTAGAAATGATTTAAATTGGAGTAGTCATATTCAGAATATCTTCAAAAAAAGCTTATAAATCACTATATTGCATTAGAAGAAATCTTAAAGACTCTGGAAAACCTGTACTTAAAAAAGCTTATATGACATATATCCGTCCCAAAGTTGAGTACGCACACGAAGTTTAGGATCCGCACCAACAATATTTAATTGAAGATCTAGAAATATTGCAGCATAAAGCAGCTCTTTATGTTATGAATGACCATAGAACAACTTCATCTGTTTCACGCATACTATGAGAATTAAATTGGGAAACTTTATCTTCTAGAAGACAAGAAGCAAGATTAAAATTATTTTGTTATATTCATTTCAAAGTTGATTCGATGCACAATTTTCTAACTAAATTACAAATAAATGATTCGAGCACTAGAAAAAATCATAAATTCATCTATAAAATTCCATTTTCGAAAACTAACAATCATAAATTTTCTTTTTTTTTCGAAAACAATTCAAGATTGGAATAATTTAAGTGGAACAAATTTGAAAAAATTAATTGGAAATTGTGCAAAGAAAATAAAAGTTAGGACGTAATTTTTAAAATGCAAATTTTAAGTATTATTAATGTTATAAAACGTATTAGTTGTTTATTTAATGTTTAAGTTTGTATATTAGACCACTATATACGATGTACTGTACATCTAATTATATATATAAATAAAATAAAAATAAAATTGACCTATCAAGTAATGTTGCGCGAGGCGTACTCAACTTTTTCAAAAATGACAGCGTTGTCTTATTTTTAAATCAAATATTTTTAGACGAAAATAATCTATCAATAAGGGGCTTTTGATAGTGTAAAAACAAAAAGGGACATATTTTTTGTTCGGCCACAATTAAATCTTAAACTTTAGTTCCGCATACTCCGACGCGCACTTCGTTTTTCTCAAAAATGACATCGTTGTCTTATTTTAAATGATATGTTTTCAGACGAAAAAATCTATTAATAACGGGTTTTCGATAGTGTAAAAACAAAAAGAGACATATTTTTTGTTCGGCCACAATTAAATCGGAGCTAAATTACGCGGAGCTAAAGTTTAAGATTTAATTGTGTCCAAACAAAAAATATGTCCCTTTTTGTTTTTACACTATCGAAAGCCCGTTATTAATAGATTATTTTCGTCTAAAAATATTTGATTTAAAAATAAGACAACGCTGTCATTTTTGAAGAAGTTGAGTACGCCTAACGCAAAATTACTTGATAGGTCAATTTCGAATCAATTTCTAAAAATATTCATTTTAAGTTATTGAATATTACTTAATTATTAGATTTTTATACTAATATATAAATACTGAAACTGTTTATTTTTGAAAGTTATTGCTAACTTCATTTGAACTTCTTTTCTAATTCTATTTAAATGTACATTTTTATGTTTTTACTATTTCGCTTCTAATACACATAAGTTGATTCAAACACAAAATTACAAAAAAAAGAAAAAAACGTAAGTGTCCCACTTCAAATTTTTAAGGAGTGCATTTAAATAAATAACGAGAAAAAGGAGTTGATGCAAAAGTTAGTTACACAAAATAATGTTTTACACAAAAAAGTTGTACGTCAGAATAGGCAAAACGATGATTCTATAAAAATGTAATTTTCCTAGTGATGTAATTTAGCCGGCTAAAAATACCTTTTTTTTCAACTGTGGACAAAGCCGTACCTTTGAATACTATTCACAGATAGTGAAGTTGATCTTTTCTTGACTAACAAGAAATGTACTTGTTGCTAGACCTCAGTGTATGTATAAATAAATATTAAAATACCAAAAACGTACTGGAAAAAGCAGTGCACAAACTTAAATATGTTTAAATTACCCGCCTTAATCCTATCTGAGATCATGCGCAATAACCCCTAAAAAATCGGAACGCAAAATATATTCTCAGGGCGTGAAAAAAGATCACGTGATTGTCTAGTTTGTTACCGCCCCCAGCTCTTAAGGTGGGGAGAATATATTCACGCCTTACAGAAATAATTCACTAAAAACATACAAATCGGGCGACTTCATAACTTAATTATGGTTACATATTTTTAAAAGCTGTTTTCACTGATTTGTTAACAAAACTTCAATCTACAAAGTGACCAACGCGTTTTTCAAAATTCGATCTGGAAGTATTTTTACTATCGCTGTAAAATTCAACTACAATTTTTCAATGTTAATTATTTTTTTCTTAATTACCAGATGATGATAGAGAAATTTCCTGTGGTCACTTTGTAGTGCTAGTTGTCGGGTATATAGGAAAAAAAAAATGAATCAATTATATTCAGAAATAAAGTCTCTATGAATTCGCCCGTTTTAATGGTTTTCGTATATGGAGTTATTTCGTAAGATTGCTCTTAATAGATGACAATTTTATGCTTTACAACGTGAACATCCAATGTGGTCCAATGCATCTATGGACCAATCACAGAACACTTACTAGAGGACCAATGAACCCGCATCAACATCCACTGTCACCAACCAACAAGATCTACACACAAAACTAAAGGAATACACAGCAATCAATTATTGTAGAATATCTAAGATTAACAAAATATTATTGCTCGCCCAAATTAGTCGCCAGTCGCCAAAGCTGCAAATTGGTCGCAATCTGAAGTTTAAACTCGCCCATTTGGCGATTTATCGCCCAAACTGGCAACATTGGGAAGACAGAAAACCAACGAGGTAAAAGATAGAGGAGGGAATCTCAAACAACCGCACGCGACGGAAATACATCATATAAGTGGTTTAATTAGGTGGGGGAAAGGCAATAGTGGAACATGGCTTATGCATACAGAGTGTTCACGGGAAGCCACTACAATAGCTAATTTTTTTATTTGAATTTTTACGAGGTAGCTTAAATTAGAAAAGTTTCAGGACCTCTGCTAGATTTTATGACAACATCAGAAAAACAAATGACTGTCAGGTTTTCGCAATTTTCAATTGCTTTCAACTTTTTTAAATGGAACGTTATATTTTTTACCATCGTATGACGTTCGGGACGTCAAATTAATTATGTCTCTAAAATATTACCTTCCAAGGCCTACTATTTTATGAATTATTTAGTAATTAAACATTGGTATTCGCGGGAAGTGCATAGCAACAACAGCTTTTTTGTTGGCGAACACAATATGGTGTGCGTTGAAACAAGAAAACATGGAAATTGTTTTCAAATTGTCAGTTTTGTTAACTATTCTGATTAATCGGTTCTTGAAATTTAGTTCATATTAAAAATTGTCAAATAGTAGGCCTTGTAAGGTAATATTTTAGAGACATAATTAATTTGACGCCTTGAACGCGTTGCGATGTTAAAAAATATAATGTTCCATTTAAAAAAGTTGAAAACAATTGAAAATCTCGAAAACCTGACAGTCAATTGTTTTTCTGATGTTGCCATAAAATCCAGCAGGTGACGTCCTGAAACTTTTGTAATTTAAGCTACCTCGTAAAAATTCAAATAAAAAAGTTAGTTATTGTAGCGGCATCCCGTGAACACCCTGTATAAATAGCTTTCATGCAAAGATGCCTTAACTGAATGTTATTCTGCCGTGTAAAACATAACTTACCGATGCATTTACATTCCTTCCTCTCTCTTTTACCTCGTTGCAGAAAACTATGGATGTCGAATTTTCCTGAATTAATTTAAGGAATTCTAGGGAAATGTATCTGCCGAAAAAGGAATTTTTATTTTTAGTCGAGTTGATTGGCAACATTGAGCAAGAGTGAAGTTAACCTAATTTTAGGGTTAAACGACGCGTAATAATATAACGTCTGTTAAAAAGAGTATATATTTGAAATTATTTATAAATGGCTTCTGGTAAGAGAATGACTTCTACCACAAATGCCTCGAATATTGTTTATAAAGAATCCGAATGCAATAAATACAAATTGAATGAACAAAACGTTATCAACAATTTAGATAAAACTGATGCATTTATTAGCGCAATAATTTCACAGGTAAGTAGTGTTTTAATATCTGCCAAATTTAAAAGCAATAATTTTTAGCTATCACAACATTTTAATACAAAGTTAACGAATAAAGGTGTTGTTTTATGCAAATTGGTTGACGCTGAAATAAATTTTACGGGAATATGTAGGATATGCTTGGGTACTACCAATATTAAGTACATTTTTGACATTACACATGAGGGTACCTTGATAAGTAATCTTTTAAAGGAATTCACCTCTATTTCTGTACGTATCTCTTTCTTTACTTTGTATTTTTAATTAATGAATTATAAACGGTGAGCAAATAAAATCATAGTAGAGTAGGCGGTACAAAGAAAATGTATGTCTGTGATTAAATAAAAATACATAAATTGTAAAACGTTATCCTTCACTTTTAATTTTGGCTGGATTACTTTTCAAATCTGTTTTGTTGATCTATCTGATTTGAATTGTCACAATTTGGCGTATGTTAAAATGATGTCAAGTTAAAATCTGTCTCTTGTACTATGATAGCAACCTACTAATTTTAAATAATGTCCTACTACGATGGTAAATAGATAATGAATGGATTATGTCATGAAATCAAAAATTATTTTGGTCAAGGGTAGCCATGGATTTTAAAATTATTGTCGAAACTATTACCAGTTCTGAAAAAGTTTATTTGCTGTTATTTCTTTAGTTTAGTTCAGACTATTTTGTGTTTCCTTACTTAAAAAATAGGATTTTCAAAACTGCTGTAGAGAATTTGCAAGAACTAGAACAAAGGGTTCTTCAAGAATGTGCAACCATAATGCTAGAAATGTTGCAAAATGCTTTTGCTAGAAGGCGCATAAATTTATGCATTGAACAAGGCGGAGGACAGTCACTTTAATTTGTCTTTTCTTGTTATAGTTCTTCCATTTTACTTTTCAAATTAGTCAATATCAATTCTATAGATAAAATAATAATGAAGTTAGAACATGGTTAGAGCTTCAACACATTCGGTGACATTTGCATGTTATTACTTATTTGAAAATAATGATCTAAGTAAGACAGTCGCTTTACATTTCATGACCGCCCTTGACCAAAATAATTTTTGATGTCTCGCTATTGTAAACACAACTTAAATTTAAGCCCTGCTTAAAAAATTGGTGCAACCGGGTATAATAAATTAATTCAGTTAATCACAGATATTGCACGGCCTACTCTAATGTGATTTTTTCTTGCTCACTTTTTATGTACCTTGTAGGTACAAGAAAATGATATTTTGCCAAAACACATATGTGATACTTGCATCTCGGAACTTATAAATTGTTACCGATTCAAGAAAAAATGTCTTCAATCACAATCCACTTTAGAAGAAATCATAAAGTATTCCAATTTTGGGCAAGGTTCTTGTTGGAATGATAATAAGGTACAAACGCCATTTATATTACATAATCTCGAATATAATAAAGTTGTTACTATTGATGAAACTGAAGAGCAAGAAATTACACAAACAGAAAACTGTAGAGAACAGGAATCAAATTCAAATATGAATGAAAAATTAAATGGATCAAATATGAAAGATGAAAATATAGTAACAACAGAAGATAGTGAAGATGAAGAAGGAAATTCTAGTATAAACTCACTTCCTAGTGACCTAAACACATCTGACTCTGAAGGAGATGAGGTGAAAGAAGTGAATAAACAAATTAAGAACAAGTTGCCTTTAAGTTGTTCTAAATGCGGTGACGTTTTTCAAACTTCTGAGGAACTTAAAAAACACCGTAAAGAAGTAAGACATCCCAGAAAGAGAATTAAACTTTCATGCCACATATGTGGAAAACTGTATGGACGCCCTCATTTGGAAATTCACTTGCGTACACATACAAACGAAAAACCATTTATATGCGAGATATGTTCTAGACCATTCAGCACGAAAAATAATTTAGATAGACATTCCATGTTACATACTGGAGAAAGACCTTACGTGTGTCATATTTGTGGTAAAGGTAATTATAACTTTATAATTGAGAATGAGATCACGTGTCACTTACTTATCTACATTTAAAATTTCACTACAGGTTGCTTAACTAGGAGGAGTAGCAGTTTCACAAAATCCTTCAATTTAAATTAAAAAGTTTATACTTCTTAACATTTATTTAAGAGTTGTCTCAGTTTTAAAATTGTAAATAAATCTATTGCCCGATTTTATTGTTTGAAAAATTTATAAACTTCATAAATTAATTTCTTATGAAAGTGTCATTAAAGTTTTACATTGTCATTCTAGCCACAATAAGTCGACAACTGTTGCTCGTCCTAGTTTAAAAGCAAATTATACAAATAAACAAGAAAAATGCTTTCAGGTTTTATACGATCTCGCACTTTAAGCGAACACGTGTGCACTCATACTGGGGAGAAACCGATTTTATGTGATGTTTGTGGTAAAGGTAAGTATTTGTATTTGAAACTTCTTTACAATGAAATAAGAAAATAATTTGTAGGTTTCGCTCACGATTATAGTTTCAATAATCACAAATGCATTGAACCTTCCACTAGAAGATTTAAATGCAAATACTGTGACATGACATTCAATCGAATTTTTGAATATCGCAAACATATGCAGCGCCATCAATTTACTGATGGAAAATTAGATCAACAATTAAAGGAATTTCGGTGCGTCTTATGTCAAAAAGTATTCAATTCTAGATACACATTAAAAACGCACATGCTAATTCACGGTGAAAAAACTTACTTATGCAGCGAGTGTGGTAAAGGATTTCACGTTCACGCGGGATTACTGGCTCACAAGAAAGTGCACACTGGAGAAAAACCATATACGTGTACAGAATGCGGCAAACGTTTTACACATTTCGGAACCCTAAAGACGCATATGTTGGTACATAATGGCCAAAGACCTTATACTTGTGAAATTTGTTTAAAAACGTTTAAACAGAAGAATCATTTAAAAGATCATGTAAGGATGCATAGTGGAGAGAAACCTTACAAGTGTTCAATATGCGACAAACGCTATACCTCGAAAGGAACACTAAATTATCACATTCGAAGTCATACTGGTGAAACCCCCCACGTTTGTGATGTTTGTGGACGAGGATTTTATGATCCAAGTAGCATGAAGAAACATAAAAGAGGCCATGGTAATATAAAAAACGTTGATGAAACAAGCTCAGTGAAATCTTAATTAGTGTAAAATAAGTAAAGGTAAACTTAAAATTTATTAACATAGGTAATAAACATTTTTCATTATTTACATGTTTTTTGGTTCTGCATAATTTTTATGTGTTTGGATAATAATTCACATATACATATATATATTTTTTTGTAAATAGGATGGCTCATTAACATGGCAAAGTTCAAGAACACTGTTGTTACTTGAAGTAAACACAAAGTTTCATATAAAAATTGTAAAAGTGTAGTAATAAAATACTTGGAAATTCAAAGAAAAAAGTGTTAAAAAAACCAACTTTGATTATGTGGGAAGAAAGTCCTGTGGAAAATATTTCAAGTAGTGGAATTCTGTGCACTCTCTTGCACCTGTTGTCATTCTGCATGAAACCAATTTTCAAAAAAAAGTAGTTAATTTGGTCACGTGAGTCTCGAAAATTGCTGAAAGAATATTGTTGTCAGAGTAAATATTTAGTAGAAATTATAATAAATTTAAATTAAAATGCCAACCGACAGTAAACTTATACTTGCCAATGATTGTCAGCTTTGTAATTGTAAAGCAATACTGAATACTTTAAATTAATTACATACTTGATTTGGTATCTGATAATTTAGTGAAACACACTCATTAAAAAAATCATTTATTTTCATTTCATATCAACAATCAATTTACATTGAAAACGCGAAAATATTGAAACAATATTGACTGAATTACAGAGTACACGTAAGAACTATTTAAATAAAGAATTACAAAACGTCTCTCTCTCACATCACTAGGTCGTGTAAAAATTTATATATGTACACAACAATTAGTACCTTTGGTAAAAATTTCGTACAAGCTATCATTTCATTAAGTTGGTGTAGGCTACAAAATATAACTTATAAAAATAATAGAAAGCATTTTGAGTGTGATACATCAATAATTTTTCTTGTATGTCTGTAATTTATTACACATTTGTTCAGACAAAAAAATAAACTACATATCCAAAAAAAGATAGAAAAGTTTATCACCATTATCGCACTAATCTCAAAATAAAATAAGCAATTAAAAACGCACCTAATTAAACAATAAATTTCTATACTACACTGTCAACCTCATACAATATGCACTCTAATATTCATATTATTGACTAATCTTTGATCACAAATCAATTACAATTTAATATAAAAATTTCGTTTGCATTTCATCAACATGGACATTAATTTTTTCACATTTTTTCATTTGTAGACAATGAGTTTAATATACGTACAAATTAAAATTAAATAATTACTTCTACTAAAAATGCACATTCTTTATAAATATAATTTGTAAAAAAAAAAAAATTACAATGGCACTATCCGTACAAAAATAGCTGCAATTTAAATACGAGCTACTAAAAAATCGTCATCAAATATTTTGAGCATTGCTCCATATACTGGTGTTAGATATTTGTTCGCTTGGTTGATCAGAGTATTGCTTACGGTTTTCTAAAGTTTGTATCCTACAGTTTTGCAAGAACACAGCCAAGGAGTGGTAGTAACCAGGTAAAGTCCAAGTTTCATTGTGTGTGCCCGACTGTAGTTGCAGCAGTTGCTTCCGTGAACTCCCACATCGACTGTGTAGGTCAGTCATCATTCTCGGGGGTACAAGAGTATCGGCCATACCAGATATGAATAAAGTCGGTATTCTTAAGTGAGTGACTTTATAAATGGAGAGAAACTAAAAGTTTACAATCGATTATTTTCCAGCAAACTTCATTCTATGATCTAACCTTATTCTTGTAACAAATTAAGGGCAAATAATTTAGGACCCTCCACTGTAATAAAACCTTAGCCATATCAGGTATACTTGTAAAAGTATTTTCCACAACTAGGCACCATATTTTATCCGCATATTCTGGTCTACTTGCTAAATCAATAGCAACAGCCCCACCTGCAAAATAATATTAAATTTAAAACACAAACACAAAAGATGTGCAATTGTGCATATTACCTAATGAACGACCAAAGATGATAATTTCTGCATGATTAATGTCATTCCTAGAATATAAATAGTCTACACTTGTTCTTGCATCCATGTATAAGCCATCCTCAGAAGGACTTCCTTCTGATAGTCCATATCCCCTATATTCTACTAAGAGTATGTTACAATGTAAATTGTGATATAAACCAACGCAATTTTGTAATCTATGCCCCATGTTGCCAGCGTTGCCGTGAAAGAAAACAATTGTCGGAGATTGTCGTTGCCTTTCTTGGGGTTGGTGTATAAAAAACATGTTAAGCAAAGTTCCATCTATGCATCTCACTTGAACATTTTCGTACGGGAGGTTGTACATAGAAGGAATTGGGACGAATACTCGAGAGTGACTAGGCAAATCCGGATTAAATAAAAAATTGTCTTCCGCATGATAGATGATACCTGAAAAGAAATATATCTGCACATCTTAACCATGCAGTTAGGGCCTGAAATTATTACCTGTCGTGGCGAATATTAATAACAGAAATGCGCATATGCCTCCATACATGTAATACAAAATAAAACAGAAAAACAATACGAAGCCTGAGTATGCCCAAATTTTCAACATAACTCCTATTAGTGTTCCAAATATTCGAGACATACGGACATAACCTCCCATCACTCGTAACATACTACCACCATACTACTGAAGTGCGTTTCATTTGCGCGCTCACACGCTTTAATCGCTTACGCTTACAAGCACTATTTTCTGTGGTTCCATTTGGAGTTCAATTGCTTAAGTTATAAGCAAAGGTGTTTCTTTTGACGTTTTTGACTACTTGTTTGTAAAACGGATTCATAACCTTAAAAACATAACTTCAGTAGTGAAATTAGCAGCGTTTTCGATTCACATGCACCGGTTGCACTCAGTGTATTTTCATCTTTTAAGGACTCCCCACACCGACGCGAAACTTTCGCCGCCGCTACTGTTGCGAAACCGCAGCGGACCAATATACACGGCGGTATATGGACCTGCTCACACCGGGACGCGCGGATTCCGCAACGGTCGCGGCAATGCAGCGTTGTAATTGTCTGACGCTGCATGCACGGTTTTTTCCGCCGCCGCAGCAGTTTCGCGTATATTAAAAATGGCGTTAATAGAATAATTAATCGAAATTGTTAAGCTGTATCATATCATTTACGATTTAAGTCATGAAGACTGCAAAAATGTGAGGAAAAAGGACAAGGTTTGGGAGCAGAGAGGGTTAGAGCTAAAAGAAAATTGTAGGTTTGCTTATATATTTTTAAATACCGTATGTTCAATCGAAAAAAAAAACTGTAGCAGGCTTTGAAAGTATATCCTAGTCCATATACAGACGAAAAAATCGCGTGTGCACTACGAAACTTTCGCGTTGGTGTGAACAGCGAGTTTCGCTGCCACACCGCCGGCGAATTTTTCGCAGCGGAAAGTTTGCGTCGCGAAAGTTTCGCGTCGGTGTGGGGAGTCCTTAAATCTCATGTAATAACACGAGATGAAGATACTCTAAGTGCGCATTAGTGCGATCAATCGAACGCTGATAGCTCTGCACTTTTCTACATTTTTTGCACGAACCGCTCATGAGAAAGGGCGATGTATAATGGAACCAAATAGAACATAAGTAGGAGTGAGAAAAATATAGTAAAGGTATTAAAAGTGTAGAATGTGCAGAGTTATCGAACAGGCCTAATGATAGGTCTGTTCGATAGCTCTGCACATTCTACACATTTAACACCTTTACTCTATTTTTCTCACTCCTACTTATGTAAAGTTATATACATCGCACTTTCTCAGGAACGGTTAGTGCAAAAAGTGTAGAAAAGTGCAGAGCTATCGAACAGACCTTTCATCTCTTATTATTACATGAGGTTAAAATGAGATAAAAATATAACGAGTGTGCAGTGGAAAACGCTATAATCCATTCACAGCTTCCTCAGCTGTATCGAAAGTGTAACGTTTATTTATAACATGTTTTTATACCCTGACTATGATTGAGAACGAATGAATAATTTATTGGAAGTGTGTCAAGTGTAAGTTGCACTGCACTACCAACTAAATTCATCTAATAATAAAATAGCATTTTCATCTCGTATTACATGAGGTTAAAATAAGATGCAGTGCATGCAAATGGAAAACGCTCTTGGAGAAATTGGAATTTGGTGTTAGCCTTTACTTTTTCCTCGGGTTCATCTGGCTCATAAATTTTTAAATCATTGGCAATATTGCTAAAACATGACCAAAACAAAAATAACTAAATCTTACGTCAGTTTGGCATGTGTTTTGCTTTTCTTTTGATTTTTTGGTCAAGTTAGAAGTTAGATTTATTTATTTATACTTATTAAAAGTACAGAAGAAGATTAAAGATTAAATAAATTGTTGGAAATGTCAGAAAAAGATAAAACCAAAGCAGGCCAACACAAAAACATACCTAAAGATGGGCAAGTCATAACCGCAATCATGAAAGAAATGGGAATAAACGAATACGAACCTAAAACCGTGGTGCAGCTAACAGAATTTGTATATCGATATGGAACGATGATCCTAGAAGAAGCAAGGTCCTTTGCAAACAACTCCAAAAAGAAATTCATAGACCTCGATGATGTACGACTGGCCCTGCAGTTATCAAGCGAAAGCTCTTTCACCATGCCTCCATCACGTGAGGTCCTATTAGAGTGTGCCCGAAACAAAAACAACAGTCCTCTGCCGCTTATAAAACCGCACTGTGGTCTACGCTTACCTGCCGATCGCCATTGCTTGTCTTCGTGCAATTATGCACTGAAAGGCATACAAAAGAAGCAAAATAAGATAAACTTTTCTATTACGAGTGCAAGCCCAGCCATGAAGGTTGCTGCAAAATCTAACATAAATTATATTAAGAGAACCAATACGCTTGGAATTGGTAAGCAGACGGTGACAATTCCAAAACCCATCACCAAAATCAGTACTGGTGGCAATGTACAGTCCCAGAAGACGATATTAAAACCTAAGATTCAAATTACTCAAAATGTGCAAGTGTCCGCAGCAAATTCGAATGCTTCCAGTCCTATGGATGTTACAGAGGGCAATTTGAAGAGGAAAAGAGAAGACGAAGAAAATTTTTAATTCATAATGTATAGGAAAAACCTAGTTTTATATAAGTATTTATCTATAAAGTTGTTAGTCATATATTAAACTCTAACTAATTTTTACTTAAATGTTTCTCTTATGTAGTTCCAGTTGTCAATGTTATTCTTTGATAAAACGCATGCGTCTAAGTTTAGAAAACTCGCCGCCTTGCGACTCGTTTTCTCATGGGCAAATGTGCTAAAATGTGTAAGAAACCTTCCTCTGGCTTATTTATCTAAAATTCTTATTAACAAATAATTTTTTCAGCCTTTTGAAAAGCAGAATTCTCTTAATGGTAATAAAACATGAAAAATTACAGGACCCGTTTTTATAAAGTTTGAATTTCGCGGCAAGAATTTTATAGTTTTAGAAGGTAATACAGATGGCGCCATTGAAATTTTGGAATTATATTTAACAAAAATGGCGAAGAAGTGGAATCTAGCGGAGATCAAAAACGCCAATGGGTGCGTTTTTAAATCACACCTACTGTTCAAACCAAATATGTTCGAACAATTTCCAAATTGTTCAAACACTTGCTCGATCGCTAGAATATAAAAACGCTAATGTCATTTATGTGTATGTACATAACCTTAAATTTTTGTTTTTTGTTGCTTATGTAGTTATGTATCTACATAAATAGGTAACGAATTTAAATTTTCATTTCTATGACATGTAAACTTTCTTATAATGTTCTGACGATGAAGGCAAAGTATGCATCGTGTTGTGTGATCGACATGGTGATCGACGTACTTCAGAATTTTTCAATTCCCGCCACTGTACTTCGTGCACTTCCTGCCGAGTAGGTGCAAGAGAATACAACTCGAACACTATGTTCGAACAACTCGGGAAATTTTAAAACGCTATCTAGGTTGTTCGATTTGTATTTAAAAACACGTTTTTACATGTTCGAGTACACGAACACTGCACACTTTAAAAACGCACCCAATAGTAATTAAAAATTTGCACGCCAAAAACACGTAAATCTATTGAACATTCAGTTTCACAGGACATGACCCTTCAATTTGAATTTAAAATTTTACGTCTGTTATGATAATTCATAAAACAGTTTCCGGCAATTTTAAAATTATTATACACAAATTGTTATTTCCAAAAATTTTTATAATCTTCGTTGTAATAAAACTAAATTAATTTCTGGAAGAAATGTTAACTTGCTTATAACAGGGTGACAATTGACCTTCTTACTGGTTTAAATACAAGCTATAAAATCTCTGGATCTACGGGCCAGTTGTACCTACAAAGTAGGTTTAAACTGACGCTCAACTGAACCAGGATGAAAGTAAACAAAATCGCATCAAATTTTATTTATGAATGCATTAATTGCCATATGTCATTAAGATCCTATGCGAATTTGTTTACTTTGAACCTGGTTCAGTTGAGCGTCAGTTTAAACCTACTTTGTACAACTGACCCTAAGAATTTTATTTAAATAAATTAACTTACATAGCTAAAGTTAGTTACTGTAACGTAGACTGTAATGCAGTTTGTTCACTCTTCAATTGTATTCTCCCACTGCCGTATCTTCTCTCCTGTTATACTTTCCTCGTTGTTTTTCAGTGACCGATATTTTTTAAAAATTCGTGTTTAATTCGTTTTTTACATTTCAAAGAGGATTTCTTTTTAAATAACAATTTTTAACATTTAGATTTCTTCAAAATTAAGATAACGTTACCAGTGATTCGTTCTCTTTATACAAACCATAAGCAATGTGTTAAGAATGTGAATGTTTAGTTTTATGTAATGATTTTTTTCCTCTGTCGAAAATATACATTCTTTTCAGTGATTTTTTTCTTATTGTTAATTTCTGTAAGAGCAAAAGCACAGTATAAGTAATTATCCAGTAGCGACACTTAAGCGTCAGTGTCAAAAGAAGCGGCCATACTGTTTGATACCCTTATGAAAATGTAATGTAATTTTCTCCGACGACTAATCTAGGTAGACTGGGTAAGCGAGCTTTAAAATGTAGCTAACAAGTTCACAGGAGTGAAAGGGGATCTGTTTACTAAGACTAACTTATAGCGTTTTCGATTCACGTGCCCCGGTTGCACTCAGTGTATTTGCATCTTCTTTTAACCTCATGAAGATACTTCGAGTGCGCACTAAAGCGGTCAATCGAAAACGCTATAAGTGATTGGTTACTATCAAATTGCAGTCGATAATTTTCGGCGGATGTCGTGTAACGCAACAGAACTCATAGGCGTACATACTAGTTTTATTGCTTGTATTTGTATTTGATGAATTAATTCAATATAATTAACTAATTAATTGAATTAATAATTCTATTTTGTAATGAATAATCTATTATTTCAATTAACAAGTATATTTTTTGTAATATTCGATTTTTACCTCCATTTAATGAACGCCGCCTATGTGCATTAGGGATGAGTAAACAGTAACTTTCCTTCCCGCCGCAAGATCTGTTGATGTTGCTTTCAAACAAACCGTCCTAGTTTGCAGTGGCATTACCAGTCCATCTTGATTAGCCGTCGATGGTAATTTGCAAATCAGTTGGTATCAAACAAAATGGCAAATGTGACAGTTATACTCGCGTGACGCTACTGGGTAGATTCTCATATATACTGTGGCAAAAGTATGGTTTTTATCCAAACTATCGTCCAATAAGAAACGAGATCGTCGCAAATGATGACTCCTCCCATTTGCAAGGCCATCTGGGAGAAACTTATAATTCTTTTGTAGATGATAAATAAACTGACAGGTTTGGGTTAAATATCTAAAGACAATGTGCAAGTCCAACGTTATTAAATAAATTCCGTGCCAGCATGTTGTGTTGCCCACGCGTGTTATTGTAGCAAACACGTCATGTGCATCATCAAAAATCGCCGCCCGTTCTACTGATAACGGCTTATCACCTGCTGTTCTTGAATTTATTTTAATACATGAAAGTGCGACAATATGCTACTTAATTTCTTTCTGACATCTTGACAAATCGTCCACGAAATTTTAGTTCAATTACCATGCATTGTAATAACGTTACTGTGAAGCTGTGGTTTTCTTATGTCTGTGCTTTCATTATCTACAGCACCTTATGTTTTTCGGAAGAAATCAAATCTATGACGAGGGAAGAACGTTTAAAACTGAGGTAAAACATGAATATGTTTGTTAGGGATCAAGTTGATATGATTACATGTTTTAGGGAGGAGGCCAGGGATATGTTTTATCATGCTTACCGGGCTTACATGGAGAATGCCTATCCAGCTGATGAATTAATGCCTCTTAGTTGTAAAGGTCGATTTCGAGGGCTTACACCAAATCGAGGAGATATCGATGATTCTTTAGGAAAGTATGTATCAACGTTTTAACCTAGTTATGATAATATTAGTTTGGACTTAGTTGAGGTGTTCTTTAACATCTGAACTCTTTGATTTAGAAAAAAAATTCAAACGCTCTTTCACTTTCATCTGAAAGTTTTACATGACGAAGTTATTTCTTAATATACAAGGTGGTCTAAAACTAATGAGACACAGAGCAGCAGTAGATTCCTGACATTAAAATATTGCAACTAAATTCACTTAATCCAAAAGCTGATAATAGAGGAGATACAGGACGTTCAAATCAAAATTTTAATTTCAAATATCTTTAATAATTCTCAAAATTTTTTGACATCTTGCTGTAAAAATTGATATTTGGGATGAGAAATAATAATATGCACAGCCGTCTAGATTAATGAAGCACAAACTTTTATTGGGCCAGTTGTACAAAGTAGGTTTAAACTGACGCTCAACTGAACCAGGTTCAAAGTAAATAAATTAGCATAGGATATTAATGACATATGGCAATTAATGCATTCATAAATAAAATTTGATGCGATTTTGTTCACTTTGAACCTGGTTCAGTTGAGCGTCAGTTTAAACCTCCTTTGTACAACTGGCCCATTGACATGGCCCATGGCATAAAATATTGTTGAAATCTGCACAATAAAACTATTCCTGCATTTGTAAACTTTAACAAATTATTTTCGTATTTCGAATTTTAGCAGCTAAACTGCCTTATCAGTATAGTTATGGATATTATCGAGACTTTATTACATAATCAGATGATATAAACTCTACTAAATTTCTTTCTGAGGTAACTACTATGTAAATGAAATTTAATAGAATTCACTGAATTCAGCAATTTCTATAAGTACTGAAGAAGATTGCTTACTTACCGAAATACGTTTTCAGTATTTATGAAACCAATTCTGGTTTCTGGTGAGAATACTTAACATCTTAAACTTTACAATTTTTGAAGTTTTGCCCCACACAAATTTTTGGAATGCTCCAGAAGACTTTCGTATATAATAATAATAATAATAATAATTAGACTTTATTGTCAACATGTTTATAATGTGTACATATAAATATGGTAAGGCGAAGTCCAGCTCAGCGCCATAAACGCTGGCTGCTGTATATATATTTACCTTTTATCGGAATGTAGCCACTTTTTCTTATGAAGAGAATAAACTTTCATACATTTTTCCAGCTGGTTTCTTTGATAGTAAAATTTGTTCCCATGCTAATCTTCTGTCCACTTTTTCAACAATGCCAAGTTTAGTTATTCTAATTATTGTTTTAGTTTACGTGGAAAACTATGAAATAATTCCAGATTCTTTCCTTTACGCGAATGGCAACCAACTACACTACAATTTGTATTATTCATGATATTATTCACAATTTCTTTAAAACATCGTTTAAATGTCACGGCACATTTACGTAAAAGTTAGTTCCGTAAAACATCTGCAGAGGTCGTAACCAAATTTTGAAAAGGCCGGTCGCGTTTGAATAAAGCACATGCAAACAACAAACAACAAAAAAAAGGGAAATGTAATTTCTGAGGGATAAATAGCCTTGCGGGTGGAAAACGTCTGTTCTATGACAACTCTTGTTAGTGTGACTCCCTCTGTATGATTTTGAATTGAACTACCATCGTTATCATAGTAACTGTGTTTGTTACATTTTCTTTCGAAAGTTGACAATTTGAATAATAAATCATAAATATATTGCTTTCTTATTACACCAAAATGCTGCATTCTGACAAATTATGCGCTAGTTTGCTCATAATCACTTCTCTGAAGTTAGCAAAAGGTCCTGTAGTGTGGCTCCCTCTTCGGCACAGAAAAAAGGCTCTGAACTAAAAACGCGACTAGCTAGAAAGGAACTTTGTTCTTTATTAATCTAGGAAGCCGTGATAATATGGCATTTAATTTTGATCTAGCATACAGAGAGCGCTACGGTACGGTATCTTTTATCTTTTTTTTGCTTTTAAAACGCTCTAATTTTTTTGTGAGTAGACTTGTGAATGTTTTAACAAAACATTGTTATTACACCATCTTTTCTAACCAATTAGACATACTTATTCAATAGTGCTATTTTAGCTTTGAATAAAACATGTTTTTTATGATAGTATTTATTCAATCCTGTTCGTGACTTATTAAAAAAAATTGAAATTAAAATGTATTTAATAATAGCAAGATACTTTTATTTACAATTAAGTTTACCAACTATATTATAGGATTATTATATTTTTAAATAAAACACCGTTCTATTTTTAAACAATAGTCAATAGGTATAGTTCAAGGGTTAAACACCATTTTGTTGACCTAACAATGAATCTGCAATTTTAAGGACGTACTGTAAAACAAAGCATGGACGAAAATTATCAAATTGAAATAGAAAATGTTTTTTTTAACAATAGTATGGCTTCTCCTAGCACATACACATCAGAACATCACCAGAACATCAAAATTAAAATATATACTACAAATTTTTCATTTCTGTTACATGTCGCTCACTTTATTGAAGTATTTTTGAAACATGCTTGAAAACTTAACTGTAGAGGCCGTTTTAGACCACCCTTTTTCTTGTTTTACAAGATTTGGTTCAACTTCTGCAATGGGGTGCAAATACCTATGATTTGGAAATAAAAAGCATTCTATTTTTCAAGATAGTTTTTGATTCAACTTCAATTTTGATAAAATTTACCGACTAAATTAAATTGCTTAAGAAATTGAACCAAGTCTTATTCGAGAAATAAGGTAGTGTAAATTGGCCTTTAGGAAAATAGTTAATCAAGAAGAATGTCATAGCTTAATAATTGATTTTTTTGAGTTTTCAAGAATTTTGAGAAGTATCCAGCTACAAATATTCTAAATTGGAAGAAAGAATTAAATATTTTCTAATTATATACTTATGTAATTTCAAGAAGAAAATGTACATAATTTTGGGAAAGTATTTTCTTTAATTAGTAACAATACTGTAATTTAAACAAAATCGGTTTAAATTTTGCAGAAGAAGGCATTTGGATACATAATCTTAGATAAGTAACGAATTTTTGAAATTACATTACGTTTTAAGTAATGGACATTTTACGACATTCTGCTTTTATATAATTACAGACTGTGAAATGAAAATGGACTCTATCTATATATTTTTGTCCTACAACAGAAACTGGAAATAATTTCATCATTTAATAAATTTGTAATTTCATTATAATGTGATGAATTTTCATTTTACAAACTGATTTAACGTAGATGTTAATCTGTTCGAATATTTTAAAATTTCGAATTTTTTAAAATAATTAAGAACTTTTACATGTGCACTGCTTTAAAGCAATCGACCTTGCACCTGATAATTGTTTTTTTAAGTTATGTGTTATAAGGTCACCGTATTGTTGCATGAAGGAAAACAATGCACACGCAAGTGTATTATCATCATTTATAATGTGGATATTTATGAAATAAAAAAACAACAGTTGTATTTTTGCAATCTCGGCCTCAAACAACTGTGCTTTTTGAATACAGAAGTTCCATTTTAAATGTCTCAGCTGCAACAGTGATTTTATTTTATGCACAGTATTCAAAGAGATGATAATAGATTTAAGTAAAACAATTTAATTTTTACAACCTCAGATCAAGCATATTATTTTTTAAACGACATATTTTATTATGCCAACACACCAGGAAGAACGAATATTTTACTCAATTAAAAAAAAAACATAATTTGGTGTATGATTCAAAAACTATCTATTATATGTAGGTTTATGTCTTCACAACCTCCCAGAACTGAAAGTTTTTTAAGCCCCCTTATAATCGAAAGAAAATTGTATTTCATGTAGTTGCAGTAACATTAAAGTTAAAGTTAAAACTATTTTCTAGCTTAAAATAAACAATTGTTTTACATAATAGTAGTATATTTATAAATATAAATAAAGGTTCCATCTTTTGCAAATTACAAATTCAAGCAGTGCGTTAAATAGAGAGAAAAAATTCCTTTTTTGCTAGCATGTTTAAAATGACTGCAAATTAAAATATATTTTTAATTGCTATATAAAACTGCTGATTGGTTTTAAAAGTTCATATAATTTTATTTTAGTAATTAAATAAGTAATAAGGGAAACCACAAAGGCCAATTGAACTCACATCCGTTTATGTATTACATAGATATCTTCAATCATCAAAAGTAATTCCATTCTGTATTTTAGAGACTTACAAAGTTTAAAAAAGAATATTTGGCCCTACTGAGTATAATTAATTAGATTATAATTTTTTGCTGCTAACTCTAAAAAATTCATTTCTTTAAAACATTATTGTTAGATTAAAATGAAAATGAAACTTTTGTGTATATTCAATATCGTACTCAATGTCTTTTTTTTTTTCAGTTTTTCTTTAACACTGATCGACACCTTAGACACATTGGTGATATTAGGAGACCTGGAGGAATTTGAACACGCCATACAACTCGTAATAAGAGACGTCTCTTTCAACAGCGATGTAATCGTCTCAGTTTTTGAAACAAACATACGTGTCTTGGGGTAAATACAGTACCTACTTACGAACTCCTTTTTTTTTAATATATCCTAATTTTCAGAGGATTATTATCCGCTCACATCCTCGCAGAATACCTCCAACAAAACGCCGGAATTCTCCACTGGTACAAGGGCGAGTTATTGGATTTGGCAAAGGACATCGGCTTTCGCTTGCTTCCCGCCTTCAACACAACAACGGGCATACCACATGCCAGGGTACTTACTTGTTAATTAAATTCATTCACTGTAGTAAGGTATGAATTTCCAGGTGAATTTGAAGTACGGTATGAAGAGTGATCGTTTGGAATCAGCCCGCGAGACTTGCACGGCGTGTGCAGGTTCTATTATACTAGAAATGGCTGCTTTATCACGGTTAACAGGCGAGCCAGTTTTCGAAGAGAAAGCACACCGAGCTATGGACGAGTTGTGGAAGATGAGGCACCGCAGCTCGGATTTGATGGGCACCGTCCTCAACGTCCACTCGGGTGATTGGGTTAGGCGAGATTCAGGAGTCGGAGCTGGAATCGATTCTTACTACGAGTACTGCCTCAAGGCGTACATTCTCTTAGGCGATAACAAATATTTAAACAGGTTTAATCGACATTACAGTGCGGTTATGAAGTACATTTCCCAGGGCCCGATGCTTCTGGATGTTCACATGCATAGACCGCACACGAATTCCAGGAATTACATGGACGCACTGTTGGCATTTTGGCCGGGCTTACAAGTCTTGAAGGGTGATATTAAACCGGCGGTTGAAACTCACGAGATGCTGTATCAAGTCATGCAACGACATAAGTTTATTCCTGAGGCGTTTACAACTGATTTTCAAGTGCATTGGGGCAATCATCCTTTAAGGCCGGAATTTTTAGAGTCGACTTATTTTTTGTATAGTGCAACGAATGATCCATACTACCTGGAAGTTGGCAAGAATGTTTTGAAGAGTTTGCAACAGTATGCTAGGGTGCCCTGTGGTTATGCTGCGGTTAACGATGTGAGAACCGGCAAGCAGGAAGACCGAATGGATTCTTTCGTCTTGGCCGAAACCTTGAAGTACCTTTATTTATTATTTGCGGATAGAGATGACTTAATAATAAACCTCGATGAGTTTATTTTTACCACTGAAGGTCATTTGCTACCGCTCAATTTGGCCTCACGTACGAACAACACGAGCGTTCAGGTTGACCTGGATGATTACGAGTTCGCAAGAATTTGCCCCAACACCTTGACTTTGTTCCCTGAATCGGTGAGGAAGCCCTTGCGTAATATGGTGGATGGGATGTGCCCCCGTCGTGATGGGAGACGTAGGCTTACGGCTGCTGAATTTTCTGCTTCTAATATCAATCATCTTAAGATCATGAAGGACATGGGAATTAACATTATTGCGCTTAATGATGGACGAGTTCAGCTTTTACATACATTTTCAGCTGTAAGTATTTATTTTTTAAATTAAATAAGGGGGACTAAAGCAAAAACGAAAAAAATGATTAAATTTTTTGAAACTTAATTTTGCAACTTTGTTTATGAATATGGATTGCATCAGTCTATCTAATATTCTGTCAAAATAAAAATACAAAGTTTCTGAAAAGCAATGCATATAAAGCAATAAAATTTATTTATATATTGTTGTGATTACAGGCATCACAGCAGTTTAATTTGATAACAATTTAACCTTGACATTTATAATAAATTTAATTTTTTTAAAGGCACGTTCAACTGCAGATGCAGAAGAAGGAATACTCTTCATGCAAGAAATGGTAGAGTTGTCCAAAATCCAATCACAACAGGGTGAAGCTGTGCCTCAAGCAGTTTCTTTCCCAGTAAAATACAGCAATGGAGAATCGCAAATTGTAACAGTGCAAGCCGGGCCTTCACATTTTGGACTCGGTTTAAGGGGCGATCAAACAGTGACGGCGCACACGACAATAATCCAACCCTTTCGCGGTTGCATCGATATACCAAGCAACGAACACATCCGAGGCAAAATTGCCATCATGGAAAGAGGCGACTGCATGTTTGTGGAGAAGGCAAGGAAAGTGCAAAAAGCAGGTGCCATGGGTGCAATCATTATAGACAACGTGCCAGGTAGTAGTGTGGAAAGTTCTCCAATGTTTTCCATGTCAGGTGACGGTGTAGATGATGTTACAATCCCCACCGTTTTCCTATTTTCGCAGGACGCCTCGAAACTACTCCTGGCCCTGTCGAAAGACCCCACGATTCAAGTGACTTTAAGTGAACTAAAAGACGGTGCCAACATATGGCCCCCCAACGAAGAACAGTCCGTGTTCCATAAACTTAAAGTATCCGTCCAAGAATTTTTAAATAAACACACCGGGATTGCATTTACAAAGACCATCTCGGTGAGTAACTTCAAAGCGAACATCGGTACCGACAAAATTAGGATCACTTATGAAAAAGTCGAAGACGAAAACATTCCAACCGAAGAAGTCGTAAACCAACAGTGGAGTCAGATACGTAAAGGCCTGCTCAAGTCTATCATTCATTCGGAAAGTAGAGAATTATTCGTTCCATTTAACATCTTAAAAATTTACTATCAGACTTTAAGCGGAGCCCCCAGCGAAGTACTAAATGCAAATGATATCACTAAACAAACCGAATGGTTATTAAAAGAATTGGCAATCGAGTACTACAAGAATGACGATGATTTAATCACCGTCGACAAGGAAGGTGTCAGTTTGTTGTCACACATCGATAGCATCGTAGATAACAAGGAATTGGACTCTCAGATTTCGCAGAACCTAGAGGAAAACAGAAAGAAACTAGAGACGCTGAACTCGATTTTCCAAGCGATAAGCCAGATTGAAAAGAACGTCCTCGATGAATTGAAGAAGCGCCCCGGTGATGATTCGATCATCACAGACGGCAGTCGGAAACACGACAACATCATTGTAAGTGAAAAGCGGTTGGATTCCGGCAAGGAGAAAGGTGACAAAAAAAAGATTAAGGCGAAAAGTAAAAGGGACGAGTTATGATTAAAATATTAATTTTTCTTTTCGATTTGTTTATTTCAGCGAAATACTTTCTGTGAAATTTACACTAAACGTTGACTTGTACTTGTTAGCTGGGAATGAAAATTTTGCTGTCGTTGAATCTCAATCAAGAAAAAGAATTTTTGCATTGCAACCAACCAAACACACAGCAACATTTATTTCTATGGAGAAGAAAAATTACAACCGTGAACACCAAAAATTAAATTTAACAAAACACAATAACTGCAAGAATGGAATGATTAAAAATTGTGACGCTCCGAAGTTTAGTGAATCCATTCCAACCAGGGAAATAGAATTGAAGGGGTGTAATATGAAAAAGAAAACAACTTTAGGTTGAGGGAAATGAAGGGTGTGACTTTAAATTAAAATGTGATTTCGTCGAAGCATTTGATTTTTGCTTAAAAAAATAAAATAAAATCGATGTTATTCGTTATGCTCTCATGGTATTCAGTTGAACTTTGCCTGAATGAAACGTCTTCTTTTTGTAAATACTTTGTATAACAGAGTATATGTGTGTGTACATACTTGTGATTATTATTAACTTTATTTTTATTGTATATTTACACTGAAGAGCCAAGTTGTTTTGTTCTTTGTACTGTTTAATGAATTTTTTTTTTTGTTTGCAGAGCAACATATCAATGTCATGTATGTTGAATTTTGTAAACTGTTTTACCACGGGGAAATCTTGTATATTTATATTATTGATGTTTATAAAATTCTAAATTTTGTATATTGTATAAAGTGTAAATATATTTAATATTTATATATTATTGAAACCTTGTAAAATAAGATGTAAAAGAGTGTCACATATTTTTGTATTACCTAAAAAAAAAGTAAATACTGTTGATAAGTGTAAATGTTTAATAAACTTTTATATAATTTATTTATTTTTTACTTGCGGGGATTACGGAAAAAGATTGGTTACTAAAAAAAATGTATTTATTTTCTTTTTTAAAACCTACTTTCACAAGAAGTATGAACAGAAAAGGTAAGGAGCAATTAACTAGTTAACAACAAATATATTATGAAATCGATATAACATTGCATTGATACTGCACAATTAGTATTAAGCTAAAATTAGTTTAGTTTATTAAATAACAACAGTAACGTAATAATTACTCATAATACTCACACGCAATTAAACTACTACCAACAAACGCAGCAGTCTCAGAGAAAAAAATGTGCGTTCAGATTGCTTTTCTTTTTAAATATACAATTTAAAAAAGGAATTTATACCAAATACCACAAAAAAAAGATTAGATCTTACAACTATTATGTAGTTACATCCCAACAAAATTATTTTGTTCCGTTTAGTTGGCTGTAATTCAAAAATAACTGTTTCATATCCACTAGGGCTTCCTCGATTTTCCTAGCAAACCTGTGGCAGTCCTAAAACAACAAACAAATAAAATGCTAAATGATTGCATGATGCAAGAAAAAAACGAACCGTTTCTTTGCTATGTTTTTTATTCGAGATGTGGAAGAACAGCATGTCTTCACCGGCAATGATATAAGAGACCCCATAACCATCATCGGCAACAGGTCCAAAACCCCCTCCCGCAGAAATACAATTTGGATATTTAACAAGATCGATCCGTCCTGTTTGCCCGTGAGGGGTTTGTGAAGTCGAGAGCCTCCAGGGCTCGCTTAGCACCTTCTGTAAGAATGGGGATTCGACTTCCAGGTACTTCGAGACGACGTACAGACAAAAGAGGTGCCTGTCGATGCCCTTTCCACACATAGCTTCCTGATAGGCTTTCTAAAAATCAATATTTACATTTCTTGCTTTGCTTCATGGCGATGTAGTAATACCTGATGATTATCACATGCAATCCGAAGCAACTTCACACGTTCTTCAACCGTAGAATCTTTATTTTCCATGGCTCTGACCCAAGCAGATGATTGCACCGTGCAAGGTCGTACGGTTTCAGTCCTGCCTTCCCTAAACAACCTCGTCATACTTGCTTCGTAAGTTAAACTAAATTTGCCAGCGTCTCTGTAGTAGGCTAATTGGAGGGCCATTTGCAGGTACGCATCCGGGCTGAGTCTGCATTTCTTCATGAAGCCTTTCCCGTAGTGGTCGTGGACATAGATACGTAAGTCCAAGTCTGCAATAAGTTCTTTGGCCACTTTTAAGGCTATTTCTATAGCTAGTTGACAGTCGGCCTTAATGTCCCACTGTAAACGTGTGGGAACCGGAGGGGAAAGTTCAGCCTCACCTATTACGTTTCCATTCTCTTCGTAGCTATTGTAAAAATTAATATTCAACATTTAACACATAGCTCAAGTATTTAATTATCTTTAAATAACATACACATGCAACATTATTTTTTTAAATCGGTGATGATGATTAAAGGCAGTTTTTTATTCTTTAAAAATGAGACTCTAATCTAATCTAATAATTTGAACAGGTTATTAAATTAAGCCTAATTAATTATTATTTTAAAATATAATTTATGTTTTTCATCACTGATTTAAATCAAAATGCACAGAGAGGAACACTTATTTAAGACACTCACTCACTCATTAAGCACACTAATATCTCAAGATTGTTTACAAGAATATTTTTGTTTTTACTTTGTAATCAAAATTTGATATAACATGAAGTGTTAGTGGAATTAATTTAGACCAGGAAAATGTTAGCGGCAAAACAAAGTTAAGGAAAGGAGAGAAAAAAAGCACTGCAGCAACTCATACTAAACAAAAAGTTAAAAGAAAGAGAAAAGAAAAAAGAAGCAAAAAAAAGATTTACCGGTTCTCTAAATCATCAATTATTACGAACTCCCATAAATGACACAGAACTGCGGCGTCTGCCCTAAAGATCACCGGAAACATTATGTACAACCATAACCAACTAGTTACTTCAGTTATCAAAAAATAAATAAAATAAAATGGAAAATAAAGCACAAATAGTGGGTCCAGCAGTCCAAGACACCTAGATGAAAAGTGCAAGAATAAAACATGTATGTTTTACCGAGGCGTTGTCGTATCATCCGTTATTACCAATTCCCATATATGGGACATTACTGCTGCATCGGCCCTATAACATTGATTACAGAAATATTTTATACTACGTGTTTAACAAAACAAAAAAAAAAAACTAATGAAAACACTGATACTCATGTGTAATGAAAAAATGTTTTCAAATATATCAAAAAACTGATTGTATGTTAAAATAAAAGTATATTAAAAAACAAGTTTCATAAGACATTTTTAGCACAAACGTCCAGATTTAGAAAACCAGTAGGTTTTCTAATGGACAAGTGTATTTTATACTACTTTTTCTATTTTAGTTCTTAGAGTCGTATTACACTATGATATTTTTTGTGCAAAATTTGTTATAAAGTAAGCGAGAAGTGTCAATTCAACCAATCAGAATTCACTGTGGTAGCTATCTCCCTCACTTTGTAACAAAAATGTTATCAAATCTTGCATGGTGTCACACGGGATTTACATTTGATAACATTTTTGTTACAAAGTGAGGGAGATGAGCTACCACAGTGAATTCTGATTGGTTGAATTGGCACTTCTCGCTCACCTTATAACAAATTTTGCACAAAAAATATCATAGTGTAATACGGCTCTTAGATGTAAAAAAGCTATAAAATCTCTAAATTCTGTTTTGTTAAGTGGCGGTTGGTGACATTGATTGGTGCTTAAAATAAATTCAAACAAATGTAAATTATGTATATGCTTGCAAAGCGAAGAGATACCTCTGGACAATTCTTAAATTCAGCAAAACCTATATGAAGCGACCTTTTCAATTTACTCAGAAAAGACATTTTAAATGACTGGCACAAAGATTGGGAAATATTCACAAGAACAAAATCCAATTGGTCTTTAAAATTCCCCCCAAAGTATCCTGTGAATCTTAGTTTAAATCTATTGGTATACCAAGAAAAGCAATCACAACAATATGCAGAATGCGCTTCAACCATTGCCTTTTTCAGTCCCACTTGCATAAATTAGGAGTCCGTGATTCTCCTTATTGCACTTGTGGTAGTGTAGAGAACCACATCTTATTCCAATGTCCAAACAAAGGACAAAATTCTGATCAATTATATGTGTGTAAATCTTATAAATATTGGACTGTCGGCTCATTTTGATTGTTACATATATTCCATCAAATTTAAATTTAGACAGAATCAAAGAAATAATTCTGTTTATAACACAATCTAAAATTAAATTATGAATTTAAACGTTCTGGATAAAAAAAAGAAAAACAAGTACTGACAACTTGAGTGTCTGGCCCATGGTTTTATAACTAACTAATAAAATGAGAAGAAGAAGAAATTACCAGGTTATGTTTATAATTTGAGGTGCCAACAATGTCAACAAATGTCAATTTGGAGGTTATTTTTGGAATTTGTGATGAATTGTCGCTGCATATGTAAGTGTGTTTCTTTCTACATAAAAGAATTTTGAGCTGTCTATGGACTTCTTCTTTTACGAAATAAAATTTGAAAATTCCTTTAAAAAAATACCTTAAAAGGAGATTTATCCCTTCTGTTGGCAACACTGGTGACATTTTTGTTGGTGCCACTGAAAAATATAGACAGATCAGAAAACTCCGTTAGAATTTCATGATTAGTTTTTCTAAAGTTTGAAGCTCCCACATGTAAATGATTTAGATTATTTATTTTTCTTTAACCTTATCATCACCAATCTTCATATCACTAACACAAAATAGGAAATTTAATAATTTTTGACATGTCAGATTCTGACTTCTATCAAATGACATGCAGGTAACCCATCGAAAAGAAAACATGGCTTACTAGAACGCAAAAAGATCGTGAATGGATTTTTTGTGTGTAATTTGAGATATGAACAAATGTAGCCGCCAACCTAACAAAATAAAATTTCGTTTTCTTTAATGAGTTACTTTATGAAACCTAAATGGGTCGTAACATAGTAATAAGTGGACCAAAATAGAAAAAATACTTTAATTTTATGCAAAATATTTCAATAGTCCAAACACAATTATCAAAGTGCTTCATATAAAAACTTTCTTAAATAAGTACAGTAGCGGACAATAAAATCCATTTTTAGTACGAAATTGCATAAGCCAGAAAGTCCTATTTAAATAGGGAAAATCTGCCGTACCAAATATTTATCTCGCAATGGTACAATACAATGCTCAAATATTTTTTTGTATCAGAATTGAGAATGACAACAAACTTAACAAACAAAATAAAATACAATTAAATTAAAAACTTTACTTACCATGAATGCTCAGCATTAAATCCAATCTAAAAATAAAAATTAAGAAAATTAAAACATTTTTTTAAAAGCACTTTGAACATTAAAAAGAAAAAAATATATTTAGAGTAGGTCTTCACAAGCAAGTTGAAGTTCAAGCTGCAATGTTGTGATGACAATTTTACAATTAATTATTTAGACTATTCTAAATTGCTTCTTTCATTGTCGTATGCATAAAACGAAGTAGATGCTAATACTTCTCAGATCAGTATATTCTTCGAAGTGTATGCTTCTATGGCATAAGAAAAAAACTTCTATGTACTCTATGTACTTCTAAGTACTAGATGCGGATAGTAAATACTATGCTAATAGAATAAATACTTCACTTTCGAAGTAGATGCTTGAAGTATTAGCATGTACTACGTTTTATGCATACCATCCATTGTTTCTTTGTTTATATAGGGGTATCCCATGACGTAATAGTCATAGTTTAAAAGCATGTTGCTCAGGTCATTTTAAGTCAAAAATTTCTTATGAACACATACATCCAAAATTCATTCATAATGGATATACAAACATTTTCAATTTTTGAAGTTTATAAACAGATATACACTAAGAATAGTATTTATTTATTTAGACTGGAAGAGGGAAAGAGGTCACCTGACCTAAATCCTCTTGACTACTTCCTTTGGGTATATCTGAAAAGTCTCGTTTAAGCCAAAAACTATGACACCAGAGAAGATCTTATTGGTTAGAATTATGAGCGCTAGAGGCAGTATTCTTGTTGATCACAATACTCTTGGAAGATTACTTCTTAAATTATCAAGAGAGCTGAAATATGTACACAAAAATTAGGTGGACTCTTTGAGCGACTTCCGTTATAATAGGCTCAAATTTAATACCAAATTACTCCTTCCTTAGTACATTTATCAAGTTATTTTAATTAAATTTAAAAAAATTAATCCTTTCTATGTGACTTTTTACTTAAGATTGCCATAGCTTCATTACGACTAAGATTACAGCATAAGTTCATTAAACATTTTTGGTTTAAAATGACCTAAGCAATATAACCTTAAGCTAGGGCTGTTATGTTGTGGGACAACCTGTATAAGTGGATAACAACAAAAACTAAATTAAATATTTTTAGTAGCTTGCAACTTGCAATGTAACAGTAGTGGTAAGTGTATGCTGGTAGCTTTTAATGTACTTTACAATACAGTAAATTATGATAAAAATTATGATTCTTACCCTTCCATTACTTCCAACGCATAACGTAAACGATTTATCGAACCATCTGTCGTATCCTTTACCGTGTAACAGAATCTTTCCACAGCCATCTAACTTTGATGGGTCATTCTAGAAAACAGTGCAAAATTATTAAGAATATTGCTATATATACTATGTTTATTTACCTGATCATACTCATAGGGGACATCGTCCAATGCTACAACAAAAGCAGCCTTCTCGATTATATCCAGGGACACCTTGTTCACTCCTTTATTAAAGAAGTTCCTTCGAGTTTGAGCCCAATGTGTGCGTTCACCAGCCGTTAAAGCAGCTAATTTTTCTTCGTAAGGAAGAGGCTCTGACTTATCTTCTAAGATATGTTCCATTTGACTGTAAAGCAGATTATTATTACTTTACTAAAAATATTTAATTGTAATCTAATTTTTAAATACCAGAGGCTCTAAAATGTACATTATTTAAATAAGCACGCATGTATATTTGTTTTTGAATTATTAAACAATAATTAAAATAATACACTTACACTTGAATTTCTTTAGGTTTTAAAATACGCCCTTTATAAATAATAACTTTATAATATCTTCCTTTGTGATAAACAACAATGTGATTGGAATCACCCCAATGTTGAATTTTATCCGTTTCAACCCCCGGTATCCGTGTCGTGTTAAATATTCTCTCGTACTGCCAGGAACACAGAGGTACACATCCGAAAATCTGTATCGGCTCGAGTTCTTGTCTCTCGACGAGCCTTCTGTAGTACAGGCACGTATGAATGGCAGAGGCTGCTCTTGCAGCTTGCACCTTGGAAGGCTGCATTAAAATAGCGTCGATTCCGTAGAAGTTAGAATTGATCATCAGAGGAGAACGCCCTCGCAAGTAAACGTACTCCTCCCACCAATCAGAGACGTAGTTGCTTGACCACCAAGATTTGAGTATGAGATACCTCTGGAGTTTAACTCCGATTCCGTTCTCGAATTCATCTGCAAGTTTCACCATTTTCTCATAGTTTTCGTCGTCTAGTAAAGGACGTACGCTAGCTAGGTACTAAAATAGTTTAAGCTCATTAAAAATGTGAAATTAAGTCCGATGCTGTACGTACTCTGGTCATCGTATCATGTACTGAGGGTACAGGAAGTTTGGGAAGAGAACCTTGGAAGCTGTAAAGTCTGGGCTTGTTCCAACCACTAAAAATGCGAACAAGTAACAGCCAAACTCTAGTTTGTCTGGATATAGTTCGACCTTTACCCCTTGCCTCATACATCCATCCTTTGTACATGAGCAGCAACTTTAAAGTGTACCTTATTGTGTATATCACCGTTAGCCACATTATTAAAGCAACTATGGCACTGCCGACTAGCTGCCACTTCATGCACGTTCTAAAATAATTTAAACTCGATTAGTTTGTGTCGAATTTTTGGGGGGGTTAATTCTAAATAGTACCCGGGTAAAAGAGGAAGCATTTTTGTAACTAAATCGTAAGGCACTTTAAACCCAGAGAAGTGTATAGCTACTATGATGGACATTGTTAGCCAAAGTGTCCATAGGTACGCTGGATAAACACCATTATGTACACTGTTCTGTAACAAAAAAAATATTTTGTAAGGGAATTTTTTTTAATTATAAAATTACTTCATTTAAATGGGGCCTCTCTGTATATTACTATTTTTAATTAATTCTCAATAACTCACCATAAATCTTGCGACGCGTTTTTTCCAGGATCTAACGCCCGATTGCCATACCAAATTCAAAACTTCACGATCGAAATTGACGTCCCATCCTTCATGGGTGATCGCAAAGGAGAATGCAACGGCTTGATGAGCTTCTGCCATGATTGTCTTGATTTATTTTCTGTAAAAAAAAAGAGAAGCCAGAGTGTTAACGAATTATTTAAAGAGTGATTTACAAAATTGTAGTTTTTCCGTTTTGTTTGCGAGAAGTGAAATGGTGAGTGAATACAATTCATAAAGTAAAATTTATTAATTTGGAACGAAATGAGTACACAATTCATTACCGAATTATAATTGAAAATAACAAAAAAATATTTTTTTCAACAATAATAATTTCTTTAACATTATACAAACACAAGACAAGTCATGTCTTATTTTATTATTATTATTTAACTTTATACATACATACTTATTTCTTTAAATTAAACAGACTTTTTCTTTGTTGCAGGATAATTATGGATCTTGAAAAGGTCACATTACCACAAGTAATGACAACAAGTACAGTCGCACCTCCATAACTCGAAACTCTCTGTAAGTCGAAATTTACTGATGTCCCTG
Source organism: Dorcus parallelipipedus (assembly GCA_958336345.1). NCBI lineage: Eukaryota > Metazoa > Arthropoda > Insecta > Coleoptera > Lucanidae > Dorcus > Dorcus parallelipipedus. The sequence goes on along the minus strand of OY284480.1, from coordinate 19,912,869 downwards.
CACATTGTGTATAATTGAAATCTCTTTCTTTAACTCGAAATTTCTATAACTCGAAGTAATTTTCCGGTCCCTTGAGATTCGAGTTATGGAGGTTCCACTGTATTATTTATAAAATATAAATATGTTATAATTATTAACTGAATTTTCTTATTACGTAGTGATTGTATACAGGGTTTGTTTTTTTTTAATCTCAAAACGATTATACAATTCGTATAAGTAAATGCAATTGTACGACGACACTAGAATTTTGAGTGTAAGTTTAAAATATCTTACCAAGGTCATCTTAGATTTAACTGATTTATACTATTTTTGAGTTTTGGTCCTTCGGTTTTTTTGATTAATTATCGCTTATAAATAAGTCAATTACAAGTGTTTATAACTCTTTGTGGATATATTATACAAACGAAGTTCTTGTAAAATATAAAAAGCACATCCAAATCTATTAATTTATGGCTAACTTTTGGCCCATCGATTTCATACGTTAATTAACATTTGCAACAAATGCAAAAAAATGCAATGTATTTATGTTTATAACCGACCCTGTTTTAAATTCGTTCAGTAATGAGAATACCTAATTACAATTTATAATTAATCAAAAACACAGAAAGTAGGATGGATGGTAGACTTGAATATGCTCTTTCATATTTTGCAAAAACATCGACTATGCAACGTTTGCACAAAAAGTTACGAACGTTTCTAAATCAAAGCCTTGTGGGTGACATCTCTTGATAGATTTAATAATTTACTTTCTGATTATCATGGCCAGCTACATTCACATTCACTGATGTGTATGTGTGGGCCCTTTCAATTCGACTTTTAAAAATTTTGACGGGTACTCCCCTCAACGCCTCTTGTGAGTTTTTAAGTAATTGCAGTTATCATTACGTTACTATCAGTAGTTTTGTAGTATCTTTCTGTGGTATCTTTAACAGGGAGCGCTAGGGGAGTACTCCACGGCATGCTTTCCCGGAACCGAATTTTAGACGAATTGAAACGGCTATACATATACGTCAGTGAATGTTAATGTAGCTGGTCATGCTGATTACATGAACGTTTTGTTTGTAAATAGCTACTTTCCTTAGGAGTTAGTTATACAGGGAAATCATAAATTACTTCAACCCACGTGACCAATTTAAATTATTTACGTATTGTTTTCTAGAAATGGCAACACTGAGAAAAGTGAGGTTGCTGTTTCAAATTAGTGCGTATTTGTCATTGACTTTCGTGACTGTATGTAGGTGTTCTGTTGTGTTTAACCACTTTAACCAAGCATTCCCAGATGCTGATGTAAATTATGATGCCTTTCTAAATTGCAGGCATTACATCCTCGAACGATTTAACACACAGCACTGCATTGTTACCAACAGAGTACAATGTGTTGCCTAAACGAAGGGGTCACGTGGACTGAAATCATTTGTGATTTCCCTGTATAATTAAGTACTGGGCATTTAATTACTGCCAATAGGGTGCGATACATCAGGGCAAGCTGCAATTAATGGCCATTACAATGGTGTTAAAATTGTAATTGTGTTATAATTAGGGTGGTTTCAGCAGCAAATTAAAATTTTGAAGTCTTGTTACTAACATCTCCTCGGTCAGGGTCTTGTTACGTTTGAATGTGTGTATTATATCAAGACCTTTATCAAGACTATCTTACGTTTAAACATAATTCTGTCAAAGTCATCTAAGATTTAAATATATTCTGTCAAGGTCGTCTTAAGTTGAAATATATTCTCAGGATCATTTTGGGTTTATTTAGTAGAGTCACATTATTTTGATTGTGTAACGCTTGACAAAATATCAGCAAGAAATGATTACCAATTTCAATAATAAAATTATTTATTAACTGGAAATATACAGGCTTTTCCAATGCTCCGAAGCAATGAGTGTTAAAAGAAATTACTAATTTGCTGATAAAGAAGTAAGGTCCATTGTAGGACATCATAAAAATAGTAAACACAATAAAATAATTGCTGCCACGCAAAAGTTAAAATAACTAAACGAATGAAACACTTATAATTGGAAGTAATTAAGAATGATACAAGGCTTTAAAACTTTATAAGGAAAAGTTATTAGACATTTCATGTAACAGAAAATTTGAAAGCCCATTGGAAAGTATTTTGACTATTCTATGTATGAAATTACAAATGTTATAATTGCTATAAGTAAGTTTCCCACGTGTATACAATTAGGAGAATTAACTCTTCTAATTTAATGTTTTTAACACTTCTAAAATAGATTTACTTAGCGTAGTTTATCAATGTATCAAAAATTAATTGCTATCTGCTAAGCATTGTGATTAGGATTGTGAAAAAAAAACTTTGCTATTGTATTATTTTTAAACATTCAGCTGGTTTGCACCCTTTGGTTTTTATAGTTATAAAAAGAGAACATGCTTTTTAGCACTTGTAAATATTTGACTACATTTAAGAGTTATGATTTCAAACTTTTGACAAAGCATACATTAATATTATGAGTACAAATGCGCCTTTAACATCGATTATTATTCAATAATGTGCAGACATTTGGTTATTTTTAAACTTTCAGTTTGTTTGCTCCCGTTGATTAAATAGGTTATTAAATAATATATTGAAAAAGAAGAAGATTGTAGGTAGAAAGTGAATTGTACAGTGTGATTTTAATGATTGAGAATACGCCATAGTTTTTAATGTATTTCAAATTTTAAATGTGGCTATGATGAGCAAATATTTATTATTCAGTGTTAAATTTCAGAGTCGACAAGTTATTTATCAGAAGAAAAATTATAAAGGTGTGTGTGAGAGAACAGGGTGTTGCCAACATAATAACAATTTAGTACGGTGGTAAATTCAAATCATCCTCAGTTACATATGTATTAAAAACCAAGACGTATTTTTTGTATTTAATAAGAGTATTCAGTAAATAGCTTTAAATAAGAGGACATGCAATTAATAAAGGAAGAGGAGTGGTTGACGACAATTACTTGATGCATTTTGGTCCAACATCTTACGGGGCGGAGATATCGGAAAAAACGTCAACCAGTCTCTAGCCTCATCATGCTTACGTTGGACGGAAGAAAAGGCTAAAATAAATTCACTTTAGCGTAGCTTACAATATAATAAAAATAATCTCTGGTTACATTATAATTGGAATTATTTCTTCAATTACTAGCTCAATTATTCTCAAAGATTATGATCGAACACATTTTTGCAGTAAAGTTCAGTCAAAAGTTCTTCGTTTTTAAAGCTGTGGTCACACTGGCTCCGGATTCGGCAGAACTTGTGTACGGCAGAATAATGTTCGGCAGAACAGTACGGTCATACTTCATTATTGTATTGCCGATTTCAGAAGAACTCTGCTTTAAATTTTTAGTCATAAAAGTGACATTGGAAAATGGATGTCGAGGAAGCAAATGTATATGTTAGAAACAAATACTTTATTAAAAACACTGTTGTTTCAAGATCAACGAAGTATTTGGACAAATAAAATCTTTCTTGACATATCCCTATTGTGATAATTTTTATGTTTAGTGTCTTATAGAGGCGGCCTGTCATATACTAGAGTGATTAATTTATCGTAATCCATTATTGTGTAAATAAATATAAATTTTCGTGGGAATGAAACAGTTCACTTGACAGTTTAATATGGACTGCCGAATACGTCCGAAAAAATCAAATTTGTTTGAATTTGGTCGGTGGTCTGACGTATTCTGTAGAATGCGCCAGTCTATGCGATCCTAGTGGGACCGCACACATTTGAGAAGTGTTCTGGTAAAATAGGACATGTCCATTTTGTATGAAAATTGAAACCTTATTAGCCAGTAGTCAAAAATTTACTAGTTTCAATAAAATATGTAGATGTAAGTAAGTCAAATTGACCATACTATGTTTTAAATGCATAAAAAGTTAAGATATTCAATCAAAACTTGACAAAACTGATCTCTGACTCGTAATTTTGGTTTTCAATCTGAGATGGACATATCCTGTTTTGTTTAAACGCTCCTCATTTGTTAGCGCGAAGTTGTTTTTAAACCAATTTCTGACATATACGGCAGAATAAAAATTCTGCCGATCACGGAGCCAGTGTGACCGCCAATTAAGAAACATTTCTTCCCCAGATTTATACAATTAGCACTTAATAAGAAAATGAGAGGAATGTGTTTAAGTTCTATGCCAACATATGTAGATATTCGGTGCAAAACTTACGAAGCTGCAAGCCACTTAATTTTCGCAGAGACTCATTTCAATGCCATTTACATTAATCAGAGAAAGAGATAACAATTTCATTTCATATTCAATTTATGCACTTGAGTAAAAGAATAAATAATAACTATTATGGTTGTTGCACAATCCGTCTAGACAGATGCAAAACACACCGTTTATTGATACCCAAAGAATATCATCCAGTTTTTTATTTAATTTGAATTTTGTTATGAAGGGGTTAGCATTAGCAGGTCTAAGCCTGAAGGTTCTGGGATAATTTAAATTTAAATCGTGAAAGGACTCTCAATTTGCTTTTCAAGTGAACCTTGACCATGGAAGGATAAAATTAAGTACATTGTGTTAATAATTAAGTAAATTTATTCGAACGCAATTTAATTCGAATTTTTTTATTATTAATTAGCAAATTATAGTACACGTGCGGCAAGTTATAAAAATAAAACAGCAAAATACATTATAATCCTTAAAGTAGCTGTTATTTTAAGGCATACGTTTCAAAGATAAAAACAAGCCAAGTAGAAAGTCTAATTTTTATGATAAAGTGCGACTGTGTATCAATTTAGAACAATACGTATATTAAAAATACTTTGGCAATGTAAGCCATAATAAAAAAATAATGGATTGATGCTAATATTTTTTTACATAGTCCTTCTAATTACATACATTTTAATGTTTTCCAAGTGATTAACACCGTCTTCTAACCTTTGTTACCAACGTCAACGCCGCGTGTGATTATATCGTAGTAAAAACAAGATTAAAAGTTTTTTTTCTTTTTAATTGAGGAAAATCAAGGACTATGTCTGCAAGTTGATGTGCAAGGATTTCGTTCTTTTTTAAACTTTCGATTAATGTCACAATGTGAAAAAATCGACGTCGTGAAATCACGACAGCATTTCGCTCAAGGACGATAAAAATTAGGTCAACGATATTAAACGACTGATTATAATTGTATTAATTTCATATCTTAAAATTCACTGGCGCGTGTAGGTACTCGTTAGTAAATGAATTTTAATTGTGTAGACCAAAACTGTAAGCAAGGATTTTTTATAATATATATTTTAAAAATAAGAAATTTCAAGAATTTTCTTTAATTCCAATTTGGGGAAAGTAGTGACCCAACGGGAAAATTAAATAAAACTATCAGTAGTCAAAAGTTCTTAATACAAGGTGTATAAATTACTGTTAAATTTGTTTTTTTTATTGTTATTTTTTTCTGTACCAAATTATTACTGCTTTATAATATGAATTGTTAATTAAGGAAAAATTCTGTAAATAAATTAACAAAGTTAAAGGTTATTTTCTACCAACGCATAGGAAATATTACATTGAATGGAATTTAATGGTAAATAAAAGCAAATTTTCCTTTCCTCGATTTAATGTCCTTACTTAACCACATTTACTTGAATGGATTCGATAGATTAGAACAACAAATGAGTCAGTAATCAAGGATTTAATTTAAAACCAAACAATTTACATTCGAAGTGAAATAAATTTTCCATGACTTTATAATTATTTTACGGTAAATAACATTATATCGTCATCAAACTCACTAAAGTAACCATATGTTTAAAACTGCTCTTTCTTGTTTACTCAGCTGAGAAATACGTATTTACATACTTCATAATATGCATATGTGAAAAGAAAAGAAATTGCTACAAATGAACATATTCATTTACAAAAACGTAAAGCAGGACTTAACCAAGACGTTGCTCGCTCAAATATATTGTAACAATTGCTCTGATTTTTTGATGTTTTCCAGAAAATACACGCGACACAAAAAAAAATTATCTGAATTTCTGAGAATCGAAAAATGACGCACATAGACAACAATTTGACGACAGCAAACTTACACAAAAAAGTGAAAACGCGTTAGAACTTTAATTGAATGAGGAATTCAAAACTTATTTTTAAACATTTTGAAATTTAAGATTTTAGAATGGTTAAACTTTGCATACATAAAAATTAAGGTCGTCTAAAATAGGCAATACACGGTTCAATAATTACACGTAAAATACATGATGATAAAATGCATGTATGTATTTAGAAATTGTTGTAAAATAATTTGCACAATACACGTTTTAATACTTAATTTTAAAAAACGGATTTACATTAAATAGTAACTATGCTAATCTATATGGTATTAACGTTGGTAGAGACCAGCAAGGAAATAATAACAGGAGGAAAGGAAACGTTTCGATGTCCAGTGTCGCAGCAAGCGTATAGTGTAAGTAAGGCACTAGATCAACGTATCCTTGTCGCACATTATTCTCATCTAGGGATGAAAAGAACACAGTCGAAGGTTTGTTTTCATTTGAAGTGACGTTTAACAAAGTTAATGTCAATAACTGCAGTTTGCCTTTAAAGTTTCAATTTCTTTTCTTTCGAAACTTTGTTTTAAATAATAAATTTATGAGTTCAAACTATTGCCATTATGACAAACAGAAGTCCTTAAAAGTGTTGTCTTCCTTGTTGTACTTGCGACAATTGCATTTATCTTTGTTTCTCAATGTTCTCATGAGAGGAATGGAATTGCGTTACTAAACAGAGTGCTGATTTAGTACCTTTAGTGTAAGTTCCTTTCAAGTCCTCGAATCTTATTTAGTTAAATTTAATAGTACCTAAGTGTGTTATAAACAATAATGAACTGTTGGTTTGTGAACATTCCAAAATTTTATAAAACGCTTGCTTGCGTCTATGACATACGCAGCGGCCTGCACTAAAAAGGGTGCGTTTTTAAAGTGTACGAACAAGTGTTCGTGTACTCGAACATGTAAAAAGGCGTTTTTACAAATCGAACAACCTAGATAGCGTTTTAAAATTTCCCGAGTTGTTCGAACATAGTGTTCGAGTTGTATTCTCTTGCACCCACTCGGCAGGAAGTGAACGAAGTACAGTGGAGGGAATTGAATAAACATAACCTAAAAATTCTGAAGTACGTCGATCACACAACACGATGGATACTTCGCCTTCATCGTCAGAACATTATAAGAAAGTTTACATGTCATAGAAATGAACATTTAAATTCGTTACCTATTTATGTAGATACATATCTACATAAGCAACAAGAAACAAAAAGTTAAGGTTATGTACATACACATAAATGACCTATTAGCGTTTTTATATTCTAGCGAACGAGCAAGTGTTTGAACAATTACCAAATTGTTCAAACACTTGCTCGAACATATTTGGTTTGAACAGTAGATGTGATTTTATCTGTTCCAATTACGTAAAAATATTAGTTTTCCATTTGGAATTTAGCCTGTTAATGGTGGTTCTTGACTCAGTGTCGTGACTGTAGTTATAGAAGCTGCATTCGATTCACAGCTTTTCTGCGTTCGTTTCCTGCCAGATCAGTTAACCCCCACCATAATTTCAAGTGATTCAAATCACTTCAAAGTGATCCTGCTTATTTAAAGAATCATTTAGATCATTAGATCGATAAACTAAGTTTATGTGTCGGTTATGTGGCGAGAACAGATAAGCAAAACAGTTCAGATAAACTTGTTCGTTTCGCTATCAAGGATCACATTAATTTCACGATTGTGAACTGATCCAAACTGATCTAAACGAATTGATTCGACGTGTGAATCGAATGCAGTTTGTCGTTGTAATGTCAGTGGTACTCGCGACATAATTGTCAACGCGAGAGGTCGCTGTTCATTGCAACATGGCCGATAAAAGAGTGCGTTAAATATGAAAGTTTGATTGGCGCATGTTTTTACCAATCCGTGAAATGTTGTTCTCCCTTTTGATGATATCAATATTGACCATCAGAGGTCGCCTTCTTTGTTTGATTTCACGAATTTTGTGCGATTTTAAACTTACAACTATTAATTAATGCACTGTAAATTGAGTAACTATTTTTTGTAACTATTATATGTATGCAATTGTAAGAAGCGATCAAATGAAAAATGAATTAGAGTTGGCGATGCAACTAAACACGCATATGTGCATTTAGTTCATCGAACGTTCCTTCAGTCACTCTGACGTTTCTACAAAGCACGAAACCAGTTTTGATAAAAAAAAAAAATAAAGCAGATGCGTAAAATGACCACTGCCTGCTGCATCTAGACACGTTTAAACTCTGTGAATAATAACTGCGTGAGTAACGTTAAAGAACATTTCCGGTGTGTTATTTGTGTTACAATTGATTGACAATTAGTATTAATATGACGTTATCCAAGACATGCATTTAAATTCCAACTCCTACTCTAATTATTTTTACATTTGATCGCTTGTTAGCATTACTAATACGGCAACATTGGTTTCATTTTAATACATAACGATGAAGTGAAATGGTCTACTGGGCCACTTACAGTCTGTTGTAATTATTCAAAACGACATGTACCTACATTAAAAAAAAAACATCTTGAATAATGAATTAAACAAACACTGTCATTGTAATTATGCAAATTTCAATTAAATCGCTTCAATAAAGTAAATAGAGCACGTAATAAACCCAGTGACTTTAACTCATAACACGAAAGTAAATGAAGTCAGAAGTAGTACAGTTTCGATGGATGGTTTGTTTGAATTCTCTGAAATTGAGTTCTAGAATATTCTAGAAATAGAAATATCAGGAATATGCGCAAAACAAAAAACTCGACGATCTATTATGTGAACATGTTGGTTCTAAAACTAATTGCAAGTACCCAAATACAGAAAAACAATCTCATTTTCACTTACTTTTGCATTATTTTGTAAAGGTTAACAGTAAATAGTAGATACTTATACATGTACTTATTTTACAAGTAGGCTCTTGAGTATTTAAATACAAGTACAACTACTGTCGCCAGTTGCATGTACTTAAATACAAGTATAAATCCTAGAAAAAGTACCTAGTACTTGTAAATACTTGTCAGTACACGCACAGCTCTGCTATGTATACATATACCCCCTTGACAAACTGCAACAACGAAATTACTAAAATTCACGTGAATGACCTCGATATAGAGAACATGTTCTTTTGCATCATGTAACCATTCATGAAATTCCTTTTTGGTGTAATACATATTTAAATTTACGTTTTGTCAAAAATATGCGTACATGTAAATTAAATAAAATTTATGATCGTCTATTGCGGTTTCAAAAAAATATTAAACAAATATGTAGGTACGCACAGTGCGTCACTCACAAGTCATAATATGAAGGAAAAGTTAGTTGATCTTGGACTTTGGACCCGATAATTTCGCGCACAGTTGCTACATCTCGCCGACCACTTTTTTATACGCACAGGAGCAAAGATTACAAAAATAAGCTAAAAATTCCGTCGACATTTTTGGGATTCACGTCGACGACTCAACTTTCGAACAACAACTTTAAAAAGCAAAATAATTCAACAAGAACGACAATTAGAGAGATGACCTTCAAAATTTTGTTTTAGTTGATCATCGTAAATGTAAAGCGTGCTTTTCAAATGTGTGCAGCTTTCTCTTTTGTGTAAATAATTCTATGTGAAATTGCTGTATTTGCTGAGCTTTCACGGTAAAAATTTTATAAATGATTTATAAACGTTGGCAATAATAAATTGTTCGTGGAAATGTTTGTTACTTTTATTATTTTTTATTTTAATGAAAACATTTTTCTTACTTTTCGAAAATGCTGTTCATTTCTTGTCGCTTTTAAATGCCTTTTGAATTCGAACTACACCATAAAGAATTGTTTTGCTATAAGAAAGTTTTTAAATATGCAATGTGATCTGATCAATAAAGAAAAAAAAACCATTTTCCAAAGAAGGACTATATCAATATTTAAATGGAAGGGGAATTCTGGGGAAATTTTGTGAATTTTGTTTGTCTTATTCACTTTCTGTTCATTGGCATTCGTTAGTGATATTTGTTTATTTACTTCGCTGTTATACAAAGCTTTTGTGTCAATCAACTGTTTTAAAGACTGCTTTACATTAAAAACATATTTCGTAATAAAAAAAAATTGATCCAATGCAGCCCTCTTTTATTCTTTTATTAGAAGGTGACATATTGTAGTATATATCTATAAATTTAAGTAGCGGCACGGACAGTCATTATTGATCGCATTGTATGTAATTATCCGTTCATAAATTAAAAGATCACAGCCAGTGTTGGTCCTGTGAAAAATACAACTGGCAACAGTTAGAAATTTTATAACAAAAATGATAAGTGTGTGAAATAAACGATGTTGACAATAAAAAAGTTAATAATTGGCTTTGCATGTATAATTATGAGAATAAACAGATTAATAATAGTCCCTCATATGGAGAGTTACGGTGATAAGATAAGCACTTGTTTATATTTTCGGCGTCAGAGCATTTACATTTACAGGGTGTCAGTCAACACTATATCTTTTAATTGTCTTATTTTTTCAAAATAAAAGCAAATGTTTAATAAAATTAAAGCCCCATTTTGTTTTTAATGGAATCCTCTGTGTTTTAGTACAATTCTTGATTTTAAATTAAATTATTGTTTAAACAAAAGTAAAATGGTTAAAATTTGATGTTTTCTATTGACATTTATTAATCTGTTGACAATAATTTAGAAGTTCGAAGTCCTTTAAACTGTGAAAAAAAAGGTGAAAATTGGCCCATTTAATTTGTCAAAAAAAGGCAATTGAAAATCAAACTGACGTAAACGTCAGATTTTAACAATAAAAAATGTAATAACTAATACGTACTGTACACACTGTTATCGTTAGGGAATGGATAAAGACGGATTGTATATTTTTGTCCGCTCCCTAAATACATATCAATATCCCACTTACTACAAAAAATTAAGTATCTTATCGTTTTCTCTGTAGGACATTATTTCTATCTTCAAAATTTTTGATTTTTATGGTTTTCCTTTCTCTGCATAGGCAGCCTGTATAATATTTTTGGGAATCAGGAAATACTGATTTTATTTTATTTTTTCTAAACTTTAGAGTCTAAAAAGCTTGAGAAACGATGGTGAGTGTGTGTGAATCAACCATTAGAGATGATTAAAACGGCCATGACGTGAAACATATCGTTTAAGCGCTATAAATACTCTTCTAATACTGAAATTAATTAACGTAAAAGAATCCTATTTGTCAATAACAACATATTTACATCCGCAATTTTTACTATCTACAATCAGGCTCAACCGTAAACAAGTGCATCATGTTGTTTGCTTTAATATACTTACGCAAACAATTTTTATCATAAATGCGCGTCGGCCTAAATAACTGTGTATGTGGCTGTAAGATTCGTCCAAAACTGGTACTCACTCAAAAAAAAAAAAAATTAATGTGCAAAAAATGTAAAATTAAAAAAAAAATTGAGGAGGAAATCAGGGAAATTAAAGTCAATTGCCCCGGCCTCTGACCTCGCACACAATAATAAACATTCGAATTCCAAATATATGCATAAATTAAATATAAAAAAAGGAGTAGTTGAAGCACCGTTTTCTATGAATTCATTGACCTATGAATGTTTAGTGGAAATTAACAATTGTGCTTTTCTGATTAACATACGGAAGTGCGCATTTTTTTAAACAAAAAAACCAAATACTCTTATGATCTGGGTCACGAAGAAGCTTTCAAAACCGAACTTTTATTTTGTAACGCAACGGAAGATGAGGAAATCATTAAAATGAATAATTAATCTTCACTAATTTAAAAACGTTTCGGCAATATACAGAGTGGAAAGTTTAACTGGAATAAATTCTGTAACTTAGAAAATTACCATTTGTAGCAAAATTCTTGGAACAGGTCAATTTTTAATTTTAATGGCGCATATTACAAAGGGACTTCTTTAACTTTTCAATTATTTGGAGGGGTGAAACAACCCCTAACTTTTTTTTTTTAAATGGAAGGGTATGTTGAGTAATTTTTTTTCTTAAAGCTTGTTCAATTGGTAATACAGCTACGTTTTTATTTTTCAATTTTTCTTTAACAGTAAAAGGAAAAAAAAATTAAAAAAAAAAAGATTTTTTTTTTTTTTACTAAAACCGTTTTTCCCAGTAGATGGATAGGAAGAACAGGACCGATTGAGTGGTCAGCAAGATCTCCAGATCTCACCCCTTTAGACTTTTTATGGGGGGGTATTTAAAAAGTAAAGTTTATGTGACTAAACCAAACGACATAGCATAACTTCAGGAAAGAAAAATTAAAAAAAAAATAAAAAAATTAAAAAATAAAAACGTAGCTGTATTACCAATTGAACAAGCTTTAAGAAAAAAAATTACTCAACATACCCTTCCATTTCGTTTTTATTTTTTAATTTTTCTTTAACAGTAAAAGGAAAAAAAAATTAAAAAAAAAGATTTTTTTTTTTTTTACTAAAACCGTTTTTCCCAGTAGATGGATAGGAAGATTGAGTGGTCAGCAAGATCTCCAGATCTCACCTCTTTAGACTTTTTATGGGGGGGGGGGTATTTAAAAAGTAAAGTTTATGTGACTAAACCAAACGACATAGCATAACTTCAGGAAAGAAAAATTAAAAAAAAAATAAAAAAATTAAAAAATAAAAACGTAGCTGTATTACCAACTGAACAAGCTTTAAGAAAAAAAATTACTCAACATACCCTTCCATTTCGTTTTTATTTTTTAATTTTTCTTTAACAGTAAAAGGAAAAAAAAATTAAAAAAAAAGATTTTTTTTTTTTTTACTAAAACCGTTTTTCCCAGTAGATGGATAGGAAGATTGAGTGGTCAGCAAGATCTCCAGATCTCACCCCTTTAGACTTTTTATGGGGGGGGGGGGGGTATTTAAAAAGTAAAGTTTATGTGACTAAACCAAACGACATAGCATAACTTCAGGAAAGAAAAATTAAAAAAAAAATAAAAAAATTAAAAAATAAAAACGTAGCTGTATTACCAATTGAACAAGCTTTAAGAAAAAAAATTACTCAACATACCCTTCCATTTAAAAAAAAAAAGTTAGGGGTTGTTTCAGCCCTCCAAATAATTGAAAAGTTAAAGAAGTCCCTTTGTAATATGCGCCATTAAAATTAAAAATTGACCTGTTTCAAGAATTTTGCTACAAATGGTAATTTTCTAAGTTACAGAATTTATTCCAGTTAAACTTTCCACTCTGTATGTATGTAATAACATTAAGGGGATTCTTTCAAGCAGAAATCAATGCAATGTTATTTCTTTATTATGGCTTTCGTTATGAATAAAACTTTCTGAAAAAAATATATGTGACAGAGACCGCATGCAAGGGATAGCGTTATGCCGACTCCGTTTTGCAGCACAATTTTGTCAACGAATTACGGAAGTTGTAATTAATCAATACAATTTAAATTTAACCAACATATCAAGGACATGTAAAACAAAGGCTGTGGACCACTATTTTCTTAAAACGTGCATAGTTCGCTTCACTACAGCGTTGTACAGTAGAGCCAATTTATTGAAGGTTTGGATTTTTTTTTTGGAAAACCCTACTTGCATTTAATACTCCTATGCGTCAAGGTACCTCGATCATCACTACTTAAATCACATATATTTTTTTCAGAAAGTTTTATTCATAACGAAAGCCACAATTCGCCGACAAAAAATGCATTACATTGCTGCTTGAAAGAATCCCCTTAATAACTTGGAAAGGACGGAAGGAAGAAGTACAGGGTGTTTATAAATGTTCCTGGGTCAAGTATGCTGGTAATATCAAGCACATATATTTGCCGCCTTCTTGAAAAGAAAAGGAGTCTTATGCTATGTCCTAGGTGGACGGGCAACGCGGGCGGTGCGAGCGACGCGTTTAGAGCGGGCGGGCGATGTAAATTGTTCCTTTACGATTTTTCGACTAAACCAATACTTTTATAATTACATAATATGGTTTATAGCGTTCCAATTAATGACAAAACTGGCACACCTTGCGTATTTTAAAAGCAATATGAATTGTATAGAATGGCCGGTAATTATTCTAAGAGCTGTTTTATACGTACGAGAATTCTTACGAAAATTATGCCGAAATTTTTCGGAACAATTCTTGTACAGAATCGTTGACGCCCGCTGCTACGTAGGACACAATCGTGTGCGTCTCACGCGTTTTACGTTGCGGTCGGTGAGCGCACGCAACGCACGCTCGTCTTGCCCGTCCAGTAGGTGGACGGGCAAGGCGGGCGGTGCGAGCGGCGCGTTTAGAACGGGCGGGCGTTTCAAGAAACAATATCGCAAACAGTTGTTAATGTCAACGTGAACGCAATTCAAAACCGGACGGGACGGGCGGAGAGATATCGCCCGCTCGCGTTGTGTTAAAAATTAGTTTGGTTTGAATTATGACGCGATGCCCTCGTACGAAACGCCCTGCACTTTGAAATAAGCGCAACAAAAGTTACAGAAATCGAATGGTGATTGATAAAAATTGTTCCTTTACGATTTTTCGACTAAGCCAATACTTTTCTAATTACATACAGTGTGGTGATAAAGTAACGCACCAAGCGAAAAAACACCCTTAGCGTTGACTTTTTCTAAAAACGCTCGGACAGGTCGATTTTATTTTAAAAAAAGACATCTTTTACAACCAATTTTAATTTTATGTCAGTTACCACTTTTGCGCCGTGACGTCATCGACATTTTTTTTAAATGACAACCTATTTTTTTGAAAATGTCATTTGAAAGCACCCATTTTTCTGAGTACAAAAATGTTAATGAATCACTAATGCATGAAAAGATTTTGAAGAAAAAAATTATTGAAAAATGGAGATGTGATTTTTATTCTTTATAAAATTTCGATCTAAAATAATACTTTCTTATAAAAACATAACAAAACAACTTAATAAAATTACAATAAATATTGGAAATGTCCTCCACCAACTACTTGACAGTGACCAGCTCGTGTGTAAACGCTGTTAATGACTCTTGCGATAGTTTCATGGCTAATGTTATTCATTTCCGCTCACCCGACTTAACTCCCGTAGACTTTTTTTATGGGGTTATCTAAAAAGTCGAGTTTACGTGAACAAATCTCAAAATTTGAAAGATTTACAAAACAAAATTAGGACAGAAATGAATAACATTAGCCGTGAAACCATCGCAAAAGTAATTAACAACGTTTACACACGAGCTGGTCACTGTCAAGTGGTTGGTGGAGGGCATTTCCAACATTTATTGTAATTTTATTAAGTTGCTTTGTTATGTTTTTACAAGAAAGTATTATTTTAGGTTGAAATTTTATTAAAATTAAAAATCTCATTTGCATTTTTCAATAATTTTTTTCTTCAAAATTTTCTTATGCATTAGTGATTCATTAATATTTTTGTACTCAGAAAAATGGGTGCTTTCAAATGACATTTTCAAAAAAATAGGTTGTCATTTAAAAAAAGTGTCAATGACGTCACAGCGTAAAAGTGGTAACTGACATAAAATTAAAATTGATTGTAAAAGATGTATTTTTTAAAAATAAAATCGACCTGTCCGAGCGTTTTTCGAAAAAGTCAACGCTAAGGGTGTTTTTTCGCTTGGTGCGTTACTTTATCACCACACTGTATAATGGTTTATAGTGTTCCAATTAATGACAAAACTGGCACACCTTGCGTATTTTAAAAGCAATATGAATTGTATAGAATGGCCGGCAATTATTCTAAGAGCTGTTTTACACGTACGAGAATTCTTACGAAAATTATGCCGAAATTTTTCGGAACAATTCTTGTGCAGAGAATCTTTGACGCCCGCAGCTAAATACGTAGGACACAATGCGTCTCACGCGTTTTACGTTGCGGTCGGTGAGCGCCCGTAACGCACGCTCGCCTTGCCCGTCCAGCTAGGACATAGCCTTAGTTAGGACAACACAAGAATAACTTTAGTCTTGAAAAATACTTTTCTGCATAACAGCACAAGCAGAGAATGAAATTATGCAAAAATACAACAAATTCAGCAAAAGGCTTAATCGTTAAATGCAGGTCGTTGACACTTACAGTTGTTCAAAACTACTACTACTAGTTATTCAAACAATATGAACAAGGCGGTACATAGAAATTGGATTTCTTAGCCCAGTTTGAAAATTCCAAAAAGGATTATATCAATATGTCAATAGGTCCGAATTGTATAAGCTGAAGTCAGAATTTGGGGGATTCTCGGGAAATTTAGTGAATTTTGTTTGTTTTAACTCACTTTCAGTCCTCTATTAGATATTAGAAGATGACCTATTTCATGTTATAATTAATTATTCAAAAAATATAAACTAAAAATGAATCCATTTCATTTTCTACATTTATCGTTAATTCATGCGCAAAATAACAACAAACATTAAAGGTCAATATGATATTGATAAAAAAACTTTATGTTAATTGCCGCAAAAATAAACGCACGGTTGTACGTCACGCAAAAATCATCAGTAAATACTCATCGTCATTTATCTGTGGAGAGGTAAACAATATGTAAACAGAGGGACCCTTATCACCATTACATTTTCGTAAATGTCAACAAGCAAAAAAAATGTCTCGTATTCTCTGTAGGTACTAACGATAGGAAAATTGAAACGAGACAAAACAGGGCTTCAGAAAAATCAATTGAATCAGTAAAAAAAGCAAAACTTGCAGAAAATTGAAGAAAGAAACATTGAAATAAGTAATAAAAAAGGAAATTCGTACAAATTACGTTGATTATAAAAAAATCAATTTTCGCCACGCAAAAATCACCAAACACTCGTTCCTAATCTATCTCTGGGTTGCGTTCATAAAATATGTATACCTTCGTGTGCACCTTGGGAGTGTAATCATATCTTTCTCACTCACGATATTTAAACTTATTTTGCGTCTCGCTCATCCGTTTCCAGAAGTCTTGTGTTTACATTATTTCCATGACAACGGTCGCACTTTTCACAACCCACTCTTAAGTAGGGAGTAGAAAATGTGTTTGTTGCTTTAGAAACCACGCCTGATTTAGTTGTTTTGTGAGGCCCGGTTTTTCAATCACAGTTTAACTTTAATCTTCAGTTTATTCCTATAGGAGCAATGAGAATAAACTGAAGATTAAAGTTAAACTGTGATCGAAAAATCGGGCCTAAGAGGAGAAACAAAATACATTAAACTCATTTATGCGAGAGATACTGCAATACTAGCCGAGAGTAACTCTAAGGTGTCTTTTATGAACACAGCCCAGAAGAGATACACTACATGTAAATAAGGGACCTTATCTCTATTCTACTGTCATACCTATATGTAGGTAAACAAAAATTATCCCGTCTCACCGGAAAATTAAATATTGCAAAAACATGATCTGGCAGAAGTAGTTATCTAATACGTAGAATATGTTCACCTTAAACCCCTACTATAAAAAAAATTAACAGATAAATATTGATTAAAAGCTTTTTATTTATACACGTTTCGCTGTATTCATTGACTGCTATTTCAAGTTTAATTAATTAATCGAAAGGAGAATTTAAACGTAGAAAATTAAAATAATAAATTGATTTTTATTTAAAAAATGTTTTATTGAATTGTTAGGAATCTTAAGCGACCTTAACTCTTAAGTTACAGTGACTTAACGTAACAAAATTAATCACTAAATACAAGTTTGAAGTATTTTTTTGTATTGTAAATACTTAAAATTCTAAACACTGAAACAAAATGTGTTTAATTATTTATGAACTGTAAATTATTGAAATATAGGATTACTACGTTTACATTAACAAACAGTGCATTCAAATGATTAATTTAGGTTACGTTAAGCGATTGTGAACGGGATGTTAAACGAAACTTAATGAATTTGAAAATATTGCAACGGTAAATCGATTTTTTTTTCCAATAATTTTGAATGATTATTCGTTGGACAGTTTTTGAAAACATTAGATATTAGAATATCAATGTTGTTTCACTGTGAGTTGACAGTTACTTCAGAATAAGTAATAAAATTATTATTATTTATCCTGAAGGAGTCAAAAACGTCGACAATTCAAACGTTTTAAAACTAAATAAAAATCACCGATAAATTTTTCAAAACTATGGGAAATTCATATCTCTTTAAAATGCAGAGATTCGAAAGAAAAAAAAATGTTCAAGGCAGAATATACAGATTTAAAGTAACTTTGGTCTGTTAAAATATCAAATAATAATTAAAATTTTACTACTAATAATTTTCAATGCTTGAAATTTCGTACAGTTACAGCGTAACGTTGATATATCAAACGCTCCGAAAAGGAATTACAAAATACGTACTTACAATTTTGTAAGAAACTTTCAATTGACAGTAAACTACGTTAATTGAACATTGTTTAATTATTATTAACAAAAGAATAAATGTAGAATCAAACTCTTAACTACGCATTGAGTTATTGAGTTTCATT
Organism: Dorcus parallelipipedus; assembly: GCA_958336345.1. Taxonomy (NCBI): domain Eukaryota; kingdom Metazoa; phylum Arthropoda; class Insecta; order Coleoptera; family Lucanidae; genus Dorcus; species Dorcus parallelipipedus. Next base: position 19,894,452 of record OY284480.1, on the reverse strand, counting down.
AATTAGAGTTTTATTCGATTTTCAATTGTTGTTACTGACAAATCAAAAGCCATCGATAGAAACAATTAAACAACAAATTTTCTTTGAGTTTGGTTTTCAATTATTTGCATTAATAAATAAGTCCTAGAAAATTTTGTTGACAGGAATCAAAACAATTGAAATCAAACTGTAAACAAGTTTTTACAAAATGTGATTCATTAAATTTCCATTCTAGACAGGCCATGGAATTTGAACGTACGCAGTGAATTGGTTAACCCGTTAGCTGTGATTTCACATTTATACGTATAATTTAGGTATAATCAAAAACACGACTTTTTTCCACAGCCTAGCCTAGAATGGAAATGTGTTGAACCGCCCGATTTTTGTATCACTTTGATTTTCAATTGGCTATTTCACTTTTACGTATAATTTAGGTAGGTATAATCAAAGACATGACTTTTTTCCACGGCCTGGAATGGTTGAACCTCCCGATTCTTGTATCAGTTTGATTTTCAATTGTTTTTATTAACAAATTAAATGTTGCGCTTATTTGAGTTTGATTTCGATTGTTTTTATTAACAAATTAAAAGGCTTAAGACCATTAGGACACTTCATCAATAAAAAATGATAACTAAAAATTTAATTTTGAATTACACCTTGCGTTTGTCTCAGTTCACTGTCAACTGTTTTTATCAGCTGTGTATCGAGCTACACGGTTTCCCACCCAAAAAAATATTTTTTTTAATAAAAGAATAAATGCAAACCAATTTTTAACTTGGTGTAATATCTAAGTAGTTACAGAACGTTACCGTTTTACTTCACTGCTGCACTTTGAAAAGCATGAATAATTAAAAACTTAAAATGCATTTATGCAAAAAAGCAAAAAAAAATGTAAATGTGCGACTATTTATAACAGCCCTTTACAAAGACGATGTGGACTTTGGGTCGAGTTCAAAAATCAAAGTCAAAATCTTATCTATTAATTTGGATTAAAAGATTTTTAACAATGTCCTTTAGGAGCGGATTACGCGATGAATCTGAATGAACGATTTATCTATAAAAGAATTTACAAATTACTACAATACACTTAAGTGCTCGTCGAGATGAGATAATTATTTTATAGTAAGTGCACGTGAACGAACTGAGCTTATTTTTAAATTTGTCTATAAAAAAAAACAGCATTAAAATATTTAATATACAAGGATTTAAGTAAATCGATATCACCAATTTTTTATTATTTATTATTCCTGTCATTTGTAAACAAATGCAAGAAAAAGACACAAACAGCAAAAAGTAATTTCTCAAAAGTAACAATTAATGCAAAATGCCACTCGACTAATTTGAAAAATATTTGCAACTAATTAGTATCTACGACAGTTTTAATGTTTTTACCACATTATGAACGATGCACTTGAAAGCTAGACTTTCTATTAAGCAAACACTTTCTACATATTATAATGAAAATCCGGTTTCATATTCGAAGTATTATCATTATCAAGCAAGTCAAGGAATTTTCTTGAAAATTTAATTATTTAAAAAAAGAGAAACTGCACATACCAACACACTTAAAGTTTTTTTTTTGTTAAATAATAATTATCAAAGCACTGTACCGTAACTAAATGCACCGCTTAAATGCGCTGCAGTGTGAAAACGCATATTGAGGTGAAGTGCTTTGGCTAGAAAAAGGTTAAACTTTGCACCCATTTGGCTGACTACCCAGACCAGAGAGCAAACGAATGGAATCCTGCACAGCTGTAAAATAATTGAATTTGATCCAATAATAGAAACTTTATTCTACAGAGTGAAAATGATTGCATGAACATCGGAAAATTTCCATCTTTTTTATTTTTCCGGAAAAATTACATCTCTAAATTTAGATTCTTTTCGATCATATTTTTCTGTTGTTTCATGTATTACAAAATCAATGTGTATAAAATAATTTTGGAAAAAAGTAGATTTTATTTTAAAGTGTCAAAACAAGGGGGGGGGTAACTTTATCACCGGACGTCACGGGGGTAAATGCCGTAGCCATATTGAGATTATTGTATAAATAATTGAGCAATTATTTCGTCATATTAATAAAAAAGTAAAGTCCTTTATGAAATTTTACCAAAAATTACATTAAAATATATACACAATTTACTCAAATCAACGTAAACTATTGCTACAAAAATAGCACTTCTATGAACAGTTGACGTGAAAATTCTCAGGAAATTTCTTCAGGATATTAATTTCCAATTATTTTTACACAACATATAAAAAAATTAGTTAACCCTCCTAGTTTATCTTTAAAAAAATCATAAACCTGAGCGTCCACAGATAATGTAACGGTCTGGCATTAAAAACATTATGGCTTATGGCCGGGTATTTGACGTGAAAATTTCCAATGAAGATTCTTAAAAGAGGACAGTGTCAAGGTGAATACCCAAAAACTTTGTACTTTTAATATTATTAGATCTCTTATTCCAAAATTTAGTTTTACAGTTTTATTAACATTGAGTCTTAATTTCTTTGGTGAAAACCAGGTTAACGCTACTTGTTCAGTATCTACCGTTTTTGTTTTTAATTGTTTTTCGTCTTTGTCCCATACGAGAAAACTAGTATCGTCAGCGAATAATGTAAATGAATCTACATTATGGCCCGGTATTTCAGTCATGGTTTAACTTTAACCTTTAGTTTATTCCCATAGTAACAATTGTAAAAACAGCTGTTCCTATGGAAATAAACTAAAGGTTAAAGTTAAACTATGACTGAAATATCGGACCTATATGGCATATCATTAAAATTTCCAAAATGGATCCCTGTGATTTGTTCACTTAAATTGTTGCTATGAGATACTTTTGTAATTCTGTTACTAAGATATGATTTTATTAAGTCATGTATACAACCCCTAACACCATAAATCTGCAATTTTTCCGAAAGAATATCGTCATATCGTGATCTACGCAATCAAACGCCTTGGAAGATCACAGAACAAATCAGTAATCCTCTGCGATCCCTCGAAGGCGCCGATTATCCTTCCGACGAAGCTCAATACTGTTTCTGTTCTAGATTTATTTTTAATAAAGCCGAATTGACAATCATTAAAATATTGGTTTTTATTGAAATATTTTAAGATTCGGTTCAATAGGATCTTTTCAAAAATTTTTGAAATTTTACATTTTTCAAATTTTCTCTCCATTTTTCATTTATTTTTGTAGTTGTGTTTGTTAACATTGGAGTGATAAGCTCTCTCAAAAAAAATTTCCAACAAAAAAATTCCCGGCTAAATTCTCCCAACATAAGGCAATTATGACAAGAATTTTAGTGCGGTTATAATTTTGTCCCGCAGTGTATTTTCAAAAATAAGTTATATTTGTATTCGGGATTTACTTCTTTTATAATTATGTCCCATTTTTCACAATTTAATGAGTCTTTAAAGCTTTCTACATTCGACCTACAACGATTTCTGAACGAAATTACGCATTTAGGATTACTTTTTAGTTCTACATCAAATTCAATTAATTGTGTTTCATGATCTGCTATGTGAGGATGAGTTACATATGAATTGATTGTATTGAATTATTGTATTGAATAATTTGAAAAAAACATTATCGATACATGTTGCTTTACCATTTTGTTACCGTGTGGAATCATATAAAGTGCAATTCACTTGATTTTTATAAATAAAAAATAGGTAAAGAGTCAAGATAAAAAAAACTGATTTTATTGACAAAAATGTGCTGAGTATTTCAACTTCAATTGAAAATCGAATTTTAAACTACCTACATTTTGTGAGTTTCAATTTGCAAATTAAAAAGCTGATAAATCAAACAAAAAATAAAAAAGATGAATTTTGTGCTTAAACTAAGCACAAAATTCAAGTAACAACTTGAATTTTGTGAAAATTTGAAACATCAAATTTTCAATAATTTTTCAGTTAAATAAAAGGTGCTTTCGTTTATACCCGTGATTACTAATCATGTAACCGTGATTACAATTCTACGTGCTCGTTCTCTGTGATTACTTTCTCCCCCACCTCCGATTAAGCGAACATGATTACAATTTGGATAATTTGTGATTTCGTATGATTTGATCACAAAAACGTAACCTATAAAAAAAATAGAAACATTACCGGGTTGATGTGTTTTGGTCAGTATAGGGTGATCATATGATTTTGTTCACCTAATCTGAGGTACTGAACGTTTCACTTGTCAAATAAAAAATTGAACTTTCAAATAAAGAAAAAAAAAAACAATAAATCACTCGGACAATAAAAAGCCAAAATAAATAAAAAAAGCATTTATATGTAAAACAAAAAAACCGACATGAAAGTATGCTGTAAAATGCAATTCATAAGGCCCGTTTGTTATCCTGCACTGGTGTGCACTAGTGTACACTTTTTTTACGAAATATGCTTTAATGAAGCCTGAATTCTTTAATAAAGTGTCAATACGAATCATAGTCATTCATACTGACATGCCACGCAAACATTTAAAGTTGCATTAAAGCGTAAATTGCGAAAAAGTATGCATTGGTGTACACCAGTGCAGGATAACAAATAGACCTATTATCAAAGTGCGTGCGTGTGTGGGCGTCTTACTCAATACAGTACAACTCAAATTTCACGTATGCGAAGCCACCTTTTTCAGCGCACATAGTAAATTTGACGTCTCGCCGATGTTTTTGCAACGATTTTAAACCATATTGTGTCGGTCCAAAGTCCAAACAGACGGTCCAAAGTTTATTAGCAGCACCGTATGACACGGGAAGAGCAAAAGTAGGACAAAGAAAACTTACATGTGTTGCATTTACGTACTTTAAGTGTTAAATCCGTGAAACCGCAGCAATTTCACATTGCACACTTAACAAACACCGATCAAGTAAAAAAAAAATCAAGAGCGCTCTTCCGTTTACAGTTCAATTGATTTTCAATTTTTTTTAACTTCTGTAACATCGAGTATAGATAATAAACATTTTATTAAACAAAATACGTCATGTATTTATAAGTAAATAAAAGTGGGAGTGTTGCACATGTTTATTTTGATTGGTCGACTACTTTTGTTTTTGATTTGATATTTTTTCCTCGTTCGGAGTAACCTCTAAATTCCAAAACCTAATTTAATAAAAACACAAGTGCTTGTATCTTATAATAAAAGAAGTTGCGTTAAATAATTTTCGTTTAACAAACGTCGGTGATGGGTAAAAAAAAACACGAATGATAAAAGAGATGTCCACACATATAAACTTACCTAATGCAAATCTACAACGTCAACCAATAGTATAAATATAAATTGACCTAATTTAACCGAAATCCTAAATTAAAACGTTCCCTTAAAACTGTTATTTCAAGTCAGCGGTCGGCTTTCCTCCGCAGACAAGCACAACAATATCGCGCTTCGCCACTTAAAACACTAATAGACGAAAAAATATCACAAATACGAGCGAGCCTCCGACGAAACGATATAACCAAGGACAACGAACGTCATAGGCTAATTGAACCAAAACATATCAAAGCAGTACTGCCAATTGTATTATTACTAAATGCATCAGCAGATGTGTGAGAAAGTACAGAGTGTCCATAAAAGATTGTATTTATAGAGCAATTGCAACTTATAATCCATTCACGATCTTTTTAGACTCAGAGTACGCCATGTTAGGGTGACATTTTTGTTGGTACCTCCAAGTGAATATGTTCCATTTTCACTTGATGGTTATTTTTGAAAACTGACGCCGAAAAACATTGATGATTTTTAGCATTTTGACTTAGTAAAAAAGTCACAGGTAATTATTTATTTTAGTGCTATTATTTTACTTCCTTCATGCCATTGTACAGTATAAGAAGCAATATAGTCGATGGAACTGACTTTAAAGTGTCAAAAGTTAACTTAACGAAAAAAAACATGGCCCTCTAGAATCTAAAAAGTGAATGGATATTATCACTAATAATTATGTGAATTGAATTAATTTTAATGACAAATAGAAAGAAAGCTGTCGACGAAAACTGTTGAACAACAAATTTTTAACTAAATTCCTTTAGTAATATCAAAGCAATTCTGTTAATTGTATCTTTACTAAATCCGTCAGTAGATATGTGAAAAAGTACAGAGTGTCTATAAAAGATTGTAACAATAAGAGGCACTGTAACTTGTCGCTTCTAATTTTGCGAATTCGATTTATGTATTTTTATTTGGGACAACGAATTTTAAAACATTTCTAAAAATTAATTTAAATATTCAATTTTAAAATAAGAATAATCAAAAGACAATTCACAAACAATTCATGTAGGTAATTATTTTATTTTTAAGAATGGGAACTGTTAAATGAAACTTAAAAAAAATAGTAATCTAGTTCTATATTTACCATAAATTGGATTAATTTTTTGAGTATCACATCTATTTTATTTTCTGTTTTGTTTTTTATTTCTATGATCCAAATATGGCACTTAACGATTTTCGTTATTTAACGATGTCGTTATGAGTTACAGAATGGGGGGGGGGGGAGGTAAAACAGATCAGTTGGATCAGTTTACTTCGAGTTAAAGTGAACTGAACAAAGCTGCAAATAAAAGACAACTATTGAGTTCAATTGAAAAGTTTATCAAATTAGAGGGATATTTTCGCGACGGATGAAAGACGGCGTGTTTTAAACAACAAGGGCCCGTTCAGGAACTGTATCGCGAGAGCACTTTGGGCGTTTAAAATGAAAAGCAAAATGCACAAAATCACTTACACGAGAGAGAAAGAACATTACCCAGAGCGCGCTCTTTTTAGTCGGAGCGCTATTCCTGAACGGGCCCCAACGTTTCCGTGAGTAACTGTGACGTCATGGTTACAATTTTTGAAAGCGGTTACTGTAACACATGGATGAACCTTTCGACCTGTGTACATTTTCTGCATCCATGGTTCGATTATTCTCGACTGGTAATCGTTGTAATCCGGTTTACATGTTTTAAATGCACGCGTGTGCAGTAAATTTGTCATCTGTCGACCTTTATGTTTCCTCTTTTTCCAAGAACCATAGATATATTTCAACCAACACGCTTTCGCGACTACTGTAATCCATGACGTAATCTTTAAACCAGGTATTGAACCGCGTTACTCACAAAAATATACCTTAGTTTGAATGATGAAAGAACTTCCTAAACCGATTGACGTTTGACAGATAACAGTTGTCAAACAGTCAGTGTTATCAGAAAAAATAAAACATATAAACATAAGATGGCTAAGGCCCATTTTTACAATGCGTTTAAATTTAAAGCGAAGTTTAAACGCCTAACAACGATTATTTCAACAATCGTCGTTAAGGGTTTAAGGTTCGGCTTAAATTTAAACTGGCATTGTAAAAATGGACCTAAGATGCTAAAAAAAATCAATCTGTATGTGTACGCAACGGCATGTTTGATTGGGGCACTCCCTTGAAGCGCAAGAGCAATCTTTACCCTTAACATCAATATGTACTTTTTATCTTATCATCAGAGTTTATTGCAATTTCTTTTCTGAAAAATCACAGTGCCTTCATCTAGTAATAACGGTAACAAATCATTAATATAGTTAGTCATGAAACATCAACTGGAACAACATCTGGTATATTACTCTTCAATTTCTCTTCCAGCAAGGGCTGTTTTAAAGTATCCATCAAAGTTGTTCTCCTATTCCATCTACACGAAAAGATGTTTCCTAACAGTTGCAGCAAATTGTTCAAAAAACCTAGAAATTCTCAGTACTACAAAAAAGTTCTTTAAACATGAGCTTGATCTTACCAGAACATACGTAAATGCCCCCAACAATAGCACACAGCTTCGCTAGAAACATGCCTAAATTTTCTTGCTCTTGTATTACAGTTACTTTAAGAGCTGACACGTCATACTTAAAAAAAATCCCCGGCATTCCATGACTGCCCTTATCATGGTCGATCGGCCTTGAAAGTTCCTTGACGCTATACTGATAAGTATCGATCGATGTCAAGAAAGTTTTCACCGTTGTAGGAACTACCTCGATAAAGTAGTGGCATAAAATCATATCTGAAACGCTGCGGGTTTATTACTAAAGAACACATAGTGTCTTTTACTTGTTTACTGTTGTTAGTTATGAATTCATCGCCTTCTAAAGGATGAACGATTCCAGGGCTTGGGTCGCCGAAGTTAAGCCTGTGAATTCGATGCGTGAAATTATAATCCCTATCTGACATAAAAGCACTTATGTGAATGTGACCTCGCGGGAGATTGAGACTTTTCCCCGCTGTAATGTGAAAGTTTCCGGCTACCTTATTTAACGTCAGGGATCCGTGTATGCGACAGGCATCGTAAGGTCTGCCTGGGAATGCATTTCTAGGAGGCAGTTCACCAAACGTCGACATGTATCTATTTCGCCAGAGAAGATCCTACCAAAACATTTTTTTACCACTTAATTTTTTTGGTGTAGCGTAAAACAACCTTCACTGCATGGTACTCTTCCCTTAGATATGAATTAAAATGCCTCTCATTTTCAAACTGTCTCCTCTGGTTAGGGGCAAGTTCAAACCAAGTGTCTTCTTCTTCTAAAACGCCGAATCTAAACGCGTTTTGATTTGTTGAATCTAGTATATCGGCTCCGAGATCTATAAAAGCAATCAATGTCTTGGATATTGCTAGATTTGCGGATTTACGTACTTGAGCAGGGCATGGCGACCGTTATATCCACATTCACTTTTAACTTGGCATCAAAATCTGTGTCGGGTGCAAATTTGAAAACGAATTTACTGTGCAGGTAGTAATTTATCTCTGAATATATCAACCAGAATATGAGAGCAAAACTGAAGACGGACACTGCAAGTAAACCTCGTAAAAACCGTGTGCGAAAGAGAAATGCGTTATTAAATTAAATTACGTGTTCCGCCGACCCTTGTCGTTTCCTTGTAGTCTTCTTTTAGCTTGGGGAATAAATCCAGTTCCTTTATTTTTCCAAGTTTTGAACCTCTGTAACGTATCATAGTAATTTCTTGCTCCATATTTAATTGGTAAACACTAAACAGCGGTATTTATTTATTTATTTATTATAAATAAAGTAACATAACCTAAAAATTCGACAAAAGTATACGTCAACAAGATGCCGCCAACTGTTGAAAATTAATTCTTCTGTTGTTTTTCCAATTTTATTCATAATTATTTTATTTATGTGACTTCGTGGACGTTCCGGAAGAAAAATATATTAACCTTTTTAATTCTTTTTTTAACAGTGCTGTGTATGTAAATGTGTTTTTAATAATTTTATATTTTTTCTAGGAATATTTAGGGACTTTAGGAATATTATGTTGCTGGCGCCCTCTGTATTTGCTTATTAACAAATTTGAAATTAACATTTGAATTGATGTTTATTGAAATTGTTACAATTACAAACGATCTCAGTTATTAATAGGTCTGTTCCAGCAAGAGTTCGTAACTAGTTCGGAACCGCTAAAAACAGTTGCCCACCGAAGTAATGACCGATTTTAACGGCGCCGTCAAATGTACAATTTTGATGACTGCATGCTTTTGACGGTTTCGAACTAGTTACGAACTATTGCTGGAACAGACCTAATAATATTAATCTAATTCTTGCTTTTTAATTATATTTACAATATTTTGGCGGTTTTTATTGTGTGTTAATAAGTTACAGTTGGTACCTCACAAAAGAAATCGTTGCAGTGTGAACAAACTTTGCGCAATATCAATTTACCGTTGACAGCTGAGATTCATTTTTGTCTTTATGTACTGGATCGGTTCCAGGGACATACACAATTGTGCCGATTATTTATATGTGATTGTTAAGTGTTTGTTGCCTCGTGTAGAAATGGCCGGTGCAAATGAACGTCATCAGTATCACAACAACGACACCAGCAGCGATACTGAAGACTACAATGACGATCGCAGAAGAAGGGTCTTCAAGAATCGCATGAGGTACTCAATTATTATATAATAAACAGCTTAAGCAAGTTGTTAAGTGAATCATAAGAGTGACTTCTGTGTCAAGCTCAAAACAAACAAAAAATGACAATGATTTAACGTCAGTTTTAAGATACATATGTTGGGCATCATCATTCATTATACAACTTTCTTTACAGTGACGATATGTAACAAATCCTTGCCGATTGAATATGATTTATAACAAATGGTTCATATCAAATGTTTTTTTTTCTTGCACCTTTTGCTTTGTAACTATGTGGCATCTTGTGACAGTATCCTCCTAACATTAGTGTTGTTTCAATGTTCTAACATCGTTTTTTTATTTTTATACTCTATGTAGTTATGGATCATGTTCGAAGCCGAAACCGTGCCTTGTCCAACGTTCATCGTCCCTATCGGAAACCCGATGCCATTCAGTTTCCACACCTAAACAGTGTCATAACACTTCTCGTAATAGGCAAGGTTTCTGACATTCGTCATGTAATGCTTCCGTGACACCGTGTTTGTTACAGGTCTCGCTCTGTCTTGCAAACCGTCGGCCAGCAAAAAACTCAAACTTCGAGCACTGCTCCCACGAATCCGTCCACGAGCGACGATCGCGTCACTCTCGTAGTGGACAACACGAGATTTGTAGTCGACCCGGCTTTGTTTGTCGCATATCCCAACACTATGTTAGGAAGAATGTTTAGTTCCGGCTTGGATTTCACTCACACGAATGATAGGGGCGAGTATGAAGTCGCTGATGGTATTTCTGCGATGGTGTTCAGGGCAATTTTAGAGTATTACAAGGGCGGGTTAATTAAATGTCCTCCGAGTGTGTCTGTACAAGAATTGAGAGAAGCCTGCGATTATTTGTTGGTGCCTTTCGATGCTCAAACAGTTCGCTGCCAAAATTTGAGTAAGTATATTACTAATCAGATTTAAAATGTTTCTATCTCAATTGCAAATTAAAAGAAAACTAGCAATTCCACTTAAGCACAATAAAAGCAAAATTGGGTTTTTGTTTTACCTAAAGTAAATGCAATGCATATTTTAAGATTAATTTATAAATAAATAAAATTATTAAAAATATTAAGTATATTTTTTATTTTCGCAATGAATCAAGATATTTTTTATCTCCATGGAAATTATTTCATAAAAGTAAATTTTTTTTGTTTTTTTTTTTAATTTTATGCTTAAGTTGGAATTACATAATGTACTCTTTTATGAGGAATTGTTTTAGGAGGTTTACTACACGAATTATCAAACGAAGGTGCTCGTTGCCAGTTTGAAGTCTTCTTGGAAGACCTAATCTTGCCTCTCATGGTGAATTCTGCACAAAGGGGCGACAGGGAATGTCACGTTGTTGTTTTACTCGACGATGACACGGTCGATTGGGACGAGGAGTATCCTCCGCAGATGGGTGAAGAATACAGTCAGACCATTAATAGCACTGCCATGCATCGATTTTTTAAGTATATAGAAAACAGAGACGTTGCCAAACAAGTTTTAAAAGATCGTGGACTGAAGAAAATACGATTAGGCATAGAAGGTACAGTGCAATAAACATGCTCATTTAGGTTATAATTGTAATTCTTATTTAGGTTATCCTACATACAAGGAGAAAGTTAAGAAGCGACCAGGCGGTAGGGCGGAAGTCATTTATAATTATGTACAAAGGCCGTTTATTCATATGTCTTGGGAAAAAGAAGAAGCAAAAAGTCGCCATGTTGATTTCCAATGCGTTAAATCCAAGAGTGTGACTAACCTTGCCGAAGCTACTGCCGATCCTGCTCTAGAACTGGATGCTCGAGGTAATCCCATTGTGGCTACCATAGCCGAACTACCTCCATTGTTGCCAATCGAGTTACCTCCAGGAGATTTGGAGGAAGGCGCTGTCGGTGGTCCCTTAGATCTCGACTTGCCCAATGTACCACCCGATGATATTAATTAATTGTCATTTATTAAAATACTTTACGATAATATTTACGGCTTTGACTGATATAGAAATCGTTGGAAATTATTTTGAATTTCTTTGCATTCTCTGTTTATTAAGTAGGGGATATTTTTATACATGCGTTAGGTGTTAAGTTTGAAGATCATTTTGTACTTTTATATCGGTGATAAAGAATCAAAATTAAATCTGACAAATTTAATACTTTGTTTGGAATTCAACAGTACTGCAAGTTCTAAAAAAATCAATTTTATTCCGTTTATTGATTGAGAAGGAAAAATTTGTTCAGGACCTAATATCTGTAGAACGGAATCAAAATTAATTCAGAAATTAGTAATAATTTTTGTCCGTTTCACAGCATCAGAGGTTCTTGAATTACCTGCTTGAGAAACCCATCTCTAGTCATGTAATTAATAGTGCATACGTCATTTCAAACCATTTGCAAAATAGCATCTCCATGTAAAGGTAAATGAAATCTCAACACGGTTAATGTTTGTGTGTAGGTTATAGTGGAAGGGCAAATAATATTCTCTGAATAATTGCAAAATATTTGCATTTATTTCACTTGCGTCAATCAAAAATGAACATTAACTGAAGCGCATTTAATTTTGTGTGTTTGTGTTACATAATACGTTATTTATACTTTCAAGAAATTTAACGCACAATTTTTAAATGTTATAAATAAAGTGCCACATTGTCAAAGTGTTAATCGGTGTTAGACAAATAGACGAAATGTTGAATTTAAAAATTGGCTATCCACCTTATCTATCCTTAAATGTAACGACAAACAATCTGGGAAGTTATATAACATTCCACATATTTCTTAATTAATTTTAAAAATAAGAAATACATCTCAGTTTATTTTTTTTAAATAATAAGTGAGCCCCTGAGAATTTATATTGACTGAGTTATGTGATAATTCCTGTTTATTCTGTTTTTTAAAAACTTCAACTTTTTAATTAAATTAATCAGTAAAAGAAAGACATTTTTATTTGTTTATTAAAGACAAATCATCTCTTTACATTGCTAATTCAGATTATAACCGCCTTGTAAAAAAATTTCAATTCTTTTTAAAACAGACTTAAGATCATTTAGAATGAACCTAATAAAATGAGAATGCAATTTATGTGAATCTAAAATATTATTTTCATTTGCTTACATATCTTCATACATACTATATTTTTCTAAGTAAATAATAACCATCCTTACATATACGTGTATTATTGTGTTCTGTGGGAACTGTTTTGTGTTTTTGCAATTTCTCACCCTTAGAATTAAAAATTACTTCGACTAGATAACGAATGTGATCTGTTCTGTGAACAAAGTTGCACCTTTACAAAATGGTTCCCCCACTTAGTACCATTTATTTATGAAACGTCTTACCTTAGCAAATATAATTTAATCAAATGTTGGTTGTGGGTTCAAGGTATTATTATGTATCTGCTGATAACATTCCCCATTATGAAGATGTTATGTTTTCAATTACTTGATTTTAAACGCTTGGCATTTCACTGTTACGATGATGTTTAAATGTGAACCCTTGAGACTGAAAATTTTACCCATCCGTTGTCTTGTTCATGTTACGCTCATTTTACCTATGCGTAAGTATTTAGCTTAAATCAACGTCGCTTTAATTTAAGATGGATGATTTTTTTCTTTTTTGTTATTACTATCAATAGGAGATAATGTAGTTTTAATTTATTCGAAGTTTAAATTAACTTGCAGAAGCAGAATATTGTGTTACCTTAAACGTTGTACTTTTTACCGTAATTTAAGGATTTGATACGTATGAATATTTATTATTGCTAATAAATCAGACATTGCATTCACGCTTTTCTTTCATACCAAAAATTAATCCATTTCATTATTGAGGTTTGCCAGGGTAAATTAATAGAGCTGTTGTTACTCAAAAAATTGTTTATTAATAAAAGATCTAAAGATAAAATAACCAGACAATAAAATATAATCAAAAATTCACAATTAAAAAAAACTAATTATCAAAATATTAATTACTTGAAGTGTTACGCAGATTATCATAATTAGTTTCTTTCAGAAACATTAAAATAAATTGAATGATCTGAAAAATGTAAATAGTGTTAATTTTAAGTAAATATGTTATTTTTTATGCACTCACCTAAGGAAGTACTCCTGCAGGTAAATGCTCAGGATATCCCTGCTTTAAATCTCTATAATGCTCCTCGATATCAACAGAAGGATCATATAGTAGTCTATGTCTTTTGAACCTTTCTTTAACTTCTGCTTTTGCTTTTTTAGCTTCTTGGATGACATTGTTTACATGCAGCTGGTGAGTATCGCTAAACAAAGGGCATCTAAAAGCGGATTAAAACAAATTTTCTTATTTTTTTTTAATGTAAACTTACTTTTCGTGTTCACTTCCACCAGGTCCATTGAAATGCGTGTAGTCTTTGATGGGATTTTTACAAATATAGCACATTGTTGCCCCGCACGAGCAAGTTATCTTATTACAACCGTCAGATTTTATGAATTTTAAGCCGCAGTTGTAACATTTTCTGGATAATAGGATATAAAGACGTTATGTAAAAATGAGCGGGTGTGGATACCTTAAAAGTGCTTCGGTCATTTTCGATTCCATGTAAGTCCTTGCTTTAATATCATCATCCCTTTCGACTTCCTCGCAGCGCAGTGGAATATGAGATGGTTCCTTGCACAGTCGGCAGGTTTCTTTCATGCATTCGGTGTTGAGACATTGTAGGATATTATAATTCGGGTCCATGATGATTGCAAAATCGCAGAACGGACACGTGGCTAAACCTTCAATTCCTGCGGCTTGTACTTCTTCACGCTGTTTCTTTTGCAATAGTCTTGAAAATAGTTTTGGAGCAACTGCTTCCTGTAATTCACTTCTAGCATTAAATCATTATTATTTTGGGTGGGTTGGTCTTTACCTGTATTGCTTCGAGACTGAAGTGTGAGTCGCAATTGTTGAGGCAAGTAAAATCAGTTTTACCTTCGGCGAAACCGATTTCCACGTTCATTTTCAAACAATCCTTACAAAATGGACAGTTCTTGTTGCAGCTGACTACTTCATCTGGCATAACTTCGTCGTTGAAACAACATTGGCAGGTTTTCATTAAACCATTTCGTCTTGCTGTGTCTCTCTTCATTTTTAATTCATGCTTTTTGTGTTTGATGAACGATTTGATTTCATTTCGATGTTTTACATAAGCAATCTAAAATTAATTTACCTTTAGTTACACATTCATGAAGATACGGTATTTACCTCTTGAAGTAATGGAATATTTTCAATTTTTTTATAATATGGAATTATTCTTCGTACTGCCCCATTATTGTTGGCCTTGGAGCGTTTCGCTAATTTTTCCAAAGCGGCGGCGGTTTTTACTATGCTGTAGTTATTAACTCGAAATTCAAGAACTATCACTCGTTGTGGCAAGTAGTTGTACATGTTCTTCAAGAAATTTATCGCATACTGATACGATGACTGATCTTTCGCAGCATCTACAATCGAAGGCCTCCTCTTGGGGTCATTAAAGTGAGCCTCGGGATCTGGGAAAAGCTTAAGGAAATTCTCGATGCAAAATTTGTCGGTGTACTGAAGCTGCTGAGCTCGAATTCGCGGTTGGTTGTTTTTCGGTGACTCGTTTTCCTTTCGAGGGTATTTCTGTGAATCTAACAGTTCTGTTATAAAAATTCTTAGCTCGCGTGGCCTTTTATAGTATCTGCTGATCAACGCATCCAAATAAGTTGGTTTTATGTCTGGCAAAATCGATTTCACCATCAATTTTTGATCTTCACAGTTCACCTCGCGTTCAGGACTTGGGATTTGCTGTTGTCTTCTTGGATAATTCGGTGCTATTCAATTAATAAAATTAAAACAAGAATGATGGTCCTCTTTTCTAGCAAAAAATGTTTTTTCTAGTACTAGAGAAGATGCATCATTCTTGGTTATTCAGTATAATAGGAACTTACTTGTTAATATTTCTTCAACTGTTTTGTTAAAATCTTCATCTGAGAGCTGTCTTCCGGAACATATTTGTCTGAGATAATTTGGACAGGCATCGGGAAATAATTCCATTATTTTGTAGAAGAGGTCGAAGTTAGTAGCAGATCCAGCTGCTTCTTCCATGTTTAAATCAAATATTTTTTACTCATTCACGTCATACAAGATATTGTTTCTAAAAAAAATCTAGATCGTTTTCAATTAAAAACATGTAACATTTAATAAATTATTATTTAATTATAATGTAAGTGGTGCAGAATGTTGAACCAAATTACTTACTATCTGATGTTTTTTTGTCCAGGATTTAAATAATTTTTTGTCGCATTCACTCCATATGACGACCAAAAGTCTACTAAAATTGTAAAATTAAAATGTTTGTTCGTCCGTATCGTCGTTTTTATTGGTAATTTATTTTGTACATACTTTTTGTACAAATTGTTAGCAAAAACTAGTCTTTCGCTCGTCGCTGGTGGATCAAGCTGGAACAAATAAGAAACTCGACGAGTTTCCCCAAAAATAAAATTTGCGAAGTATAATTTCCAAGATTTTAGCTTGCGTTGCAAATTAACCAGGTATTTTATTTATCTTCATAAAATAAAATATGTACAGGGTGTCCCATTTTCGATGGTATTCCATAGGTATCTTCGTTAATAATGGAAATAGAAAGAAACTGAGCTCGCAATATTGGGTCAACTTTTTATGCTAATTTGAATGGCCAACTTAAAAATTTGCAGTTCCTTGCCATTTTCGCGGTATAGTTGAAAAACGAAAAATTCATCAAATTTCAAACGCGCATATTTCTTTTATTTTTAAAGGTATCGAAAAATGACAAAGGCATTTTTTATTCGACTTTTAACGTAGATCATGATTCTTTATTCAAATCGCATCAAAAGTTCATAATAACCGAGATATAACCACAACTAATGTTTCGAATACCATAGAAAATGGGACACCCTGTACATACTTTTGTTATACAAAATATACAGGGGTTGCCAATTCGCAAGTTTATCCCTTACACAAAATTTAAAAAAAGCAGCCTCGTTCGAATTCCTAAAACTTGAATCTGTCAAGAATTGAGTATTTTCAGTACATTTTTTTAGGAGATTTTGAACACCTCTTTTAGTTTGTGAAGGAAACTATTGAGGTCTTTTTAAAAAAATCGTCAGAACTACGCCACTAAATTAATTAAATTTCTTAAGAAAGTGTGCATTACATCAGCTTTGTAAACTCGCTTTTCACAAAAAAAAAAATTAATCAGCAGCGTTCCAGATATTACAATTCTAAGAAGAATTTAAGTGGAGCAAATATAAGGGGGTTCTACCTTCTTAAGGATGAAAGATTTTTTGAGTTTGCTTATTATAACATTTTATTACTTTTATGTAATTTGATCGCCTAGTTGAGGACCACTCAGTATACAAGTTGCCCAAACTAAAAGTGTAAGCCCTTTGAAGATTTCTTTGTTTCTCCCGTAAAGTTTATTCCAGTTGTTACCACGCAAATCTCCGCGTTAAAAACATAATTTTTTTTATAAACGAAATTTGTATTAATTTACTTTCGAAACTTCTATTTTTATCCAATTAAATATTCTTTTCTTCATTATCCAAATGCAAATGAATCATTGTATGCTTGAGTGTATTTCTTTTAGTCACTTTAGGTTTTTTTCTTTAATAAATATTTATTCTTTATTGATCTAATGCAAATTAATTGCTTTCAGAAATTTCTACAAATTTTGAATGTGAAATGTACAAGGGTTGACTGATAAGTAATTGTACTCGCTTATAACTCGAAATCAGAACAACATGGAGCTATGAGTTTGTGGCAGCTACATTCATCTCTTATATGTATGGGCCGGGAACTTGGTGGGGTCCAAAGTCTAAACGCCTACTCAGGTGCGGCGCGCTCGATCGTACGTAAAGTTACGTGTAAATATTTACTTTATGTCAGTTAGCGAGCGCCAGGCGACATCCGCTACTGACTTGTTTACGTATTTTGTACAGTTTTTGCGCTCTAATTAGGTCATTCACCGTACAATCCCACCAACTCCCCGACCCATACTTATATGTGTGTTAGTGAGTCATTTTTATAAGAGCGACGAGAAAATTAGGACAGTAGCCCTGAAGAAGTCATTTTGAAACAAAAGGTCAAAAAAGTATTCATTTCACAATGAAAAATGTGATGAAGGAGGCAGTAAAAATCGACTTAGGAATTCTTCAGCCAATGAGAGAAATTTATATCTATTAATAGGGACTATTTTGTAGTCAATAAATTAACCCATCCTTTCTTTTGCTGTTTTTTAGAACTTCTTTCGTTCTTGAGAAACCGAGTCTGTGTTACCTAGTTATCAGCCGACCCTTGTGTATTAAATTTAAATGATTAAATGAAGAAAGTAAGTTTTCTAACTTTCTCTTCATAATTTGCTGCACCAAAAGCTTTCAATTTAAAAAATATTTTTAACAAGCTTGCTTAATTTTGCTTAATGAAATCATATGTCAGACTAATGATAATGAATCATGGTCACAGTCTATTAATATATCATTAGTTTTATGTCCATTGTGATTAACGGATTCAAAATTTACGTCATGACAATAAGTTTTATCTTTTAAAATACAAAATTATGGAGTAAACGATTGTCGAGATTTATATTACATAAAAATGTTTATAAATCTAGTAATGCTATGTTTCAGAAATGTTTTAAATTTGAACTTTGCATATATGTTCATCAATTTTTAAATGTTGCATTAATACATTAAGAGTGTCGTTTTAGGACTTGTTAAAGTATGGTTCTTTATTAAACAATAAATGGTTGAACTGTATTGAAAATGGAAGTATTTACTTTTTTATTTACAGCGGGTTGAAATCTCTAGATTAACAAAGTACCACTATAGATAAAGATAATATAGTAGCGTTTTGGAGCCAAAATGGCGACATATTTGTGATTGATTTTTGGTGTTCTAAAATAATTATTTTAAAACGTAAGAAGTTATTGATAAATAAAATTAATTTTACTCTAAAAACGAACAAGGAAAAATTCGAACAAATTTTTAGATACGATATTTACGAAGAATTTCATTCTTTTATAAAACGTAAAGCGTATTTTTCATTAAGTTACATTAAATAATCACAATAAAGAATCATGTTATTAATTTATAATGCATGCAATTTGGTAAAATGAAAAATAAATACTGAAATGTAATAATTAATATGATTTTTTTCAGTACAGTCAATACAAAATTTCATTGATAACTAATAACAAAAGTTTCAGAAGAATTAACGCATTTTAAATTTTGCCGCCAAAAGTGGAGCCACTAGGTAGAAGTTTCACAGCGGCCAACATGTAGTGCCATCTGCTGGAAGAGAGCAGAATTTTTTTTCTTCTATTTTATGGCGTTTTCGATTCACATGCACCGGTTGCACTCAGTGTATTTTCATCTTCTTCTAACCTCATGTAATAATATGGGATGACGATATTTTGAGTGCGCACTAATACGGTCAATCGAAAACGCCATTAATCTACACTTTCAATTCTTACTTGAACTTTCATTTTGTAGTCATAACTTGAATAATCGGGCAATGTGTTACTTAAATTTTAGACACTTCAGAAAATGTCATTTTGAAATATTTTATTCAATCCTTATGACATCTTATTTCTTACTAGTCGTATAAAACAAACATTTCTTGGTGAATTGCTCCATTTGATAGTAGTGGGAGCAGTCACTATAAACTAGTGTTGTGAGTAAAAAAATAGCCATTATAATATCCGGATATATATCCACGGCTATAAATATTAATAGCCGAGTGGCTAATTATTTCAAATTTGCCGCCAAATAATTCATTTAAGGTTAGTTTTTTGTGGCCAGTACCAGTAGTTGCAAAAGTAATTGGTAATTAAACGTAACATTGCTATGTGGTTTTTTAAATCTAAAGAGAAAGAAATTTAATTTAATGAAACAATTTACTTGCTTCTACCACATAACTAATTTTATTTTAGTGTTATTGTAAAGAAAAAAAAATTAACAAATAAAACCGGTTCTTCTGTTATAAATGTACTCGAAATTGAACAAAAAGTTAATAAAATAGTCGATTATATTATTTATCTGCTACTTTTGTTTCTCTTTTAACCAAATAAATATCGGATATCTATCCAGATATATATCGGATATCTATCTTGATATATAGCAGGATATTTTCAAATGCAAAATATCCGGCTACTTTTGCTATTTATATAAATAGCTGGCTATTTTACAACACTACTATAAACACTTTTGAAGTTGTAAAATCTTTTTGTTTTTCGCACATCTCAAATTTTATAACTTCAGTAGCGTTTATAATGACTTAACCTATATACATATATACATTTTTCTATTTTATTTTATTAATTAAATTTTGAATTGTTATTTACCTATGAGGAAATAATAAATAGGAGGAGTCATAGTAATAGTTGTTTCCAGTCCAAAGTGGTAACTAAACATGGCCGCTGTATGCCATAGGCGCATACAAGCGTTTTACAAAGTTCTGGAGCGACCACAACCTATACAGTTCACCAAGTTGAAGTTTAAATATCAGTCAGAATGTATTTGACATTATACTGACCGTACGCAAATGTCACATTTTAAACATAACTTAAATTTAAGCTCTGCTTAAAAAATTGCTGCAACCGGGCATAAATTTAACAAAATAAGATCTTAGAAATGTCAATAATTGTGTTCTATACTGGAAGATAGATACTGGAAGTCTATCATAAAAGTGTTTGGAAGAAACTTATTTACGTTTGCGCGTCACTAAATACCGAAAAATTTCAAACGTACCCTAAGTACCCTATAGTAACTTATCAGTTGTTATCAATGTGTCGATTGGATATATTACTAATTAAATAAACATAAATTCGTTTTATACTTAGATATAAACACAAAATTCAACAATAATTATTCTCCTAAAACGGATATCAACAAACCGCCATATCGCAGAAACTGACCTACCACAAAGTAATAACTTCTGTCAAATGTAATTGAATTTTCCTCTCATTGCCGTAGGTTCTCTCCTATTAATCCTTTCCTCGTAGTTATATACAGAGGATTACTCGCAGTACCTTCTGTTGAAGGATAAAGGATGTTTTTTTCTTATTTTCAAAGTTGCGGTGCATGATTTTGTATTCACAGGGACGTTTTGAGTAATCTGGCAACATCATTATTTTTTTGCGGTATTAATAAAAAAAATTGCAGTGAATAAAGTTCCTATACACCGTGTACACGGATAGGGTTCACTATAGGAAAAACTTTTTCACTTTTCGAAAAAAAATCATTCTTTACAAAAGTTTTTGCTTGACCTAAAAACCCAAGAAATATTACAGAAAATAATAAATTCCCATTAACAACTGAAAAAGTTGGGAAATTTATCTTTTAACTTTTACAAAATGTAGCAAAGATTAAAATTCTGTTAAAAATCACGTTAGCTAGAATCGGGCAATGTTATGAATTTGATTTCTTATCACGTTTTAATTCACAAAAGTCATTTTATTATTACATCGCAGGTTCTTAAAATTTAAAAAATGAAATAATAAAATTTTAAACTTAATTTTTGAAGAGAGTTTATTTTATATTATGTTCTTATTTCTACATAACTATCACCCAAATTACATTTACAGTAATTGATATTGTTTGAGTTAACCAGTTTACTTGATTGTACTAACGGAATTTTTGAACATTGCCGTATTTTGTGAAAGTGTAAACAGGATTTTATTTTATTTTATTGTTATTAATGGAAATTTGATATTTTCTATAACGTTTTTAGAATCTTTGGGACAAGCAAAAACTTTTATAAAGAATGATTTTTTTTTCGAAAAGTTTAAAAAAGTATAAAAAAGTTTTTCCTATAGTGAATCCGATCCGTGGACACGGTGTATAATTTATTGTTAAGATAAGAGTTAGGAAAACGCGACTGTCATCCGCCATATATGATCCTACAGTAAATATTTCCCTGTATTACGTGCATAAGTTACGTATAGGTTCCTTTTGACGGTTGATATTCGGGCAATCTAGTTGCCGCAATCTGATTGCCGGCGACCGGATTGCTTCAATATCGCCGCAGAATATGCAGCGGTGATGAGATTGCCAGCGATATTTTGATCACCCGGCAATTTTTTCTTCTAAACGCCTTCCTACGTGATGATTTATAGGTAATTTAATCTGTAATTTAATTTACCGGATCTCACAAGATCGCAGTTAAATATCTGTTTTCATTTCAACGGGTGGAGTAGCTCTGAGCAACACTCGTAGGGTAGATCTGATTCGTTCTTTTCATACCACCGTGAAATCAAATGGAATTAGATCAGTTCAGGATCACTTCAAGTTCAGATCAGTTGCGGATAATTAATAATTACACTAGGGAACAAATTTTAAACATTCGTCGACAACATCAAAAAAAAAATTTGTTCCTAGTTACATTCATCTCACTTAATAAAAAAAAAGTATTAGAAAATCTGCAGCACGTCTAGATATGTAGTTTTTGAAATAAATCAAAAATTACTAAAAACTAATACAAAAGGGAGAATAAGAAAATATTTCTATTAAAAATTTTGTTGATTTTAAACGCAAATATTTTTTTTTATCAAACGATTCTTAAACTGTATTAAAATATAGTTACAATAATTATACAAATTTCAATGACTTTTTTTCTGCTTTTTATTGAGTGTTAAATCTTCTTGTTTCAAGAACAAACAAAAATTCCCTATCATAGCCAGATCCCATCATCCTTGATATCTGGTTTCCATTGTTCTGATTTCTTGATGAAACCTTTCACCTTGTTCGTCGCTGACAGCGCCGAGATTATTAGGAAAAAGTCCAAATGAGAATACAGAACATGAATTTCTAATGACATTCTGCGTCCTAAAGCTTTATACGATTACAGCAGTTCATTTATTAAAATTTTATAATTTTCATCTTTCTTGTTTCCCAGAAAGCCTTTAGCTACATGTAACAAAACAATTCCATGCAGTAAATTCTTTTTCGTTAAGTTTTTGGAGAAAGTTAGAGTCCTTAATTACCTTTCTTATTTGAGGACCTATAAAAATACCTTCTTTTAGTTTAGCATCACTAAGTTGAGAAAAAATTGTCCTTAGAGATCTCCATGCATAGTTCTTACAAAAAAAGAAATAATATTCCTATTTAAATTGTTTCCTTAAAAATTTTAATGAACGGTTTACGTAAATAAGCCTGTATAGTAACAGTCATAGTTAAAAAAAAAATCTGACGTGCAGCAATACTTTTTATGCCCTAGTATGTGAATATGACTTAAATAGATTAAAAATTTAAGGTGTTTATTAAAGTTGCCTGACCTGTGTTCCCTAGTGTTATTTAGAAACAGTGGAGCGAATTATAAGCAACGCCATCTGTTGAAGAATAAAGAATTTTTTCGTGTTTCCAAAGTTCCGGTGCATTATTTCTATTTGATTTTCTATTTGTAGCGTCATCTATTGGAGGATAAAGAAAAACGTTTTACTCGTTTAATAACTTTTGAAATGCTTAACTTACTTTATACTAGTTTCTTGTCTTTGCAGTGCTGATCTAAAATAAATTTTCATTAGATTTTCCATTTGAAGATGCAATTTGTATAGAGTACATGACAATAATACGAAACACAAATTAAAGTTACTTTTATATTGTGGCACAGCGCAATAATGATATGATGCTTTAATACTCAACTTACGATTTGATGACCATTTGAATTTGACGACTCATTTACAGTGACGCCACACGATTCAAATGTGCGTTTTGGTGGGAATTTAATAAATTAAAATTTCTTTTATTAATTACAACAATAAAAGAAGTAAATAACGGCTTAGCTGGCAAGGAAAAGTAACTGTCGACGTACGTTTCGGTCTTATTAGACCTCATCAGGAGAGTATAACCAAGGTGTAAGGTGTTGACACTTGGAGATAGAAAACAACAAATGAAGCAACAGACCAGGAGACCAGGAGACCAGGAGATTCTTTTATTGTTATATTTTCCTGGCATTAACCCTTCCGTTATTATATTATATCCCGGCTTTTTCTTGAAGTAACGCAGGTTGATTTTGTTTACCTCCGTTGCTATACTGATGTTGCCCTCGAAATGCGGGTCTTCTCAGTGGTTGCAGCAAATGTGCATTCGAGATCCTGGTCTGTTGCTTCATTTGTTGTTTTCTATCTCCAAGTGTCAACACCTTACACCTTGGTTATACTGCCCTGATGAGGTCTAATAAGACCGAAACGTACGTCGACAGTTACTTTTCCTTGCCAGCTAAGCCGTTATTTACTTCTTTTATTGTTATATTTTCCTGGCATTAACCCTTCCGTTATTAATTACAACTTTAATTTTCACTTATAAAAAAAATATCTAAATTATCGTATATTCATGTGCTTTCAAATTAAATTTTTTTTAAAAAAGTTCATATTGCCTATTATTTGGTGCAATACTATTGCCCACACATATTCAAATTTATAAAAAGTTGTCGCTTTTCATTGTTTGTTATTTATTACCAAATTGACTGTTCGAAGCGTTTTTCGGGCCAACACACGAACATGTATGCACGTATGTACATGTGTTAAGACATGTAGGATCGTGTATTCCCTGCTTATAGTCCGGTCCTACTATGTTTTTTTTATTTTGAAGTGCCCTGTGTTGTGGGCTAAAGCATGGCATTTTTTTTTTCTTGGGAATACATTTTAAATGATCCAGAACAACTCGAATTCGTGCAATTGTTTTTATTTAATTTTCGCGTAATGAGAGATAAGATTAATGTTGCCGTTGAATGCGAATGCGTAATCGTTATAAGTCAATAACTTCGTTAATAAGAAAAACGACGACCATGAAATAGAAAAAAGGCACCTCGAAATAAAGGAAACCGTATGAACAAAATCGGAAGTAATTATGGTCTATCAAAGCCGCCGCCGAGGTAATATTTACACAAGTTGCTGTGTAACTTCTTGAGAAACCACTTATCGTTGTGTGAACGTGAAAACCCAAATACTCGTTGGTTAGTAATCAGACCGCTCTTAAGAAGCTAATAATCCCCGTGACGTACATTTGCGAGAAATTCTCAAATTAAAAGAAAATAACCGCAATTACCGCGCTTATAACCCATGGCCACCGAGCAGCTGCTTCATTGATAGCGAAAGTCGGTAGCAGCAAGGTCTGGGCACATGCGTTAAATACAACCGGTAGCGCTCGCACGCAAGCATTTGTGATTCAGTCGTTCACATCGAGGAATCACACCAAGGAAAAATGCCAGAAAACGGCGAAGTCCACGACGTCCTCTTGTCCGAGAACCTGAGTGATGACTTGGTGTTGAGCGACGCGGCGGCCTCCAGTGAAGAAGACGATCACTTCACGACGATTTCCACCCCCAAATACAAAACCCAACAACCATCAACGAAAAAAATTGCATCTTTTATCAGTTGGCCCGACAAAGAACAGCATGAGGTCTTCATAAGAGAATGCGTGGATATCCTGCTTAAGGAAGCTGTCTTCCAAGGAACCTCTAAGGAAAACAAAGTCTTACAATGGCACAGTCCGGAGGAACTCATGAAGCTATTCGATTTTTCCCTTCAAAATTCAGCGGCGAGCCACGAAGAACTAAAGAGGATCCTCAAGGATACCGTACAGTATTCTGTTAAAACGGGCCACCCTTACTTCGTCAACCAATTATTTTCTTCTTTGGATCCCTACGGACTTGTCGGGCAATGGCTCACGGACGCTTTGAACCCCAGTGTTTACACCTACGAAGTTTCGCCCGTCTTTGTCTTGATGGAAGAAGTCGTGCTGAGGGAGTTGAGGACCTTCGTAGGCTTTCCTGGAGGACGAGGTGATGGAATCTTTTGTCCTGGAGGATCACTGGCGAATGGATATGCGATTAGCTGCGCAAGATATAAATTCAATCCCGATATTAAGGTAAGACTTCGATTTATTAAAACAAAGAAACAAATAATTAATTAATTAAAGAAAAAGTTAAATTAGTTATTTAATTAATTTCAAAAAATCGTACGCAACGTTTTTCTGTAATTATTAATTAAGAATAGAAAAGTGCATTTCATCACTGCACCGTTGTTCTCTGTTTTCGTTTGAAGATTCCGATAAATGAATAAGAATTCTCAGAGGCCATTAACGTATGTATTTATCAACAATTAACGGCGTGTTTTACATGGAAAATAAGAATTAAAAAACAGCGATCGTTAGTCTTGCGAGAGGTATGCGTACCACACCAGGTGTTGCTTGTTCTTGGCCTAGACCTTGCTGTTTGCTTCTTTAATTATTTCTTAATTTCTTGCACTTTTTATCGTTCCTCAAACCTTGCATTCGCCACAGGTGGATTGCAAGGTTTATAAAGTTTGGCAAAAATTGGCAATGAATTTTTTTGCCCTCTTCAAAATTTACCTTAAAAATTAATCGACCGTCTACTGGCTCTAAATAGAAACAAAAAAATTAGAGTATTGAATTGAAAAAAAAAGTAAAGTGAATAATAAATAATTTACGTCAGGTTTCGCTTTAAAAACATTGTCGCCTTTCGGGGATCCACTGAATAATTTACTCTTGTTTCCTGTTATACAGTGTGTTTCACTTTACATGAAGACACCTGAATAATTTGTTGATTAATAACGCAATTAGTATAAATTTTTTACCAGAGATAGAGACCATTAAGATTATTTTTTTTATAGGAATGAAGATAGAGCAAAATTTTAATTTTTAATTTTTATACATTTTTGTGTAAACTCATTGAAAAAATTGAAAAATACATTGAACATGAAATCATAATTAATCATAATCATATTTAATAGTGTAACAAAATTATGATTTCATATTTAATGTATTTTTCAATTTTTTCAATGAGTACACAAAAATGTATAAAAATTAAAAATTAAAAATTTTCAGCGAAACTTCGTATTTGGAGTATTTTAGTGGTTAGCAACAACTTTCTTATATTTGCATATATTTCATTAAAAAAATCACTTTCTGGATGACCTTTACTTTACCTTCTTCTTTTCTATACCGAAGAATATTTTTCCACTTTTTCAGTATGAGTCTGGTAGTTGAGCTTTTCATTATCTAATACTTGTTCTATATTTTTCAGTTCAAATTCAGTCTTGTGTCTCGGTTCTTTTGACCTGTTACCTATCTGTAACAATACAGAAATGTTTAATAAAAAAATCACTCTTTGGATAGCCTTTTCTTCACCTTCTTCTTTTTTGTCCAAAAAGAAAATTTTTCCACTTTTTCATTAGTCTGTTTGTTGAGTTTTTCATTATCATTCATTGTTTTATCTATTTTCGTTTTAATGTGTATTTATTTTTTAAATTGATACATTAGGTTGTTGTTTATAAATTTCTTCCTGTTCTCTACCAAAATTACCATCGCTAGTTTAAACGTTTGGTTACCTCCGATTTCCAAGTTTTAGACTTTTGTCACTTATTCCCAAATTGTTTGCATATTGGATTCTTTTTATTATATTTTCAGTTTCTTCTGTGACCATTTCTTAGTTTCCTTTTTATGTCCTGTTCTACATTCTTAATTCCTTCACGTATTTCTTTTCGGTGTTTTCTTCCACAGTCATGTGTATATTGTGATTATTTTTTTTTCTTTTGTGCTGTTATATTCTTTTCTTTACAACACCTCAGCGTTCTATCTTTATTGTTCCTTTTTTTCCTCATCGTATTTTCATCTACAGCTGCCATTTATTCATTGTTTATTTTCTTTAAAAATTATAGAAAACTGGTTTGCACGGATTGCCACGTCTCGTCCTATACACATCTGAAGATGCCCACTACTCAGTCAAAAAACTTGCGTCGTTCTTAGGAATTGGAAGCAACAATGTTTATGACATTAAAACGGACGAGCGTGGACGTATGAGTATAGATCATCTTCGGGAACAGATACATAGGACCCTAAAAGAAGGAGCAGCTCCGTTCATGGTAAGCGCCACGGCTGGAACGACCGTTTTGGGAGCTTTTGATACCATCGATCAATTGGCGGATGTATGCGAAGAATTTGGGCTTTGGTTACACGTCGATGCAGCCTGGGGAGGTGGTGCACTCATGTCCAAGAAACACAGGCATCTTCTTAAAGGCATTCACAGGTGAGAGAAAAATGGTGCCTTCATATCTGCAAGCAGATAATCATAATCACAATCTCGATTTCGTTTACATAATTCCCTTATTAAAATGTTAATGCATACCGTTGTTTTGTAAGCAATGATTAAATCTGTGGAAGTTTTGCAAGACGATCTGGTTCAAGTCAGTATTTTTTTTCGGCCAAGGTATCTTATTAATACGATAAATAAAATCAGTTGCAAAAATCGTTAGCTAATTCAGCGAGTGCTAAAAATTTGTGAAAGCGTCTCGACAAACATTGTAAAAACGAAACTTGCGCTTTCAAACTATTATTGCACGAGAGAAGGCTTCAATTCGCTATTAATGATTAATGATTATTCATTATTCTGTTGAAGCAAAGGACGTAATTTATTGGTTTTTAATTACGTTGTTATTACTTTTTGTAGAGCGGTGCAGAATTGTGCAAGGTAATGAATGTTTGCGTGATTCAGTTTAAAACCGAACAAAATTTCCCGATTGACATTTTACATAAGACATACTGTAGCTGTTTTTTGGCGTACAGAACGATCGGTGCTGTTTCAAAACTGTTTTATTTTTGACGTCATTAATGATGATCGCGCTAAAATACCGTTTCAAAACATCATCGGTTATCAGTAGCACTTATTGTATTACTTTTAACTCCTACTCCACCTTGAAAAAATTTCAAAAAATAATTTCACAGCGTGTTGAAATGTATGCACCTGTTTCAAAACATGACGTTATTGTTTCAACGTTAAAAATGCATGAAAGCAGTAGTTCTTGCCAAATTTAATTTAAAAATGCACATTTCGAAATATACGAAATAATTTCAAGATAGTGCACCGCCAAAAAAAACAGTTAAATTTTATGGAATACATAGTTTTCAAGTAAAGAGTGCCCCCAAAAGTCTTGACTGGCTGTGGAAACATAAGACCACGTCAAATCTAAAAAAATTAACATACATAAGTCGTCATAAACTTAAGGCAGAGGTTCCTCAACATAGGTTGTCTATGTCAGGTAAAAGTGCTTACCTTGTGCCTATAAAACTTTTTAACAGTTTGCCTGAAGATATTAGAGGTATTAACTCCCATATTACATTTCGTATGAAAGTTAAAAATCTTCTTCTCCAAAAGACTATTTACTCAATTAGTGAATTTTTTTACAGTTTGCTCTAATTTATAATCAATTATTTGCCTTTGGCTCACGTTTTACTTTGATTCAATAGATTTTTGACATTGATTAAATTTTTGTGACTAAATTTCCTGAGTTTTACTTTTTCATTCTATAAATCTTCCTGAGATGTTATTGCTTTTAATTAGTTTTTCGGAACATCTACTTTCTCAAGCTTTCTTAATTGTTTTGTTTTAATTTCTCTTTATTTTATTTCATTTAATAACATTATCAAAATGTGATTGTTAATTACATTTACCTTATTGTGATGTTTTTGTGACATTCTTTTTTAACAGTCGATGGAATATAAAGACAGTTATTACTTTTTTTTTGCTTTACATTGTAGTAATTTTTTTACACTGTAGTATTTATTTTAGCCTGTTGTACATACCTACACACAAAAATTTGTTTATCTACAACCACTACTGTAATGACGAATTACGTACAACACATAAATTAAGTAAGCGGGTATTTACAAACGTCGTGCGTAAAGTAAGAAAAACGCACAATGCACCTACTTTACGCACATTTGCAGTTAGATCTACGTAGCCGCATCACATTAGATTGACAGTCGTCGAAATTGCAAGTGTCCTTGCTGATTACTTTGAAGGTAATTTTTGTGGTCGTAGATAAAGTATAGTACAAAACTCGAGTTGTAAAGCAATTACGCACTTGTGGAATTACTTGCATTCGCCGCTGCGCGGCTCATGCGCAACTTTTCCACCGTGCGTAATTTGCTATTTACAACTCTCGATATGTAATATACTATTGTGCCTCGACAAATCCTTGCTGAGAAATTAAGAGACATTCATCAATTTATCCCTTTCTGTGACAGTTTTTGTTTATTAAAATATGTCTATAAGAGAAATAGCAGTTGAATAATGAAATTTAGGAAAATCCATAAATAAATTCAAAAAAATTAAAAGGTTATCAAACTGTGAAAGTTTCTTAAGTGCTTACATTGTATACATAATACATGGATTTTCCTGTTTCCTTGCAACGCGCGACTGCTAATTGTTAATTAATTTGCCGTGTGAAATATTGAATTTTTATTGAAAACGAGGTCTGACAATCGCCTCTTTCTTTTGCATCCTTGGATAATGTCGAAACGCTGCAATTTCCATAAGCAAAGAATTACTCGACCAACCTTCGCGGAACTCGCGCGCTTATTAAATGTTCGTTTAATTGCCGAGGTGACGCGCTTTTTTTCTTTTATCAGGGCCGATTCGGTGACTTGGAATCCGCACAAGCTTCTAACCGCCCCCCAGCAGTGCTCCACGTTCCTTCTGAGACACGAAGGGGTCCTTTCCGGGGCGCACTCCGCGAATGCCGCCTATCTCTTCCAAAAAGACAAGTTTTATGACACCTCCTTCGACACCGGTGATAAACACATACAATGTGGGCGTCGTGCTGACGTCCTCAAGTTCTGGTACATGTGGAAAGCCAAGGGCACTTCCGGATTCGAGCAGCACATCGACAAAGTCTTCGACAACGCGAGATTCTTCACCGAGAACATCCAGCATAGAGATGGCTTTCGCATGGTCTTGGATGAACCAGAGTGCACCAACATTTGCTTCTGGTACATTCCTCCGAGTTTACGCGGCCAAGACACCCAGCCCGATTATAAAGAACGTTTGCATTGTGTAGCCCCGAAGATTAAGGAGCGCATGATGAAAAACGGTTCCATGATGTGCACGTACCAAGCTCAAAAATCTCTGCCGAACTTCTTCCGGATCGTATTCCAAAATTCTGGTTTGGATCATACGGATATGATGCACTTAATACATGAATTTGAGAAGTTGGGTAGCGATCTTTAGGTGCCTCGGGAATTTAAATTAAATTAATTATGTACATATCAGTTATTTATGTTTAAGGTGTATTTAATAAATATTTTTAAATATTTTGTGTTATTTATTGACAGGAAAGATCTATGTATTTATGTATTTAAAAATTTAAGGGACAATCTACACCTGAGAGTAGTAGCTTCCATCCTCCATGAATCCCAGTAAAATTCCACTTTTTATTTTTACTATTTTTTACAATATTGTCTTTTTTTAGCGAAAATATTTGCATAAATAACGCAATTTCTTGTACAAAGTCGTTTATAGCATCATTAATTTCATTGACTTTAAATTTTACAAAAGAAAAGCAATAGCCTAATTTATAATCAAATGACAACGCATAGTCAAAGTTGCATAAATTTTTTATGTGAAATATTCAAAAATTCCCGCCTCTTTCTTTTAACCAAACAGGTGGCGTTTTCGATTGGCGTATGCTAAGGTACTAAATCAACATACTTCGTATAGAGGTAACGCATTTAATGATTTTTTATATCTATCCTTGTCGCACATTCCTCTCATCTAGGGATAAAAAACAGTTGGAAATATTATTATAAGTGACGTTTGTCAAAGTTACTAGAGAGATATCGGTAAAGCGAATAACGTTATGCAGTATTTACGCTGCGCTAATTTGACATTTGAGACATGCGCGATTCGATTCTTAACGACGAAAACGTTAATACCGTTACCGCACGGAGTAATTTACGAGCAGATAATTCCGTGCGTTATTTGCATAACGTATTAGTCCCGCATGCGCACTGTTGTAACTTTTGACGGCGGGCTTTTGTTTATATTTGTTTCCCACTTAATTTTAGACAAAAAGGCTTTTGTTTTTGAGTATTTAATTAATTATTTTTATTTGGAACAAATATAAAAAGTTAAGTTAAAACTTATAAGATATATTTGTGTATCGCGGTATTCAATGTTCCGATAACTTTATGATAGGAAGTAAATACTGCAATACGTTTACACAATACTGCTTTGCGCAATTTACGAACGTAAGCGTTATACGCTTTACCGATATCTCTCTACTGTCAGTGGTTAAGAAAATTGAGCTTAAATATCGCATCCCAAACTTTTATCGCATGACATTTAATGATTCCGCCCTTTTCGTAAAAGAAACATTCTGCATTTCTCAAAATAACAACTTTTTGATTGGTAAATAACTAACTAGACATAACCTAACACACTTTTAAATTGAAACCAGTGACATTGCGGTAAACAGAATTCCCTAAAACTGTTGTCTTCCTTATTGCACTTGCGACAATTATATTTGTTATCTTTGTTTCTCAATCCTCTCACGAGCGGAATGGGTTTGCGTTACCTGTACGGAGTGTTGATTTAGTTTTAGTACCTTAGCGTATGCTGTGTGCGCACTCAGGTCAGAATATCTCTTTCTTGTTTTATTACATAAAGTTAAAACAAGATGAGATTACTCTGAGCTCCGAGTGCGCACACAGGCCTGTTGAGGAATTCAAAATTTTGTGACAACATCGGCAGGTATTTTAGGGAACTAACGTTTTACGTAAAAGAGCTGTGGCATTGAAAGAAATTATAGGAGCATTCAACAAACAAATCGATTTCTTACAATCGGATTGAATCGATTCATGAAAACACTGAACGGTGGCGTGACCGGTATAACCCTATTTTGTAAGTTATTTCCATGGATTTAAAACAATGGATGGCTAACTAAAGGGATATGAAGTGAAGCAGGTGGTACGCGCAGTCCGCCATTTGCAATATAGGCAACGCAATCAGCTCGTCATTTAATAGCGTTTTCGTTTCACTTGCACCAGAAAAGTTCGGGTCACACTGATATTAGGAGAGACTGGGGTAACTGTGCGCACTTTTGCTTCAGACCCCCAGAATATAAAAAATAATAAAGATAATGCCACCATTTTTATTTACACAATGCTCCAGATATTTGCGGAACAAATTTCAAAGCGTAGACATCTTAAAGGGAAAAAATACAGACAATAAAAAATAAAATTCATGAGAGTGCTCCTGCGCACAGATACCCCATACACACGGGGTAATTGTACGCGGGTATGGGGTAACTTAGCGCAGTAGAATATTTCTCTTTTTAAGTATTAATATTGAAAATATGTTGAAATAGAATATTTCTCAAGCATACTATATACATATTTTGTTATAAAAAAGCATGGGTGATGCAACAAAAATAAGATTCTTTGAAAATACGATATTTCCATTTCGGATATCGATATTAACGATAGAGCGATAATAACGGTGTATCAATAAATATCGATATTCTTAAGTTACCGATAACCGATATTGAAAATATGATATCGCGCACCCCTAGTTCCAACCGTTGCATGTATGCAACCATCTAGAGCAGAGAATACACCTAAACCTTCTTCTGGAGTTCAGTTACTTTTGCATAAATATAAAATTTTCGCGCGCACACTTACCCCTTCACAATGCGCACAATTTCCCCGTACCTACATTATTTTATTGTTGTTATCACAAAATTGTAAAAAAGAATTTTTCAATAAATACCAAATGCGCAATGCATTCTTTAAATGTTACTGAATATCGTAACACAAAACTGAAATTAAAATATTTATAATTTATTTATTTACGGCTTAAGTTTTCGGAATCCAAACATACATTGAAATCTCATTGCTGCTATGACGACATACCGAACTTGATTGGTAAAGCAGATACTATTAGGGCTTTCGAAAATTAGAGTTATGGGTGGATAACATAGATTTCATGACCAGTAATTTCTTGTAAGTCTATTACTTTTTGAGATTAATGGGTGCGTACAGTTACCCCGTGCGCACACTTACCCCATTTTCCCCTACGTCATGCACTCAATAAGTTTTGCCAGAAAACGAAACTAGTGCGTGTTTCAATCGAATACAAACGTGATCTGGGAGCATAATTATTGAGCGGGAAATATACTGAACCGTAACCTCAAAATTATCATTTGTTGCCAGAAATATAAAAGTGCAATATTTATTTGTTATAATAAATTAAAAATCCTAAATACACTAATTATTCATATTCGCTTCTTAAGGAATTCACCCCGGACGAAGATTTTATGCACTAGACAAACTGTGTTTAGCAAATAACTTAATTATTAACAATTTTTTGATACAATAAATTGTTTTTGTTATCTGTCAATAAATCATCTGTAATATGATTCTCCTGAAATGACAGAAAAGTTGCACTGAAACGCTTGCACTACCTTCGAAGTCAGTTCCAAAATTCTTGCACTGAGTGCAAAACTGGTGCGCACTAAATTTCAATCGAACATAAAACACGAAGAAAGTTTGAACTGAAATTACCAATCGAATACAAAACCTGGAATCAGTGCGCACTGAGTGCTATCAGTGCAGCTCAATCGAAAACGCTATAAATTACATAGTAAATGTCACTAATATAAACTGTCTTTTTAAGGGTTTACAGTATAATTAGTGGCACGTGAGGTGGATATTTATGTAATTTAAACTTCGATTTACATAAAGATGACAGTTTGCTGCAGCGCGTACGGCTGCAAAAAAAGATACAGCGTGGACAATCCTCGACAGTTTTTTGGTTAGGTGTTACATATTATCAGTGCATATGTGTTACAGGGTCGCTCAGAATGATCAAAATGATGTTCTGAGTATCCATAGCTTTCATACACTAGTCAAGGATTAATGTATTAAAACATAAGTAACATTTTAGAATATATAACCATAATGCTGTTGTCGACATGGTGTAGGTTCCACTTAACGATCAAAATGATCGAAGTAGCGGTGGCATTGTTTCACATAACAGACACTCGGGTCGGCGTAAGACATCACACGTGACGGCGCGAATTTAAAATATGAAAATGAAAAGGTAACATTTTGTATTTTGGACGCAGCTAAACTTAATTACTGTTTTGCGTTTTCCCGTAGCAACTAATATGGACAGCTCAAAAATTCCATTGCTAGACATACAAAGTTCATAAGAAGGGCGACACAAAAACCGTTCCACTTCTCTCGCCGTTAAGTCCAAATAATACAAGTGGAACGACGCTACATACTCTATAGAACATAAACATTGTGATCCTTAAGTGGAACCTACCCTTGTTGTACTTTTGTGAACTGTCATCTCGTTTTAGCTTTAGTAATAGTTACTTTTCCTTGCCAGCTAAGCCGTTATTTACTTCTTATTTTATTATTTTAGTAATAGTACGAAATTAGAGCCCCTTTTTTTTACTCCAAGGAACGGCTCTAAGCAACACCGAAGCGCTCTGCGCAATACAGTGCATCGTTCTTTTTACCAAGGATTTGAAGTTCTAAAGCACCTTCCCCTTGCCTCTCACATACTACCAATGAACTAAGTGCAAGGAACCCTAATCTGAATTTGACAGTTTCGAGAAATCTTGTCTTATTAAGTAATTATCAACAATTATCAGACAAAATTGATGATATTATTATGTTTGTGCATACATTATTTATTGAACTAATAAAATATTAACTGAACTGTGAGATTTTTTTAAATCGTATAAATTTAAAATAAAATATTTCGGTCCAAAACGAAATTTCATTATGGCAAATACGTACATATTGTAGACATTTGTATAATAAAACGTTTATGAAAAAAATAATTAAAAAAATGTCTTGTATTTTCAGTAAAAAAAAATAATTTCGTTTCTCTACAGGAAGTAAATGCGTTCCCCCGCTTTTTTGCCTATATCACAAATGGCGGCCGATTGTCAGCTCTTGCTTCAGGGTAATGTATAGCAGTTGTCAGTCCATTAAACATCCTTGGTTATTTCTCAAATATATCCCTGAAATAAACAATACACTATTATAAACAACTCGCACACATTACACAAACTGCAACGCTATATTTAATCGCAGTTGAATCGTAAAATTTTTACGATGGACAATTTCACGATCGATGTTGAATCGGTTCAGATGCATTGAACGGTAAACCGTATGCAATCATAAATTGCGTCTGTTGAATGTCCCTTATGATATTGCTGAAATTCGAAATTTAGAGATGCAGGAATTGTTCTGTTGTGCAGATTTCAATAATGTTTATTTTACGTAAAAAAATGGTAAATCCCGCTTTTATTGAGAAGGTTATGGTTCTGTCCAAACGTAAAAAAGATTTGAAATTATTTTAAACTGAATAAACTGAAATTTTGCAGCAACTGTTCTTTCTGTCCAAACTTGGTAAAGTCAATACTTTTATTTTTGAGCGGAACATAAATGAGGCATTTTGTCAAAATGCAAAATAAACACAAACTATTAAAATCAAATTTGTATTATGTTAGAATTATATACTACAACTACTACGTCAAAAGTAAAGTAAGATTTACATTATAGATGACGTGTCTGGATTTTATTGTCCACTACTTTACCTCGTTCAGGTTTACGCTTTAAGCGCTTTCTTAAAGCGCTGCACCGCTGTAATCAGTATTGTCAATTCGTGGGAATTTTCCCGATTCATAATTTTTATGCCTTAAGAATGCAAAGAGCGAAATTATTTAAGGAAAAGGAAATTTTTGAAGAAAAATTACTTAAATTTTAAGGCGAATCTTGACAAAAATGCATAAAAATTGCTTAAAATTGCAATTTGAGGGAAAAATCAAACATAAAAGGAATTTTTGTTCCAATGTGAGGGAAAAACGATTTTCAATAGTTGGCAACACTGGCTGTAATTACCTGGAGAAGGTTAAAAGTTACCCAAGATATTGTGAGCATGCGCAACGCCTGCTAATTCATTTTTCCAGTAAAAACTTATACTATTATCCATTCATGATCTTTTTAGACTCTAGAGGGCTATGTTTTTTTTCGTTAAGTTACGTGCATGTACTTTGATAGAACTCAATATAAAATTCTGACACTTTAACGTCAGTCCCATCGACTGTATTGCTTCTTATACTCTACGATGACATGAAGAAAGTAAAATAATAACATTTAAAACAAATAATTACTTATGACTTTTTAATACTAAGTCAAAATGCTAAGAATAATCAATGTTTTTCGGTATCAGTTTTCAAAAATATAACCATCAAATTAAAATGGAACATATCCATTTGGAGATACCAACAAAAATGTCACCCTAACATGGCCTACTCTGAGTCTAAAAAGATCGTGAATAGCTTTATATATGTGTTTTCTTTTAAATGCCATAAGGGGTGGCCGTGGAAAAGAAAATTCATGTCTTAGCTCCATTCATGTACTTTAAATTGTCAGAGTTAGGTGCCAAGCTACGACATGAGTTTTAATTTTCATGGCCAACCTTTATGGCATTTTTAAAAAAATACACCGTACTTTTCTATACGTGTTATTTGGTGGTCGTTTATTTAAATCTAAATAGACAAGTTGAAAATTAAATTCACTTTCAATTTTGTTACAGTACTGATACGTTCACCGTTATCGTTCAGAAACTTCGCTTAAATTTTCTACCACCCAAGTAGGTAACTTAGGAATGTGGGTTCAGAAATTTTCCAATTTGGAAATTTTCTAAAATGGAAACTTTCCAGAAACTTTCTAACCAATTTTTCTGGAAAATTTCCGACGAAAATTTAACGAAGTTATTACTTGTTGCGCTTGCGTAGTTTAACATAAAATCATTTAATAGCGTTTTCGATTGAGCTGCACTGATAGCACTCAGTGCGCACTGATTCCAGATTTTGTATTCGATTGGTAATTTCAGTTCTAACTTTCTTCGTGTTTTATGTTCGATTGAAATTTAGTGCGCACCAGTTTTGCACTCAGTGCAAGAATTTTGGAACTGACTTCAAAGGTAGTGCAAGCGTTTCAGTGCAACTTTTCTGTCATTTCAGGAGAAACATATTACAGATGATTTATTGACAGATACCGTCGAACGGGGTAATATGGGACGTTATTTTGTGTTTTGTAGATATAAAGTAGTGATTTTCAATCAAAAAATTGCAAAAATATATGTATGGTGCGTGTTTATAATAGCAATCAAAGGGCTCTGTCACATTTTGAAAATATGTCATATTAAAAAAAAAAAATTAATTAGTGTCCCATATTCCCCTACATGTGGGGTAATAGTAGACGGTTCAGTATATTTCCCGCCCAATAATTATGCTCCCAGATCACGTTTGTATTCGATTGAAACACGCACTAGTTTCGTTTTCTGGCAAAACTTATTGAGTGCATAACGTAATATCAGTGTGACCCGAACTTTTCTGGTGCAAGTGAAACGAAAGCGCTATAAAATGCAATGCTTAACCTAACTTCAAAAGATTATGCGCCCAAAATGCCGAAAAAAACTATGCATACAATCTATAAATTATAAGCGAACGCCAGAGCGTAAGTTTAGTTTATGAACACACTATTTTGTAATTTCTGTCATTTTTTATATTGCCGTTGTACATGAGTATTTGGTACTATTTTAACTAGCGTTTGCTCCTGACTTTATAAAAAATACTTTTTTAAAGAAATGGTTTCTATAATTGATTCGGAAATTTTCTGGTAAATTACCGGAAAAGGTCATCGGAAAATTTCCATCTTTTTTATTTTTCCGGAAAAATTGGGCGCGCTTAGCGAACGCAACATGTTGAGTTGCTACCACTGCTGCATTCGCTAAACGATTACGCTGTATTGTGCTGTCAGTCAGCAGCTTAGAAATTTAGTCAGCGTTCTAAAACATCGCTGCCTTTCAAGCTAAATGTGCTGCATAAGTGGCCTTGACTAAAAATTGAATATTTTCTAACCTAAAATATTAGTTATAATTTATAAACATGGCACAAGCTTCTCTAAAAACAGTATTATTTCTGAAAGACCAAGTAATACTGAACAAAATAATAAATAATAGTACGTAACAAAATGGCGGTACATTTGAGTCAGACACAGTGAATTTACGGTTTAGCGAATCATTTGTGCTACTTGTAAGCACACTAACACTAAGCCAAGCATATTGCTGCTCCCCAGCTGCTACATTCGCTAAACGCGCCCATTGTAACTCTTACCTGTTGGGTAGGGTATCTGAACGCACTCTAGCGTTGTTGCGCTGTCGGTAAGTTAAATAATTTTAAGTGTTGACAGTGTAATTTGTTTACAACATTACTTTTCTTCGTTAAAAATTAAAAACTAATTATTGTGGACGACACCTCTTTGTCTTCGGAATAGATCAAACAGGTTTTAACCTGTGATCATGCTTATTTGAGCGACATTCCTCGTCAAACAGGAAGTTCGATATTTTGCACCTTTTGAGCGAGCCTGTTGGAACGTGTTAAGATGGTGAGCTTACTTTTCATTATTTATCATCTACAAACACGATAGCTTAAATCACTCATTATCGTTTCTTTACTAAGCTGATTAATGTAGATTGAATTTATTGTGACTCTTGATTTTATCGCAAAATTAGATAGTTTTTGTAAGTAGGTAGAGGTACTTGAAACTTGTGAACTATTGTGTAAGTGAGTGTTAGAGAAGTAAACAAATCATTAAACACGTATGTGTATATAAATATTAATGTTTCATGGCACTAGACTACAAACTAAAGACTGGGCAATTCCTTGACCCCAGTTTGGCTTTAAGTGAATACTTGGAGGTAAAATTTTGGGATAATAATAGGCAGCCGATACCTGATAATTTTGCTACCTGTTACTGGTACCCAGGTAGCTACCTGCTTCCTGATAAGTACCTGGGTACTTGATACCCGATAACTACCTGGATAAATATCAAATATCAGTTATCATAGAAAGTAACATCGGAAGTAACTGATGCTCATATGACATCAGGCGAAATGTAATGAAGGTCACTCATTATCAAACACTTACCAAGTTTTAGGTATTGGGTAGTTGTCGGATATTGGATGTTCTTAACACGTTGACTGCCAAGATAGATCGTTAAGTCCGACTCCAGACGTCAACTTTTGTAAACTACTTTATTCCGTAGGAAACTATGGAATTATGACTTCTTGATACTTCTGATATTTTTTATTACAAAATGGAGCTCTTTTGAAAAAAAAAATTGTTTTCGCTTGTAAAAATTTCAGTATTATTCCATTTTATTTTTGACTTATTTCGTTTCCTCCCGCCATCAGAGCTTTCCATGAATTTGACACGAGCGCCCAAAACCTATAGCTAGCATGTATTTGCCACGAGATTAGCCGTAGTGCGTGATAGACAAACAAGTCAAGTACGATTACTCTCGTAGTGGGCGTCCAGCAACAAACTGTCAACTCCGAGTTATCCCGTAGCTGGCAGTCAACGTGTTAAAAGGAAACCAATTCCATTTAAATAAAAGATTCCACTTTCGATAATAGAAATTAATCATTGTATGTGGTCTCCTATTATACTATCTTAATGAATGTTCTCATCCTAGTATATTGTTAGACTCAAGTCATATCAAATTCACTCTATTACACCCTAAGGACCTTCAAGGCTTGCTAAAGGGAATTATTATTATTATCAGCAGCGCCCAGTACATACTAATTTGGGAGGGTGCTAGATACACTCGCCGAGCGCCAGCTTTGTCCAACACATAAAGAGGGGACAAGCAATACATAGCGCACATCGAGCACCCTCCCAAATTTATATGCACTGGCTGCTGCTGATTAATACAAACTTTAGAAACAGTTGAATATTATTTTGACAAGTAAACAATTCTTCCAGGCTCAATATAATACAGCAGAAACTTCTAATAGAACGATCACTTCAGGAAATTCACTGTGGAGAAAATTATTAAATACATTTGATGAAAATAAGGAAGCTCTGCCGTTTGTAGAAGAGTTCTTCAGAAAAAGTGATGCCAATCTTGATTTAGCAACGATAAAAAAAGACGCACAGAGCATAGCGAAAGTGTTTCCTTATTACTCTGTAGATTACATCGCCGAACGTTTACGGATCGTAGGAAATGAAGAAAATAGCATTGTTGTAGTTTTAAGGCAATTGCTAGCCAAACACGGTAAATCTAAAGCATCGCAAGAGGCTAATTTAAAAAACTTGGAGAAATACTGCGTAGAAGAAGCCTATGCTAAAGCAAATACCGATGATAACTGTAGTAATAATAACAATAATAATTTAGCCGAGTTGGTTGGTTTATTTTCTTGTAGAAACGGTGAAGATAGTTTAGATAAGTTTGTGATGAATTTCATAGAAAAATCTAATAATAATAATGATGTTGGTAAAATTAGTAACATTCAACCTGACTTTAAAAATAGACCGTCAACATCCAAAGACTGTACCATAAATAAGCCGTGCACCCCAACTAAATCGGCCACAGTAGTTTCAAGCACTTCTAATTTAGATGCATTGTGTGAAGCTGTGTCTTCAGAGTTCCCAGAAGGTTTGGCTTACGAAACGCCAGACTCACTGACAAATATGATAGATCAAACTATTGAAAGAGTAGTGGAATCATCCACTGATGATTTTTCAAAACAGATTGTTGACACGGTGAAAGAAACTATAGAAGATGTGGTCAAATCATATTCACGTGATAACGCTGCAGCTGAGGATTTTGCTGGATCTTTAACATCAGTCGAGCGTGATTTAGGCATTTGGCAACCCTGGGATATGAAAGAGCAAAATGATTTGTACAAAGCTCAAGATGATTTTAGGCCGACTGTCATCAGGCAATTTAATGCTTGTGATTTGCAAAAGAAGAGGTATTTTCTGAAAACATCTAAGTTTAATCTTCCAGCCACTGTAACAAAAAATGTTACTCTCAGATCAAATACCGGTAAGTAAATTGATTTCACATATGCATTATAACTGAGACTGCATTGTTTAAGTAATCAGCCTAATTTATAAATGATGATTTATTACGATATTACTGGTATAAGCGAAAGTGACTAGAAGCCAATTTTATTTTATTTGAGAAGATCCTTTCAAAATATCTCTCCTTCGTAACTTTCAAATTTCTATCTAAACTTCTTCCATGAAAACTTTTAATGAATGATTTGTCTGAATAACCCTGTATATGAGGTTGACTATAACCATAATTATACTCCTGCCGCAAACAAAAACTATACATTTATTCAACTATTGAATGTTGCTTGGGTAGTTAAATTTAAACAAAAATATAATTTGTCAGGCAGTTGTAAATTCCATTTAAAAATTGACAGAAATTGCTTCTTTTCATGTGCATAAAAGAAATTCTATTTTTTCAGGAAAACAGAAAATGGATTTAGTTGCGTACCTAAAAGAACTATTTCCAGATAAAAGCGAGCAAGATATTTATATATCCTGTCTTCACCATAATATAGATGTGAATAAGTTACCGGAAGACTCAGATTTTGACTTGTTAGTTCAAGAGCTGTGCTCTAGTGAACAATCTACTAATCTTTCTGTCAAGAACAAAGAGGATACAGAAGAAGCAAAAGACAATATAGAACAAGCGACACATAATATAGAAGAAACAAAAGGTAAGTGCTCACAAGCTTTATGTGTCATCTTAATAAAATCACTACTAAGTTTGATTGATATCAAGACATTCAAATTTCTATTGGCCATAAAAAACGTAATTATGTCTCAGTTAATTTCATTAATTTTAGGTAATTACAGATATTGAAAGGTAAACAAGTTTTCAGTTTCCCAGTTAATAGCTTATGTGAGAGTTTCTAAAATATTTTCAATCGTGAATTTTGTTCTTCATTGAACATAATTTTGGTAGTTCATTGACAGTCATTTGACAGTTCATTCATTTATGGCCACACTAGAATATAGTTTTTTTTTTCACTCTCCTGAAGATACTGTGCCTGAAGTATCAATGCTACAATAACAACAAACGTTTGCTTATGCTCAAAACAATTGTACGATCTATTCTTGATTTAGAAGGAAATGTACCAAATGAAGAAGTTGTTAATCAAGACGATAATAAGGCAGAGGAACCTCCAGCTGCAAAGAAAGCAAAAACAACTAATGAGTAAGTTTCTGTCTTTAAAATTATTTATTTGGGTCCCAGTTTTTCAGTCGCAAGTTAACTTTAATCTTCAGTTGTTCAATTGTTACTATGGGAATAAATTGAAAGTTAAAATTAACTTTAGATAAAAAAATTTGAGTGTCTAGTTTCTCAAATATATAAAATACTTGGTTATTTATCATTTTAAAAACGAACTTATTGTTTTAAATAAATAATACAGTTTGCTTTAATATTCAGATTCATGGCCTTCTAAATGAAAAGCGAGTTCTATCTGGCCTGGGCAAAAGTGCAGTTCAGGCGTGCTACGCCAAGCACTGCTTACAGGGCGCTTTCTTAACCTAAAATCTTGACAGTTCTGTCACATGTGAATGGTGGGTGGGTTCGTGTAAGAACAATTAATGTTAATGCTGTAAAAATTTGAGCATACTGGATATTATTTACGTTGGAATAAGATGGAGTATTTATGTCCAAATTCGACAACTTAATTTAGCATTAAACTATTACGGTTTTAGATTAAAATCTTACCTGCATATAGCTACTCAGAATTTATGTGGTAAGTTGAATAAATGTATAATAAAGCTTCTTTTCTCATTGTGCGTAATTATCAATGCCCTTTTTAACACGTTTTGCATTATCAAAAGTCGAAACCCTTTTATATAACTTGTTGTAATTATTCATAACACGAACGCTTTTTAACATGACAGTTTTTCTTTATTGCGCAAGCGTACTTCACTCCGACGTGATCAAATGATTTGTGCATGAATCTGTAAAGTTTATACCATATAAATTATGTTGCATTACGGTAATTACAATATTAATTCATTTTGCGTGAACTTACTTTAATTGACAGTAATGACAGTGCACTTCACTCAGTGCCGTCAGTGCCTTGCAATCAGCGCCAAAGTGTCAACTTTTGGCGTTTTCTCGAGCACAAAAAACCAATGTACAGTGAGTCAAAGTAAAACTCATACACCTTGGTAACTTATACAAAGGTAGACTACTTAACAATATTTGTGTCAATTTTATTTCTTGTGTGAACTTTACATATTTGTCTAGGTATTCTAAGTACTATAAAACATAAAAAAGCAAATCTTTCCAGAAAAAAAAAGGAAACCGGATTTATTTTATCTTTTTGTCATAATAATATGTCAAAATAAAACTCATACACCAATGTTTATACGTGTATATGATAATTCTGCAAACGCATTCACTTGTCCAAAATGGTTCGCTATCGAGTGTAAATCAA
This sequence comes from Dorcus parallelipipedus, assembly GCA_958336345.1. NCBI lineage: Eukaryota > Metazoa > Arthropoda > Insecta > Coleoptera > Lucanidae > Dorcus > Dorcus parallelipipedus. The sequence continues at coordinate 19,850,442 of OY284480.1, read as the reverse complement.
TGTATGTACACTGATCTAGCAGTGCCGTGGAAATGACAGATTTAAAAATATTTAAGTCGTCAAAGAGGGCAAACGTCTCGAACAGAGAGAGAATTAATAATTTTGCACTATAATCAGGGCAAATCTTATCGCGAAATTGGAAAAATAGTAAATAGAAGTCATTGTACAGTACAGTGTGTTATAAAAAGATACAAAAATGGAGAAGGCATCGAGAATAAAGGAAAAATAAGCGGAAGAAAAATTTTTGATAGCCGCGATGAACGATGGTTGATAAGAGAAATCAAGAAAAATCCCATGCTTAGTGCCCCAAAATTAGCACAAAAGGCAGAAGACGTGTTAAAGAAGAAAGCTAATTAGGATAATTTTACGAAAAAACAATTTCCATGGCAGGGTAGCGAGGAACAAACCATTTATTAACAAACGAAATCGGCAACGCCGCTTAGATTTTGTAAAATTGTATGAAGATAAACAGTACGATTATTGGAAAACAGTTTTATTTGCAGACGAAAGCAAATTTAACCTCTTTGGCTCCGATGGAAAGGTGACTGTTTAGCGTAGACCAAATACAGAGCTAAAACCGATCAACGTACGCCCAAATGTTAAGCATGGTGGTGGAAGCGTAACAGTATGGGGCTGTATGTCAGCAAGTGGCGTGGGGAATTTAGTATTTATTGATGTATCATGGACCAAAATGTATATTTGAACATTTTAAAAGAAAATCTAGTGGCTAGTGCTGAAAAATGTGAAATTGTGGACAATTTTCAGTATTACCAGGACAACGATCCTAAACACAAAGCTCACAAAGTTCGCATGTGGCTACTTTATAATTGTCCTAAAGTCATCGATACACCCGCCTAGTCTCCTGACATGAATATCATTGAAAATCTCTGGAATCATTTAGAAACTAACATTCGAAAACATCAAATTAATAACAAAGATGACCTGAAGAGAGCTTTAGTGAATGAATGGGACAAAATAATGCCTGATTGCGAAAAACTTGCTAGATCAATGCCTAATCGTTTAAAAGCTGTCAAAAAAAGCAAAGGATATCCTACCAAATATTAGATTAATATAAGAATTATTGTAAGAAGTGTTACTTTTTGTTATTCAAACTGTATGACTTTTATTTTGATCTATTATTATGACAAGAAGATAAAATTAAATACGATTTCTTTTTTGTGTGGAAAGATTTGCTTTTTTTCTGTTTTATAGTAACTACAAAACATAGACAAACATGTAAATTTCATACAAGAACCAAACTGATACAGATATTGTTAAGTAGTTTACTTCTGTATACAGTTACCAAGGTGTATGAGTTTTACTTTGACTCACTGTATGTACATTTTTCAAAACGCCCAGGCCAGCGAGAACTCGCTTTTCATTTAGAAGGCCATGCTCAGATTAATGCGATCGTTTAACTTACAGTGATAATACGCCAAGCGACTTTCGATTTCGTATTGTCAAAGTTAATGAGAGTCATGAAAGACGTTTTGTTCAAATCCCACATGCAGATGAAAATGCGTCAAGGTGAGGATGACACAAAACCCCTTTTGTGTTGTTAATTTATTTAGGATACACCTTATTTTATTATTAAAAAGAAAAGATGAGTTTCTCAAATATATAAAATACTTGGTTATTTATCATTTTAAAAACGAACTTATTGTTTTAAATAAATAATACAGTTTAATACTCAGATTAATGTGATCGTTTAACTTACAGTGATAATACGCCAAGCGACTTTCGATTTCGTATTGTCAAAGTTAATGAGAGTCATGAAAGACGTTTTGTTCAAATCCCACATGCAGATGAAAATGCGTCAAGGTGAGGATGACACAAAACCCCTTTTGTGTTGTTAATTTATTTAGGATACACCTTATTTTATTATTAAAAAGAAAAAAAAAAGATGAGTTGCTAACATTAATTTAATCATGCCGTATTTGTTTGAATAAATATCTATTTTAAGTGAAATATGCTGTTTATTAATTATGCACTTTGAGTAAACAAATTTAAATAATTTTAATTGCGCGACTAGAAATTTTTAGTAATATTATTAAGTAAAAGAAAATGTGTTTATTTGCAGTCTTATCAGTTGTAAATTATTTTGAAAGAACGCGCTGCTTTTTTTACACTGTTTTCTTGCATCTTTTTTTTTTCACATCATTATCAGATTTGTTTCACTTCAAAACCAGTTCACACATTCAAGCTAAAACTAACCTTAGCAAAGCAACTTAATTCAGGTATTTATTTATTCATTATTATTATTATTATTCATTATTGCTAGCAATTCAAAGTCTTTTAACTATAATTTGTAGATTTCCCGAGTTGCTAAAACAGCCTGCCGTTCAGTTAAGTGATACCGATGATAGTTATGATGACATGAATCCGGATGAAATGGACGTAGACATGGATAATGATCCAATAGAACCAGAAGATTTGCCACAAACGTCTTATGATAACAAGTTACTTTCTAAACTAATGGAAATTTTCTCAGATGCTTGCCCAATATTCATTAAACGTTTGTGTATTGGAAAGACCTACTCCCACGAAATAATAGACCAAATCACTAACCACATTTTTTCAAGTAAGTTATACACATTATAATATCAAAACCTGTGTTGGGCGGACAACTACCATGACCTGCAAGCTGTCTGCCTAAAAGAGGTATCAATGCATGTAATTTACATAAACAATGTCCATTATGGGAAGTGTTTTACTATGTATCTTTATTTTAGTTGGAGACTATCCGAAACGTCGTCCAAAATCACCGAGTCCTGAGCCCGACTGGGAGCCAGAAAAACAACTAAATATTCTCAAGGAAATTCTGCCAGATGCGGATCCTACTTACTTGCAATATCAAGTTGAGCTTCACGTGAATAGTCAGGACAAACTGAAGAACTTCATTTTGAATGCCTTAGAAACACGGAACTATCCTACAATGAAAGAATATTTAAGGTTAGTATTAAACATAGCAAAAATATTGTTTAGTGTGAGTGTATTATTTTAGAAAACAACAACTCTCCGCTCAAGAGAAGCAATACACCAGCGAATTTAAGGTTGAGAAATTTTTGGAAGTCATTCCTGATCCGCAAACGTATTTTAATGATGCCCAGCGAAAGCCGACTGTTACCAATCAAGTGGGCGATATGACTTACCATTATGCTTTTAAATTCTTGAAAAATATGTATTTATCTTTGCCCATTCGAATGATAAGTGGTGTTTTTAGTAAACATAACTATAATTTAATAAAAACAAAATCAGATTTAGACAACATTTTAAAATCCGGTATTGGAATGATGAAGTCAAGAAGGAAACTTCTGCAAATTACGGATACGATCCAAAATATTCCTTTCCTACAGGAAGTAAGTAAACCAATTATAATGTAAAATTATTTACTTATGTATTTAATTTTTAGGTAGCATATTTACAACATCAAGATGAAATATTAGAGTTTATTAAAACAAAGAAAGAAATAGATGAAACAGAAAAATCAAGAGCAAGACAAGCAGGGCTTTTGCAGACATGTAACTGTTGTTACGATGATGAAGTGATGCCCAAGTGTATAATGCGATGTGAAAATGGCTGTTCGTTTTGTAAAACGTGCATACAAAAAAGTGTGGAGATTGCTTTTGGTGAAGGCAAACTCGACTTTCCTTGCCTGGGTGACTGCAACTCACATTTCAATTTACAAACTCTGCAAGTGAGAATACGAAAAAGAAATTGTAAGCACTACATTGCTTTGAATCTTTTTTTTATTCCAGTTGGTTTTGTCTCCTAAATTATTTTCTAAAATGGTCCAAAAGAAACAATTGGAAGAAGTGAAAGCGGCTGGCATTGAAGATTTAGAAACCTGTCCGTTCTGTGATTTCGCCACAATTCCAGCACTCGGTGATAAACTCTTCAAATGTTTTAATCCTGAATGCATGAAGGAAAGCTGTCGTGAGTGTAAAGAACCTTCGCATATTCCCTTGCGGTGTGATGAAATCGAGAAAGACGACGACGTTAAAAGAAGGGTGTACATCGAAAACAAAATGACCGAAGCACTTTTGAGAAAATGCTACAAATGTGGCTTGAAATTCATTAAATCAGATGGATGCAATAAAATGACTTGCAGTTGTGGAGCTTCTATGTGTTACATCTGTGGAAAGCCTGTTCAAGATTACAAGCATTTCAATGGGCAAGGAGGCGATCAGTACCATCTGTAAATGCCATCTGCAGTTTTGTTATGTTGTCCACCTATTTATTTATGTGTTTTTAGATGTCCATTGTATAGTGATACTAATCAGCTTCATCAGCAAGAAGTTTTACGAGGAGCTGAAGAAGCTAAACAGGAAATTGGTGTAAACCAAGATCCATCCAAGTTAAAAATTGATCCCACTGTTGATCTGGAGAAACATTATAACAAGGCTAGAAATACGCATCAGTTAGTAGCCGGAATGCAACCTGGTGTTGTAAGTTTTATTTAAGAAAATTAATAACATTATTGTTCAGTTTTAATTTCAGAATGTGCCTCCGAATGTGCAACAACTTGGTCGCGACGGCATTTATTTTCAAGTGGGGGTGAGAGTCAACCAGAATCACGTTCAATTCGATCATGTTCATCGACACCATCATCACCACCATCATCACCATCCAGTACAGCGAAGGCGTCAAGAGTTTTTATGAGTTTTATCCAGATTGATACAGTAAATTTTATATTGTTCAGTATAATATTTTATTAAACGTTTCATTGAAAAGCGACACTTATTTCTTCTTTAAGCGTAAGTTCCTGTTTATGAAACTAGTCATTAATATTCTTGTTGTTTGTATGGCGTCTTCAATCCTGTGTTTTGTGATTGTTTTGAGGAAATTATTTGGCAAGTTTTCATAAAATTGAAGGTAACAACTTATTATGTATATTACTCGATTTAAGATTAGTAAAATTTTTGATCACATTCCTTTGAGATATGTTTATTGTACAGCAGGAAAGGATCAGTCCATGGTCTTGTATTCTTTAAAGTTGGTTTATTGTTCGTTGATTAAATTTTGGAGTTCGTTAACAGGGTGTATATATTTGTTTTTAATGCCTGTATGGTTTACTTCTATAGAATACAGTGCCATATTTAGTTGTTAAGTGCATTTCAGAGTTTTTTTGTTACACGTTTTGTATTAGTGCTATAAAAATGCGTGATTTGCTATTTCTGTTTTTTTTTTGTATTTTGAGTTGTCCAGAGACCATTTAAATTTTCAAATATTTTAAAATTTTATAAAACGTATAAAAAAATTATTGCTTCTTGCATTTGCACTTGGTAAGAAAATTGAAATCTTTTCAGAGTAGTTAAGTGTGTGTGTAATTACTACAACTATAAACCATCTTACCTTTAAATACAGATTTAAATTTCTGATTGTTGCAGTATACAAATTTATGAAATGTTATGTATGTAACTGTAGGAATACTATTTTTATATTATAAGAATTAATGGCATAAATAAATACATTTTTACTAGACAATTGATTTCTTTTAAATTTTAATTAATACTCTGCACATGATCCATATCCCACGTTGCTTCTTAAAATTTACATTTATTGGATCAATGATCAATTGAATAAAGTTTTTTTTTTAATATAAACTACCTAATATATTCTAACTTTACATTAATGATATGTATTATGTATATACATGCCTTAATAGGCTGTATATTTTAAATATAGTTTCATTCATTAATATGAAACTATATTTAAAATATACAGGGCGAGTGGAAAATATTGACGTCTATGGTAGTATGAGGTTCTCTTTAAATTTATGTGATTTAAGACCGTTTTCGTAATGTGTAGAGTTAAAGGAAATTTTAATTTCAAGTCACTTTAAATTATTACACAAGTAGATTCGTGTTGCTGATATTACCTCTTGAAGATAATATAGCACATAACTGTAACACCAAAGCAGTACCTTCAAGAGGCGTTTTTACTATCACTCTTCTCTTCCTGAGTAGTTTGTATGCAGGCTGTCCAATAATTCCTTTTCAGAAATATAATTTCTAAAACAAAGATCGCCATTTGGACGTTTATTTTAAATAATATTAGCAGCACCATCTGTTAGTAGAAAATTAAACCAAAAGCATTGAATTTTACAAACTTCTTTTATTTAATTTTATTTCTGGCTTACAGCATTGAATTTAAACATTAAATTAAACCAAATGTTTAAATTCAATGGCCACATTATTTTAAAGAGTAAAAACGTCTAGCAATTTGATGGACACCTCAAAAACAAGCGCACCATCTATCGACATAAAAAAAACTAAAATTCAAAAATAATCTTTTCAGTTTTTTATTATGAAGTAAATTCAAAAGAAGGATTTATTTATTTCATTATTGTTATTGAGTTTTATGACGCCCAATATTTAAATAAAATATTTTATTTGACTTTTTTTTAGCGTTTAGGAAATATTCTTGACCAAAATGAACATTTATTTTTGTACATATTGTATAAATACATGATAGGCGTCATTAAAATGTTTCTATATGGGGAGAATTGGGAATAATATTCCGGTAACCCTTAACCCTCAAATATGTGATATTACCTTCTTTATAGATCTAAGTCTATGACAGCTATGATTTAGTGCAACTGATCCTAATAAAAATATTTTTTGAATAACAGTAATAATAATTCTAATTAGTAGAATTATTGTACTTATGTTATGCATTAAAATTGCTGTAATTAAAAAATATATAATAATTTAGAATCTATTCTCGTAACAAATTTGGGTTGCATATGTCTTCCTGTGTTGATGAAAACATCACCGCATCCTCACAAGACTCTTCTTAATTTGTTTACAGTTACGCCCAAGAACAGTATCCCTTGATTTTTGTCTTTTAAAAATCGCATTGCACCGCTCATTTACGCCAGAGCAAAAGTGGATCAAAACAAAATTAGATTCGAGTTTTTTTTTTCCTGTAGGCGAACTGTTTATCGTAAAGTTATTGATAGATACTTCCCGTGCAGACGCATGTAAGTATATTATGTATTTGCGTTAGTCAAGCGGAAGCAAGCATGTAAGTATACAACTGCTTCGCAAAATATTCCATTTAATTTAATTTAATTTTGCAATAAAAAAATGCCATTAATATTAATTCATAATTACCTGCTGCGTCTGTAAAAAGTTACACTCAATTTATTAGTAATTTGTTTGTCTTTATCTCTATATCTCTCTGTATATTGATAAAATTTCTTGCTTTTATTTTGACTTTGCTTCTAAAATAAATTGTTTTTAATAATCGAATGATGTTTTAAATTTTCAAACACTACCACTCTGACAATAAACACATTTAGCTATAATAAAAGCGTTCCAGGCACCAACAATAAAAATATCTATTACTTATTATAGTAAATAACAGATATTTTTATTGTATACAGGGGTGGCACATCAGTGTGGCAAAGTTTCATGAAATACACAAAGTTTGTTATAAAGGTTGTAGAGCAATGTAAAATTTACTATCAAAGGTACGGGTGTCCCATAAATAAGCAACACAAAAAATGTTTCCTTTTTCAAATTGAATACTCTATATATTTTTAGCAAGTACTTCTGATGCCTTCTACACCTAAAACCTTTATTTTGGAGAGGCAGAACATTTTTAAAAGTAACATCAGCATTGTACGCCGATTACAGTCTCTTTCTATGTTTTAAAATTTATTTTCTTCTATTTTTTACACACACATTAATTTGTTTTGCGCACAAAAATATCTGTTGTATTTGGCATGCTTGTTGCAGTTATTTTTTTTGTGACTCCCAATACTCTATTGCAATTAGATCATTTAAAAAAGAACAAAGGAGATAATTAATAAACAAACATCGTAGAATAAAAAATTTAATTAAACGATTAATTTAAATCTTTCGTAAGATTTTAGCTTTAAAAATGTATAAATGCTAATTTTAAACTCGTAATTTGAATTTCAGATGAAAAACTGTCTGCTTTTAGAACACGTGTAAAATGCAGCGCGTTTACTGGAAAAGGAACAAAACCCTTTGCGTCTTGATCACCGTGGCGATTTTCTTTCTACTTTTCCGATTAAGGACCCACACTTTGGAAAAGTCCGTCTTGCTAAAGAAGGTGAAGCCAATGGTCGTTTGGGAATTTGTAGCTGATTTTAGTAATATGAAACACTTAAACCCGACGATGTAAGTAACACATTAACGTATTTATCTGATTCTTCGTGTTCTCAAAATTATTTTTTTTAGAATTGACTTTAACATTGTTGAAGAGAAAGGAAACTACGATCACTGGCAGTATTCCACTGAGTACACCGAACGTCTTCAATTCTGGCCCTATTTGCCTCATAATGCGGTTGCCCACTTCAGTGTAAAGGCCAGCCCCAAAAACGATATTTATTATATAAATTCGGTGCACACGACGTGTTTTATTGGTCAATTTTTATGTCGTAAGTACTTGTACTTATTCAAATACATTTTTGCCAAGGCTAGGATATAATATAAACAAAGTATATTCTGAGATTATAGCATAATTTTTAAACGATTGAGAATAGTTTGAATTTATCGCCATCCGAAATAATTACTATGTTGGTAACACATTCAAACATTGATTTTTTTTCATGGTGTCTCATTTAAAGATGTTTTATGATCGGAGTTCGGACGCTGCGAAATGTCCGAAGTCTATTTATAATTAACTGTTCAAAATGCGCACCATTGGAGACGAACTATTGTTGATATAAAGGCAAGGCAACTGGTAAAAATAAAAACGAAAAAATGAGAAAACACAAAATTCAACAATCCCTGCTATTTTTGAATTGGCTTCTGAAGAACGAAACGTCGGCAGTAGAAGTCAACGTGACGTCGAACGTGACGCGGTTCCAACCGGAAGCCAATTCAAACATGGACGACGGCCGCGGAAGCCTTCAAGTTAAATCCCTGCTATTTTTTTCAAACACTAAAAACTACGACGCCAAATTCAAACTATCCTGGATCATTAAAAAAAACCACTATGTTATAATTTTAACTTTCTATTTCAGTTAATGCAAAAAGCGAGTTGCGCTTTTCAAATGCTTCCGGGGGCACTTCCTGTGAAGAGACCATTGAATACCAGTGTCCGGCGGTGTTTTCGAAGTTTTGCTTTTGGGAAATTGACACGCAAAGAAACGTCATCATGGAAAATTTAAAATGGCATTTTAATTAAACGATGACCCCCCCCCCCCAACTTGTTCGAATTTTTTGTTTGTAAATACTTTTGCGGTGTCTAGCAAAGACATATTGCAGTTTTCCTTTTCTCCCCATAATATACTTTGACTTAAAGACTGCTCTGATTATTATAACATAGCTATATGTCGAAATGATTAAACTACTAGTAAATAATAAATTGAATTTCAAAATTTATTTCTGCAGGCTTCCCTTATAACTCATCAGATGAGGACGAAATTCCTTATAATCTTCCTTCTTTCTCGCTTGAAACATCCTTAACTTAGCTTAAGCTTAACTTATTCTCGACTTAATATATATAATTGTCAACGCGAGAGGTCGCTGTAAATTGCAATATGGCCGATAAAAGGGTGAACAACATTGCAGATGCGTTAGGTATGAAAGCTTGATTGATGCATGTTTTCAACAGATTGGTTTAATAAACCAACACGTGAAATGTTGTTCACCCTTTTGATGGTATCAATATTGATCACCAGAGGTCGCCTACTTTGTTTGATTTCGCGAATTACGGTATCATTAGGTAGAGTCGAGCACCGCTTAAATGCTACAATCTGACAGTTCTGTACTACAAGCTTTTAAGTATGAGGTTTGCGTGACTGTACCTCTATTCCATTCTGCGTTTTTCGTCCCTTAAATTCTCAAAATTAAAAAGGACACCATGAAGAAAAGAATAACAAGTTACTGTTATCATAACAAATTACTGTTTCTAAGGAGTTCGCGATGACATCGCAAGTGACAATAACCCCAAATTAAAAGAGACAGAAGAAAAAGTGAAATAGGAAATTGGCGGTACCTTACCTATCCAGTAACCTTATTATTTAATTTACTTCCCCGGGGAGTTTAAAATTTAAAACCATAGCAGCCTAGATAAATAAAGGACTTTTCTTTTATCCGAATGCGACCGGTCGAGTTCTTAGTTCAGAACCATTTTTCTGTTCCAAAGAGGGAGCCACACTAGAGTGACCTGTTATTATCTTCAGAGAAGTGATTGTTACAAACTAGCGCATAATCTGTTAAACTGCAGCATTTTGGGGTCATCAGAATATAATACATGTATATATGATTTATTATTCAAATTGACATAAAATATACAAAATTCGAATTCAAATGTAACATTTAAAACGATAACGGCAGAAGTTCACTTTAAAACAGTGCAGAGGGAGCTACACGTTATGTAAATGTAGAGTAAATGCAACGAGTAAACAATCAAAAGTCATATTAACAATAGTTTCTTGTCCAATGTGGTAACTAAATATGGCCACACATAGTCGTTTCATACTTCGTTTTTCTTTTCTATAATACCTGTCACAGGTTTTTTGTTGATACCTGTTACCTATATGTTAGGAAATTTCTAAAATTACTGTTCTAAATTTAGGGATAAATGCAGGATCCCAATAGAAACCCTAGAATTTTAAAAGTAACAGTTATTATATTATATTGCATATTCATTTCTCATATGTCAAAAAATTTGATTAACCTCAAGATGCTCGTATGCCGACAAGATCTAGCTTTTAATCGTTAATTTCAGTTGTTGGACGACACATTCGTTGGCGGAAGTGGCCAACGCAAAAAGATGTTTTAAAAGTAACATTTTTGTTTTTAAAAGAATATGAATATGTATATTAAAATAAATTGTCTGAATTCTCTACGCATAACCTAAATTTTATATTCTGACAGTACTTGCGACAATAACAACACCTGTACAGTTTAATCTACGATACGTACTTTTGTTTCCAAGACTGACTCGAAGTAGGATTTTGTAGAACACTCGATACATACTACTAATCACAGTTGCTAAATAAACACATAAATTGGTTCTAAACTCAGATACAAACACGAAATCCGGCAATTATTTTACGACAACGGATGTAACAAACCACCACATTGACTCAGCTACTAAAAAGTGGTAACTTCCGTCAAATGTAATCGCATTCTGCTACTGCCGTAGGTTCCCACCTGTTAATTCTTAACTCATTATGTAAATGATTAAAAACAAAACAAAATCAAAGCTAAAGCCAATTACAATAAGTTAAAGGAAAAACAAATGAGTGCAGATAATAAACAAATGAAAAATAAGAATAACCACAACATATTAATTAATTACCTATACAGGGTGTTAGGTAAACGACTGGACACCTTCAAACCACATATTGAGAACACTCTGTAGAGTAAAAAAAGTCTTTACATTAGAGGGTGCTGCGGTTTTCGTTTTCTAGGAAAAAATTCAAATAAAAATCGATAAAAATTGTTTGGAAACCACTGATTTTCTTATTTACTGCTACAGCCACGTGCCGAACGCCATCCGGGCGGGTGATCCCCTGCCATAAATTCCCAGATGGTTTATTGTTTTACGACAAGCAAATAACGCATGTTCAGTGTCTCAAGTCTCAATAGACTTCGGAGTGTGTAGGTCAGTGTGAGGTCAGGGTCAGCTTACACAAATAACGAAATTGTTGACATTATACGTATGGAGAATGTAGGTGCAATGCACGTGCTACAGAGCGTAGATATTGGCGACTGTATCCCCAGCGTCGTACACCGAATCGTCAAACAATTATTGCAATTGTGCAACGGGCAAGAGACACTGCAAGATACATCTGCTTTAATAGGCGCTCGCTATGTAAGTACTATCAGTGGTCCACAATAGTTCGTTCTTTTTGCATTTTTTCAAAATGTCCCAACAATCCATCATGTCTACGTATTTTCTGATCCCATTTGACACCCTTAATCTACAGTTTTAATTTGTCCAAGCAATAACCTAACACTCTGTATTGCCATCGAATAAAAAATCATGTGATTATTAAATATTAATTACATTAGTATGCTTTAATTGCTTAATAAATAGGTAAATGAAAAATGAAGTAACTGGAAAGAATTCAAATCGCAGTTACCTACACTCAACTTACTTTAGCTTTGTTCGTTTGTTCTGCACTTTCTACACTTTTAACTCCTTTATTCTATTTTTCTCACTCCTACAATCCTTCGTTTATTCCCAATCATTTTTGACATTGCAAAAAAATCAGGAAGTTCCAGAGCCTAAAGGTGAAACATAGGCATATAAATTATACCATATAGGACGCTAAGTATAAGTAAGTAGGACGCTTACAGTGCGCCCGTTGTCATGGAAACAATGTAAACACAAGACATTTTAAAACGGATGAGCGAGACGTAAAATATGTTACAAATCATGAATGAGAAAGACGCGATTACACGCCCAAGATGCTCTGGGAGGTAAAGATTTTGAACGCACTCCTGTTGATGCAAAAAGTGTGGAAAAATACAGAACAAACGAACAGACCTTTTTAGATGCGTTCGTTTATTGAACTCCGTTCACCCCATTTACTCTTTTCGCACTTTTGTCTCACTTTAACTTGCATCAGAATAGCTTCGCTCTCACTTTACTTTTACTCCACCCCCCCTGCACGGAGTGAATAAACGAACTCAGCTCTAGACTCAAGCTCAAGCGACACAACCATAGATAAAAGACCATTCTCGACGTGACCGGTGAGCAAATAAAAATCAGATTAGAGCAGGCGGTGCAAAGAAAATGTATGTCTGTGATTAAATAAAAACTCATTAAATTTGACAGTCCATGAATGTATTACATTGAGCCAAATGAATAAAACGAAGCAAATGCTTTTACTTCTGTTATAATTTTTTTTAAGCTTAAATACGTGGAAAATTTTTGAATTCAAATCATTATACGACTCTATTTATTAAAATTTTTACTACGTTACAGGCAGAATTATTTAGAATTTCATTTTTCTTCAAATATTTGCAGTTTTCATTGAAAAATTTGAAATAAAAGCATATGCTTCGTTTTATTCATCTGCCCATTCAGTTAATCACAGACTGTGATCACAGACACATATACATTTTCTTTGCACCGCCTACTCTAATCTGATTTTTATTTGCTCACTTTTTATTAACAGATTCTGATATAATAGCCAGTATCAAAATTTAATTTTAAATAAAAGCGCATAATAATAAGAAATGTTTATGAAAATAGCGCGCCAAGATGTGGGCGGCAAACGTTTTTCTGTAAATAAAATTTTTAAAAAAGCATTCCTTTATTTTTAGTCCTAAATAAATTTGGAAAGGACTACCACTAATCTTAAATAGGTACACCGACTCATCCGTTGTTTAAAAGTTGCAGTCATCACTTAATATTTAAACTCGCTTATAATTAATCAATTAACATCCAAGATTGTAAAAGGAGCTGCGCTCTTTGTTAAGAAAATACATTTTCTGACGAACGACGAACTGTATTTTTTTATTAATAGAAAATTTTTGTTACGTTCTAATGTTTAACAATAAAATAATCAAATATGGCTGATTTTATCAAACGACAAACAATTTCCCCGCAATTATCCTACCTTCGTTCGGTTTGCTTGCGTTCGCCTAAAAGGAAGTGTCAAGGCCTTTCTGGACATACAAAAACCAGAACGGAGAACAGTGCGTTGCAACATTTCACAGAACGAAAGCGAACATGAGCAGCAGGCATCTATCTACAGGTTTGAAAAAAAAAAATCGCGTTAATTCAATGAAATAATTTTTTGCTTGTACAGGTGATGACCTACCCCCGAAAGTCGAGGGAAAATTACGCCTTTATTCCATGGAATATTGTCCGTACGCGCAACGAGCGAGACTCGTTTTAAGGGCCAAGAATGTAGACCATGACATCGTCAACATCAACTTAATCAATAAACCTAAATGGTTGTTTGACTTTCATCCAGAAGGTATTATAAAAATATGTATTAGATTTAAAAATATTTACATTTTTATTGAATATCTGTGAGTATTTATGAGGGGCTACTTACTATTTAGATATTGCATAAAGGTAAATGTACACTGGTGGCCAAGTAAATCGTTACGATTCGAAGGACCCTTAACGGCAATACGAGTGGGGAGATAATTTCCGTACGATAGTCGATATTTTCATTGTAGTTCAATAAAGGCAAGGTTAGCATGCAGTGGTAACGTTTTTAATTGCCACGACTGTACCTGACTCTTTTTATTAATGTAACTAAAGAAAAGTATAAAGCTAAGTTCACATGCACTGCGGATACGCAAAATGTTTATTGCGGATCGTTTCTAATTGGTTCATTTTGATTGAAATGTACATAATGAACCAATTAGATACGATCCGCGATAAAAATTTTGCGTATCCGCAATGCATGTGAACTTAGCTTAACAATCAATCTAGGGAAATGTGCGTTTTTATAAGCACTTAAATTATTTAATTAACATTGATAAACTTATACAGGGTGTTTACGGAAAGCCGCTACAATAGCTAACTTTTCTATTCTATTCTTTTTGCAAAACTATTTTGGTGCCATTTATAATACATATTTTGTCCTCCTTTGTATATTCTATTTAATGTAATCTTTCTAAGTTGATTTTTTTCTTTCAAATGTCTTCAGACTACCTATATGACTTCATCTTTGTCTGATTTTACTATACTCTATTTTTTTAATCCGGAAGAGTACTTTGAAATTTTGGCGCAAAAAACGAATTTCGTCATTGGCAGCTGTCCGGTAACTACCAATGACAAAGCTTGTTTGGCCGGTAACTACCACTTACCAAAGCTCGTTTTTAGCGCCAACATTTCAAAGTACTCCTCCGAATTAAAAAAGACAGAGTATAGGCGTCAATTATTATTCTATTGTGCATTATTGCCTTCACTACATTTTTACTAATTTGATGTAACTCATGAGTGGTTGTTACTAGCTCATTTTGTTTACAGTTCTGCTTCTCTTTTCTTAAGTACCTTTTTTTTCATTAAGCGAAATTTTTGATAGTCACATAGCACCATTACTTAAGTTTCAAAGCTGTACAATCCACTGATCAAATTGGAGACTTGTAAATTCCGAATTTGTCACAACTTGCTCCTAGAATTCTGTCAAACAGAATTCATTTAAATTTTATCTGTAAGTAATTCTCCCAGATTTCTTAAAACTTATCCCAGTGTATCTTTATTTTTCTGTGTTTATTTTAATGGTTACTTTAAATGTATTTCTTTAAAAGCTCATCTATATTTTAATTTAATTTATTCATCATAAAACAGAACAAGCCAAAATCGTTTGCTTTCGTGTTTTGCTTTTATTAACGATTCAAAAAGATCAAGACACACAAGTTGTTTAAATATGTTTGAACGCCTCTGTTGACAAAGATTTTATTGCTTTCTTAGTGTAACCATCAGGTGTTTGTTCTTTTTATTGGACAGACTTGTTTAAATACACACAATTGTTTTAAGCTGTTCAAACAATTTCATTACATCTCGCTACGAATCGAGCAGTAAACTCATTTCTAAACCTGAAAATAATTTTGGAAAGAAATTTTAAAAGATTTTTCCCACCTTTAAAAACTAATATATTCGTTAATTTTTTTTATTATTTTTACTGTAACATGAACAATTTTCAAATATGTTACTTAATTGAAACATAATTAGAAAAATGTATAATTCTTAAAACTAAAAGTAAAAATATATTTTTCAGGTAAAGTGCCTGCTCTTGATACCGGATCGAAAATTGTCACAGAAAGCTTGACAATCAGCGACTTCCTCGACCAAGAATATCCAACTCCGCCTTTGTACTCAGCCGAACCACCTGCTCGTGAGCAAGAGAAAGCTCTGATCGAAAAGATAGGCCTCCTAACAGAAATTTTTACAAAGATAATCCTGGAAAAAGAGAAGAAGACAGCTGAAGAATGGAAAAACGAATTCACGCCCCATCTTGAATATTTCGAGAAGGAATTGGCCAAGAAAGGAACGAAGTATTTCGGCGGAGAATCCCCCGGAATGGTATTCTATAAATTCAGTTTGTTTTTAGAAGAAATAATTTTGATTTCGCAGGTTGATTATATGTTGTGGCCGTGGGCTGAACGTGCTGGCACTGTTGCTCTCATACTGGGTGAACGTTTGCCCTTTGATTCGGAAGAATTTCCAGCTTTAAGGGCTTGGAGGAAGACCTTGCGCACTCATCCTGTGGTCGATGGCATATTTCACGGACCTGAGAAATTCTACAAGTGCATTCAGATCAAGACCGGCGCTCTCCCACCAGATTATGATGCGATTTAACGATTTAAAGATTGAACTTAATATTTAGCAACTTAGTGTTTCTGAAAAGATTTAATTGTTTGCACTTAATTTGCTTCACGAATCCATAAGACAATAATTTTCTGTGAAAGATGTTAGTATATTTTAAAAACCTTTTAAAAGAAGCATATCGAAATAGTTGTAGATGATAGAATAAATTTTTTATGTTGCTTAATTATAATCTTGAATTGCCATACACTAATAACATAAGTTAACTTAAATTACAGTGTTTAATGTTCATAACAATAAATAACATTTTAATTCATATTACACATACAACATCATTAAGAGGAAAGTGTTAATGAATTATATAAATGTAATAGTTCTTCGGGCATAAATTCTTTGAAATTATCCTGCGAGTTTTTGGAATGTGTTGAGTAGATATCCAGGAACTTTAAGGTCAACATGGCTTCAGTCGGTAACTCAGTGCTTTTTAAGCTTTAAAAAAGATTGTCCTCATTGATCATTTAGACAAAGAATAAAACAAACCTTACCCAATACTTTGGCTCGTAAGTTTCAGGACGTACTGGCACATGTGCTGGATGAACTTGCGATTTAGGTTTACATGAAACTGTTTAATCAAAGTGTGGATTCCTATTATGAAGGGTAAACCATCCCACTGATCTAGACCTCGTTTTGCATTTCCTAAAATTAACTTCGTTACTCTTTTTTCCTCGCAAAAGATGCCACTACACCTTTTGGGGTATACAAGTAGATTTTCTGCAAGTGCGATATGATAAATATAAATAAGATTGTTGCATAATCTTCATTGGTTTTTACAGTCACATAAATTTTGCTGAATGGATTATTTAGTCCTGTGTAATCGAAGAAAACCGATAGTTTTTGCAGAAATTCCTCGCTTAGTTGTGTCTCGCTTTTCTCATTCGTTATATCAGTAAGCAAAGCTCTGTAAACAAAGTTGAAATTATAACAGATCTAGCTGGTTGAATTATTTTAACTATACAATAAAATTGAATATCATCTTTATTTACTTATTCAAAGAACTGAGTGATGATTCCAGATTCCTCGAATCAAACTTGCATGTTGTATTCAAGTAAAAAGTCAATAAATTCCTCAGCAATTGCAGTTGCCCCACGTTTAAAACCAACTCTAAGATGTTGCCGAATAATTTCGTTGTGCGATTAATGCAAGTATGATAAAATTTTGCTATGTTAGGAACGTTGTCTAAATTTTTTATGTCTCGACATATGCCAGACATGATGTTGCTCCATGCAGTATTTTTGGTATCTTTGTTGTCTAATACATCTAAAACAACAAACCCAGTTAAGCTATTACTTAACAAATTAATTAACTTACTTATCGTTTTCTGTAAGTAAGTTATTATCATGAAGGAGAATAATCGATCTAATCCCACCAATCCGGTAACTTCGATGGCCGAAGATATCAATGAAATTATTTGTTTGTTTAACACGATTTTGTGTGTCTTAGAGTCGTACCAAGTTGTCGTTTGTTCTATGTAAGATGTGTTCCTGGAAAAGAAAAAGATTTCTGCTTGGATTTTCAAGCAAATTTCAGGCATACTTTAAATCGGTCAATCTAATGATTTCCCTCGCAAGTCTTCCAATGAAATTCTCGCTTACGGAGTCTGTAGGTGGGAAGTTTGGAATGGGCACGTATCTACTTTGGTAGATACTTTCCCAATCGTGCACTTTATTCCTTAGAAATCCATTGCACTCTTGTTCTACATTATAATTTATAATGCGAGTAACTTCTTCTTGCCATATTTTTAAACCATTGATGTTTACATAATCCTAAATTCAACAAAACACATGGGCAAGAACTTTTTTTAAAGATTTTTATATAATTTTGGAGTTTGAACGAGTGAAAATAACATTCTTAGTGACTTATAATACCTGAATGTACTCAAACGATCGTTTATATCCATCCATAATGTGTGCCAAATTTTTTAGTTTCTGCTCAAACTCTTCAGGTTTTTGCTTGGAATTAAAAGTGAGCTGGGTGTGTAAGGCTTTTGAAATATGCTGGACTAATTCTTTCCTAATTCCGTCTTCGAGCAGGTGCTTCGGATCGAGACACACAACCCCCACCAAGGTGCTTTTCATCATTCTCATCCCTTAGATGGAATTTTATATTATAATTAAATTTAAAAAAGGAAATTACTTATATTTACCTTCACTGAACACAGAAATTGAATGCGTCAATTCAGCAAATTCAAATCTTTCGTTTAACTGTGCGAATTCCTTGAGCCTGTCTTTCTCTAACCTCGTCGGTAATTCCTTCAGAACAGAAGTTTGCATTTCTATAATTCTAGCTAACTTTTGGAACATCATGTTGGGTATGATTTGCAAAACCTTCCGGATATAAATTTCCAATTCGCTGCTGTAATATTGCGAAACCGACATAAAATCCTCACTGTGAGCTTGGTTGATGCGAAGAAGTGGAATCTCTAAAGCGGAAGCCAACTTCAAAAATACGGCTCGCAACTTAATGACGAGGTTCGGGTTTCTTCTAATCCCTTGCTGCATAATGGGGGTGTACGAATCAATCAATTCCCAAGCGTAACTTAAATCGCCGATTATTTGCATTGTTATCAAAACATCTTCTTTTATGTTCATGTTCCGAATCATCTGGTGAAGAAACCTTCTCGTTTCCATTAAATACTGAACGATCTGCATGTGCGAATTCAACTGGTGAAATTCCTGGACTTCCTCCAATGCTTGTATCAATTGAACTATTTCTCTGGATGATGCATCGCTGTCTTGCATCAATGAATCTATCTGTTTGGCTATTTTTAAAAACCACTTGTGCAAGTTTGAATTTTTTTCTACTCGAGTTAGCGGCTTAGTTCCCCCGAATACCTCAGACAGTTCGATCAGGCTATTGTAACTTTCTTTTTTTAAATTCTCCCACGTCGCCTCTTTTTCCAAGAGCAAATTTTTAAACAGGTCTCGTGTTATTAATTCAAGCTGCGCTGTATTCAATAATAGTTCGAAAATGTGAGTCGTTTTGCATTTGGTTTCTGAAATAACCAAGTCTCGTATCTGTTTACATTTCTTCAGCTTTTCTTGTTTTCCATCGGCCATGTGCAGCATTAGCCACCGCAATGTAACGTTACATTCTCTCAGTGTGTTTATTATGTTATTTATGCCTGCTAGTAAATTATCCCTCGTTATAGTTCCTTCTTGCAAAAACTGAACGGTCATTTTAAGGAGATCCGGAACTCCTTTGCTGTATATACTTGAAAACGATTTTACATTACTGACTTCGAGAGTGTTATTCAAAGCCGATTTAGCCGCCTTAAAAGAATCCCAAGATTCTATTAAATTAACATTGAAACCCATGTAAACGGAAATCATCCAGTTATCCGGGAAATATTTGTCGACGATTTCTCTCATTATTGCAGTTTGATTATGCAGAATGTTTGTTGAAAAAAACAGACAAATGTAGAGCATCGAGGCTTGAGTCGCAAGAGCGGTGCTTCTGTGTTTTGGGAGAGGATACACAGAAAGTTGATTGTATATATCATCCGATCTTAGACGTCCTATTACTATATCAATGAATGCTGACTGAATTGGAATGCGCCTGTGAAGACAGGTGCATCAGTATTCAGCACACGCATACAACTTTGTAAATAAACCTGAAATAATCTTCCGGATAATTATTTGGTTTCTTCCCCGCAGAGAAACCAGTATCTCTAAGCAGTTTGCAGACCTCATCAATGCAACTTTGAGTATCCCTTTGCTGCGGTGTGTACCTGTAATACGAAACCAACAACCTTTCTCTAATTACACCTTCTATGTGAGCATCGACCATCAATAACATTGTACCATATAAATACAAAGCTTCACACTGCAAAATTTAATTTAGTTTAAAGAAAACTATTGGCTTATTACTCACGAGCAATTGCCTGCCTTCCATGTCTGCAAACACCGTCTCCAATGACTGATGCAGAAACATACCATCGTGAAGTTCTTCTAAGAAATGATTCAGATCGGTAACGTAAGTATGAATGCTTTTAAAAGCCAGGTAAAATCTCTGGATTATCTGAATGTGATTGTCTCGGAATTCTTCATCGAGATCTTGTAATATCTGTAAGAGTACACAGGTAGTTAGGTGGTAGTTAGTTATAAACTAATGAAGAAGTATAATAGTTTAGGGTTTCATTTACTTCATTATTTTCGATTTTCTGTTCTTGTAGCTCAGCGATTTTAAAGTAGCTAAAATCCAGGATGATTTCGCTGTATTTCTGAACATCTTGCTTATTCTCTAATCTACAAAATTTTCGATTTTAAGTTAACAAGAACGTAGTATTTGCTTTTAATACCTGTATACGTTGGGGACGTAATCTTTTAGGCGGAGAGTCTCTGCAATAATGGCATTCCCTCGTGAAACTAACTGCAATATGCTCTGACCGCAAGAGTTATTATCAGCTAAAAAATCTGGCATCTTCAACGCACTTTTTCTTTAATACTTCGTTTTACTCGGATTTGTTTAGAAACGACGAATAAATATAGGTTATGTTATGACAGCTTTCAAGGGCGTATTATGAATATGAAAATCCCCAAATCTACTTCTAGGGATTTTAAGTTGGCGATCGAAATTGTGCCCTCTCACGATTATTAACGGAAATTCTTATAATACAATTAACATTTAATTCACATTAAGAAAAGAAATGTAGATGTGTGATTACTTTTATTACAGAGAGCTGAGAGAGCATTGAAAACGATACGTCTGATTAACGAATAATCATGTTTTAATAGAATCAATATTATTCTCCCTGTAAATTTGGGTTTGCAGCTCTGCATTGCTTCAAAATTTTTGAATGAGTAGATCGAGTTATCGACTGCAGTTATTTATGCAGTTATTCCATTTTTAATGTGTTTGAAGTGCTCTAAACTTTTGTTAGCTAGAAGAATATGATTTACTTTACCTACAAATTTATAATGGTAAGTTATTTTAACGAAATTATTATGCAATTAATAAAATGTACATGTTGTAACTGTAAGTTGGTGTATCAAATCTTTATTACTTATAATATTCTGAGCGAGTTAACAACTAAAAATACGAAATATGGAAGATATAGCTTTTTTTAGAATTTTGTAGCACTGTTTTGGGTTAAGTGATATGACCGGCCGCCACTCTTTTTTCGAAACGAACATTTGAAGTGATGAGGGCGATCATTTCGTGTGTATCAATTTGTTACAAATTTTTGTCGGATATTAACTATTGCCGTGGTAATTAAAATTGTTCTTGACCGTTTCTGTTGAAATTTTTCTAAAGAATTATTTTGAATAGTATTTTTTCTTTAAAAAGTTGCATTACTAGTCGGCCGTTGTGTGACGTCACCGGCCAATCGCCATTGTTCCTTTTTCGAGGCCGCCGTTTGAAATGGACGCGCTCGTTTTGTGAATGTAAGTTTTAGTTAATTATATCGAAACTTTTTGTGTATTTTCAATTAAAAAGTAGTTTTTTACGAACTTTAATATTTGTTTGACAATTCAGAAAATATTAGGGTGAAATATTTATTCTGATTCGCATCTTATTTCTAGTTTGAACGTTCTTTCAACCCCATTGTGTGTTTCGTTTTGCTGCCTGCAACGATTTTTTTTCCATTTCATTAATGTAAACGATTTTATTCTTGTATAGCATTTTTATCATATTTATTATATTTTCGAAATAACAGCATAACAGCAACAGCGGCAAATTATTAAGGCATTCATAGACTTTCTTAGATGTTTGATGTGATGTGTAACAAGGTGATGTGTTTTCATAAAGATGATTGGCAATCATAAACGTTTCATTATTTAAAGACTACAAAATTTACGTTTCATTTTTAAAATTTTTTTGTAAATGGAAGTCTCCAATACGAATCTTCTTTTCGGAAAAACTAACTGTTGGGAAATTTTTAATTATTAATACCTATCTATTAAAAATCATACATTAATCATTAGTAACACTAATGATCCGTTTTCACGCTCAAGCAATTTGCGCAAATGGATTTGTTCAACCATTGGCGCATACAAATTTGCTTGTGCAAATACATGCAGTTTACCAAACTTTCTAGCTTGTGCAAACAAAAAATTACGTTTACATGCAACGACTTCCTTGTGCAAATTTGTGTGCACAAGCACATTTGCGCAAATTGCATGAACGTGAAAACGGACCTTAAACCCGATATTTCAGTCACAGTTGAACTTTAATCTTCAGTTTATTACAAAAAATTGTGTTTGCAATTGTTACTATGGAAATAAACCAATAATGAAATTTAATTTGCGTTTATGAATCCCAGACTATACAGCGTTACAACTAGTTAAAGACCCACTATGAGGTTGTCGTAAACTATAAGAGATACAAGACGGTCAAATTACAAAAAAGTTGCGTCATTTTGGGGTTTATAAAAATGTGCAAAAGAATCTTTTTTATCTTCAGTTATTTCTGAAATATCTTCAAAAGACTGAAAGTTCTCAATTTCGAATATTCTGAATATTTTGTTTACTTATTAAAAGAGAATCACGAAATTCGATAATTTTATATTAAATTCGATGGACAATTTAATACAGTCAGAAGAAATATTAACAGCATCGCAGATACGACTGTCAACTATTCT
The DNA here is from genome assembly GCA_958336345.1 of Dorcus parallelipipedus. Lineage (NCBI taxonomy): Eukaryota > Metazoa > Arthropoda > Insecta > Coleoptera > Lucanidae > Dorcus > Dorcus parallelipipedus. The sequence continues at coordinate 19,827,572 of OY284480.1, read as the reverse complement.
CTTATTCCAGAACATGTGACTTTGCTGAGGGCTACACATTATTCCGCTACGATAAAAATAGAAATTATAGACACAGTAAAGCACCGCTAATCCGAATCTTCACTAATCGGAATGTTCTTGTATTCTGGACAAAATTAAAAATTGTAAATTTTATATTAGTCGCATTCTTTCTACGCGATTCTAAGATAATCTTACCTCACTTCCCCTTCCTCACGTTCCTTTTACTTGAAGTTGAGGTAAGCAGAAGTGAGGAAGTTGCTTCCTCCCTTACCGATTTGAAGGAACCGCAAACCCTTCCTTGGTAATGGGGGGAGCTTCCTCAATTTTCTCTTCCTTAGTTGTTCCATTTAGACAAATTTTCATTCACTTTTTTATGTGAGATGAGTTACTCACTTCACTTATAGCATTTTCGATTTACTGCACTAGTGCGCACTCAGAGTATCTTCACCTCGTTTTATTACATGAGGTTAAAAGAAGATGCAAATACACTGAGTGCAACCGGTGCAGGTGTATCGAAACCGCTATTAGTCTAACCGTAAAAGGAACGCAACTAATACGTATAGTCGTGCGCAGCTTAAATGCTACAACTTGACAGTTTTATGATCCTAGGGGGTGAGGTTTGCAAGCAAGAGGTGCAATTTAGGTGCACGCGACTGTACCTTGTAATTCGGACCGGCCACGGATTCCCTAATCCGGATTGCAGGTCGTGTGTTATTGTTAAATATTATCTGTCGTATCTGAATAGCAAGGGGAAACCTCGGCTTAGTGTGGAACATAAAAGAGGAATACAGAATGTGCAATGGAGGTTAAACAAGGATGCAATCGCCAAACAAATATATTAAAATTATAAATTCAATAAATTTCGAATTTATGTACAGGGTGATTCAAATTCGAGTCTCACCATTGGGATCTCACTTATTATAAGAGATAGGATATAGGTTTAAATTTTACGCTTTTTCAGAATTGATTAATTAATTAATTGAATAATAATCTAGCCTCAAAGTTGCGTTATTTCTTTTTGTTTCTAAGTTATTGTGAAAAAACTGGAAAAATCAATTTTCGTATTGTGGCCCTAACTTTTTTGTTACTGAATTAATTAAAAAAATAGATGATACTTTCTTAAGGCAACTTTCTAATAGGAATCTTTCTAGGAAAATAAAATTTTTATCTGACGATTATTTTTTTCAGAATTATACCTAACTTCATTTTTTCTTATGGACGCTATATTTAAATTTTAGTGAATTAAATAGGAAATATTATGCTGACTTCAATGATATATAACACTTCATATTTACTTTTCATCTCAACTGAGCTGAGATAAATTGAAAGATTTTATTTTTGATATTTTAATAAGATGGCTATGACTTCAATCTTTATAAGACAAGCGCTAATCCTAAATATTGTAGAAAATTATAATTTTTTTTATCTGTGGTGGTTGCCCAACGGGGTCCTAAGTCAAAGACTTGTCAGGAGCGGCATGTTTCTATATTGTTCTCCCCGAAACTTGCAAACAAAAACAAATTAATCCTTTAAAATGCCAAGTTGTAACAACATCCCTCATCTTAATTAATATCCCTAATTTTCATAGAAAATCATTTATACCGACACAAGTAAATCCTTTAATTACTTCGTCACAAACAAATAGGGTCAAATTAGAGATTAGCATGTTTTTCAAATATATTTTGAGAGTAGAACACACTTTACAATAGGTAGATGTCAGATTCGCAGGTAGACCGCACACAACAGTAACACCCAAAAAAGTTAGGGGCAAAATACGAAAATTGATTTTTCTAGTTTTTTCACAATAACTTAGAAACAAAAAGAAATAACGCAACTTTGAGGCTAGATTATTAATCAGTACAAAATTCTGCAAAAGTGTCAAATTTAAACCTATATCCTATCTCTTATAATAAGTGAGATCCCAAAGGTGAGACTCGAATTTGAATCACCCTGTACGTATATTCTATTTTTTAATGATATATTTGTAACGATTATTTTTAATGGTTTAGCGTTGTTTAGTTTTTAAGAAAGAACCTTTGGTTACTAATATCAATCATGGAGCAACTTACCAAAATTGTTTAGTTTTCCTTTAAAATATGTATGTACAATATTTATTATAATAAATGTTTCACCATTTATTACACCTTTGAATAGTTACTTGTTAGTTAGTTAATATTGCTCCAGCAATCCGGATTTTCCACTAATTCGGATTGGCCACGTTTCAATTGATCCGGATTAGCGGAGCTTTCCAGTAATACTGATCCGCTCTCCTTCGAATGGTTTTAATCTTGATCCTCGCAAGTTACACAATGTAGTTATGATTATCCGGATTTTAGTGAACTATTTAGTCCTAATTCTAAAATAATTAGCTTCGTTTACGTTTTAGTATGTGTAATTGAATAGGTTTGTGTGCCCCTCAGCAAACATAGCCGTGACGTTATTCTGGAATGGTCTATAGGCGCTGTATTAGGCTTTCGTACCATGTGATGCAAAAATAAAATGTGAATCTGACGATATGACGCACTTATGCTTTTTTAATACTGTGCGATCCAATATTATTTTGATAAGGGGAGGCTATGAAAATTAAAATCAGAGTCTTAGCTTGATTCGAAACTTGCTTTCTGACTCCTGTCAAATCTGCTAGTTGTTTAAACGCTTTCGAACACTGTAGCCGTTGGTCGCGTTCAGACGACCACAGCAGCTGAGTTGCTGACTCAGCAATCCTTTGTGATTGGCTATTATCACCGATCACATCAACGACTATTATCTTAATGTGAGCCAATCACAAACGATTGCTGAGTTAGCAACTCAGCTGCTGTGGGCATCTGAACCGGGCCCATTGGTCAGCAAGCAATCCCGCGGCATTTGAAAATGGTCGTTATCGTTAAAGTTTGGATTTTTATGCACAAGAAATGTTAAAAATATGCGCATAAATATGTCACGTTAAAAATTTATGCCCTTTTATGCATGTTGTTTCTGATGAAATAAAACAAGTAATCAAAACATGTCTACATTTAAGCACCAAAACAATAATATTTTTAGAGAACATATTTCATTATCTATGATAATAACTACATTAAATAAAAATAATAATAATTCTATTTATTAAATGTGATCTAAGCAACATAACGCTTAAAACTATTCAGCTTCCAACTTAATGTATGCTATTCTTTTTATGCTAGTTGACAATCAAATGTTTTTCTAAGTTTTTCACATTGAATTTTTGCTGTCTATCCGACAATATATTTTTATATATCGAAAATGTTCTTTCGACATCCACCGACGTGATGGGTACATAGGTACTTAAATGATGCAACATGGTGAGGATGTAAATCCAAATCTAAATCGTTATATCTTCAGTAGATTCTAATGATAAAATATTTGATATTCGAGTTAATTATTTAAAACCAACGTTATTGGTTGTTACGCTATTAAATTTCGTAAGTACTGTTTTTCCAATTTTACCTGGGGCCATTTTTAACAAATTTTCGAAATCTGATACAATTGCAATTTACTATTAAACTCACCTGCTCGTCTCTAATTTTTTAATAAAGCTACTTAGGTTACTATAATGAGCTTTAATATAGATTAACTGATCACGTTTTTCGTACAGATTTTTACATTTTGCAATTGATTCAACAGAATCAGTGAAATCTAACAGAATTTTTTTTATACTGGGAAAGTTATTCGCGTAGAATATGCCTGCGTCTAACCACGTTCCCCATCGGGTAACAACGGGTTCGGGAGGTAAAGGAACGTTCGGTAATTTTCCTTTATACACTTGCACACGATTTCAGATAATCCGACACATCTGCAGGACCCATTCTTAAGAAAGAGAAATTACCATAGGAGACCGTAATAAACTAATAAAGTAGTATAGTAACGGCCGCCCGCAAAAATAAGAGCGGCGATTTTTTTTATTCTTGCTTATCTAATTTTTTGATAAAAATTAATTATTGATTTTTTAAAAATATGTCGATTTTATGTTCGAAATGTAGAAAATATGCACTTTAGGCACGAGAACCGAATTGACTAAACCATCAGTTTATGCAAAATATGTAATTTTTATACCGCCATTCTAATTATTTGAGTGAAGTTTGGATATATATATCCTAAATTTTACATTGATATTCCTAATAATGTAGAAGATGCTTTTTACATAAAATCCGAACTTTAGTTATCATATTAAAAAGTTTTAACAAGCCCTTATGTATTCAATTGGAAGATTTTTTTCTACTATCGTCAAATGTATCTTACGTTTCAGTTTTGGCAGATGGTCAATAGATTAATTGTATCAATTAAGCTAAGACTTATTTTTCATAGCCTCCCGTTATCTAAATAATTTTGGATCGCATCGTATTAAATTACTAAGAAATATTTTCATAGCTAGAGTTATCAAAACCAATCATTATTTTTCTTCTGAGGGTTTCGAACTAGTCAGAAGCTGCTGTTAAAACAAACAGAATATGTTCAAATAAATTGTTGATAAAAGAAGGGCCTGGAAAAGAAACTAGAAATAATTGTTCATTATTATAATAATATTTTGTAAACCTAACATCTCAAAATTGTGTATAATTTACCTATCAATAATTGAAGACAATATTTATAACTTTTTTTTCTTATTTCAGGGAATTCTAAATCTTAGTGCGCCTTTAGAGGATCAAGTGTACTTTAAATCTTGGTGTGTGACTAGAGTTATTTGTGGTTTAAAAAAGTGATGGGAAACTTGAGGCAAGTAGTATCGCACGCTTCGAATCAAGGTAGGGTAAGTATTACGATAGCTTTTTATTGTTGAATAATTTACTAATTTTTCTTTCATTTTAGTTCCACGTCGAGTTCCAGATGGGGTTGTGGGCGGGTGAGTATTTAAAATTTTTTTCTTATATTGCGGTGTTGTTGGAGTACGAAAGTGAAAATTGCTTTGTGATAGTGTCGTGAATTGGTCATATTATGCTCATAGTGCTCGCCAAAAAGTCGGCATCAACTGAGAGAAATTTTTATTTCTGATTTTTCTAAAAAACTTTTTACAGCAATAATTTGTGCTTGTCTGAAAATCTATTTAGCCCTTATTAGATATACCGAGTGATTTTTACTTATTTAGAAAATAGCGTTTTTCGAAATTGTCAAAATCCTAAAATTGTTCTTGGAAATTAATCAAGATTTCAACGCGATTTTAGTTTTAGCTTACTTAACAATGTCAAAGCCAGAAAATAACGTTTTTTTTCCTTCACTTCCCCAAAAATTGAATTTTTCACAAAATTTCACATATCAAAACTTAATTTTAAATTTCAAATAATTTTAGATGAAAACTTCAAAGATTTGTAATTGGAAAAAAATAGAGAAAGGTATTTATTGCTTTAGATATTTTATTATTTACCAAAAAGTAATATTTGTACATAATTGCAACGTTTTTTAATGCAATATGCTTTTGAGGAGAAATATTTTTTAATGATGATTAACAGGTGTTGGAATGCCTTCTAAAAACTCTAATCTACTCCTATTAATGAATTCCTGTCACAAAAACCCCCTAAATGTTCTTTTGCAACGACCTAAAAGTCCTTCCTTACGTAGTTTACGTGGTCAAGCCAATTAAGCAGGCAGAAATATGAGACGGCTACGAATTGTTTTAGTATCAGATAAAGTTATGTTTTTTTTTTCATATTTCATAATTCTCAACACAAAAACCCAAAAAGAATTGTGAAACATGAAAAAATTACATAATTTTATTTGACACTAAAACAATCCATACGTCTCATATTTCTGCCTGGCTTTACTGCATAAGGAAAAACTTTCTTCATTTAGGTCGTTGTAAAAGAATATTTAGGGGTTTTTTGTGACAGGAATTCATTAAGTAGACTAGAGTTTTTCGAAGACTTGTTAATTATCATTAAAAAATATTTCTCCGCAAAGGATATTGCATCAAAAACGTTGCGATTATGGACAAATATTACTTTTCAGTAAATAATAAAATATCTAAAAAAATAAATACCTTTCTCTATTTTTTTTCCAAATTACAAATCTTTGAAGTTTTCATCCAAAATTATTTGAAATTTAAAGGTAAGTTTTGAAATCATATGTGAAATTTTGAGAAAAGTTCAAAAATTGAAAAATTCAATTTTTGCGGAAGTTAAGGCCTTGAGATTGTTCAGTAAGCTAAAACTAATACACAGTAAAAAAGTATCGTTGGAATCTTGATTAATTTTCAAGAAATAACAATATTAGGATTTTGGCAATTTCGAAAAACGTAGCTAAGTAAAAATCACTCGGTATATCTAATAGGTACTAAATAGGTTTTCAAATAAGCACAAATTATTGCCGTATAGAGTTTTTTCGAAATAAAAATTTTTCCCATTTGATGCCGACTTTTTGGCGAGTACTGTATATGTATGTATTTGCAGGTAAGTTTAACATTAACATTAAATTAATTAATAGTTGTTCTTACTTTTTGGTTAAATGAATTTCCAAATTTATTGTAAATAAAAATTTAAACACAAAATATTTATAAGTTACAAACCCGTTTTGGGTTCGAGGCTAACGCCTACCGGAGAAGGCCGTTGAGGTTTGAGAATAACCCTAATCTATTAATTTCGATTCCAATATTATTATTATTATTATTATATGGATTTTTCTCGAACCCGAAATGTGTTTCTGATATATTTTTTGTATTTACAGTTTTATTTATAATAAATTAACAGTAAACTTGAATATTTTAAGCTTTATTAATTACATAAATTTTGTGCTTATTTATTTAAATTAATATTGTTTTTTTAGTTTCAAGAAACTTTTGTTTGTGATTCAATTGTAAATGTTTCAAAATCTATTTTCCACAATACAAAATTATAAAAATGGAACATAATTTTTTTTTTGTATCACAAAATCTTTTAACCGAACACTAAATCTCGCACTATACACTTAACGTTTCACCGTCGTTCGACAGCTTCGTCAGAAACGTTAAGTGTATAGTGCGAGATTTAGTGTCCGGTTAAAAGATTTTATGATACAAATTTCATCGGACAAGAACCAACTTTAAATAATTTTTTTTATTGTTATACGTACAGGATACAAGGATACATAGTGATGCATGTTGGAGAGTCAATTGCATTTACAAACTGATTTGGCAATTATACCGAAAATATCAGGTACGACAAATACAATTCAATTTTTACCTTTTTGATTAATTTCTTTTTTTAATTTCAATTCTAGAATGAGTTTCTGACTGAGGTAAAAATCGGTGAGTGTTTTTAAAAATTTTCTACCGTTTTTAATTATTATTTTATTTTTATTTGAATGTTGTAAATTTTAAATTTCATATAACGTATGACACAACACAATCAATTTCATAGCTTTTTCGATTTACCTGCACTGGTTGTACTCAGAGTACTTGTATCTTGTTTTTAACCTTGTGTCGAGTAATAATACTAGGTGAATATATTCTGAGCGCACACTAATGCAGTCAATCGAATTCACTGTTAGAACAGAAGGCATTTCTTGAGGTAGGCGAAACCTCTAACGTATAAATTAAAATTAATATTGTATGCAAAGATACAGTTAAAATCATCGATTTATAATACATATTTAATTAATTAGTAGTTTATCATTTGAATTAGGAACGACAGAAATTAAATGTTTCAATCGCGACATCCTGCGATCATTTTTTGACCTAACATTGCATTAGGAAATTATTTTAAATTAGAAATTAAAGTAAAAGCCCGTTCACAATCACTTAACGTAACAAAATTAATCACTTAATAAAAGTTGGAAGCCCTTTTTTGTAATGTAAATATGTACTTGAAATTCTAAACTGAAACTAATTAATGCTTTTAATTATGAACTATAAATTCGTTTATATTTAGAATTACTGCATTTACATTGAAACAGCGTTCACAATGACTTAACGTAACAAAATTAACCTCTAAATGCAGATTTGAAGCGTTTTGTGTAAATATATACAATTCTAAACTGAAACTAATTAGGTAATGTGTTTAATTATGAACAGTAAATCATTTAAATTTAGAATTACTTCGTTTACATTAACAAACAGTGCATTCAAATTATTAATTTACGTTACGTTAAGTGGTTGTGAAGGCTGTAAATTAATTTGAAATTCAAAATGTTAAGGTAACAGTCAATGAACTATATTAGTAAACCATGGAACGGCTGTAAGATGCTTTAAAACAGTGAGCGCCATGACAGTTGAGGGCAACTCGCAGCGCAAAGGATAGGTTTTTAATATATGCAAACTAATATTATTCAAATTATTATCAAGAATTTACAATAAACCGCAGAGCTCTTCTCTTATGGAAACAACAATATGGTTTACTAATATAATTTGTTGGTGACAGCCAAATATACATATAGCGTTTTCGATTGGGGTACACAATATGCACTCAGAGTATTCTCCTCTTTAACCTCATGTAGTAAAACGAGATAAAGATATTCTGGGTGCACATAGTGCAACTCAATCGAAAACACTATTTGCTAGGGTCCCTAGATTTGATTTTGAAACTGTTTTATTATATGAATGCTTTCAAATTTCGAGTTTTTTGTGCTAATTGTCCAATTTGAATTTAAAAAGCATAAGGAATATTGACATCATCTTGTATTTACTGCAGTTCTGTTATACAGGATGTTCCAAAAGTCGCGACGAAAAATGAAAGGAGTTGTAGGGAATGGAATTTCAAACATTTTTTCTCATATAAACGTGTGTCCGATTTCTACTCATTTAGTAGATACAGAACCTCAGAGTTGTTACATGTAAATGTGTATGAATTGGACACATGTTTATATGAGAAAAAATGTTTGAAATTCCATTCCCTATAACCCCTTTAATTTTTTGAAACAACCTATATAGTAATAAATAATTAATAAATTACCTACTCTGTGTAATGCATTTTTTTTACTGGTTAAAGATCACCTTCACCTTTAAAATTATATTAACCATAGTTTTATCTTCTTAAATAACTACCTTAAACAAATCATGAGGATAACAGTGGAAAACTTATATAAATTTCAAAGTGGCACTTTTTGAAACTTTTATTTTTTAATATCAGCCATTATATTAATACCAAATTTCTTATATTATTTTTTGGTAAGGCAAGTGCAGATACCATAATAACACGGTCCTACTTCTAAACCCATCATGTTGCAAGTTTGTTTACACGAAGCCATTATTGCTCTGCAACGAATTTCAATTTGATCCGCGCATGAAGCACTTCGTTTGATACGAATGAACAAATTTGTACCTACAAGATATAAAAAATAAGCTAATAAATTTTAAATAGATGTAACTTCTACTTACCGTCATTATTAAAGAGTGTTGGATAACAGGTGATCACACTTGTGAATGTGAAAATTAAAAACATGATTGCAGAAACTTTTGCCATTATTTTGTGCAGTGAATATTAAAATGAGATTAACAAAATAATTTGCTTTTATTGGCTTTACCTTGGTTTTTCCATAATATAATTTATATTTTTTATTTTGGCCTTTCCATGTTAATCCGTCATATCAGGATAAAATTTCCAGTAATTTAATAAATCTTCAGTTCATAAATTTTATTTTAAAATACATTCTAGCTACAACAAATACGTTAACAAAATGATATTACGCTACGCCTTCCTTAAATTTCTTTTCAGTCCTGCCGTGTGATCAAAAAGTGCCGTATTTCGAAACTCTCCTTTCATATCTAATATGTAATGTAGAAAATGCTTCTTAACTTTTATTGGTAACTGAGACCTCGCTGCATCTCGTGTTTGCTGGCAGCTTACTTGGTCCAGATTCACCGTAAGCAAGCGATTTACGCCCAACGGTGTGTAAGTGACAAATGTTACTTCTTTGCCTCCTTTGCGCAGGATTAAGTATCTGACAGATCTTAAAGTGAACATCCATGAAACCGCAACAATTCCATAACCTTAAAAGAAAATAATTTAAGGAATTTGAAATTGCCAAGCAGAATCTCTCGTGATTTTATTATTACCTATTATGAAGCATAGAACTGTAATGGTGTTTCTGTATTTATTTTCACCCAAATTAATTTTTCTCCACCAAACAGTTTCGCTGGATGGTTCAACGGGTGCATCCTTCAGTGTCATATAAGCCGTGTGTGATAGGTAAGTCCAAAAGCCGAACTGGCAGATTGCAAATACATTCAGCAATTTGTAAAACCTGGGGTTTTCATATTTGTATAAGATCACATCTTTCACTACGTTTGTATTTACGTTTAAGGCATTATTAGAAAACGTTCTTTTTCGTATCAAAGCAATAACATTTATTGACCGGCTTATATTATAGTTATTGATAAAGTATTTACTTAATTTAGCAAGGATTATCATTTTTTGTGTTTTTGCATTTCAATGATATAAAATGAGGTTATGTTGATTTGGTTGTGACACCGACAGCTAGGGTTGCCAAATGCCAATGCACTGAATTCGGTAACATGTATGCCAACTGTTAAATAAAAAAATATTTCGACATACTCGACAGGTTCAATACCCATACCATACCCATTGCTTTTTTTTAGTTAAAATGAAAGTCTTAATTCTGCTAATAATTTTTTATAACTTGTAAGTACATAGTAAAGATATAACAATATATATCTTTGTGTTAAACAATACGCAGTATGTATATAATAATCTTTCTTATAAGTTTAGGAGAGGTTTATGTACAAGGGTCTGTATAAATAATAACTTCCAATAAAATTAATTAAAACAGTGTATACTAAATAACTACCTATCAATCATGCATAAAAAATAAACGGTATCTGACATAAAAAATAACACGTTTTACTTGTAATATACTAAAGATAATCTCACAAAACTAACTATATTGGGATGTTTACAATCACCGAAATCACTCAGATAACTTGCACTCTCTGAAGCTTCCGACTGCCAATTTAATTGAAAGTTTCTTCGAAATCAAATCGCCTACGATACGTATTTAAGCTACAACGAAACCTTAATTATAAACATCACAATTAAAAACAGAAAAATACAACAAAACTTAATTCATTTTTAAGTCGTAAATTATCGTAATTCGTTAAGTTTATAAACGTCTGCAATCTCAGTCGTTTTACAATATCTGACGAGCTTCGAAGAATTTGTGAACAAAAAAAAAAGTTTGCAGATATTTACAAACAACTTCAGTATAAAATAGTCTTACAACCAAGTTAACAAATAAACAATTTAATCACAAAGGAGTTCAAGACACAGACGGCAAGTCAATCACAGTTCTATCACAGATTCCGTCTATGTTCAAACTCAAAACAGATAAACAAACACTTCCGTAATATCGCTGGTCATGTAGTTATTATCTTTAAAGAGACTAGAACTTATATGCATTGTTAACGTTATTTGAGATTATCTGAGGGCAGTAAAATTCGATAAACTTTACCTACCACCAATGTTCTTGGATTTTCTTTAATGCTTTAGCCACTCTCATGTTTCGGTCTATTATTTATTTATAAACCAAAAAAGCCTAATCAGTAACGTTTCTCTAGCTACATGACCATGAATGTCTTAAAAACAAATTTAATGGAAATAAAATGCTACCGTTCACTGTACACGTCAGGAATTCTCTCCCGGAAGTTCATCTTCGTTGTCAAGTTTGCTGGTGCCTGCATTGCAGAACCGACATTTACAACAGACGATGCACGGTGCTGCTAACAACAGTAAAGGAGATGCTACCAAGAGGAGTATTCCAAATCCGGCAAATATACCAATCACTTGAGTTCTGTGCCATATAACTGAAGCTCGGGAATGACCTAATTTATTTTTGCACGGGCCCTTGTCGTAATGTCGCAATAAAAAATCATCCTGGAACATTATTTTTGCAAGTCAGTCAATACAGAATGTGAAGTGATAAGTTTTACTTACATCAAGGCTTGCAAGGCAATACCAACAGAAGACGTGTTTACAACGCTTGCACATCATCTGGGCACAGCCTTCGTCTTTTTCTATAGGAACGTTACACATTGGACAGCACTTGATGAGATCTGAATCAAACGGAATGCCAGCATCTTCTATCTGAATTACAAAGAAAAAAAAATGGTGAAAATTCATTAAAACAGAGTCTATGTGAAGAGATCATATCTAAGGGTCAGAGAGGCGAGCTAACCTAGACTGAACAGACCCAGTTCGAGAGGCGAATCAACCCCAGGCGAGCAGGTGCAATTTTCAAGGTTTGGAAAACACATCACCTGAGAGCCCCATTGTTATAATTGAATTGGATTTTAACAAAAAGCATTAAAACCAAATGTTTGCATTTCGAACAAATAAATACAAAATCAGAAAACAGATTTCAGTGCGGGCTTTGTATTTAGTTTCCGACTACATTAAAGTTTTAGGTTTATTTCTAAGTTGTTGCGTAAATGTATTTTCATAAAATTAAGTGAAATATCTTTTATGTTTTAAAGGAAAAACGCAAATTTGCTTTTTGTTTTTACCATACTGTTAAATTATTGATGATAATTACCTTTCCTTGTATAGCTAATTGTTTGTTATTTTCTTCACACGATAAGCTCGGATGCCATTCCTTCTTGCAATTACTACAAAAATCTAAAGTACAAGTAGGACAATGGACACTTTGTGGTTGGCAGCGTTGGGATATTGGGCATAAAGTACAAACTGTTTCACAACCTGCTTGTGGACACCATGTGCGACTTTTATCTATTTCTATTTCTGAAATTAATAATAGGAATTTATTTGCTCATCCTGAAGTTAAACGTTTTTTGAGTCTCACCTCTATTAAGTCTGTATTTCTTATGTTTTTCTAATAAATCTTCACCAACCAGCCTTTTAATCTCATCTTGTTGTAGAGCTCCCTGAGATGGGCACTGTGCATCTGGACAGGATATTTCGTAAGCTCCTTCTGCTATTTCAATTTCTACGTAAGTCCTCATACACTATAAAAAACGTCGTCTTAAACATATGACATTCTTCAAATATAAAAGTAGATAACACACCTCAGCACAAAATGAACAGCCGCACTGTAAAATACTAAACGACTTTTTAGAAGGCACCTCATTGAGGCACAATTTGCATAGCAAAGAGGAATCTTCGGGAACTTGAACGAATCCTCCCGTGCTAGCGTTCAAAGAATATCGTGAGTTCGATGCTAAAGTGAGTAAGCTCGAGCAACGCGAGCAAAGTCTTGAAGTGGACCCGTGCGGTGAAACTCTCAACCGATTGACGGGCTGTAGGGGTTCCATACTACTGGAAGATGAGGATGAGCCCAGCACTCCAGTGAGCGCAAGAACTGTCTCGCACTTCCTGAGGCTGGCGAGGCTAACCGCCGGCTTGACGAGGCTGCTGTAACTTCCATCTCGTTTCACAAGACGTTCTGAAGTGTCAGGACCCGCCCCACTGTTACGTCTTCTATTAACTAAGGATTTAAGGCCTGGCATAGCCAGCAAATCGACCCGTGGACGAGGCCTGCGAACCGCCGATGAAGAAGCATGAGGTACAGGGATGGGACTTGCAGATTGACGGTCCCTGGACTCCAATAAATTAGTTTCTTCCGCCACCTTCTTCGGTGATTCGTTGATTTCGCTTAGCGTGCCGTATCCTACAGACCAAGAGCATATGGCACGTCTTCTTTCTTTACGCGTCGGTGGATCTGGCCAAGCAGCACTCAGACAAGACCTTCTTCTTCCTGTACTACTCCTCAGCGGCTGCGAACTATCGCCGCATAACGGTTGAATTGGAAGCGTCATGGTTAAATCTTTGCTTAAGACCTTTTACACCTTCTTCGTTGCACGCCTGAAACAAAAAAAAAATACATTTATAAATACACCATGTCCAAATAAATTTTCGATAAAGGGATGCCATGGAAATGAAAATGTATGTCGTAACTTACAACAATATACAATCAAGGTTAAGAAATTTTGTTCGAAAATATTCCCTACAATCATAAAAACGTGATTTACGTTTTTACTGCATTACAGAAATAAGTTTCACGACGAAAATTCTTTGTTCGGGAATGGAAAACATTACAAATATTTAACAGTGGGTTAAATCCAACTGACGTGTCCGTTAATTGCTGTAACCTCAGACGAACGTCTTGCTTTCCTTGGCCTTACTCTCAAGCAAAAATGTATTTGAATGTTGATTTAGACATATTTAAATAGGTCTGTTCCATTTGACAGAATTTCAAGTTCTGAACCGTTCAAATCATGCGCAGTGTGAAATTTATATCCAATTTTGTGCACTGCTCATGCTCAGTACGATTTTGAACGGTTCAGAACTCGAAATGCTGACGAATGGAACGGACCTATTGTATTACTTGTATGGGATGGACTTCTTAAAAAAAAGAGTTAGAACTTCTATTTCGTAGCAATATCTGGTCCAGTTTTGATTATTTTTTTTCAGGCTATGTTAAGTGTCTAGAACGAAGAATTAACGTAAATATCTAAATTTTAAGTATCGTGCTTTCTGACGTAGTGTCTGCTTATCTCTTTGCATATTAAAATGTACGTAATTGGAGTCATTTGCATACATACTTATGCATATTTGTGGTAATAAAATCATTAAATCACGCTTGGAATATTTTAAGCACCATTCGAAAAGCTACAAATCTAGTAAAAACGTATGTGGAGGCATAAATCACCATATATATGGTCGTTGCCACAAAGTAAGTAATTTTCTCAGAAGATGAGTTTACACATCAAGGATCATTTTCGTTTTAATTATGTATATCGAAGTTATTTTCCATTGTTACAACACAACTGAAAATTTCTACAAAATGATAGAGGAAGGTTTGCACAATATTTTAATTAGTTTTTGAATATTTAGTAGCTCAATAAACTGGAACCAAATTATGCAATGCATCCATCGTCTTAAAAACAGTACTCCCCCTAACGCACATTAGACATTCCATAAGCATGTAATATATTCTGTTTGCCTTAACTATGTGCATATTTCGGGCAATAAGATCGTAAATTACTTGCCCAGAACGTTTCAAGTATCCATCGAAAATTCATAAAATGAGTAAAAGGTCTAGTCTGACGTAAGCAGCAGCAGCATTAACGTGTTCGGTATCAAAGACGTCGTCGTTAAAAGTTTAAATAAACAGCGCTTAACATAAACAATAACATATACCGCGGAAAAGTTTTTAAAAACCAAACTCGAAACTTTTTTTAGATTAGTAGCAATAAGCAGGGAATTTTTTTTAATCAAGACAAGAAATATAACGGATGTTCAAGAATTCTTTCAGTCCTTCAGTGTGTCTTTGTTTCTTTTATACAATGGGCATAACAAAGAAAGATACTCCTATATTTTAGCAAGTTTAAATAAAATTTGTGTAAATACATGTTTAGACATCGTAAACTAACATATACGTTTCCGTATCCTCTTTGGACTCAAAGATTTTTGGTCACCCGTTACATTCTAAGACGGTTTATATAACAGGGTTTGAAAAAATCGAATTTTTATGATATACAGTGATCGCCAGATAAATCGGGCCATATGGGAAATTTTTTTATTATTGATTTCTCAGAAAAATTTATTCTTTATGAAAGTCCCTGCATCTTCCCAAACTCAACATACACTTATCAAAATTTTAATACCTGTTATCACATACCGAGGAGATCAAAATATTTGAAATCGACATAAGAGTAAAGTACCTTTATTTTTCAAAATATGCGGAAATATTATTTGAAAAAGTTATTAAGAATTGTTCTGAGATCTTAAATATGAAATCTCGGTTGTCTAGGAAGAAAAAAAAAATCGGACAAAAAAGTGAAAGATTTATGAATGTTATTTCTTGTTGGTAGAAGAGCGAGAAAGAAATTCCAGAGTATATTAATATCACACCGGAAGAAACGTCCATCTTTACACTTTCAAAATTCTACGATACACACGTTGATACGAGAAAAATTGAAAAATATCGAAAATTTCTTTTTTTACCGTAGGCTGTCATGATTTCATATTTGAGATCTTATAATATTTCTGAATAGGTTTTCCAAATAATATTTTCGCGTATTTTGAAAAATAAAGGTACTTTACTCTTATGACGATTTCAAATATTTTGATAAGTGTATGTTGAGTTTGGGAAGATGCAGGGACTTTCATAAAGAATAAATTTTTCTGAGAAATCAATAATAAAAAAATTTCCCATATGGTCCGACTTATCTGGCGATCTCTGTATATCTTCAAACCCTGGCTTATATTTGTATATTATAAACAGGGCTTAGAGTTTGAGAATTTTTTTACTGATACACAATACACAACAAAACTTCTAAACTCTGCCGATATCTAATTACAATATTTGGACCAGAATGTTTCTCTTAGATTTGCGACGTTGCGGTATACTCAGGTAGGAAATATAAATTTGCTCATATTTAAATAAATGTAAATATCGTTCAAATCACATATATCCTGCAATAAAATCCTTTTAAAAATACGTACAGTTTTGGCAATAATTTTGAGTAAAGTAACTGAAATCCCGCTGAATTTTTCTTTCATTTCTCATATAAAAAACTTGTTATTTTAAGATGCCAACATTACAACAGCATATTTTTTTAAAAATTCAAAATTGATACCACACGTATATTTAGACGTTTAAAATTTATTTCTTTCATGTTGTACCCACACAAGTAATATTTTATTATTTTGATTTGAAGCCAAGGCTTTGTTACATTTGTTAACAGCAATCCAGAGTTTGACTTTTTATAATATATTAAACCAATTAAGTAACTTGCGATTTTTACGAGTTTCTTTTTTTTAAATTTATTCGACCGCAATCATAAAATCGAAGATCTCTTTCGAGTTTTACAACAGCAGTAAAATAAGAAGCAATCACTTTAAACACACGCACGCAGATTGTGGTATAAATTTACGCCGGTAATGCACCGGCATCGAGTGAAAACTTTTTGTGTCAAATCGGTAAGCGGTTTCACTTTCCTCTGATGAATTAGTTGAACCTACGATCTCTTGCCTGTGGGCGCCCACATTCATAGTCCGTTAGAGTTTTGACAATAATTGTCTAACATCAAAAGTTTCTTTTCACGTGTAGTGCATTGAACTTGCAATTTCTAAAAGCAAACTAAAAATTCACGTGTATATTGTCAACAAAATAATTTTTTCAAGTTGTTGTCAGTACAACTTAAGCTTATTAAAATTAATAATAACAAAAAGAGTGTTACACTTACCATGGTTAAACGTTTCGAAATCCACATCTAAAGTGAACAGCTGCAACAGAAAACAAGAGCAAATATTAGTTATTTCAACAAAAAAAAAAAACGTGCATTAAATGACAAAAATACTCGAACAAACTGGTTTCAGCCCATTAAAAAAAGTACACATAAATACCATAGTTATTAAATTAATTTTTGTAATAATGTTATTGCCGGTACTCCTTTCCTCATTAGGTGCATCATCAAATATAATGAATACGACGTTTAATTAAGTCTCCTCCTAGTGTTCTTTAAACTATGTATGTCTCGGCGTTTTAGAATGTAATTTCAAGTATGTATGTTTTCCGAACGTTTAAAATAAAATTTCCGCACCAATTATTACAATTAAAAAATATTAATTCAAAAATATCTTTCATGATACAGGGTCCGGCAGTCAAACCTGACGTTTATAGTTTGAGTGTCATCCAAGGTAGAAGCGAAAAATTGGGATTGTAATTCGATTCCACAAGTATGGAAGTTTTGTATTCATGAGCATCGCGCTTTCGTCGTAGAGACGTATTTCAAAAACGGCGATTCCGTTACGATCACGCAATGAAAGTTCCGCCAGCATTTCAATGTTCCTCCCCGCGGAAGGATTCCCACACGGAGTACGATATTGTTGTGGGTGCAAAACTTTCGCACTACGTCTTCAGCTATGCCAAGGAGGAGGGGTGGGTCTGTTGGAACCATCAGAACCCCGGAAGACATTGAAATCATGCGTAATGCGATGGAACAAAGTCAACGTCGATCTGATATAATTTTTCACACGTGATGGTTTTTTAACAATTCTTTTTCATATTAAAAATTTCCGGACATCTTCAGTCTTCTTAAAAAAAGAAATATTTTCTTTGTCGAAAATTGTCTGCGTTATCCCCTCTCAAAAAACGTCAGGTTTGACTGTCGGACCCTATATATCACTATTAACAAAATACTGCTTCCTTATTTGTAATAGACTTTGAAATTTTTAATACGAAAATTTTGACCGCACTTTAACCAAAGTTATTATGTATTGTTTTATCAATATTATTTTATTTCAAATTTTTTATAAAAGGCATTATTTTCATTTCAATGCTTTGTACTTAAATCGCATTAAAAATGTTTCATATTCACAATCGCCACTTGTTATCATCATGCAAAACGCGATTTGTTTTGTTTAAGTACCGATTATGTATTATATTCAAAATCACGCTTCGACGCCTTGAGCGGTTTTCGAATTAATTCCGTCCATAATTAACAGCAGTGCACCCATTCTAACAACAGACCAGCATTGAAGCTTTTGTCTCTCTTGGCGCTTATTGTTTTGAGTTTTCCCTTGAGATGGTTGCGTTATAAATAATTAATGTCGTGCGATTTTACAACTCTGTGCCAATTAGCAGCTCGGAAATGCAGGGTTTAGCACGTACGCAATGGTTATTGTGTTCAAAACTAGACTTTTGGGAAAAGTTCGTTTAGTCATCTGTAATTGTTTTGTGTTTATTTATTTTTAGCGGAAATCTTTGGGCGATGAAAACGTGCAATAAATTATTCACATTTAAATCGTTAAGTATTACGTATACTACGGAGTAGTAATTTCTTTTAATTCTGCTAAGAAAATGCGCAATTCCTTGCATGTTTCATAATATTTATGATATATAATTAATTTATCATTTACTGTTGTGGAGATTTCCATGAAATAGAAATTAGAAAATAAATATTCAATTAAAAAAAGGTGATACATTTCAAATTAAAAATTTTGCCCGTTTTGGTTTATTCGACTTTGAGTTAAAAAATTGATTGAAAACATTTTTCTGAAAATAAATATGAAATATCTCTTTAACACTCTTGACATTTCACCCTCAGTTGCAAAAAGCGTATTATACAGAATGTCCCAACAGTGTGTTCTCGGCCAATATCTCGATAACTACTGAAGATATAAAATAATCTTCAACACAATTTTTTTTTAATTTAAGAAGTCTACAACATAAAATTATTTTTATCTAGACAGAGTTTTTTATTTCAAATGGCATACGCTATGTATGAAACCAAATTTGGATTTCCCATAAAATTCTACACATCTTCTGTATAGCATTGCCTATACCTAAACCTAACCGTTCTTGAGATATTTAACATTCTGTCTAAAAACTGCCATTTGTAGCCACTATTTTATTTATTCATATTTTATTTATTTTTAACTCCAAGAAAAAGATTTTTGGTACAGATGTAGTTGATACGTAAGCTTATTATAAACCGTTATTAAATGTACTTTTATCGCTACAGGGTGGTCATGGTAATAAACAAAATATCAGAAATTTCAAAATGGCAAAACTCAATTTTCTTAAATAGCATGCCCTATATTTTTCTATCCTAAATTCTTCGTTTAATAAAGTACTTTCATTTTTGTTAATTATTATTAGAAATTAGAAACGGTTAAGGCCCAGTTGTACAATTCCAGCTTAAATTTAAGCCAAAGCTTAAACCCTTAACAATTGTTGAAATAATCATTGTTACGGGTTTAAGTTTCAGCTTAAATTTAAGCTGGCATTGTACAACTGGGCCTAAATCATATAAAAGTTGCGCTATTTTGGGGTCTATAAAAATATACAAATAAATTTTCATTCGTTTCTGAAGTAACTTCAAAAAAAAAAAACAGAAAATTAAAAAGATTAAGATTAAAAATTGTATGATAATACATATTTCTTAATAATGTAATATTTTGTTTGAAAGAAAAGAATAAGTGTACCATATTATCGTATTCAAATTTTATTTCTGTATCACATAGTATGGATATCTAAGATAGCGTCCATAAGAAAAAAAAAAAAAACAACTGATAGTCGTATCTGCGAAACTGTCAATCATAACCTATTATTTCTGACTGTATTAGATTATCCATCGAATTTAATATAAAATTAACAAATTTTGTGACTTTATCTCAATAAATAAACAAAATATTTAAGATTTTCGAAATTGAGTATTTTCTGTTCTTTGAAGATAACTATTTCAGGAACGAATGAAGATAGAAGAAATTTATTTGAACATTTTTATAGATCCCAAAATAGCGCAACTTTTAAAACGTAATTAAACTGTCTTTGTATCTCTTAATAGTTTACGAGATCCCCATGGTGAGCTTTTATAATTAAATAAAGTTACAACTAATGTTGTAACCCTGTATAGTAATATTTGTAATTATAAATTGTGGAATAACAGCTTGTAAAGTCAATTAAAAAGTCGACGTTTCGCTGTACGTTGACAATTTCTTCAAGATAAATACTTATCCAGAATTTAGTGATAAGTAACGGCGTTACTTATCGCCTTAGCATTTGTGAAAAACATGTGACAATTTAAAAACAAATATTGTAGATTACACATCAAGGGAGTGAAGTGTATGATTTTTACCCGAGGTGTAGTTTGTACTCGAAAAAACCTTACGTTTTTATTAACTGTCAATATGACATTCTTATTTTACGAACACAAAAATCACATCGGTTCTGACGGATGGCAAACGGAATATTAAATTGGCCATGCTTTTTTGCCTAAGGGAGTAAAACAGCCACTTTACTCCCACAAATTAGGGAGTAAAATTGCTCATTATACCGGGTGTTTGTAGAACGGTAGCCAATGGATAACTCCGTTAATAATAGATATATTGTAGTAATTTTTTTTCGTTTTGTTTGACAGAAGGTAGCCTCTATCCTATATGGCAATATGCATTGCTCCTTTCCTAGGCCTACTGTGACTGAGTTATTATACATAACTTTGTTTTTCCAAATGGAACACCCCCTATATTTTTTAATATTTGGAATCTACTCTAAAAGCTCTATCCAATAGCAAAATTTCGACAAAATCAATGACATGGTTTAATTTTTTCAATAATTTTAAAATATAAATAAATATGGTAAATCCCTTTGGGCAACTTAAATCACATTGTGCCTTATACCGTTGGAAAGCTTTATGCACTTGTCAAATATGCACTGAAACTCATATGTTTCCATTAAAAAGAGTTTTTTTTAATGAATTATATTGTTTTATGTTTTAAGATGCAATAATTCCTTAGTAAAGCATTTTATTGACTTAATTTTATTTATTATATCAATGTAAGAGCATTTTTGACAGTTTTAAACAATTCACGACCAACTTGTACACAATTAAAAAATTATCCTTCAAATAGCTTACAATAATGATTTTCCTACAGGCATTATTAAAAAACTTTATCACAAAATTCGTAATAAATTAATTAATAAATCCGATTATCCTACTCAGCTGGACATTTCTTCGGTTTCGAATTTCTCTTATGCTAGTATTCCTTATTTAGGTCCTATTTCTGATAAATTAAGAAAATCTCTTAACCACCTTGAAGACGTTAAAGTTACTTTTTCAAATAATTCTAATATTTTGTCTTTGCTTAGTTATACCAAGGATAAAGTTGATTTCATGAGGAGGGGTGTCTATTCCTTGAAATGTGGTGATTGTAATTCTATATACATAGGCCAAACAGGTAGATTTTTGTCAACTCGTTTAAATGAACACTTAGCTTCTGCTAGATTGGGCAAAATCAATTCAAATTTTGCTAACCATATCATGGAGACTGGGCATAATAATACCGCCAATCACGAGATCAAATTGATCCACCAAATAACCAAAAGTCTTAAACTCAACATTGCTGAAATTTTAGAATTTTACACGGGAAGAACAGTGACGTCACTTAGTTATACGATCAGATCCAGTTTTCTCATCTTAACTTTTTTGAATCCATTAATTGGAAAAAATTTAAATAATTTGTTGGCCTCAATTTTCTCTCTTTTTCCATTTTTTCGAAAGTGATTGGTATTTTAACTTTTATTTTAATATCTTGAGTTTTAACTTGTTTGTGGTCTAACTTCCAGCTTTTTAGCTGTTTATAATTGTGATATACGATTAGTTCGTTTCGAATTTCCAAAATTTACTAAGCCTTCTGCTTCGGTTTTGTCATTTCTACCTTACTTTTCAAAAATAATTTAGTTTATTTTACTTTAGTTTTCAAAAATTGTGACCCTCCTGGGATTTAACTTTTCATGTAACTTAGGTTGGCATTAGGCCGTACCCTATGTTTTGACCTAGAATTTAAAGTGACTCGAGGCTTCTTTTCGACAATAATTTTTCAAAATTTAAATAGTCGCTAATATCATGGATAATCCTTTGGTGTTAAAAAAATTATTGATTTTGTCGAAACTTAGCTATTGGATAGAGTTTATAGAGTAGATTCCAAATATCACAAAATATACCGGATGTTCCATTTGAAAAAACAAAGTTATGTATAATAACTCAATCACAATAGGCCTAGGAAAAGAGCAACGCGTATTGTCATATAGGCTACCTTCTGTCAAACAAAACCAAAACAAAGTTTACTAAAATGTCTTTATTATTAACGGAGTTATTGACTGGCTACCACCGTTCTATAAACACCCGGTATAGAGGTCATAGTTTATGTCTTTCTGCGCGTTGAAAAAAAACTTGCGTAGCTAAATATTTATAGTTTTCGTTTACATTTCATTATTTAATAATGTTTTTCGAAAACTCCAAATTGCGTTAATAATAATTAACAACCTAAATGTAAAAATGAGTGTCAAGAAATTATTTTCATTACAGATTTTAATTCATTGACAGCTTTTAATTCTATATGTTTGCGGTTTTAAAAATTTTACATTAAGAATTAAAAGTGAATGATTTCAAGTTTTTAAGTTTTAATTGCAGAAGGTATGTATAGAGCGTTCATAAATGACTGAAGGCGTTTGAACTTACTAGCTTATTTTTACTATATGTCTAAATAAATTTTTGATAAATGTAGGACGTAGAAAATAAATTATTACATTATTTACATTAACATATTGTCTAGTTCTTGAGTAGTTAAGTAAAACTGATGTTTAATTTGCCTCATTTTACAGCTTGATGTGTCACTAACTTCAAAAACTGCTTGATGTAGATTAGACATAAATTAAACATTTACAATTCCATGACTTACCTTTATCAAACATTTATTTGGACATTATGGTATAAAAGTGGCACTAAATATTGTACTTTTCTTTATCATGAACGGCGCATAGGAAAACTTACAAAAGGCAATTCAGTGAGCCATTAATACAATATGTCGTTCGATAGCTTCGTCAGAAGTGAAAAAAAATTTTTCACTTCTGACGAAGCTGTTGAACGACGGCGAAACGTTAAGTGTTTGTGCGTTATTTAGTGTTCGGTTAAAAGATTTTGTGATACAATTTTCATCGGACAAGAACCAACTTTAAATATTTTTATAGAAACTAATATATGTATTTGTTTATACATTATCTTCATTAATTCCGCTGATAGTTAGATTATTTCTTTATATTAAGGAACGGTCTTTCTATCCGCCCATTAAAGCTACTCGGCGAATAATTTGATTTTTCTGAATGGTTGATTGATTTTATGTTTAATTGTCTCCACGGTAATTATTTGCCGAATAACTATTAGTCAGTTTATTAGAGATGGAAAGACCGGGCCCTTAGTCACATCTTAATATTAAATCTATTGAATAAAAATAAGTCAATCAAAATTTATCATAATACAAGATGCGTTGAAAGTATTCCCCAGGTACTATGCCCGACAAAAAATCTGGGATAAGTAATAATTATGTTCTATTGTTCTATTGTAAAAATAACAAATTAAATATTGTTAAAAATTTCATCCGGTTTCTAAGTTATTTTTACGTTATCATAAAACAAGATCTGTACTTATAGCAAAATGAATTGTTTAAAGCTTACAGATTTACTTTTTACTTTATTAAGACTTTTTTTGTTCTTTTTGATTTAATACATCACGGGTTAAAATGTTTGTAGTTATTTCGGTGACATACTGTATATTACACCAGAGTAGACTAAACGCTTCAACATCAACACTTTAGTCAGATTCAAACACATCACAGAGTATTGTGAATCACAAATGTTCATAGTTTGTTGACTATTTAGACTGCATTGAAATGTACACATTTTCACTTTGTGAAGATCTGACTAATTTACAAATGAGCATCATATTAGAGTTCGAATTTAATTAATTATAATTATTAGGTATTATGTAAATTAGCCATTATAATGATTTAGTTCCTCATATAAAAAGTAATAAACAAAATAATTACCGAAAAAGACAAACAATATCGTAAATAAATCTATTTGCTAACTCCGCATTAAAAAAAAACATCTTTTGCATTTTTAACATTTTTGCGTACACCTATATTCTAATCTAAACGATACCTAATTCTGCGAAATTTGAACGGACCGAAATGGCCGTGACAATCACAAACATACACATTAGCAAATTTCATTAAAATAAATAACAAACATCAAGGTCACGTGGACTCGCATAAAAAAATGGAAAAATAAGCGGTTTTAATAGCAACTAGTTTTTTTTTCCTACAAATACAGCTGTTAATTAGACGGCGAAGCACTCGTTCGTAAATTTCGCATACGCACCTGAATTTAGCGAGGTGTAGATCAGGAAATAAATGGGTTTTCGAAGCTGACCTGGTCAAAATGGCGAACGTCGGATATTATCTCTAAAGTGAAAGTAATTTTATCAGGCCGCACTCTTAATGGAAACCGCGAACAAACAACTCAACGACAAACAAACGATGCGCTAAAATATTTTTCATTATTAAAAGGCAGTAAACACACGGAACTTTTTTTTATCACGATAATTCGGGGTCGTCGGTAAAAGTTAACGGTTAAAATATGCAAATTTTGTTGTTGCTGCCGGATATTGGCTACGGAAGACAAATAAATATTTATTATTATTGTTACTTTTGTTTGGAATCAATATAACTCCAAATTCCAAACTAAAGATAAAGATGACGATGACACTGTAAGCGAATGGAAATCATTTCCACATTCAACCACAGTAAACGTATTACTGTTACTTTTGTTTGGTATTAATATACGTAATTCCAAATTCAGAAATATTAAAGATAAAAGTGACGATGGCATTTTCTAAGAGAACGAAATCATTTCCAAATTTAACCACAGTAAATATAGATACGTACGTATCAAACAATGCAGCAACCACTTCTATTTACTAAATTTATCGCTTGCAAAATTATTATTGTGCAACTGAAATGGCGTAGAACGACAAATTTAGTCTTACTAAAATTGTCCCTGGGCAAAACTAAACTTTTTACAGTCCCATTGTTTTGAAACAATCGACTTGAATAATGGCATTTTTTACAATGGCTTGTGTTATTTATTATACTTAGAAAATAACAATTCAAATCTGTAGTCTAAAATACTTTCGAAAGTTGACGGAAATTTGCAAAGAAAAGTGGAATATTTGAAAATATTTTTAACTATACAGGGTAACTGACAATTGTTTCGCTATAAAAAAAACCATAAAAGTGTCTACGTTTTATAAATGCAGCAGTAAATTGGAGTATAGAGTTTAATTATTGTTTTATTTACTTACAATGTGACCTTAACACCCATAGGAATTTCGTTTTATTGCACGTTTAACAGCTGGGAAAGAAAGTCTGACGTTTCTTTTACATGATATAATTAAATGGTGCTTAAATTGCTGGGGATATTTAGAAATCTCAGAAGCTCACACAGGATTACTAAAAATTGATTTAGGTAAAGTTAGTAATAGGGAATTATCGCGACAAGACATTTTCAAGGAATCGCTTAAATAAATACCCTATAGATCGGCTTTCTCCGAAAATCTAAAACGCTTTATTATAATTCATAGTTGACAATTTTTTTAGTTATCAACGGGCGAATTTAGTTCGTCATTCATGCAAACTTAGAACTGATTGTAAAAGGTGAAGGTCGCACGGAATAAAACAATAAAATTTTATTAGATACAGTTGCAGAATGCACGCTAATGCTATGCTCTTGATTTTCCGTACAATTTTTGATAATTACTTTGGAATGTAAACTAAAGTCATACAATTTTTTTTAACATTTTTCCCATACTCTTCTGGTCGTGTTTTTTTTTTTTTGAGGACAATTGACAATCACCCGGTATATTGAAAGTGTATCACTTAATATAAATAAAGACATGAGAAAGTAGAACTATCCCTTTAATTTGCAAATCAGATCAAATAACAAATTAACTATTTACCTCGGGAAAGAGAAACGAAAATCCATCTTACTTTGAAGTGCTTCAATTCCTAAAGCGTTTTCAGAATTTCATTCATTCGCATTCGTGCATTTCGATCGTCAGAAAATGAGTTAAGTTTTGTTTATTTTGCTCAAGACTCAAGACGTTTGTATTTAACATCGGATTTATTTAATTTAAAATTGTTGGCAAGTGCTCTAAATAAATAAATTTTAGTGGAGAAATGTTTTGAAAAGGAAGTTGATTCGTTTCAAAGTATTTTGTTATGAACTGGAAACTATTTTTCTTGAAGTGAAAGTTTTTTTGTAACGAGTTTGAAATAACTTAACTCTTAAATGTTGATTTTCATGGAATTCTAACAAGCTGTTCTTTCTGTTATACACGTAAATCAATAAAAAATTTAATAATGAGCAAAGAACATAAACAAACAACAACTTTTTCAATTTAATTAAACAATTCTTAAATAAATAATTAAATTGAATGTATAAAAAAATGAATGAATTTGTGTGTTACGGGGAATATTTAAAATATAGTTCAGGAATGTTTAATAATGGCTTGACCTAATAATAAGAATTAATGGGGTGCCAAAACCATAAATTTTAATGAGTGCTGAAAACCAATTAACAGCGTTAGTTAATCACCGATAAATAAACGCCCATTTATCTGTTCGCAGAAAACAAATTTTTGTAATTTCAGTTTTAATGATTTTCACAGCAAATCATTTTTTGTTTTAGAAATGAGTCAGCTCCGTTCCGAACGTTCAAATATTTACATACAATTTGCATGCATTTCACGCAGTATTTTGCGTACAACTACTATTCTAGCTTAAAAGTCAGAAAACAAAAACAACCTTACTTGTATCGGAAACTTGAGCGATTTATACGAAAGTAAGTTGAAGTAAGAGATTTCAGGTATAAAAATACAATGATGTAATAAGATACTTCAATTATGCACGAGTGCAGACGACCTTGTAAAATAAAATAAATGTTGTACTTGAGGTTGAGAATTTAGACGTAAATATTTGATTTTTTAAAGTTTGCGAAAACATTGAATGTCTTGGAATTTCTACTTCAAATATTAAGATATTTCAAGAATTTGATCAATACCTTAAAATTTTGATATTAAAGTGAACATTTATTCTTAAAAATAAATGTCAAATGAGAATTGGTACAGACAAAGTTAAAATGAACCTTAATTTTATTTGATAAATATTTTTAAAAATCATTTCACACCACGAAGAAATAATAACTGTGATTATTGCGATTTCTAGAAAAGCAAACTTTCAAAAGTGTTTTACGACGTGCGATAAATTTAAAGCCCATTTAAAAAACCGCTTGAGAACACCTGTCAGTTGGTTAAATTAAAACGAGGGCAACATCTGTGTAGTTAATTCAGGATTAGATTCACCATGTGCCTTCTTGTTGGACTCATAAAATTAAAAAAAGAAAACATTACATTATCCCTGCAATTTTTGCTGCTCAAGTTTTTTAAAGGAGACTTTCTTGAAGTCGTCAAACTTTCTTGGTGTTTCCCGTTGGCTTTTAATAAACGAGTGAAATTAAATTGACGTATCTGATGTCTCATCGGTAATCTAAAAATTATTCACCGAACAAAGTGGGTATTAGTCACACTTTATAATCGCGTACGCAAAACTAATTTGACGGTATGGTTGACCTCTGAATAATGAAAACGCACGCCGTGACCGTGTTTATTAATTTTGGAAATGGAAACTTTTCTGTCGTCCTGATCACCTACGAAGAACAAGTCTGGTTCGACAACGAGAGCATTTTTAAAACACGAAAACACGATTGCCCGGATAAATTAATGATCTGCATTCTCTGTTATTTTTTAATTAACGCAAACACTTTAAAAAAATAAAAATAGAAATAATCACTGCGACTCGCAAGTAAATATTTATGTACTTTATAGATTTTGACAGACTTTGTGTAATTAGTTAAAAAAAATAAGAATGTGATTGTGTATTATACATATTATGACTGCTGAGTCGTAATGTTTATTTAGATAACGACGTCACATCTTGCTTTAAAGAAAAAAATTGGGCTTAACTTTATATCGAAATGCGCGTAAGACTTATCTTGGTTTTTCTGAAAAGTTATTATTATTTGGGGTTGTTGACCTGTTTGCTGATCTTTGCAATTCATTGTTTAAAAAAGTAACGTCTTCAGAATTTTGAATCGACGCTACATGTTTAAAAAATTGATTATTTTCATCTCGTAATGATAAACTGTAAGTATATTTAAAATACAAAGTAAATAACCAACAGCATTAATTAATTTAACCAACAATAAATATGATAATGATTCTAGAAAAATTGCATTGCGTAATTGCAGTACTTGTTTTTGTTATTTCCATACAAATGTGAGAGCATTTTTGAACTGCTCTATTTCAAAGTTCTAAATTCAAGTGAAAGTCTATGCATTAGTTATCTTATTTTCACTACTTCTGTTTTCAGAATTTTTATTTCTATTTGCTTTTTTTTAATGGATTGTTGCAATTTATTGATCATACACCCTGTATTTTAATTCGAAAGCTATACAAACTCACATTAAAATTCTAATCATTACAATTTTCATTGAGCATT